>OY979696.1:113143825-113743825 GCA_963855945.1 Thereva nobilitata | reverse complement strand
GGCTCACACGAATTAATCCCATTTAGCAGCAAAAAATAAGAGTGTGCTTAAGACCACACTTTGGAAGTAAAACTTGGTTGCCCAATAACTGCCGGAATTATTAAAATAATAACCATCAAGAAATATGCAATAGAAGTACAATAAAGTTTTTTTTTTACGAGGGAGTGGTGAGAATCTTACATCTGTCTAGCAGCAAGAAATGCCGGCGACCGTCTGTCTACGACAGCAGACACCGCTGGGGGTCCGCACCGAGACGGTAGTGTCAGATTCCTACTGACTAAACTCACTAACCATATTGCCTGACGTCACCAATGTGGGGTCCCTCAAAAATTTTCACCAGAGCCGCGGCAGTGGGGCTTACGGATCAGCGACCTACCGCCTATGCTTTCTTTGCGGGAAACGTGACTTCTGAGAAGCTTGCTACCCAATTCACCAGCTACGTTAGTGCCCGCAGGTGCTTCGGAAGGTTGATAGCACTCTACCGAGAAGCTCCTGCCTAGAAAAGAACCACTTCCTACTTAAATCTTATTCCCCTCGCTTAATCGGCTTACGCCATTGCGTCAGGGGCTGGATCAGCTATCTACCAATATTTATTAATTTCTATTTACATTAAACCTAAAAACGAAACAATCGGTTTATGATACCTGAAATATGTAATATATATTTTAGATTGAAACTGATCTAAATATCGAGTAAAACTGCATCAAGTGACGTTCCATATGTCGTGGTGCTTTCATCAACATTATTTGATATCGTTTATTTTTCATGCAGAAAACGTAGTAAGGGACGCGCTGTTTCTGATGAAAAATTGATATTAAAATCACCACTCAAAATCATGGGGATTTCGTTGAAGTTTCGACCTAATAAAATTGAACCTTCCGAAGTGTATATGAGGAGATTGTCATGAATGAATTTCATTATTTCGCTTACAGTTTTATGTGGTGATACATATCTTCGTGAACGCTCTCTTGCTAATTCTCTCTTTCGTTTAAGTTTTGCATACGCAAGGGTCTTCAGTTTGTATATTTGAGTCAACATGAAGACTTTTTTTTGATGGTACTGAAATTTGTCGAAGGAGCGAATTTTGTATTTATATAACAGTATCTTGATGTACTACAGGATAAAGATTATCCTGTTGCGTGTACCTTTGATTTATTTTTTCGCGATATCTTTGTGAATGCTCTCTTGCTAATTCTCTCGAGTCAACATAAAGATTTTCTCGTTCCTGGTCCCTTTTTCTTTTGAGAAAATCCCATTGGCGCTCTCTGGCCAATTAATTTTGCCGTTCATCATAGTTATTATTTTGGTTATTAGCATTCATCTTTAAATAACTAATATACCTTAAATAATACTGGTCACGACCAACGACTACTAATCTAAAGTAAATTTCCGATTTACTTTTTATTAGAATATACAAAATGCAAAAATTAAAATTAATGGTAACTTACTTTTTTTATGTTGTGTGAATTACAAAAGACACGAGACACATAATAGTTGTTACGTTAAACTACAATTACTAGATTGACACATGCCAGTACATGCATAAGCAATAACAATAACAACAACAATAATAACCACAGCACAATAATAAAACAGCGGCAATATTAATAAATAAATTTCACTAAACAAACCCTTAAAAATTTGCCTCCAATTCACCAAAAAGCACAAAAAACTAGAATAATTATTTTGTCACAACATGCACAACTAATAAACCTAACAACATCAATATAACTACATCAACAATAGCGGCAATATTAATAATTAAATTTCACTAAACAAAATACTAAAAATTTGCCTCCAATTCACCAAAAACCGCAAAAAACTAAAATAATTATTTTGTCAAAACATGCACAACTAATAGATAATCATAACAACAACAATAATAACCAACAACGAACAACAGAAACAATGTAAAAATTAGGTATTTTTTATAAATAAGACTAAAGTTTTTTTCTAAAAATCACCAAAAACCAAATATATTTGGAAGTCACTTTCACAGTCACCGATTTATTAGGGCCGTGTTACAATTGGGGCTTTGGCTTCGACTTCAGCTCCGACTGCAAAAAAAAGCCCCCAGAGACTTCGACTTTAAAATTAAATTGTAGCTTTGACTGCAATCAGCTGTTTCCTTTCAAAGCAGAAGCAAAGAAGAAAATTAATATAACAAAATGCTTTGGAATTATTTTTAATGATGTTCGCAGTCTATAAAAAATACTCGAAATTCAAAACCGTTCCTTTCGCTTTAAAAAAGTGATTTTCAGTACTTTCACATTAAGTGAAGTTGGTTGCAGGCGGGCGAAACTTTGAATTTTCTTAAAGCCGGACTGCAGTCGAAATACAGTCCCAGACAACGTTCAGTCGAAACTTCTATTTAATCAGCTTTAATGCCATTACATGTAATCAAAGTCCGAAGTTAAGTCAAAGTAAAGTCAAAGCCCCAATTGTAACATCGGCCTTAATCTAAATAAAAATAGGTGCGTTTCAGTTTCATTGGAGTACGTACGCCGGCGTAGTTGGGCGCACATCGGCGTAGATGCTGGCTATTGGCATGAAAATTGAACGCACCTATTAATGCCTATGCAACCCACACACAGACTAAAGTTTCTTCGCCTCTTGTGCCCCGTCCTCCAAAATTCCCTACGTTATACGGACTCGACTTTCTTCGCCTCTTGTGCCCCGTCCTCCCCATTTCCCAGCGTTATACGAAACCTCTGACGATTTTTCAATGTGTGATAGCGTGATGCGAATGAAACCTATTCGCTCTCAAGGAAATTTTTAAGCATAGGCGCGCGTAAAGAAGTTTTACTTCAAAAACTCTGGCATGATTAGATTTGAAGCCATTTCAAATCGGCTTACCTTTCAGCAATCGACTTTATCGGTTTCATCGAGACATCATCGAACAACATTCCAAGGATTAAAATGAAGAGAGAAGTACTAAAAATAACAAAAAATACACTTTTAACGTCTCCTGAAGAGATATAAAAATTTTATAGAGGACTATTTCGTGACGAAAACATGAAGTCAGTAGTAGAAATTAAATCACGTTTGGTGGTACATAATGCACATTTGTGCACCGGAATCCACTACAACCAGTAGATACAATTTAGCCACCCACGAACACCATTCGAATGGTTATAGTGGTTATAGTTGTTGATTTCAACAATATATAGTTATAGGAGTGAAATATCCTGCTGTCTATCCTGTATGGGTACGTATCCAACAGCATCAATTTTGTCAATAATGAAAGCTTTGAGGACATTGTTTAGGATAATTTCATGGCATCACGGTAACCATAGTTAACACGCCTTTAAGCAAATTTTTAAAGTACATAAATCGTTGTAACATAACAGTTTTAGTGTTTTAATTAATAATTCGGTGTTTTCGGAAAAGAAAATCTTTTTTTTGTGGTTTTGTGATTTCTTTAATTGCAGTTGGTTTCATAGTTTTTCAAAACCCAAAGCTTGTGGTAGATCAACTATTTCTACTATTGCAAATCTTTTGCATTCAACTATAATTAAATACTTCTCTAAAATTAATAACTTGAATGATGCTCAGTCTAGGGAAATTTCTGTCGTTTTTCTATATGTACACGTCTGGGTTGCTGGTCCTTAGAAGTCTGACCTGACTAAACTGGTTTGAGCAAGTAGATTAGTATATAGAAGACTAGCAAAAAACCCGCGTGCGTTGCAACGCCTTTAAATAACAAAAGATTATGTGTGCACAGTCCGCGGTAGGAAAAAAGTATAATGAAAAAAAGAACAAATCCGGAAAAATTGATTTTGGATACATATAAAAATTTAGAGTTGCCTATAAAAAAGAAAGTGCGTGTCAACTCCGACTCGTGACTGGAGTTTATTCCTGAAAAACGATTGTCTTCAAATATATACAATAGGCAAAGGTAGTAACTGAAGCCATATACTTATTTATATTGATAAAATGCATCACAAACATTTTATTTTCTACTTTTTAGTCTATTATATGTCTTCCGCCATTTTGTGGTGGCCGCCATATTAGATTTGAAATGACGTCATACAGATTACTGTATTATAATCGTCACACCCTTTCATTTGATACCCATACTGAGAGCGTTGTGAAGAAAAGGAAATCCGCCATTTTTAATTTTTAATGACGCCACGCAACTAATTGTGTTCTACCTGTCATGCCTTTCCATTTGATACCCATGTGGGTGGGTCGGGGAACAGAATTGCAAAAATCGGCCTTCATTTTGGAACCGCCATCTTGATTTTTTTACTAAATGGTTGGATTGTATTGTCAGGCGAACTATGCGTATGTGCAAAATTGGAAGTTGATCGGTTATATTTTCTACTTTTTAGTCTAAGATGTCTTCCACCATTTTGTGTTGGCCGCCATTTTGAATTTGGCATGACGTTAAACCGATAATTGTATTCTAACTGTCATACCGTTTCATTTGATACCCATGTCGGGGGTCGTGAAACACAAATGCAAAAATCGGCCGCCATCTTGAAACCGCCGTCTTTGTTTGCATTTTAAGTTGATCGGTTATATTTCCTACTTTTTGGTCGAAGGTATGTCTTCCGCCATTATGTGTTAGCCCCCATTTTGAATTTGGAATGAGGCTACACCGCTAATTGTATTCTACCTGTCATACTCTTTCATTTGACACCCATGTCGGGGGTGGAGGAAGACAAATGCAAAAATCGGCCGCCATCTTGGAACCTCCATCTTTATTTTTGTACAAAGTGGTCACATTACATTATCAAGAAAACTACGCATATGTGCAAAATTGGAAGTTAATCAGTTTCAAATGGTGGGTGGCATTAATAATTTTATACGCAATAGCTGGAACCTGTTGCGCTTCGCTGGACCCATCGGAGTAAAATAAAGGAAGTAGTAAAACATGTTCGAACAACGAAGAAGTTATATCCATGTAAGCCGCAAGTGACTTAGATGGAATATTCAGTTGTGACAAATCAGCTTTGAACAGCACATTCCAGGTGCTTTTTGAAATTTTAAATCATGACATTATTGTCACAATTTATCCATTGGACCATCATAACATTGGGGTGCATGGGCATGCTGTAATCGTGATCTTCTCATTCTCAAAGTAGAAGCTCTGGCTCTTTTGTCTTGTAAGCGTGCATCACGTTGTTCATTTGTCTCAGCTGCTCTAATTGCCGCCATTTGTCTCACCTGTCCCCTTGATCTACCAATTGAATAATAGTTCACGTTACCATAGTGGTAATTTTGTCGTAGGCCGATTGTTGTTCTGCAACTAAGGGTTTTTTCACTGGGGCAAATAGACGGAGATCTTCAACATCAAATTGTTATTCTCTCAATAAATCTAACTCATAAATATCAAGAGGAGGGCTTTCTGACTCTACTATTCTAAGTTCTTCGTTGTTGATGGCTAGACATATTCCTTTAATTTTGATCAAAGCTTCATTAAAAATACTATGCGAAAATGAGATAGTATTGTTTCGGCTAACGGTGCGAACGGGACATCACCAATCGCTTTCTCGTACCCAAAACCCCTAAATACAAAATCTCAGCTTTACAACCGGGATCCGGTCCTGGCCTCTCGCAACTGCTCTCTCCACTGGTCCCGATTCTGAGCCGATGTAATCCAATTTGGCATCCCTAAGCTTTGGGCGTCCTGGTCTACGCCATCCTTCCAGAGGAGGTTGGGTCTCCCTCGCTTCCTTCTTATCCATTATATATACCTAAATCCTACATTTCTGCTTCTCCTTACCCATTTCCAAAAAACTTTGTTGATCAATTCTGAACCGATTGCTTAGAGAGATTCAGGATTCACTATATTCAATGTTTTTCCGTTTGTAGCTAGAATGTTAAGATTTTCGGATTTTCCAACTCTTGAAAAACCTACATACAGCAAACCGGGAAATGACACTTAGCGCCACAATTTTCAATTTATAAATTTTGAATATAAATTCGACATTTGCTACCTTAAAAACTCCCATATACCGATTGACCAAAAATTCGTTATTTCCGACCTTAAAAACCCCTAGATAGAATATTCCACTTCATTATAACCGGAACAAAATTAACAAAATTCGTCTGCCATATTGGCGCGGCCATTTTGAATTTATAAGTTCTGATCATAAATTCGTTATTTGCTACCTTAAAAAATCCCAGATACCGATTTTCATTGGAATCGGAACACAATCTTAAAAACCCCTTGATACTCATTTTTATAGGAAACGGAATAAAATTGGCGAATTCAACCATATTTCGGGGACCATTTTGAATTACGAAAATCTGGCTTCGAGGTGCATCATGGGAGACCCCCACGGAACTTCATGAAAAAATTCAAAGCTCTGCGATGATTTTCAACGAAGCTCTCCAAGACAGCGTCATCTAGGAGTGGCTTTAGAAAGTAATAGAATAGCCTGTGTTCTTTCTTTTAATGTAAATAGCACATGGTTAAAATTTCATTAAGATCGGTTACACGGTGTAGGACCCTATTGCGTACAAACAGACAAACATTCAGTTTTATATAACGGACTCCCATACAAACTTTCATCCCCTATTTCAACCCCTTCAAGCCTTTTTCGCGACAAAAGGTAGTCTATGTCCTTCTCCAATGTCTATTCTATCTCTGTACCAAATTTCATCAAAATCGGTTCAGCGGTTTAGGGGTGAAAGCGTAACAGACAGACAGACAGAGTTACTTTGGCATTTATAATATTAGTAAGGATTTCTAGTAAAAAATAAAAAACGTTTTAAAAACAATTTCAATATTTGATTTGACATTTGAGACTATGTTTTTTTCACAAATACAAAATTGGAAATTGATTACACAATCACTGTTAACGCCCGCCGTAGAATTTGTTAATTAGGTTAATGAAAAGGTAAAAATTCCACTCTGCAAATCTAAGGTCATTGCATTATTGTCTTGATTGCAATTCTAGCCAATATTTATTATTTGTGTTTATCCGCAATGCTTAGCTTGCACCTTCAGCAATTCATTCACCGGCTAATGTCAATGGCCGGATTTGCTGAGTGGACTTTTTACCTGTGTTCGTATGTTTGTTTTGTTTTTATTATTACTTTTTTGTTGAAATCAATTTTGTATAAAAATCGTTAATTATTAATCAATAAATCGGAGTTGAATTATAACCACCAAGCAGTGCGTTTTGATTACTAGCTAATATCAACGAAGATATCTCGGTTAAAGTGCCGCTTGATATCCCGCCACCGCAACTCCTTCAACACACTACAAGATATCTCGGTTTAAGTGCCGTTTGATATCGTATTAAACATAACCCAGGTCACGGTGTTTCACTCTGACCATTTGAGTAGGAATAAAATAATTCCTCCTTTAACATTTGGTGACCCCGACGTGATCGGGTGCAACACTCGATCACCAATTCACATTAATTAACGTTTGCGTCACGAGTCTTTGGAGCATACATCTTTAAAAAGGGCACGAGCAGATGACTGCCACAATGACACGTCTAGAGGAACTGACCCAGCTACAATCGAAGCTTGGAGAGGATATCCAGCGCATCATCAAAAATTACGGGAAGGACTCTGCAGTAAGAAAGACGGCTACCTACTACGATGAACGGATTCGCCGTCTTCAAGAAGCTTGGATTGCCTTCGAAACCAACGACGCAGAAATGAAAACTCTTCCAGAGGTAGATGTACGCCATAAATACTTCACGGGCGACTATTATAATAAGATAAAAGCAGTGGTTGATCAATATCTTGGATACTTTTCCAAAAGGGTTGATGAATGCTTAGCTGTTGAAAACTGTGAAGATGATTCCGAAGCAGCACATTCAAGGAAGCAGTCTGATAAAAACGTACCAGACCCAGCATCGTCATCTAAGACTCCACACGATAGTCCACCACAAGAATCAAAGGCTTCCGCAAGTCAAGTCACGACAAGAGACGAGGACACCTTACTTAAAGCCATAAGAGGACAAAAACGTACTATTGACGTGCTAAATAGGATTATGGAAGCCACCTCAGCAGAGCACCAAGCAAAATCATACTATCAGTATCAGCTTAAGGTCATTAACCAGCAGTGGCATCAAGTGGAAGAATACGACAAAACGATTTGGGAACTCTGTGAAAATCCAGCTGATTGGGGCTACAATAATCACAGCTTCCTTGAGCTCCAACAAAAAACGCAACACTTGATAGTAACACTCTCATCAAGGCTAGAAGGTTATTCATCGGAGACGTCTAACCGGATCGCTCCGTTGAATGGAACTACTGTAGTTCCAAGTTTGCCGAAAATAACCTTGCCAAAATTTGACGGAGACTATGCCAAATGGCGACAATTCTACGACCTCTTCCTACAATTGGTCCATTGTCAAGATATGTCCAGTTGCCAAAAAATGTGGTACCTTAAGACAAACCTGGCCGGAGAGGCGGAAAGATTACTGAGACATTTCACTGTGTCTGAAGAGAATTATAATACTGCTTGGCAGATCCTACAAGATAGGTACAACAACAGCAGATTATTAGTTTCAGCTTTAGTAAACAAGCTGCTGTCGCAACCAAGCCAGACTCATGCTGCAGCAACCAACCTTAAGGCATTTCATGATACCACCAAGGAATGTCTTCTTGGTCTCCAAAACCTAAAAATAAAAGTAGAAGGCTGGGACCCATTGCTGTTGCCTATACTGATAAAGAAGATGGATCGTGAATCACATATGCTGTTTGAACAATCACTAAATAATCCAAAGGAAGTGCCATCTATCAAACAATTACTAGATTTTCTAGAAACACGCTTTCAATCGTTGGAAGCATTAGGTTCCAAAAGTGACCTTGTGAAAAAGCCAGGCATAACTAAGATTTTGACCTCGGCTCTATCAGCAGGACAACAAGACACCTGTATTTTGTGCAAGTACAAGCATCCCCTGTACTTCTGTAGGGCATTCAGAAAATTGGATTCCAAGGAACGGCTCAATATCGTGAAAAAATATGTTTTGTGCATCAATTGTCTGAAACCTGGACACAGTGCATCTACTTGCTCATCCCGGTCCTGTTTTAAATGTAACCAAAAACACAATACGTTGTTACACTTCACATCAGGCTCGAAGGAAAAACAAGAAGGACGTAGGGCTGACGTAGCAGTAAAAGAAGGTTCTTCAAGAGGTGTCAAAGACGAAGGTAGCAACACCGGTACAGATACTAATGCAGTTACACTAGCAGCACTGGACGATTACAAAACTCGGAAATATGTATTTTTGAGCACAGCTGTGGTGAAAATTGTGACGAACGAAGGCAACGAGATGGAATGTCGAGCAATTTTAGACTGTGGATCCCAGGTGAATGTAATCACTGAGAGGATGATCAAACGGCTGAAGGCGATAACCCAACCAGATAAAATGACCATTGAGGGCATTGACCAAGCGAAGCAGAAATCCAATCGACGAATCAATGTAAAATTACTATCTAAAGTGAATGGATTTTCCACAAGACTAGAGGCCTTCGTTCTTAAGCAGATCGTTTCCCCACAACCAACACAACATTTTAACATTGACACTTGGCCAATACCAAAGAATATTACACTAGCTGATCCTAACTTCAATACCCCAGGGAGAATTGACGTATTATTAGGAGCCGAATTTTATCATCAATTCCTGGCAATCGGACAAATAAGCTTAGCTGACAACTTGCCTACATTACAAAACACCGTTTTCGGATGGATCATCACAGGAAAGGTTGAAGGGGCTTCACTAGAAACCGCCACATGCAATATTGCTTCTACCGAAGATGAGGAAAACACAAGTCGGCTGATTGAAAAATTTTGGAAGTTGGAAGACATAGGTAACATGGAACCAAATCTGACAGTGTCAGAAAAACGATGTGAGGCCCTTTTTAATGAAACTGTCCAACGACATGAAAATGGTTGAGGGCATTGACCAAGCGAAGCAGAAATCCAATCGACGAATCAATGTAAAATTACTATCTAAAGTGAATGGATTTTCCACAAGACTAGAGGCCTTCGTTCTTAAGCAGATCGTTTCCCCACAACCAACACAACATTTTAACATTGACACTTGGCCAATACCAAAGAATATTACACTAGCTGATCCTAACTTCAATACCCCAGGGAGAATTGACGTATTATTAGGAG
Source organism: Thereva nobilitata (assembly GCA_963855945.1). Classification (NCBI taxonomy): domain Eukaryota; kingdom Metazoa; phylum Arthropoda; class Insecta; order Diptera; family Therevidae; genus Thereva; species Thereva nobilitata. The sequence continues at coordinate 113,733,729 of OY979696.1, read as the reverse complement.
CCGAATTTTATCATCAATTCCTGGCAATCGGACAAATAAGCTTAGCTGACAACTTGCCTACATTACAAAACACCGTTTTCGGATGGATCATCACAGGAAAGGTTGAAGGGGCTTCACTAGAAACCGCCACATGCAATATTGCTTCTACCGAAGATGAGGAAAACACAAGTCGGCTGATTGAAAAATTTTGGAAGTTGGAAGACATAGGTAACATGGAACCAAATCTGACAGTGTCAGAAAAACGATGTGAGGCCCTTTTTAATGAAACTGTCCAACGACATGAAAATGGTCGATTTATAGTCGCATTGCCATTTGCAGAAAATCCCGCATGTCTAGGCGACTCAAAACAGATAGCTATCAACAGGTTTTTTGCCATTGAAAGAAGACTCTCAAGGGATCCCAATTTAAGGATTCAATACACTGAATTTATGCACGAGTATTTAAAACTTGGCCACATGAAGGAAGTAAATTTAGCAAGCATTCCATCACAACATTATTTTCTACCTCACCACTGCATTCTAAAGCCTGATAGCAGCACCACTAAATTGAGAGTGGTTTTCGATGCGTCGAGCAAAACTACGACAGGATATTCGCTTAACGACATACTGCATGCTGGACCGACTGTACAAAGCGAATTGTTTTCTATCTTGCTCCGTTTTCGTCTACCAAGATTTGTGTTCACCACAGATATTGAGAAAATGTACAGACAGATAATGATGCAGCCTGACGATCAGAATTATCAACTTATCCTGTGGAGAGACAGCCCCCAAGAACAGCTTCAATGCTACCAATTGTCAACGGTTACATATGGAACCAGGTCGGCACCTTATTTAGCTACGAAGTGTTTGCAAAGATTGGCACAGGAAAACAACAAGCGATACCCACTGGGAGCTCAAGTCCTGCGCAATGAATTTTACGTAGATGATGGAATGGCTGGTTCTAATAGCCTTGCAACTACTAAAGAAATGCAGCGGCAACTAAACATCATTGTACAAGGGGCTGGCTTTAAGCTACGAAAATGGGGTGCAAACCACCCACAGTTGTTAGAAGGCATTTCACCAGAGGATCAGGAAACGGAACTGGACTTCGAAAAACAAACAGAGGATAAAATTAAGACGTTGGGATTGACATGGTTGCCTAAAACAGACCAATTTCGAGTCAAGGTAAACGTAAATGACAACAATCGAGTCACCAAACGTATAGTCAGCTCAGACTTAGCCAGACTTTTTGATCCGTTAGGAATCATGGCACCAGTAGTTGTCACAGCTAAAATCTTCTCACAGCAACTCTGGCAGCTTAAGTTACATTGGGACGAGGCGCTTCCTATGGAATTACACACTAAGTGGATCATTTTTCGCAACAGCCTAAAAGCTCTTGATAACATACAATTTCCACGACACATATTTGTGCATGAAATCCCAAAAACAATTCAGATTCATGCATTCGCAGACGCATCCGAAAAGGCGTACGGCGCAGCCGTCTACCTACGCTCCACTAACAAGGAAGGCAGAATTGGCGTACGACTACTTTGCGCTAAGTCGAGAGTGGCTCCGCTGCAACGACAAACATTACCCCGTCTAGAGCTTTGTGCGGCAGTGTTAGCATCTCAATTAGTGGCCAGAGTGAAGGGAGATTTGAAATTTGAAGAACTCTCAACATTTCTGTGGTCTGACTCAGAGATTGTGTTAGCGTGGATTAACTCCACTTCCTCCTCGCTCCCAACATTTGTTGCCAACAGGGTGGCTAAAATTCAGGAACTCACACTGGCACAGCAATGGCGTCATGTAGCCTCGAAGGAAAATCCAGCAGACATACTGTCGCGTGGATTGACCCCTGAAAAACTCTCTACCTGTAATCTGTGGTTTTATGGACCCCTATTCCTTCATGGAAGAGATTCACTATGGCCAGCACCATATTCAAAGAAATCCGATTCTGAAGAACAATCAAGAGGAAACCCAAGGACAGCCTTACAAATTGCAGCAGTTACATCAGAGGAGCCAGAGGACATTATTTATAAGATAAACCATGGAAACAGCCTAAAGAAACTACTACGCATCATGGCTTACGTGAGAAGATTCATCAATCACGCAAGACTACCAAAAAATCCTCGACCGTCGCAAGTTATAGCCACACCCACGGAATTGAATGAAGCCTTGTACATCATTGTTCGCACAATTCAAGCCTCAGATTTCAAAGAGGACATCGATCGTTTAAGAAAACACGGTGAGGTTCAAAAGGGCAGCACTATCAGCAATCTTTCCCCATTCCTGGATAAAAAAGGAATCATTCGAGTTGGGGGTCGTGTTCAAGCATCCAATCTTACATATGATGCTAAGCACCAAATGCTTCTACCTTATGCCGATCCATTAACCAAGGTCATCATAATGTCCCTGCACATTGAGTATCTACATTGTGGACCGCAAACGACATTAGCCCACGTAAGGCAACGGTTCTGGCCGCTGAAGGGCAAATCATTGACAAGATCAATTGTTCAACACTGTGTAGTTTGCGCCAAGGCGAAGCCAAAATTACTCTCTCAAATGATGGGGAACCTGCCTGCTACCCGAGTGATACCGGCGAGACCCTTCAGCAATGCAGGAGTGGACTTCTGCGGTCCCATCTGGATCCATTATAAAATAAAAGGCAAACGACCACAAAAGGCATACATTGCCATGTTTTGCTGCTTCGCGACTAAGGCTGTTCATATAGAAGTGGTGAGCGACTTAACTACCGAAGCGTTCATTGGGGCCTTAAAGCGCTTTATAGGCAGAAGAGGGCCTTGTCAAAATCTATACAGCGATAATGCCACAAACTTTGTAGGTGCCCGTAATCAGCTGGCGGAACTTAAGGAAACAATTTATTCTGACCAGGCTCAAGGAAAGGTAACCAAGGTCTGCAGCGAAAAGGGAATCACCTTCCATATGATCCCTCCGAGAGCCCCCCACTTTGGTGGTTTATGGGAAGCCGCAGTAAAATCAGCAAAACATCTGTTACTTAAAAGTGTCTCGACAGCCTCACTCACATACGAAGAGTTGGAAACAACAGTAATTGGAATTGAGGCAATTCTGAACTCAAGGCCCCTTACACCAATGTCCGAAGATCCTGCTGACTTTACAGCACTCACTCCGGGCCATTTTTTGATAGGCGAACCGCTAACAGCCCAAGCGGATCAACAAGCACAACCAATGAAGGGCAGTTTACTAAGGCATTGGAAGCAGGTGACACAACTTAAACAAGAATTTTGGAATCGCTGGTCTCGAGAATATTTGAATGAGCTGCAGTATAGACATAAGTGGAGAGAACAATGCCAAAATGTGAAACCGGATACCATGGTTATTATAAAGGATGATAACTTGCCAGTAATGAAATGGCCACTTGGTCGAATCGTTCAAACGTACAAGGGTGACGATGGCTTAATCCGTGTCGCAGATGTAAGGACATCAAAGGGTATTATGCGGCGAGCAATTCACCGCTTAGCACCCCTACCAGTTGAAAACGAAATAAAAACAGTCACAGAAGGCGACAGAGAATCCGCAGAACACCACCGTGAGCAGATTAAAAAGATTGACCAAAATTCAAACGGAGCATCCACCTCCAGAAGCAGCAGCCAACCACGAAAGAAAATAAAGATGTCAGGAGGAGCCTTCATTACATCAGTTCTCATGGCCTGCCTTATGCTGCCAACAGCATTCACTGCTCCCGTTACAGTTCAAAAGTTTCAACCTCATCCTGGTATCCACTTCGAGAGCGTAGGAGCAGTCAATTTAATATCCACAGAGTGGAACCTTATAATATACTATAACCTCGAGCCGTATTGGACGGAGCTAGCTACGTTCAGCAACGGCACGCAAGCATTGCGTCACTTGTGCCAGCAATTACAACAAAAGAGCACATGCAGTCATGTCGTCAATCTGTTCGAACATACGGAAGAAGAATTGAGACTAGGAAACAGTCTGGTTGTAAAAAGGACCAAGAGAGGAGCCCTCAACGTAGTAGGAAACGTAGCTAATGCACTATTCGGAGTACTGGATTCAGAATACGCTGAAAAAATGTCTCGTACCATTAGTGCAACACAGGAAAACGAAGATCATCTACTAGCTCTGCTCAAAAACCAAACATCCATAATCGACTCGACAGCGAACATAATGAAACGAGATCAGCTGAGCACGCAAAAAACATTTGGAGCGCTTTCGAATCAAATAAATCAAATCATCAACAGAATAAATGACGACGGTGAAAAAAGTCAACAGATAAGAATCTTCCAACTACTAACGTCACTGGCACTTCAAATGACAATTATGGCTTTCAATCTTCATCGGATACAAGCGTCAATAGTTGACGCTCTGACAGACATACATCATGGCCAGCTCCACCCATTGTTACTATCTCCAAAACAATTGAAGCAGGAGCTGATGAAGGTCAAGGAACACTTGCCGACATCAATTTACCTACCGGTCAGCCAAGAAGACCTTCTGCAACTCTATAAGCTAATGTCAGCGGAAGGTGGCATTAGTAATAACTATGTTATTTTCAAACTCAGCATACCTCTAGTAAGCCAGGACCAATTTGAACTCTATAGGATTATTCCGATTCCCGCGTCCGTAAATGGTACACTTTTGGCAATAAGTCCATGCACACCCTATCTGGCAATTAATTTACACCGGGATCAATACTCACCAATAACAGAAAATGAATTAATAGCCTGCAAGACAACTAAACAAGGATACCTGTGTCCAGCCTCCCAGCCCATATATCAAAAGGATTCCGAGCCTTGCTCATGTGAGCTCAACTTGTTTAACAATTCCACACAAGGAACCTGCGAACTAACGAGAATAAAAACCAGCCACGTATGGATTCAGCTTCATCACCCGAACCAGTGGATATATGCTGTGGATACGCCGACGAGAGTCAACACCATTTGCAACCGGGAAATATTGCCATTAACACTAGAAGGCTCAGGATTACTAAAATTGGAGCCAAATTGCATAATAAGGCATGATCTCGTGACGCTTAAAGGACATCACCTCTATGGGAGCAATTTCTCGACATCCTATTCGAGTTTTGGCCACCTACAGGAAATCTCGGCACCGGTTACGCTATCACCAATTTTCAAGAAAGACGATGAGTACAAACCGCAACTGCAAGAATTGATGGCCCTACAAGACCTCATCAATGAACAAAAACTTATGGAGCTACCAAAAAGATTTGAGGGTCACACGGTGCACCAATTTGCAGTCGGTTATTTATCATTAATTCTTGGCATCACAATAATAGGATATGCAATGTGGCGACGATATCATCACATCATCAGGTGTAAAAGGAAACCAGTGCCTCGTCCCAGACAGCACTCCAGTCCAGATTTCACGGTACACGTCTAAAGGCCGGGCCACACATATCCGCACCGCGTCCGCACCGCATGACGGCCGTGTGTTGGACAACACACGGAGAAAAAGTAAACAAGTGAAATCTTATCAGTCAGTCCCCACATTTCCGCGTCTCCGTGTCCGCACCGCGTCAAATTTTACTTGTTTAATTTCTCTCCGTGTGTTGCCCAACACACGGCCGTCATGCGGTGCGGACGCGGTGCGGATATGTGTGGCCCGGCCTTAATGAGTTCAGCTCATCTGTTCAAAGATTATTTGAATTTTGCAGTAATATGCAACGGGGGGAGGATGTTAACTCCCGCCGTAGAATTTGTTAATTAGGTTAATGAAAAGGTAAAAATTCCACTCTGCAAATCTAAGGTCATTGCATTATTGTCTTGATTGCAATTCTAGCCAATATTTATTATTTGTGTTTATCCGCAATGCTTAGCTTGCACCTTCAGCAATTCATTCACCGGCTAATGTCAATGGCCGGATTTGCTGAGTGGACTTTTTACCTGTGTTCGTATGTTTGTTTTGTTTTTATTATTACTTTTTTGTTGAAATCAATTTTGTATAAAAATCGTTAATTATTAATCAATAAATCGGAGTTGAATTATAACCACCAAGCAGTGCGTTTTGATTACTAGCTAATATCAACGAAGATATCTCGGTTAAAGTGCCGCTTGATATCCCGCCACCGCAACTCCTTCAACACACTACAAGATATCTCGGTTTAAGTGCCGTTTGATATCGTATTAAACATAACCCAGGTCACGGTGTTTCACTCTGACCATTTGAGTAGGAATAAAATAATTCCTCCTTTAACAATCACAAAGAAACGAATTCCTAAAAAACACAATTTTCATTAAATCATCCCTAAATTACCAATTCCAATTAAATTCACACACCCGTCACCCATCGAAATTTAAATTTCAAATTCTCAAATAAAAAAAAACCCTCGATTCTCTTTCTCAAATTCTAAAGAAAAAATAAAAGAACTTATTTCAAACGAATCACAGGTGACACTTGATGAAATAAACACAATCTCACCTTAAAATACCTTAAGATTTCTGAGGTGAAGAAGAGGTTTACCATCTGTTCATCTTCCGCTTCTTTGTTGAAGTAATTAATTCAGGCCCGAATAGAATTTCATTTTGGGTAAAATTGAGAATGATTAGATGCCACTGTATAAGGACACATACTGTATAGTTAGTCACTTCAGTGTTGATTCAATGGGAAATTTCTACCTACATGATACCGATGTGTCCCTAAATTAATTAATGAATTCTGTGCACAGGTAATGAACCATAACACTTAGAAATTGCATAGAGGTTATATATTGATGAAATGATATTCTGGCATGAAGGTATGCTTGCTTTACAGCCTACAGTCTGGGTGTATTGTTTTAATGAATCAATGATAAATGATTTACAGGGTTGACACATTCCTGTTGATCAAAACTAACTGGGCATGAGTATTTGTGGCTATTAAGATTCAAGTACATGCTTAAGGTGAGTCAAATTGATTAAATAAGAAAATGTTTAAAAGATTTCAATTTCCTGAAACAAATGCAATAAGAAAAAATCATTTCCGTTTGCAAATTTAATATTATGCCATCTTAAGGAAATTCGGTTCCATTGCAGCAGCACAAGGATTTAAGAATATTTTAGGGGAGCCTGACATGAATACGTGTGCGTATGGGGAGAGGGTGCCCAGAAACGATTCAACATGAAAGAGACGTTTACAAAAAAAAATGAACTGATTGAAAAGAAATTGAATTTTGTTTCAAAGTAACAAATATGACAAGTCTGTTCGCAATTGCTTTTACTTTTCAGTGAGGGGAAAATACTTTGTTTTTAATTTAAGAACACAAGAAAAACTATATCGCACAAAACTAAATTACATTAAAACGAGTTTTTTTCTATATGATCGTTTATAGTCAAAAATTTATGCAAAGTATTAAGAGAAGCAAATCTACAATTTTGTGAATAAATGATTCCAATTGAACCACCAAAGGATTGATTGCAAGAAGTTCGGCCAGGTTCTGAGAGCTAGAGTCGCACATAGACCTTATAGCAGTGTTTTGCAACCTTTTTCATTGTGGCACCCCTAAATGAAAAATAAAAAATCGTGGCATCCTTGACCCGCGGCGGATCTTGTTTTATACGAAGGAGTGGTGGTCTAGCAGCAGGGAATGTGTGCGACCGCCTATATAAAGCTTCCATGCCTACTACACTCACCCACCCTTTTTTGCATGACGTTCAAGTCCAGACCGGTACGACCCGTAAAGGCATTACTTCAGCCTGGCGTCGTCAGCATGACCCTTAAAAGGGGATCCCTCAAAAAGTCCCTAACCAGAGCTGGGACAAGATAGCCGTCTAGATGCTCTGCGCCCTCTTTATCGTCCGGGCAGAGCGGTGAATCGTCCAACCTGAACCCTGCGAAGTAGGGTTTCTCTTACCGAATAACTCGGAATCGGATTCGGCGAATCTTTCCCCTGGGATTCGGAATCGGGATCGGTTTCTGAAATTCGCCGAATCCCGATTCCCTGATTGCTCGATATGAAATTCACTATTAAAATAAATATTCTTGATTATAACAAAAAATACAATTAGGGCACTTTCGAAAATTCACCATGGTAGCTACCGGTCGAACCAGAAGTTAATTTACCATGTTCGAAAATTGATCATTTACCATAAGTCACCAGTCACCATGTTCGAATATTCACCGGTAAGGTAACCACAGTCTCACCATAGGAACCATATTCTTTTGATGGTTGAAGTGGTAGATTAGAAAATTTTTACGTTTACGGCGAATTGTTTTTTTTCGAGTTCTGAGTTTTTCAGAGTGGGAAAGATCTGTGATATGGAGTAATTAAGTTTTTCTGCAAATATATAGAATTTGTAGTAAACTGCGTTTTAAATGTAAAAGTGCATTCAGTAAATATGTATGTATGTAGATATTTATAAAAAATTTGGAGTTTTAAGAATTAAAAATAAACGGTTGTACTTGAAAAAATACAAATGTTAAAATTTTGTTCGAATATCCACCACTTAACCACATCTACCACTCGGTAAAAACTAACCACACTAACCCTGATCACCTTACCAATATGGTAGCGCCACCAAAAAGGTAGCTACCACTGGTGAATTCTCGAAAGTGCCCTTAGTTGTTCCATCTGTTAGAAACTTTGGTAATTAAAAGTAACAACTTGACTCAAAATTTTAAAATTTTAAAACATTAAGGGCCTGTTTCACCACTTGCTGATTAAGCTCCTGATAGCCTATTCAGAACTTATCTGCAAGATAAACTACAAATTTCGGTTTCACAGGTCTTGGATAGAAATATCTTGCAGATAAAGTTGCTGGTAACTTATCAGCCGATTCTAGTGGCTGTTAAAAGTTTTATCTGGAAGATACTAAAAAAATGTTGCAAATAGGGGGAGTTTTAGAGCAATTAATAATACTAATAAGCATTTTTACGTTAAAAATCGTAGACTGCGGTCACGAAAGGGTTCCAGACGGATTTATTTGAATTCTTAGAAGACGAATTTGATGAATATTACGAACATATTACGCGACCTCGTAGGAAACGAGTAATTTGCCCAAATTATTTTGAATCACTCGATTTTAGGATTTGATTCCGGCTTACCAATTTGGGGGTGTGTTTTCGAAATGGCAAATTCAGCTATGGTTAGCTTGGGGAGGGTCCAAATATTCAAAAATTTCTGCCACTAGTATTTAACGGTTATTAGATTATTGGTAGAACCTATATACGCAACGACAGAATTTTTTTTCAATTTTAACCCCTTTTTTACCCCCGCAACCCATCTATCTACAAAAGGGTCCATTCTCCGGGCTAGCGAGTGTGCATACGTTCTTAACTGCGTATCACACTATGTATATACGAAATATCAGCTTTAACAAAATGACGTAGGTTTGGCGGGCCTGGGCTCGCGCGAACTATTACTCTACGACTATAGTGGAAATATTTGTTACTCCAACAATTTTTTCTGGTCATGAGAAGCATTTTTTTTAATAACGACAACTAAATACATTTATTTGATGCCGTATTTAACTAAAAAAATTTAGTAATATTGTGGTTGTGGTAACTAAAAATGTCTTTCAGTGATTTGATTTTCAGCAACTTTGCAATTCCACCTATGCAACGATTGCTTATAACTCTCCGATATTTTTTAACTGGGACTCCAAATTAAATCGTGGACATAGTTGCCAGATTGCCTTGATCATGTCATAAACAAACAATTTTTAATGACTCCCGTATTAAGCAAAGATTGAGTGACCCTGCTAAATTAAGTGGCAGATATATTTATCTGCCAGTTAGTTTATCAGGGAGTTTGATGGTGAAACTGAAAAAACATATCAGCAACCTTTATCTGTTAGATACTGTTATAAAGCCTCGGCCACGATAAGACCGGCGAGCGGCGTGCGGCTAGCGGTGAGCGGCAGAGCGGCGATTCTGAGTTTTATTTTGTATTGTTTTATATGGAAAACGCTCGAATCCGGTCACGATACGCGCGGGGAACGTTGATAGGTAGAGCGGCAATACTAAAGTGCCGCTCAACTGCCGCTCGCTGCTAATTCGAGACATTAAATTTTTCTGGTGCCGCTCGACGCTCACTTTTCGCCGCTCGCCGCTCGTATCGTGGCCGGGGCTTAAGGCAGATAACTATCTGAAACTTTATCTGCAAGCGGTGAAACAGGCCCTAAATCTTAGTAAGTTTTGGGTCTTTGGATTTTATATGATTAAATTGTATTGACATTTTAGGATTCTCGATTGTTTTAGTTTCAGTTTAATTTTTCAAATTCAAAATTTGGTTTAAAAAAAATTACTTACAAGTATAAATAATTATACCTTTTAAATTAAAGTACATATTCTAAAATTAATATGACCTTAGCTATGGCAACTATAAGATCTAAAGTTTGGAATTGTTTTACCATGGAACCAAAAACTAGCAATTCAAAACAAGCAAAAGTAATTAAGTAGTACTTTAGTAGTAGTATTTTTATTGGCAAAAGTAGAACTACATACATATTGTTAATTTTATTTATTACCGAATTCTCTTTAATAAACAATATATATCGATACCCTCATTCTAATACCATGTAGGAGACAAATTCAAAATTTTTCAGGAGAAGCAAAAAACTGCTTTTTATTTCTTCTGAAGTACTTACCGTTATTATATTTTATAGAAGGACCATAGAATTTTGTTCTGTTGTGACTTTTTCTTTCATGGTTTTGCAACTGCTGTGTAGAGAATTGCAAAATACATAATAATCTTTCACAAAACAAATTTTGTGGTAGAATGAGGGTATCGATATTTTTTGCAAATCAAATTTGCGAGTTTTTACTTGGAATCGGAGTCGGAATCGGAATCGGCGGTTCTCAATTTTAAGGATTCGGATTCGGCGAATCCAAAAAAGACCGGGTTTTGAGAAACCCTACTGCGAAGCTATGCCCTTTTGCCTCCATGCCCACTCAGGAACTGCGTGAGTTAGTAGCGCACTTCCCCATGGTCCTTTATAACCCACTTGTCCACATTTGGTATGACTCTATAGGCCAAACCTAAATGGGAAGTAAAGTGAAGTGAAACTACCATTGCATATGAATGTATGAGAGTGACGAAAATGGAAATGAAGTGAAAGTTACATTTACTTCAGTGGACGGAAGTCTACTTCACTTCTGCGTTACTTTTCATTTTGGTTTGGCCTTATGGGTCCACCGGCCCTTAGTAGACTCGTCGCGCATATTGCAAGAATATCAATGGGCCTATTCACACAGTGCACATTCATGGCGCCTAAAACCGGTTTTATAGATGAGAGAGGGAAGGGAGCGGAAGAACTTAACGAAACATTTTTCACGCAAAACCAAACGCGTGAAAACTAGCACACATATAAAAAGTTACTTCTATCTCTTGCATTCTTTAGCTCTGTTTTTCTCTAACAAGTAAATTTCATCTGCAATACATTTAAAGGTTCCTGTATAGCATTCAAATTTACTACACTCATTTACGCACCGTCTGAGTTGCTAGGAGTCGAATAAAACCGGTTTTACTCACCACAATTATGACAGCGGGTGACGAGCTTGATGAAACCTCTCGGTTGACCTTTGACCCGCTGTATCGCTGACATAAAACGACATTAAGTTTCGACCAATACCTCGTTGGAAAGATATTTTCATTGCCCTTATTCCTGCTCTTTACCACATTTTCATATGAGGAACCGAACTTTGACCGGCCATTACTATGAGCCAAACTAACTTACAGAGCTAGTAAAGGGCTCATTTTTTAGCTATCATTGCAGGCAAACGGGCTATTTACTATAAACAAGCTCTCCCTCTTTTTCAAGATGGCGGCTTTTCCCAAGCCACTGCGACCGCACAAACTTGGTTTTATCATTGTCAGATGTACCCGAACAAATGCCAAAAAAAAATTCTGTACCTATTAAAATGCAATTTCATTTACTAATTTGACTGGACTAATTCATTTTTAAAATTATTAATTTGATCAGAAAAGTGTATAGTCTTTTTTTGTAAGGTATACTCTGCAAAACAAAACAAGATATGTGAATAAAAAAAGTAATGTTTTAGCAGAGAAAATGGAAGCGTCTTAAAAACTTAAGGACTTATACCTTTTGGCAGCCGAAAAAGATAAGAAATTAATGGAAAAATAATACATTATGATTCTCCGAAGAGAAATATCAAACTTTTGTTAGAAACATTTTTTTATCCGATGCTTCCCTGTACCTGTATGAATGTTTTTTTTGGATAATTTTGATTTTTGATGATTTTTGTCGGTGCAAGGGGGGCTTCGGATAAAAACAATTTTCAAACAAAAGTTTCATATTTACCTGCGGAGAATCAGAATCTGTGAAAAAAAGGGGGTTGCCATTTGAAATTTTAGATTCACCCCCCCCCCCCCGCCAGTTCCACCCTTCAAGTTGAGCAACTTTCGTTCAAAACTTTTTTCACGAAAACCTACCCTTCAGGAAATATCTGACCGTTGCCGGACTTTTGCAGCAACCTGTATACTTTAATAAATTCATCATATCTTTTTTTGTTTCTTTTGAAATTGTTCTACAATTATGATACAAATACAATATTGGTTGATTTATATTTTATAAAGGTATGGATTTTATCTTTCTAGTTTTATCCACCGTATATTAAGCCAATTGACTGTTACTCCACTTGTGGTTTTTTTCTGTTGGCAATAAAAGCTTCCAATGGATTTGTGGAAAAGAAATCTCGGTGATTCATTTCATCAGACATTTGAAATTGAAATCTCTCGCAAGATACAAAGTGGACTTATACAAAATGGCTTCTGAAACTATTTACGTACAACATCTTCAGAAGCTATAAAAGAAAGGGATGCGTGACACTGAAAAAAAGTAGTAACAAGAAAATCCTTTAATAACAAAGAAGAATATTATATTAGCATTTAAGTTTGCAAAAATTAGGGAATATGAAAAAATGGGCTTAACCGCATTAGCTTCGGAGCGACTCCATTATAAACGAACTTTTAGACCATACTGTGTGCCAAAAGGCTAGTCTTGTGCTGCGGAAAAAATATTGCGGCCAGCCGAACAAGACAAAAATCGAGTTGAGTTGAAGTTGGTGCTACTGGTTTTAGCAAATTACAACAAATTGTGAATTGCCATAAACAGATTTCTTACTAAACATCCCAAAGTCAGATTTTCCTTTTCTATTGCACAAACATTTTTTTCTTCATCTTGTTTCTTCTATAAAATAAAATCAAGTTTTTCAAAGCTATCAAGTAGCACATATCATAATGATTACTTGCTGAGCTACAATTCCCAGCGAAAAGATTCAACAAATCAACATCTTTTTTGCGATTTAATTAAAAGTGAAAACCACCTTGATTCTCGTCTATCTAACTCTGGTGTACACTCCTTTAATTAAATCTTGACTAACCGCAGCAAAACCTCTAATTTGCGGCATTTTTTCTTCTCCTCTGGAATTTAACTCTTTTCCTTAACGAAAATTTCTCAACCGTCTTATTTTATTTTATGTTTCTTTTTTTTATATCTAAATCTTGAAACTCATCCAATTTGATAAGGTAGTGAGGTAAGTATGTACGAGAAAAAAAAAGAAGAGTAACGCACCTCGAACTTTTTGAACAGGTAAATGAACTTTTCTTTCTATTATTAAATGTGATGGTCTCCTGTGGTCATTTTTGTGTGTTAAAGGAATAACATTTCACGCTATGTTTCTGCCGGTCATGTCATGAAATTGGTCAATGTCATGCTGGATAGATTTTCAAAGTCGGTTTTCATTACACTTTTGGAACTGGTTTTCGGTGCACTTCCGTGGTGCATCTTGATTGAGATTGCTTGAAATCTTTATTATTTTCTAAAGGAATATATGCAGAGAGATGTGTGCGGTCGTAAATGGTTAAGAATGCGCGAAAATGAAGGAATTGAATGTATCTAATTAGTGAGTTTATGTTTTAATGGTAATAAGCAACGGTAATTCGAATTTGTTAATCGTGGAAATGTTTAAAGTCTATTGAATCTGGTTATGAGGTAACTGTTGCCATTTAGTTCGGTAAGGTGAACGTAATCGATTTTCTTATTAAGGTAAGCTTGACTAAACTAGCTTGGCTAAATCTATTTATTTATGATCAGTTCACTATTTAAGAAGTCTTTAACGGCTATAATTACTCCAAATCTTCTTGAATATTATCAGTGGATTTGTAGTCTCTATGGCACCTGTAGATTTTCCAGCTGGAGTATAAGATATACTTATTACGTACATTGAAATGACATGAAAAATGCCATGAAAATTTATTTTCAGTGTTTATTGTTTAAATATTATACAAATATGACTTTTGTGACTCGGAAAACTCTCTTCGGTAAGACAGCGAGGAGATCCAACCTCCGTTGGAAGGACTTAGGGATAGGGATGCTAAACTGGACGATATGGGCTCAAAATCGGGACCGGTGGAGGGAACAGTTGCCATGGCCCAAGACGGGATGCCGGTTGTAAAGAATGACTTTTGTGAATATTGAAAATCTCCGTTGATTTTTACCAAGTATCATGATCTATCTCAAAATCCCTTCCAAAGAGGGGGTCTTTTCTCGGCGGCCCGAGTAAAAATAATTTAGTTGGTCAATTTTCTTACTAGCATGCACCCGACCGCTGCTAGCGCCCATAGCGAACAAATAGGAACGCCACAAAAGTATGCACGCACCCGCCACAAGGATCCACGCTCCCGCCACAGGTACGAAAATCTAAAAATTTGTTCGCTAGAGGCACCCACTCTCCCGCCACAGGCATGCACACTACCGCCACTGGCACGAAAATCTAAAAATTCAGGTATGAATATTTATAAATGCATCCGCATCGGCATAAACCATTCCAAACGCGAGTGTTGTTTTACCAAGCAGTCCCCCAGCTAAACACTAACCACTTCCAATGCTGCTTGACCTACGCATTCGAACGATAACCTTTCTACTGAGTATGCTATTGGCACCCTTTATGGTCACCAAGATTATTGCCCCTTTTCTTCGTCCCCTACAATTCTTTAAAGCAATACAGGCGAATTCGTTCATCCCTGTGGCGGGAGCGTGGATCCCTGTGGCTGGAGTTTGCATGCTAGTTTTGTTCCCGAGTAAAAATAAAACTCGCCCGCCACAGGGATGCACGCTCCCGCCGCCAGAGTGATGCACGCGCCCGCCACAGGAATGCACGCGCCCGCCACAGGGATCCACGCTCCCGCCACAGAGATGCACGAAATCGTCTGTATTGCTTTAAAAAATTGTAGAGGACGAAGAAGACCCTAGTAAAAATGTGCTGTGCGCATTTGTTCGCAATGCTTGCTAGCTGTGGCGCCGTGTGTGCTAGTGTGTACCTGATGCAAGGTAGTTGCGGGCTAGTTTTTATTTTTACTCGGGTGCTTCTTGCTTGATTCTCTAACGGGTGATCCATTTAGAGGTACTTTTTTAAGTAGGGATTTTATGGTAGATCACTAATTAGTTTTGTCAAACTGTCACGGTATTTTTGTTCTATGTTGTCCGACGTTTCATCTTAAAGAAACTAAGCCCAGCCCAGCGTCTACATATTGTTCAGTTGTATTTCGAGATTCAGCGTTTTATTAGAAATGAGCGAGTTATGGTACATATAATCAGCCCAGTGCCGCGGCACCCATATGTGCAGACTGTGCATTTGTACAATACATATATGTATTTTATAAATATGCCGTGCCGACGGCAAGGGCGGCATTTCAATGTAAATCGCGAGTGAAGCGAGCGAAAAAAAATGTTGCCCTGAAAGGGGGCGGCATCGGCGGATATCCACTGGGCGGCAAAGTGCCTAGCCACGGCCCTGAATCGGTCTACCGAAGAAGGCACAGTTTGCTATACCATCGAAAAATTTGAAACCCAAATTTCATTATAGGATAATTAGGCTAGTGCCAAAGCGGATTGAAATGAGGCAAAAAAAATAAATTATTAGCAAGGAGGGACCAGCAATGAAATGTCGTTAAGGTTATAACTAAAAGAAAAAAAAATTTAAACTCGAAAAAAAGGGAAATGGTAAAATGGGGATGCTATTTAGGGGTTGAAAATGATTTTTTTGCGATTTGCGGTGAAACATGACCTCCTAGTGGAAAATGTTTAATACAAAAAATGTAGATAATAAAAAGATCTAAAACTTTTGCATTTAACATATTTTGACATAACCTCAAATTTTCCAAGAAAATGGCGGAAAATCGATTTTTCAGTTTTTAGTTTTTTTCTCCCGTAAAAATAATTCAATTTACATGAAAATTTGTAAAAGTATACCTTGTATTGCGTTAAATAAACATTTTTTTTTGTTTGGAAAACGGATAGTTTCCCAGAAATTAACATTTTTCGAAAAAAATACCCTTATCTTGCATGGACAACTTTATTGATATTTTTTTTCGAATTTTGATATTTAATAAGTGCTCTTTTAACCATTGAAATATCTAGTTTCAAATGGTCTATACATTTTGATACTTTATTTTCATTAAACCGCTTAAAATTAAGAAAACCCGAACACCTGATTTTTCGAATCACGTACATATTTCTCGATTTTTTCAATTTCCACTAGGAGGCATGTTTCACCGCAAATCGCAAAAAATCGTTTTCAACCCCTAAATAGCATCGCCATTTGACCATTTCCCTTTTTTCGAGTTTAAAATTTTTTTTTCTTTTAGCTTTAACCTTAACGACATTTCATTGCTGGTCCCTCCCTGCTATTAATTTATTTTTTCCAAAAAACTATCGGCACTAGCCTAAATAAGGGAGCAAATAGAATTATTAGTGAGAGTGTATCCGATGGCCGTGATAAATTTATTCGGCGCCATTCTCAACAACTTGGTTTTTCTTATGAAACAATTAGGACGCAAAATACCTTAAGGATCTTGGTTTAAAAGCATAGAAAATTCAGTTCGTGCAAGAATTGAATCCCATCGACCTTCCGAATCATTACTGTTTCAGTGTTTAGGCTCTTGAAAAGCTTGAAAAAGATCCAATGTTTTTGTTCAGCGATCAGGGCGCCCATTTCTGGCTTAATGGCTACGTCAAAAAGCAAAATTGCCGTATTTGGGCTAAAACGCAACCCAAAGAGGTAGTCGGAGAGCCGGCAGTATAAAAATGAAGGTATAAAATATCCTAACAATTTTTTGTGAGGGAGTAGTACTGCCACAGACCTAAAGGGAGCCACCTTTTATATAACCTAATTTCGCCCGCGTCATGGAATTTTGACGTCACTTCCGGTTACGATTTTTGGTGTTGGTGACGTCATAAAATATCCTAATAAAATTTACATCAAATGAAGGTTGGAATGTGTACATTAAGATTACACTAGGTTGCCAGGCTTAAACCACCCGCAACCCTGTGGCACCCTCGATTAAAGTTTTTTTTACAAGCTTTTTTCTTTGTTTGGGACAAATCTTCCGATCCGTTTTTCAAGTACTTCCCGATGTCCGGTGATGCTCAAATTTGGCACACACATTTGGTTCTGGAGGCAATACAATATAGTATATTCAATTTTATGGTACATCCAATATGGCGGCCACAAATGGCGGATTACCTTTTTCTTTACAAACACCCGCCATGGGCATCAAATGAAAGAGTCTGACGAGGAGAATACAGTAAGCTATGTGACGTCATTTTAAATCCAATATGGCGGCCACCACGAATAACCCCTCGATATTGGTATCAAATGAAGGGTTATGATAAGTTGAATACAATTAGCTGTGTTAGTCTGATATGTGACGGCATTTTAAAGCCTATAAAATGGCGCATGAGACTAAAAATTAAAATAAAAACCAATAAAATAAATTTTAAAAACAAGCATTTTTTAGATAAACTAAAAAATATTAAATAATAAAAAATTTTTAAATATACGTTAATAAGATGAGCTAAAAAGTATAAAATACAATAATTTTTTTAATCCACCTGTATGTGACTACAAGTAAAAGCTTGGGACGCTCAGTTAACAAATGTTTCACATATTATAACAAAAATGCAAAAAATATTATGATTTAACTATTAAATACGAAAATTAATTAGGATACAATTTGATAAAACGCGCCCAATTATTTGATACTTCTTAGTTCATCTTGGACTGAAAATGACGTCACATAGCTTACTGTATTCTCCTCGTCAGACTCTTTCATTTGATGCCCATGGCGGGTGTTTGTTTGTAAAGAAAAAGGTAATCCGCCAGTTTATCTTAGCCGCCATATTCGATTTAAAATGACGTCACATAGCTTGCTGTGTTCTACTCGTAATACTCTTTCATTTGATACCCATGTTGGGGGGGGGGGGTTGTAAAGAAAAAGGTAATCCGCCATTTGTGGCCGCCATATTGGATGTACCATATAATTGAATATACTATATTGCATTGTCTTCAGAACCAAAGGTTTGTGCCAAATTTGAGCATCACTGGATTCCACCCCCAGAAATATCCGACATTTAATGGTGGACGCCATATTGGATGTACCATAAAATTGAATATACTATATTGTATTGCCTCCAGAACCAAATGTGTATGCCACATTTGAGCATCACCGGACATCGGGAAGTACTTGAAAAACGGATCGGAAGATTTGTCCCAAACAAAGAAAAAAGCTTGTAAAAAAAACTTTAATCGAGGGTGCCACAGGGTTGCGGGTGGTTTAAGCCTGGCAACCTAGTGTAATCTTAATGTACACATTCCAACCTTCATTTGATGTAAATTTTATTAGGATATTTTATGACGTCACCAACACCAAAAATCGTAACCGGAAGTGACGTCAAAATTCCATGACGCGGGCGAAATTAGGTTATATTAAAGGTGGCTCCGTTTAGGTCTGTGGCAGTACTACTCCCTCACAAAAAATTGTTAGGATATTTTATACCTTCATGTTTATACTGCCGGCTCTTGGACTAAGGTTTAAGAGCATTCATTGCATCCAGACAAAACAACGCTTTGTGTTTGGGGGTCATCGGTCCATATTTCTTAAAAAAGGCCCTCCTCCCCGTCTTTTTGCGTCTTCGGTTTTCAGATATCCAACAAATAAAATTAATTTTCGATTACCTTTGTTTGGCTTGAAACTGCCCTTATTTTCCATAAAAAAAACTCCTTTTTTTGTACCTTCATCATCCGAGTCTTCCAAAAACTCCGCGTACCAAAAGCATTTTCCCATTGGTAACTTCTGCAGCTTATTTTTTAATGAGTGAATATCTTGAAAAAATTATTTTTTTTAGCAAAAAGAAACACAGTCTTTCTTTAACTTAAATTGCTAGTCCTTCCGGAGACGTATTCGCTTACAATCCTACAAACTTTTCAAATAATTTTACTTTTCTTACTATACTTCAACAATTGAATAACACCTTGTACATTTCCTCTCTTTTTCCAAAACGAGACTCACCTTCCGAACTTCCTAAAAAAAATTCTTCGATTTATTTAAGGGCCATTGACATTAAGCGTTTTGCCTGAGTTATAATTATAGGTTTACACACCAATTTTTGTTACAACAGTCTTTGTTGAAACTCTGTGGGATTTAATGGCGGACAGGGCAGCTTAACTGTCGGAGAAAATTGAAAAGTTCGAGCCATTTAGAGCTTAATTAATACAATCCTGGGCTCACACCCGCCAACAGTGGGGGTGGTGCAAAGTTAAATGGATATTTTGCACCTCGGGTCTCATACGCTCATCCCTAACCTATTATCGGATTTGGAGGGGTCCTTATACCGCAGTCGGACAGGTGCTTTTAGCTATCGTGATATCGAGACAGAACAGCCTTTGAATCTTGTTTAATTACGACTCTCTTTTGTTTGGTCTCGACCCGCGATGCAGAGATGCATACTTGATTATGGGTCTTATGACCGTTGTCGTGTCAAATTGACGACAGATATGGATAGATGTAATTGTCTTGGCAGTAAAGGCCCAACTATAATGCACGTAAGAAACGCACGTCATCTGGGCGCTCTCATGGAAATTAATGGGTTCGGCCATATTGGACGTACGCATACGTCGGTCATATTTTGTTTCGTTAAGTTTCGTTAAACGTAAAAATGCGAACAGAACCGCGCTCAACGTACGTTTTGTGAGAATTGGGCATATTCACACGCTGCCATAACTGTGGTGAGTAAAACCGGTTTTATTCAACTCCTAGCAACTCAGACGGGGCGTAAATGAGTAGTAAATTTGAATGCTATACAGGAACCTTTAAATGTATTGCAGATGAAATTTACTTGTTAGAGAAAAACAGAGCTAAAGAATGCAAGAGATAGAAGTAGCTTTTTATATGTGTACTAGTTTTCACGCGTTTGGTTTTGCGTGAAAAATGTTTCGTTAAGTTTTTCCGCTCCCTTCCCTCTCTCATCTATAAAACCGGTTTTAGGCGCCATGAATGTGCACTGTGTGAATAGGCCCATTTGTAGTTAAATTGATGGCAGCTGATTTTTTGTTGTTGTTGTTTTGTGGGTTTTAAACAAGAAAGAGTAAGTCGGCCGACGTGCGTTTCTTACGTGCATTATAGTTGTCTCTCAATCTAGTTTCTAGGTGGATTTTATGTAGGATTATGCCCAGATATTTAGCCTCCTTGGAAAAGGGAAGTTCCGTGTCATCTAAGGAGGAAGCTTTTAAATTTAGTTTCCTCCCATAAATAAATAGTACGATAACCGTTTTTGGCGGTTAATACCTATGTAATTACCAAGCCATCAGCTATGCACATAAGAGCAACTTGCACGGGGTCCGTGATGGTGCCATCGTGACCGCTGCTGATCGTTATGACGACGTAAAACATGAATACTAATTTAGAGCTAGGTTTGTTTTAGGACGTCCCATAGCCATGACAAAAAGATTGAGGTACACATGTGAACTTCAATTGCTGAGAACTGTATAATATTTAAAATGTGTTTAACAACCTTGGCAGCAAACACAGCACCGCATAATTCAAGTCGTGGGATCGTGACTAACTAGATCGGTGGGACTTTGGTCTTGGCCAGGACAATGTTTCCTTCTGGTGTGATTAACTCGCAAATATACCAAAGTTTCGCATAAACTATCACTGGAGCTATCCAACCAATTGAATCGAAAAGTTTTGAAATTTCGAACAGGAGTTCACGTTTGCTTGTTACCAGTTTAGCTAAAGCTAATTTTATTTTGTAGCCGAATTGTCCGAAGACGGATACCAGAGAATGCCCAAAGTCTTCATTCCATTGTGCAGAGTTTAGTCCACAGAGGTCTGCGAAGCTTGAGCATCTTCCGGAATGTTTGACATGATTACGGTTTTGTTGGAGAGCCATTTTTTTTATTGAAGCTTCCTAGTTGCAGCAGCTGGTCTAGTCACCTTGTAATTCAATGGTCTCAACGATAGAATTAACTCCCGTTAAAACGTAAACCACATAAAAATCGAAGCTAGCTGTGATTGCTCGTCCTTAGCTAATTGCTGATGCGTCCGTTTGGCGAGGTGGGAGGCACATGATACCAGGCAATAATCCTTTATGGGCATATTAGCATTAGTTCTTCAAACAGTCCGTTGATAATAGATGTCGTCCGAATGAACCGCAATTTGACGGTACATCTTTACAATATCAGCCATCACGGCGGAGTTCGGTCCGAACTGCTGTACAGAGAGGACGTGAGACTAAGTTCATTAAATTCAAGTTTTTTGTTTTGCGAATTATAAAATTTCAACTCTTTTTTGCAAATTAAATAAGTTCAATTTCTGGCTAGTTATTATTCAAACATTTATTTTTCTCCTCATAATAAAGAAAAATATATAGAAAACAAGTTGTGAATAAACAAAGGGTACGGGCCATAAAATGGACCCTCGCCCAACAACAAGTGCAGTGCTCGGAGACACTTTGAAAAGGCGTAGAAAAAATAAAAATTGTTTAATACCACGAAAGTCACAAATAGCACACTTGGCTAATAAACAGACAACGGAGATTACAGAAGACGGGAGTTGTGGCGACGAAAGCTCCTACGACAGCATACCCTATGACCAGGAACTGAAGCAGCAGCAACAGCAACAGCCGGCGTACAGCGGCACAGGGAATTCCTTTGCTCCACTAATGCCAACAGAAGAAGAAGAGAGAGCGCTCGAGCAATTAATTAATTCGGTCAAGGAAAAACATTTCCCCAAACTGCCTACGCCAAAAGAAGTGACCACAAAAGCTCCAGCGGAAAGTTCTTTAAAGGAAGCAGTACCCAGTGAGACGAATCTAACGACTGGCCAGGCAGCAGCAACGGCAAAAACAGCATCATCAACAACAACAACAACAAATCAGACGATAACTACAAAAAAAGATAAGGTACCGCCTATCAATATATTTAAGCAAACTATATCAGACACTTTAGCATTAGCTTCTAGAGTAATTGGGGGGGAAAGGTACTCCGTTAAGAGACAATCTAGCGGACACCATTCCCTTATGTGTGCCAGATTGGATGATTATGAGAAAATGAAGAGAGTGCTTGAGCGTGCGGAAACGGAATTTTTCTCCTACACTGCGAAGTCAGAAAGAAAAATAACCGTCCTTCTGAAGGGCCTGGATCCTGAAATGGATTCGCAGGAGATACTCGCGCTGCTATGCGAAAAAAATGTTGAAAATTTAAAATTTTTGTCGGTGAAGCCTTTTGTAACACCGCATTCTCGCGCTACAAAAAAGATACTCCCTTACTTCCTTGTCCAGCTTTCCCCAGAGAGTCGACTAGATAATCTTAAATTAATAAGAGATGTCGGTCACCTCGTGGTTAGTTGGGAAAAATTAAATAAAAAAGAAGACATCCTCCAATGTAAGAGGTGTCAAAGGTTCGGGCATGCTGCACCTAACTGCCACATGGCATTTAGATGCATCAAATGCGATAAGGACCACAAGCCAGGAGAATGCGAACTCGGCAAAGACCGTGTGGAAGACAAATCTAAGCTTTACTGCGTGCTCTGCCGCTCAAATGGTCACCCTGCTAATTATCGGGGATGTCCAAAATACGCAGAGCTAAAGAAGAGAATACAGGCGAGGAAGAGCATGCTCGAGCAACAAAAAAGGCAGAAAGCTGCTATGTTTCAAAACATTGTGAGGCCAAACTTAACTTTTGCTCAAATGGCAATGAGCGCGGAGACAACACCGCAACAGGCCCCGAAAGTTGCTCAGGCCCCTTCCGCCGGGGACGACAAGGTTATGGCGATTCTGCTATCCATCCAGGGACAGTTAGCCGAAATACGACGCCAAGTGAATGAACAAGGAACCAGGTTGGACCTTGTTTATTCCGTGCTCTTCCCCGTGGACGGACCGTAAGCGCGCAATGGAAGCTCTGGGAGGGAATGCAATTAAGATCGTGGCGATAAACGCCAATTCCATTATTAGAATTGAGAGAAGAGCGAACATACTCTCGCTGCTGCAGCAAGAAGTTCCTGATGTGCTCCTAGTCAGCGAAACTAAGCTGTCCGAGAGACATAGACTGGAGTACAAAGGTTACGTAGTTGTCAGGCGAGATCGCCCTGGTGCTACTCGGGGTGGCGGAACGGCCATCTTCATTAAAGATGGAATTAAGTTTCGGGTACGGCAAAGCAAGGAGATCGAACAGTTTCGAGTGCTGGAGGCCTGCGTTGTGTATATCCCACTCCAAAGCGGACGTAAGATGTACATAATTGCGGCCTACGCACCCGCAGCTCCTCAGTTCGACCGTTTTGCCAGCGAGTTGGAACAACTTTTTCAAACACTAGGTCTGGGTTCGGAAGAAAATTATCACTTATTGGCCGGAGATCTAAATGCCAAACATAGAGCTTGGGGAAATCAAACGCCTAACACTAGAGGTAACCACCTACAGAGATGGTGGGAGTGTAATAGAATCCAGCAGAAGGTCACACTTCTTGCTACGGACATGCCTTCGTATCCCAGGGGTGGATCGTATCTGGATATCTGCCTGCTCGATTCGCGTCTGGATAGCGGACGAATAAATGATGAAAATGTGAACTGCCTACGGACTATTCCTTACGACAGCGACCACCACGGACTGACAATCACGGTGCAGATACCACGCGAGACTATCGAGCTGGAGCAGTATGCGGAAGTACAGCCCTATGTTTATCATAGGGTGAACTGGCCGCGCTTCAGCAAGACAATGGCCCGCAGCATACAAACGGAGAGGCTATCACCGCCGACAGACCGAAACTTGACTAGAAACGAAATCGACCATTACCTGAAGGAGATGGATCGGGTCATAGTGCAAACGATGAATCGAGTTATCCCCAAGACAAAAAAACGCGACTGCACTGACTGCTACAGAAACTCTACAATCGACAGATTACAAAGACAAAAAAGCCTATTGCTATCGAGACTAAAAACTTTACATCGCCAATTTCAAGATCACCGGAATCCAGAGATCATAACATTAAAGTCGGTGATTCGAAACCTCCAGCAACTAATCAAGGAGAATTACTCTAAGTCCATAAATCTGTACTGGAGCAATAAGATCCGGTCCATAAAACCCTGTGGTCCGGGCACATTCCCACAGATAAACAAAATCTTTAGAAGAAGGACGCATAACCGACTGGAGAAGCTGAAATTACCTAGTAACCAAGATAGTGAGGGACTGCTTAGAAAGGCGGGCTTAGATCCAGATATGCTTCACCGAGTCGATGACGACTGTTATCATGTGGAGGATGAGCAGGACAGAGCAGATCTGGTGGGAGCCTTCTGTCAAAAGGTCTACACAGTTAACTCTGCTGTTCGGCCAAATCGCGACCTGGAACATCGGGCGCGGCTGAACTACTCTGACCTTCAAAGCGAAAACAGAGTTTGGAGATCTGAGAATCGACATTTTGTCGAATTCAATGAGGATTGCCCAGCGGACAACATCCCAGAGGCCTCCCAAAACGCGATTTTCGTGAAGAAGGACAATCTCTTGCGAATTTTCCACATGCTAAAGAATAAGAAATCGACAGGGATCGATGGTATCCCCAATGTGGTTCTAAAGCACTTACCTCAGTGTGCAGCCGACATTTACACCACATTGTTCAACAATGCTCTGAACAATGCCTATTTTCCGGAACACTGGAAAATGGCTGTAATATATCCTATCCCCAAGAATAAAAAAGACAGATCAAATCCTAGCAATCTTCGTCCAATAAGCCTACTTCCAAACATCAGCAAGGTGTTCGAGGCGGTAATCAACCTCTCGCTGACCAATTGGGTTGAGAATAATAACATTATCCCGGACAATCAGTTCGGATTCCGAGCGGAACATGGCACTATCCATGCTTGCGCAAAACTGGTGTCCGACATACAGTGGAATTTTGCCAAAAGACAGTGTACCGGAGCATGTCTGGTCGACTTCGAGAAGGCCTTCGACTCTGTATGGGTTGAGGGTCTACTACTGAAACTAACCAGGAACGGGATGAACGGTCCCCTACTTCGCATTATCTACGACATGATAACGGGGAGGAAGTTTCTGGTTAAAAGTGGGAACTTTACCTCAAAAATCTTCGACATTAAAAACGGGCTGCAGCAGGGATCAGTAAACTCGCCTCTCCTTTTCAACATATACACAAGCGATCTAGTTGGATCTCTTCAGAGCGCCTTAGCGTTCGCAGACGACATAGTCATATACAGGACAGGACCGAAGATTGACGTAATCCAGACGCTTATACAACGTGATTTCGAGATAATCGAGCGTTATGCGGATGATTGGAAATTGAAAATCAATCATGGAAAGTGCGAAACGATCCTTTTCAGAACCCCTCTTAACAAAGCTTCACGCGATGTTAGAAGGAACTGGAAGACGTTCCATGTTCGAAGCCATGCGGGACAGACGCTGGAGAGGAAAACGGAGGTTAGGTACTTGGGGATTTGGCTGGATCAGTACATGTATTACGAGAGTCATATACGTACTGCTATAGTCAAAGCCCAGAAGGCCTTCCATATGACGAAGAAGCTCTTTTATAGCAAGCATCTTAACTCAAGGGTTAAGGTGAATTGCTATAAGACCTTGGTCAGACCGGTACTTACCTACGGCTGCCCCATATGGTGGAATGTAACCCCATCATATATGGAAAAGATGAGGATGTTCGAAAGACAATGCTTGAGAGCATGCTTAAGCATGTATCGAACTCCCGAATCGAACTACAAAAAATTTTATGCTAACAACATCCTCTACGGAAAAGCAAAAACCATGAGGGTGGACAATTTCATAATCAGATTAATCCGAAATCACATTGTAAGAGCGGCGGAAAGCAACAATCCTCTCATCTTCGGGGCTTACTACCCCAGACCGGACTATTATGAAACGACAAGACGGACAGGACAAATACCGCCAGAAGCATTCCCATGGCTAGACGCGTTAGGGCTGATACAGGACAGGGAGGGAGTGCCTTTAATTTATCATGTTTATCGTCGCGCGCGAGATAAACGAGTTTTGCACGAGAGATCCGATGGACTTAATACACAACTCCTGCGATTCAGTAGGCGAATAGGCCCTATAGATATAGAGGAAGCATCCAGAGCCCGTATGAGGTACTGGTGTTTGGAAGAGGCAGGTTAAGAAGCCTGTTTCGGTGTGAATGAGAAAATTATAATTTAGGTAGGATCAGGATCCTAGCATAGTTTTAAGTTAGCAGTAGGTTAGGGTAAGTAGCGTGTAAGTCCTTTTATTCCAGGTTAAGTTTTATAAAATAGGTTAAGTTAGCTAAGTTTTTGATCTTATATTTTCTTAGCATGTAGCATAGAGTTAAGCATTTATAATTGTCTGCACCAAATAAAAGGCCGAAAGGCAAATCAAAATAGTTTAAGTGGATAGAGTTTAACCTAGAGTGCCCGCAGAGGGCCAGTAAGTTTCTTTTTAAGTTACATAGTGAAAGTAGGTTTAAGCATAGCCTGTATTAAAATATAGTTATAAATAAATATGCTTAAAAAAAATAAAAAAAAAATCAGCCATCACGGCGAAATTAACCCGCACAACCTCATAAGTATAGCGACTACCTCATTTTGTAGGCTAAGCAGGAGCGGATTCAAGGGGGGGTCACGGGGGTCATGACCCCCCCCCCCCAAAAGCATTGTCGCGGCCAGAAAATTGAGAGGCCCTGTGCAAAAATTCAGCGAGAGGCCCCAGAGAGTCCAAAATTTTTTTTCGCTCGCTTCGTTCGCAGATTGTCCGTATCCGTGACAAAACTATAGCCCATATGCTGATTTCTGTGGCTCGTACTCATTTGTGTGGTCCATTCGATGAAGTAAATATGCAAATAATGAAATCAAATGATTTTTATTGCCAAAACAATTTTTCGCTCGCGAGGCCCCAACACACGGGGCCCTGTGCAGTTGCATACATGCCTACTGCTCAAAAGCGCTCGCTGTTTAAAAAACAAAATTGACCCAACTCAAAAAACAAAAACAAAAAATAACCAAACGCACAAAACCGACCCAACTTTTTTGCAAATTAAAAAAACAACCTTAAAAAATGACCTTCAAAGTCAACAGCAGATTTAGTCCAGGAGGGATAGAAAAAAAGTTGAAATAAATTTACCCTTACTTAATTACTATTACCTAATGACGATTTAGATCGATTCCAGGTTTCTGGGTACACTTTAGTGCACAATCTCTCCCCCCATAGGGGAGTTGCCATCTATATTAGGAATGACGTAGCCTTCCAGAAGGTGTACAGCAGTACATCTTCTGACTTTAACCACCTCGGTATTAAAATTTTACTTTCAAAACACGTCATTTTCTTCTGTTTTTTATATAGAAGTCCTAATATCAGTAATGAAGCTTCCTCTTTAGCATTCGACGCTATCTCCGAACGTATCTCCGAATTTTTATCCTTCCACCCGGAGTGCGAAATCATTGTTGCGGGTGATTTCAACGTTCACAATGCAAACTGGCTGAATTACTCGAATGGCACCAGTGTTTCTGGCAGGGATGCTGAGCTCTTTGCTGATACATATAACCTTCACCAAATGGTCAATGATCCTACGCGTGTTCCTGACACTGCCGGTCAAGGGCGCCACCTCCTTGATCTCTTTCTTACCTCCCACCCAACAAGATACTCCGTCGAGGTCGATTCACCTCTTGGCAACTCGGATCACTGTCTAGTCAGCGCTTACTTCCCATATCCATCCTCTACCCCAACCACGGCAGCTCCTAGGAGAACTGTTTGGCATTATGGGAAAGCCAACTGGTGGGGGCTGATTCGTTTTTTCCAAGCTGCTGAATGGGATCTATGTTTCCAGAACCGCGATGTCAATTTTGCCGCCCTCTGTATTTCCAAAATTATACTGGCCGGAATGCGTTTATTCATCCCCCATTCCTCCAAATCCATAAAGCCTAGGCCGCACGGATGGTTTAATCGGGAGTGTATGAACGCAATTCAAACTAAAGAAACCGCCTACAGAGAGTACAGACATTCGCCGAGCGAAACATCTCGACGCGAGTACATCAGGTTGAGAAATTCCTGAAAATCCACCATCAGGAAAGTCAAAGAATTATTCGATGACAGACTGAGAGGGAAACTCATTAACTCCACTGCTGGCAGCAAAAACTTCTGGTCCTTGGTAACCTCCATCAGAAAGAATTTCACTTCACATACAACACCTCCATTCATTCACAATAAGCAGGTGATAACAGAAAGCAAACCCAAGGCCGACCTACTTGCATCTCTGTTCGCCGCTAATTCTTCCTTACCCGATGCTGACATGCAACCACCCACCGTCGAGTGTTCCGCTCACTCAATGGACGAAATTTTCTTCAGGACGCGTGAAGTGTATAGGTGTCTCAAGGAGCTTAACTCCAACAAACCCACTGGCCCTGACAATATTCCCCCTATGGTTCTTAAAAAATGTGCCTCACCTTTGGCTAAACCTCTGCGCAAACTTTTCGCATTTTCATACTTCTCCGGGGTCTATCCTGACTCTTGGAAACTCGCCCATGTTCAGCCTATACCCAAAAAAGGAGACGCTAGTGACCCCGC
This sequence comes from Thereva nobilitata, assembly GCA_963855945.1. Taxonomy (NCBI): domain Eukaryota; kingdom Metazoa; phylum Arthropoda; class Insecta; order Diptera; family Therevidae; genus Thereva; species Thereva nobilitata. The sequence continues at coordinate 113,704,909 of OY979696.1, read as the reverse complement.
TAACTACCGCCCAATAGCAATCACTTCTATTCTCTCCAAAGTCATGGAGACAATAATAAACAGAAACCTTGTGGAATATCTGGAATGCAACCAAATATTGGACGACAAGCAGTACGGCTTTAGATCGAAAAGATCTACTGGCGACCTCCTTGTTTGCCTAACCGAACATCTCAACCAAAGTATTCACCGATTTGGTGAATCTGGCCTGGTTGCTCTGGATATCTCCAAGGCTTTCGATAGAGTATGGCATCCTGCCCTATTGACCAAACTCCAAGCTATTGGTATTGACCTTGTTCTAAAGAACTGGATTAAGAGCTTTCTTTCTGGCCGTTCAATCAAGGAAGTATTGGATGGCGTCGAATCCAACCCCCACACCATCTCCGCAGGTGTTCCCCAGGGCTCAATTCTATCACCAGCTCTCTTCTTAATTTTTATCAATGACTTGCTCTCAATCCCCACCAACTCACTTCACAGCTTTGCTGACGACGGTACTCTACGATACTCCTATGGCTTCGATAATGTAAGACAAGCACGCGCCAGACCTTGTCTGCATCACCGTGAAATCATGTGTAATTCAATCAACAGGGACATCAAACTAATTCTTGATTGGGGCCGCAAGAACCGTGTTGAATTTAATGCATCCAAAACAAAGTACTGTCTCATATCCAATAAAACTCGCTCCGACCCTCCTTCTATTTCAGTGGGCAAGAAGAACTTAACGGCAGAACCGTCTCTAAATATCCTAGGCATAACATTAGCCGAAGATCTGCGCTGGAATAATCACATATTCCAAATTGCTAAACAAGCATCACAATGCCTGGGATTCTTCAAAAGGTGCAAATTCCTTCTCCAGCCGTCGGCCAGGGCTACAATCTACAAGTCCTACATTCGTCCCCGCCTCGAATACAACTCATATATCTGGGCCGGGGCCCCTAGAACCACCTTAGCTTGGCTGGACAAGGTGCAAAACCGCGCTCTCAAACTTATTGGTGATAGCGCTATTTGCTCTTCAATTGACTCACTAAGCCATCGTAGGAATGTAGCAGCCCTTGCAAAATTTTACCGTTTTTACCACAACGACTGCTCCACTGAAATAAGTAACCTTATGCCTCCACGGCAATATTTCCCCCGCAATACAAGACTTGCCCGCTCGGCTCACTCTCACAGTTTACAGCCCTCATCTTCGCGCACACTCCGGTTTAGAAATTCGTTTATAACAAGAACAACTCGACTGTGGAACAACCTTCCACAGTCAGCATTCCCGAACTCATACAACACCCAAGAGTTCAAACGCAAGGTCCACCACCATCTCCTCCAACACCCTCCCGACTCCCCCTAATCTATCCTATCTTTCTCTCTATCCTTCGAGCTAAGCTTACTACTACACATTGCACCATGACGTGTACGACATGACATGACGGACTGGTAGTACAAAGGGTGACACCTGAGCTTAGACTATCACATAAAAAAAAAAAAAAAAAAAAAAAAAACCTGCAATTTTTGGACGCTATAATTAAGAGAAATATCGTAGGAATTTCGAGCGTTTTCATATATGCCTGACAGGAAAAAATTTTGATTGCTCGAAATCTACTGAATAGAAATCCACACCATATTTCACTTCCCCTTCGCTTAAAGGTGTTTTTTCTGAAAATCAAGAAAAGTGCCTGTTTTCAAACGCGTTTATGAGGTATTAAATCGAACTTCACCAACTTTTCATGAAAATGGGTTGGTAGAGTAACTCTTCGAGAATAAATAGCGCTTTTCAAAATAACTGTAGCACCACCGTGGGCCTTGATCAAACTTTTTTCCTGAAACGGCTGTTTTTACATTTTTGAGATTTACGCGAAAAGTTATAATTATTTTTGCATGAAATTTTTATTGTAGGTAGGCACTAACAGAAGCCACAATTTTAGCCCTGAAACAAGGCTCTACGATAATTATAGTCCCTGTAATTAAATGTCAAAAAATGGCGTGGTTTTTTTTTTGCAAAAACCTGTTGACCGATTTCAATTGTCCAAAACTCATAATTTTCGTCTTTTTAAGCGCTATTACGTACTATTTTTTGTTTTCCAAAAGCAAAATTTTTTCGCACCTAAAACGTTGAAAAACGTGTTTTTGCTACCATTATTAGCTTTTTTCCCCCTGTTCTCCTGGACCGATTTTTTCCAAAACACATTCATTAAATTCCTACGATTTTTATCTTAATTATAGAGTCGAAAAATCGCAGGGTAGAATACTGAATACTTTTCCGCTATCTCTCCTGGACTAATTGATCTATACTCTTTCTAGAAGTTAGCTGCACTCACAAGAAAGGGCGCGTCTTCCTCAAAAACACATTAGGGCACGTTTTCGTAGGGCACGTTTGTTTTTAATCCACCAGAAAATTCGGTTAGTTTTGTTCGTTTTGTTAATTTTGTTTTTTTTTTTTTAGGAGTAAAAATTTTTTTTCGTCACTTTTAATTCCGTGACCCCCCCCCAAAAAAAAAATTCTAGATCCGCGCCTGAGGCTAAGTCCCGTGTGTAAGATGTCATTCAAGGAAACGGTGAAGGAGTTCTTTCGTGAAGCGTCAAATACCATGCGAAGCTTTGTTAAAACGTTTTCTTTCAACACTGCATGATGAGGTAAGTAATAACTTTCATAACATCATTTACCTTCATAGATACTCAATTTGTCTTTATTTTAGCTAATCGCGTATGACCCAACTGTAGAAATTCTTCTATACACTTAATATATTGTTTTCTTATGGGTGTATTCGAAGCAAATCGTCTTTCTAAGCTGAAGAAACTGGCCACTGCATCAGCGCTTGAAGCACCTAAAGAATGACGATGCCTTTTACTAATAGTGCGTTAGTAAAAGCGTTCGCACTCTTCATCATCGCTTTCAGGAGATTGGATTCTTGGTGTCTCTTCAATGCTCCAAACCCTGCAAACATTTCCATTCGGAAACGATTCGAGAACGACACGCAAAAGCGAGAGCTTGCTTCGAACTCGGGCTGGTAAACGACTCGTAAACGAATTCGAAGGCAATAAAAGCGGAGCAAGATATCGAAACCAATGTACTAGGAAAGCTTTTATGGTGGGTTTTGAAGCTTTTCTCGTACCTTTCGCAAGCAGTTTTCGAATCGAGAATGGTTCGAGAAAGCGAGCCTCCGAGAAAAGCCGAGAAATTGTTTGCAGGGAAAATTCCTGTAGCTGTTTTCTAATGAGATTCAGTGAGACGGTGGATGTGAAGGTAAGATAGTTTTGTGGTTGAAGCTCGGTGGCGGCCATGGATAAAACCATCCTAACAGTGATCGTTGGGCAACAGGCTGACCTTTCGACCCCTTCTGAACATCTGATAAGATCAATTCTCCATGGACACCTGCTCAAAGAATCACGTCAATCTTTCCTGGCCGGGTAAAACTTGAATCGGACGTTTGATGTGAGCCCATTTAATTGATATGATTGTCTCGGCCGGTAAATAGTGGGCTTAATCCTTCAACACCAAAGCCTCCAGATTCACAGTATTAATAATTGATGGTATGACGATATCAGCATAGGCCTTTGCCCTGGAAGTTCCAACCTGAGTTCGACTCAAACCAGATATGCTGGCTATGACAAGCGATATGCGAAAGCTCAACGATTGCACCACGTGCTCGGTACAAAATGAAGCTTGTAATCCTTGGTCAAGCGGAGTGCGGAAGGTTCTTGTGGTTTTTCGTGGATCTTGTAACGTAGCTAACGCTGTAGGTAACTAATAGAATTTCCTTTTGAGTCGTGGTGTTTAGTGAATTTGTTGGCGGGCTGAATTCTTTATGTTTTCAGTTAGTTTGTGAATTGGATGCTGGTGTAAATGCCTTCACGTATGTACATTCTCAGAACGTTAGATCCTGACGGCAGATCATTGAGGTAGATATGTAGAAGCCTGTTTGATTCTTATGGCAACGGAAACAAGAATTCTTACTAAGACATTGTGGGGCCTCGGTAGGCGAGAGAGTAAGGCGCCTGGCTACCATCCCAGAAGTGGGGGGGTTCGAATCTCGGCAGCACCACGGTCCTTCGCCGTTCCCACCTACATAACTTTCCTTCTTTCTTCTTCCCTCTTTACATTCCTAATTCCCCCTGTCATATCCTTCCGCTAGCCCTTCCCGCTCCACCAGGGCATGTTGTCATCGGCTGGTTGATGGGATTCAACTCGTTTCATGATGCATAACACTTGTTTCTCGATGCCCCGAAGCCAGAGTCGCGATAGTAATGTTTGGAAGAAGGTGGAATAAAAAAAGTATCGCGGATTGGTTGTGGCATTTCCTTCCTTCACTTCTCTTTCGCTCCCTTCACATAATATGACCCCGCCCCGCAGGATCATAATATATTTTAAAATTTGCGCGCGAGAACATTTGGGTTGGACACCCATGATCTATACAATTGTCAACCGAAATATTCGAAATGAATGAGACTGAATAACATGTTATAGCATCATTGTTTCATCATTGGATTAGGCCTACTGGGGAAACCACAATAAAAAAACGTGCCAAAAACTCCCAGGGTGGCGTGGATAAGAGTTTGTACGCCAAAGATATTTCTCAATTATTAGTATGAACATTTTAAGGCCCAAACAGATTGGCCCGTCGGAGATGGTGGCGTCCCACAGTGGGGCCAAATCCAAAAAAGCTGGCCAAAAGTCGAAAAAAAAATGTTTCAGCTTGGCTTTTTTCTATATTTGGTTGGCAACAGTATTACCCTAAGTGTCAGAAAATACATACAGAAGAATCGTAAACCTATTATCTGCTCTGAAATTTTAGTTGCAATACACCTCTGCTTAAGGTGCATTTCTTTATTCGGTTAGTTGAAAAAAAGTATATTGCAAAAAAAGGCGTGGAAGTCTGAAAACATCACCGATTGAGATCAGACAAAATGGAATCAACTCCTGGAGGTGAGTGCAATACAACCATGGTTATCAAAGATAAATTTCATGAATGAATTATTGTTAAAAAATCATGGATTGTTCCTGATTTTTAAAAATTAAATAACAAAAAAAAGAGGGTTTATAATAAAAAACTTATGGTGTTCTGTCGTGTTCGATGATTTAACGCATATCAGGTGTTAGGTAAACATGTAAGCTATAAAATGAATAAAAAAATAGCTGCCCATAGCTGCCCCTAGCCTTTTTTTACTAATTTTTTTAAATAAAATTGGTTTGATCGTTATAAGAGACCAGAACCCAATGAAATAAAAACAAGGTATTTTGTCAACTCGTTTGCTTATATTGAACTGTGAAGGCACGTATACTTTAGCTAGCTCTATATACGCATACATTGAAGATCAATATATGTATGGATATGTGTGTATGTACTGACATATTTTATATTGAAAAAATTTATATTTCTAGAAATTCGAATCTTAACGACTGACTTAAACTTTTTTTGTGAAAATTAAATTTGTTCGTATTTTATGTACGTACATTATTTCGATAATTTTTATGCCGGAGCCACACGTTTGTCAAGGCTTGGCAAGCATTCGCAAATTCAAACGTATGGAGAAATCGTTTGGCTTGGCTTGTGTAAGCTTGGCGATGCTTGTGGCCGATCCGGTCGAGTGTGGATGCTCCTCAAACCAAAGCAAACGTTTTCAATTTGCGAATGCTTGCAAATGAAGTTTGTGGCAAGTGTTTGTGATGCGTCCACACGTTTGTTTTAAGCAAGCGTTTTTAATTTGCGAACGCTTGCCAAGCCTTGACAAACGTGTGGATCCGGGATTAGAGGTTTAACGTATCTTATACTTTCGTCAACTGGTTCATTTAAATTTGTATTATTCCCATGATAGTTTTTTTTGTATCTGTGGCCATTTTCTTCATTTAGAAAGAAATGTAGATATTAGCATTAAATCTTTACATTACTTTTTTAATTTACGTTTCAAATAATATTAATAACATTTTAGATACAAAAAAATGACATTATAAGGAAAACATATTTTAGTCCTTTTTGAAGCCTTCCAAACTTCTCATGTAGCCATATTAACTCCGCAATTTTTAAAATTGAAATTCTGATAACGAATCGTAATCAGCGGCCAAGATTTTGACTTTTTGGGGAGGTCATGTCCACCATATTGAGTCCGCCATTTTGAAAATATCAATTCTGAATCAGGATTCGTAATCAGCGACCCGGAATACCCCACATTAATATGTTTGGGTTTATTTACTAAAGTTTTCGACTTCTTGGGCCGGTTAGATCCACCATATTGAGTCCGCCATTTTGAAAATGTCAATTCTAATAACGGATTCGTAATCAGCGACCCCGAAAACCCCCGAGTAAACAATTTGAGATCATTTAGAACACTTTTCGACTTTTGGCCAGCTTTTTTGGATTTGGCCCCACTGTGCGTCCGCCCGCCAGAGAGGTTCCCATACATTTAATTTCTCCGCGCCCCGCTTGAAATTAAATGTATGGGAAGCTCTCTGGCGGGCGGACGCCGCCACCTCCGACGGGCCAATCTGTTTGGGCCTTAAGGGTTATACGAAACGTTCGGCACTGAATAGCGGCTAAAGTATTAATGCTAGAAAAAAATGTTTAATGTAAGATTTCTACAGAATTTTATAACAAACAAAGTTGGTATAACTTTTCGTCGTAAATTAATAGTTGACAAGATATTTGTAAAAAACCATTCTTACTAAACGTTTAATGTGTAATAAATCCATAAATATCAACTTTACAGAAGAAAGTTAAAACAAAAAATGGGGAAAAAAAAAGTTATAATCGGCTTTGCAATTAAAAAGATATTGTCAAAAAACTACTTTTTAATTTATGTTTTTCGACATTTAAAGAGCCATAACTCGTGCACTATTAGCCCTACGTAAAAAATGATAATAACAAAAATTATAGATAAACGTGTGTTCTATAAGTTCTACGCAGAATTTTTTCATGTAGAATTAACCATTAATGAAATATACACTGATAAAAAAAATTTCTTGGCTTAAAGTACTTTTTCTTGAACCAAGCAACTCAGGTTTTGGATATAACGAAAACAAAATTGTCTCTGGATAAGCAATACTCATAATCTTGATTTTATTGTCTTGGATGAAGACAAAAGTTGACTTGAAGCAAAAAGAAATACGAAACCGATGATTTTATAATTTAAAAAAATTCAAGTTCTAAAATCGGTCTTAATGGTTGTGATACATTTTAAGAACTTGAAAGTCCGGTAACCGAAAAAAGTCCGATGAATTAAGAATTTAGTTTCTTGAGAAAAAAATTAAACAATCTTATTTCGAGAAAAATATATCTTGGTCGAAAACTATAAGTATTGAGCGAAGAAATACGATTGCTTGCCTCAAGAATTTCCAGTGTCTTACTCTGAGACAGCATTCTCATGTTAAGACTGAAAATTTTTCTACTCAAGACAACGAAACGAAAACTATCGAATTGCTGGAATCAAGACAATTTTTTTATCAGTATAGTGCAAATAATGTTATATATAAAGTTTGAGGCACTATTTCTCCTTAGATATTGAATTTAAAAAAAAAATTTCTAAACAAAAAAGTTAAATCACTTATTTTTCTACGAAAAAGATAATATACATTTTTGTCGTAAAATGCATAGTTTCTGAAATATAGTTTCTGAGACACTGTAAGCTTAGCAAGAGGGTGGGGATGACGCCATTTTGAATTTAAGCTTATAACAATATATAAAATCATTTGGTAAAAAAAATCGCGTGCGGTATTTTTCGCAAAGAAAAAGTAGGTACCTATTTATTGGACTAATAGTAATGGTTGGGAGTAGGTGGAATAAAAATATATCGCAGCTTGGTTGTGGCAGCTCCTTCCCTCACTTCTCTCTCTCCACTCCATTCACTATATTCCGAATAGAGCTTGCTGTCCGTCATTGCACTTTATACGAAAAATAGATTGTCGACAGTACAAAGGGCTTTCTCTGAGCTCTCAGTGTTTCATATAAAAAAAAAGATGACCGACATATAAGCAATTCATGGAGACACTTCTACGTTCAATTTCATTCCTATTATGAAAATCCAACTTGAGAAAGTCAAGCAATTCCTTAGAGGGTGTTTACCGTTGCATACGCCCCAAGTAGTTTTACTTCCTTCTACAAGCAAGGATTGCCATCGCATGAATGTTTTGGTTAATCTTGTGTGTTCCCTTTTCATATTTGATGTTCATTCTCTTCGTGTCCAGTGCCTCCAACGACCTAAATCGTTTCATTAAAAATTCATCCAACTCAGTGCAAGTTTAACATAATTATTAATTTAGACTTAGGTTTCTTAGTTCTATAACTTAAACTGTATCCCCGACGGCAGAGTTTTAAGTTCTTCCATTTGAAGACCTTCGATATTAGTACCTACAGTACATAGTACAGTCTGTTTGATAGCTTGTTTTTGACTAAAAAAACCCATTTGAAATCGGGCTCTTCAGTACCTGCCTGCGTCCCTTTCGTATTTTGATTTTAATTAATAATACTTCATTATTACAAAAAGCATTCAATCTATAGTAGGTACACCTAAATTTCACCAATAAAACTTAATATTTAATCAAAATGAACTCTTAAAATTTCCATATCGTTATAGAAATTTCTTAAGGATCAACAAAAGACATTCTTTGAATATTATCCATAAAATATGCATAGATACTTGATCAAAAGCACAGCAGCATAACAGTAGGGGGCGAAGGGAGCAACAATTTTCCAGCACTTACAGAGTTAAAATAATTTATACACTCGGTTACCTTTATTATAACCTAATTAGGGCCTGTGCCTTCCTCATCATCTTTCCTTAATAAACATAACTCTGTGCCCTCGTTTCATATAATATGGATCTGTTTCTACGCACAAAGAATAATTATGCCCCTCTAATTTATCCAATGTTGTATACCCATGAGCCTCGGTAATTAACATATTAATGAGGACGGATATCAAAACATTTATCCAAGTTAAATATGTTATGCTTAGTACGCTGGATAATCATCCCCCACAACCATCGTAACCTACCCCAATCATATCGCCTCCGACCTCTAGAATTCAGTTCTCGTGCAATTCGCCAGTATTTGTCTGACTTTTGACAGAATTATTGTAAGAATTATCGCTTCGGGATTAACAAGCTGGATTACCGCTTGTGGATACTCCTCTAAAATGCCAAAAGTTTTAATTAACTAGCAGTTAACTTTGGATTAAAGTTTGTATCTATCAAAAACTTTCTGAAGCCAATTTGCAAACACGAATTTCGAGTTGGGGTGTGGTTTTTAGCTAAGTAAACTTACAGGATTCAATCCCTTAAAGTACATAAGTGGAAATAGTGAATAAGGACTAACCGGAAGCACTTTAGTTTAAGCTGTTGGTCAGGCACTTGGACAAGTTATTTTGTTGCATATGTCAAGGGGAAAATAATGAAGTGTCTGTCTAAATTTGACATTCTATGTCATGTTTGAAGAAAAGGCATAGTTTTAGTTGTGATCCTGATTGAAGATAGGGTAAAAAGGTAAGGGTGAAGAGGGAAGTGCAGAAATTTTGCAATATTAAACCCATACAAAAGGAAACTCAGCTCAGAGAATAACAGCTGCAAGCATAATAACATCGAAAGAACTGACAAATTTCTGACTGTTTTGATAAGCTCTAAATTTTCGACGACCCAATTATGCAGCTTAAAAAGGAATTCAAAGTGAGGAATTGGCGAACTTAAAGTCCTTTCCTGTAGTTGACGGAGAGATTATCCGTCCAGGGTACCCAGGAGGAGGTTGCGATAACACAGAAATTCCTAGATGAACAGATTTTTTCTCGGGCGAACTAGAAAGAGTTCAATTGTTAAACGCCAGAGTTACAAATGAAAACTCAATTGAGAGGACAATTTTACGTTTGGCACATGTACTAACTTCTAGGTGAATATCCCATCGAACTCATCCACCCCATCTCATTATTGACTACGATTAATTAAACATTTCTGAAAAAAATATAAGTAAATTGGGAATAACGTGGTCTTTTGTACAATTCTCGCAGTCTAGCAGATCCGATTGCTCCGTAAAACTACTTAATAGTGAAGTAGTATCATCTCGAAAAAGCAAGGTGAAAAGTTTATTGTTTTCCTATGTCTAGATACGAATGGCCGTTGGGACAACTGTTTAAGATACAGAATTAAAAACCCTAGGTCTAAATGAATAATAAGTGTCTCTACCAAAAGAAAATCACACAACGTATACCTAGTAAAGTTCTTTCTCTTTATCCAAGCCGTCGATTGGGTGGTAGGGCAATTAAATGTCTACGAATCGAACTTTTAAATATCTGAGATTTCATTTATAACTACTAAAAAAATAATATGTTTTCTGGCTGCCACCCAACTTAATAAAGCTTATAATAAAATATTTTCATTATTCGTAAATTAATTTTTTTATTATAAAAAGCATCACTACAAAGCAAAAAAGGCGCCTATTCGGACGGGGCCTAGAGCGCAGCCGAGCTTAAATCCGACACTGGGTATGTAGTTTCCTCCAAAATTAAAGCTGGTATAATCATGCCTGAAAAGAACTTTTTTTTGTATTCGATGCATTGGTTTGAATAGATTATATCAGTCGAATTAAGTTACATCCACTGTTTGTTTCATAAAAAATGTTTATCCTTGGAAAATTAAGGATTACAATGTTATAATAAGAAATTGAAAGTAAGACTGACTAAGGCTTAGTATGGCTGCAGCTTAGATTCTTTAGAGGACAAAAAAAGACCTAACAATCGGACTTATACCGACCACTGGAAGTACACATCTGGCTTGGAGAACTTTAAGAACATTATTGCGATGCCGCCTCGCAACACGGTCAGAGAATTACGGTGGTGCAATAGTATTGATATTAAGACAGTGGCATTGTAGATTGTCGGACACTGTGTCCCAAATTACCCCTTATGGAGGATAGGGTGGGCAGAAGACCCCTAGCGTGCAGTGTAGCCAACTCTACAGTTTTAACTGTAGATTTACAGTTTTTTGGAAATCTTCTCAGTTTTTAGTTTAGGCATGCAAATCTACAGTTTTTTATTTAGCGCCATCTATCTCGTAGTAGGCCATATGTTTCTCAATTAATAAGGGCGATGGATCTGTACAATTTCCACTATTATCGAATTTGACCAAAAAGCTTCTGTGTCTGCCGCTACGGTACGGCTACGGTAAAACACTTGTTTTCGAGCATTAATGTTATGAAAACGAAACTTAGAAATAAATTTACTACGACCACAATAAGAGGTGCTTTGCACACAAAATCAGAAATTAAAAATTGGTTCGAGTTCGAGTTCGATGCGCACAATGCCTATTTTAAGAAATTCAAAAAAAATATGTATGATTTCATCACCGCCAAAATTTTTGTCATTTTTCGTCCATATCTTTTTTATTATTAATATTAAGGCAAAACATTATTTACGAAAGTTGTAGATAATTTGATTATCTAAAAAAAATATCTGTACAAAAATTCTATAGGACTCAGGGTTTCCGAGAAATAAGGAAAACTATTTTTACCACTCAAAACAAGATGGCGGCCGAACGTCACGCATCCAGATCCCGAAAACTCGGTTTTATACTCCCAACCAACCCCCCTACACATTACAAAAAAAAATTGCTGTTTTCATAAAATGTTCAGCGAAAGTACCATTTGACTGGACTACTTCCCCATTATCTCTTTTATTTATTATTACCATTAAATAATACAATATAAGAAAAAAACGGTAGATTTACCGTCTTTTAATTAATATTTACAGTTTTCTACAGTTTTGTATAAGCATGTATGTAGTTTTACTCCAGGATGGGTTTGGCAACACTGCTAGCGTGGGACGAGTTTCTCCTTCATGTTATCGGATACTGTATTGTGTTAGCAAAAAGCGGGTTCCTGTTTTTCAACTTGACCTGGCCTGAATAGTTAAGTCTTATCGGCAAACTATGAACTAGGTAAATTGCCTAATCATTTCAACCAGGTCTGATCCACAAATCTGAGGTATAAACAACTGTTTTTGTCAACTTTCCTCTCCTTTTGTTTTGGATCGCTTTTCTGAATGGTAGCAACACCCCACAAAAGCGTGCTACTGTGACCGTGGTCCCAAGGGGCAGGTTAGTGATCAATAACATCCCTTTCGCATCGCAAAAGAACGTTTGCCATTTTCCCGCGGTTTCCACAACTTTCGTCTTATTAGGTGTTTTTGGCGGTAGGAGCGAGTGGAGTCTCTATAGTGGCTGAAGCTTAGAATAGAGAAGATAAGAAAGCGCAATTAATTCAAATCGGGGAAGCATTTCGGCAACACATATGCACAACACTGCCATAGTATAGGTGAAGTTCCCGGACATTGGCGGTGTCATATTTAGTCAAAAACCGAGAGGGGCAACGAAATAAAAATGCATTATTTCGAATGAAATTATATAAATACATATATAGGTACAAACTAGACTTTGCTTACCAGAAGCAGCTGCTTATTCGCAACAAGTAATTATCATGAATGAATATCAGGAAATTGTTTTTCTCAAAAGGTAATGTTTTACTCGTTAAAAATTATCAATCCATAATGTGTTTTAATATTTACCAAAATGCAGATAATTGAAAGCCCCCCAAGTAACAAATTTCGTCTCATAAGACTCTATTAATGTCTTATGAGAGGAAATTCGACTTTTTTTAAAAGAGTATCACTCTCAAAATTTACACTTGTAGAACACTACAAGTGCTTTATGAATGCGTTGTCAGAATTAAATGGCACAATTATGAGAGTTATTTTTGTATTATAAAAATTCGTTAGCTCTCTTGGTAAGGGTACGAAGCTCTCTTGGTAAGGGTATTGAAGTACTCTCGTAAGGCTATCATAATAACTAACATAATCTTGCTATAAGAGCTATACTTTCCTTAACAGAACTGTTAGAAAGGGAGCAATATGGAAAAGACTATAATTTAATATTGATTATGTATGATTATATGCTTAGATTTTTAGCGAAAATATAAACTATTTTATTGCGCTTGAAATTTTGTTGATAATAATAACCATTTTACTTCAATAAAAATCAAAGCGCCTTAAAAATAATCAAAATTTAATATATTTTATGAAATTTTATTTCTTGTGGAAAAAATAAAAACTTTACTATTGCTCAATAATTTTATACAAATTCGTATATCATCTGAAAAAACATAACATTTTATATTTTTCACATATTCAAATTAGTAAATTAGCTTGATTTGTGGAATTTAGTTTTACTAGAAAATTCTGTATTAAGCGAAAGTATGGTAGTTTTTTTTAAGAATAAAACTCTGGTTATAAGATGGTTAACTTTCGTTATAAGTGTAAAAGTCTTCTTATAAATATTTTAACATTTTTCTCTCATAAGAGCATTTTTATAGTAGGTGTATACTTGAAGTGTTGTAAGAACTTTCTTATAAGTATCATAACACTTTAATACTCATAAGGACCTTTTTTTGAGAGTTAAAACCTTTGAGAGTAAAGGTTTCATAAAAAAGGCTCAATAAAAATAGAGGTTTTCTTGCACTCTAAATGAGAGGATAAAGATTATCTTATTATGAGAATGAAAGGCCTAGTAACTCTAGTAGACTTATTATCTCATAATAACAATACTATAAGACTTAATTTAAATCTTATTGAAAGAGTTATGTTCTGAGACTATCGAAGGGTGTTAAGAGAGTCCTATGAGATAATTTTACAATTTGCAAGAGTTTTGCTCTGGAGAATTTGTTAGTTGGGAACACCTATTTAACAAAAAGATGGAAGAATCTAGTTGGCAGTGAAATTGCTCTAGGTAATTGCATCAACATTATGTGTAACGGATCTATGGAGGACATGGTCTATACTGAATGTTCATACGGAATTTCACGTTGTGTAACTTTTAACTATTAATATATTCATTTTAACGATGTTCATATTGCAAAATCTAGTTTGTACCTATATATGTATTTAAATAATTTCATTCGAAATATTGCATTTTTATTTCGTTGCCCCTCTCGGTTTTTGACTAAATATGACACCGCCAATGTCCGGGAACTTCACCTATACTATGGCAGTGTTGTGCATATGTGTTGCCGAAATGCTTCCCCGATTTGAATTAATTGCGCTTTCTTATCTTCTCTATTCTAAGCTTCAGCCACTATAGAGACTCCACTCGCTCCTACCGCCAAAAACACCTAATAAGACGAAAGTTGTGGAAACCGCGGGAAAATGGCAAACGTTCTTTTGCGATGCGAAAGGGATGTTATTGATCACTTACCTACCCCTTGGGACCACGGTCACAGTAGCACGCTTTTGTGGGGTGTTGCTACCATTCAGAAAGGCGATCCAAAACAAAAGGAGAGGATAGTTGACAAAAACAGTTGTTTATACCTCAGATTTGTAGATCAGACCTGGTTGAAATGATTAGGCAATTTACCTAGTTCATAGTTTGCCGATAAGACTTAACTATTCAGGCCAGGTCAAGTTGAAAAACAGGAACCCGCTTTTTGCTAACACAATACAGTATCAGATAAAATGAAGGAGAAACTCGTCCCCCGCTAAGGGGTCTCCTGCCCACCCTATCCTCCATAAGGGGTAATTTGGGGCACAGTGTCCGACAATCTACAATGCCACTGTCTTAATATCAATACTATTGCACCACCGTAATTCTCTGGCCGTGTTGCGAGGCGGCATCGCAATAATGTTCTTAAAGTTGACCAAGCCAGATGTGTACTTCCAGTGGTCGGTATAAGTCCGATTGTTAGGTCTTCTTTTGTCCTCTAAAGAATCTAAGCTGCAGCCATACTAAGCCTTAGTCAGTCTTACTTTCAATTTCTTATTATAACATTGTAATCCTTAATTTTCCAAGGATAAACATTTTTTATGAAACAAACAGTGGATGTAACTTAATTCGACTGATATAATCTATTCAAACCAATGCATCGAATACAAAAAAAAGTTCTTTTCAGGCATGATTATACCAGCTTTAATTTTGGAGGAAACTACATACCCAGTGTCGGATTTAAGCTCGGCTGCGCTCTAGGCCCCGTCCGAATAGGCGCCTTTTTTGCTTTGTAGTGATGCTTTTTATAATAAAAAATTTAATTTACGAATAATGAAAATATTTTATTATAAGCTTTATTAAGTTGGGTGAAAACTCCAATTATATCATCAAAATCGATTTTTTGCACCAATTTTGCTTGGATAGACAACATTGACCATGTTTACGCGAAGATACTTAAGCAAGTCCTGGGGATGAGATGCCAGGCGTCGACGAGAGCTGGACCCGCCTTAAAAATACTGTCATTAGTACTGCTGATTCCATCTTAGGCAGAAGTCGTAGAGATCGGAACGACTGGTTCGATAATGAATGCAAGCTGGCAACTGAACGTAAGAATGCTGCTTATCGAGCAATGCAGCAGTCTCAGAGAACACGAGCACGCGAAGAGAAATATAAAGAGCTCAGAAAAGAAGAAAAGAGAATTCACAAACGAAAGAAGGAAGCCTGGGAGAAAAATCTCGTTTGTGAACTAGAACAGTACAGAGAGCGACGGCCGCACCAGGCGCGGGAGTTCTACCGAAGAGTACGCGGTATGGCGCAATTCACACCTCGTTGCACATAGTGCAAGGACAAAGAAGGGAATCTGATCACCGATCCTCAAGGCATCTTGGAGCGATGGGAAGAGCACTTTCATGAATTGCTAAATGGCGAGCTAATTGAGGATTTGGAGGCTCCACCAATATCTGACGATAATGCTATGCTGTCACCACCAAGATTAGCAGAAGTTAGCAGTGCCATCACCCAGCTCAAAAACAACAAGGCCTCGGGTGCAGACGGCATCCCTGCGGAGCTGGTTAAATATGGAGGGCCTACATTACACCAAGCGATTCATGAATTAATTGTGCAAGTATGGGAGCAGGAAGCGATGCCAGAAGACTGGAGAAAAGGCATCCTCTGCCCGGTACATAAAAAAGGAGATATCACAACGTGCAGCAATTATCGTGGTATAACGTTGTTGAGTACCGCGTATAAGATATTCCCCGCCATCCTACAAAACAGGATGGCCCCATACGCTAGAAATATCGTTGTCCAATACCAGTGTGGCTTCAGCCCAGGTAAATCAACAACCTATCAGTTTTTCACTTTGAGGCAGGCTATGGAAAAATGTCTAAAGTTTCAAAACTCAATCCAACACCTCTTCATAGACTTTAAAGCCGACTATGATAGTATAGCCAGAGTAGAACTCTACAAAGCCATGAGAGAATTCGGCATTCCCAATAAGCTGACAAGACTATGTAGGTTGACCATGACCAATGTGACAAGCCAAGTAAAGGTATCCGGAATACTGTCCAGACCAATCAACATCTATAATGGACTCCGAGAAGGGGACGGTCAGGCCTGCCTCCTTTTCAACCTGGCGTTGGAGAAAGTGATCCGAGATTCGGGCGTGACATAAAGGGCACAATCCTCCACAAGTCCACCCAATTACTGGCTTACGCAGACGACATTGACATCATTGGAAGAACATCAACAGCTGTACAAGAAGCTTTCATCCAGATTGAGCGGGCGGCAGGAAATCTAGGACTGCATATCAACGAAAGCAAAACAAAGTACATGGTGGCCTCGTCTGCAAGAACACTTAACATTGGTCCCACAATCAAGGTAGAGGAACACGAGTGATGTGGTAAAATCATTTACCTACCTTGGGTCAATAGTAGCAGCCGACAATAGCATGGAACCTGAAATACGCGCACGACTGCTAAAAGCCAACAAAGCCTACTATAGCCTGTCAAGGCTCTTCAAATCCAAGCATCTAACCATAACGTCTAAACTTTTACTATATAAGACGATGGTCTTGCCGGTCCTCACATATGCATCCGAAACGTGGGTGCTTAGCAAAAAGCACTCTAACCTCTTGGCGGTGTTCGAGAGGAAAATACTTCGGAGGATTGTTGGCCCCGTATGTGAGGAAGGACGATTCCGGAGACTCTACAATGACGAGATCTACGAGCGCTATCGCGACACAGATGTTGTGAAGAAAATAAAGCTCGGTAGACTCCGGTGGCCAGGACATCTAGCTCGTATGAGTGAAGATGAGCCTGCTCGGAAAGTTCTCTGCGGCAAGACTTATGGGGTGCGACAGCGAGGGAGACCCAACCTCCGCTGGAAGGATGGCGTAGACCAGGACGCTCAGAGAATAGGGATGCCAAACTGGATGACATCGGCTCAGAATCGGGACCGGTGGAGAGAACAGTTGCGAGAGGCCAGGACCGGATCCCGGTTGTAGAGCCGTTAAAGAAGAAGAGACTTAAGCTCCTAATACCGCTATCAGTAATAGTTTTAAGTCAGTCAAATAGTATTGGGTTTTTGGAAATCAAATTTTAAATGTGATTTTATAAACGCAAATATAAAAAACTAATATGATTAACAAAAAAAGATATTCCTTAGTGACTTAGTGATACACGTTCTTCAGTTTGTCCTGCCAGAAATAAATTACCCACTGATTCAATTCGTTGTATTTCAACAGGAATATAGTTCCACAATTGGGCTACGTGAACATAGAAAGAGCGTTGCCCCAATAGATGCCGGAAGCGGAGGATAATCACAGTTGTTGATGATGTTATGATAGTAGCACAAGACCCTAAAATCTCGGTAGTCGGAGTGCCGGTGAGGCCAAATGTGGTCATACCTGCGAAGGTTATGAATGAAACGTATTCAGTCGGTAAAGGCTACTTCCAACTTACGATTACAGGATGAATCTAACACAGGCACCCTCTCCAAGCCACCCCTAGCTGAAGTTGCCATTTCACCGCCCACACCCCACTAAATGGTAAAAAATTTCTGCTACTAGTATTTAACGGCTATTTAGCCCTAATAGAACCTACATACGTACGCAGCGGCAGAATTTTTTTTCAATTTTAACCCCTTTTTTACCCCCCAACCCCCTAACTCGAGATGGGTCCACTTCCCGAAAAAATGTTATATTATAAAAAATGCGTGAATTTACTTGAAAAGCTTATATACCAAACGGCAGAAGGTTAGGTCAACACGATTTTTTCCAGTGCCACCTACCCTACGGGAGAGAGTAAACCCTGACAAGTAAAAGTTTTTCAGAACAATTTGAGATTTCAACACAAATAGTCTCAATACCAAGGTTCATAGAGTGACCGATGTTGAGGATGATATATCTAAAATTCACAAACAAATTAAAAAGAATTTAAAATTATTAAAATACTCCCCGGGTAACACTTCAGCCATCTCTCGACATCTAAATGTAGGTTCCCGTCCACTAAACCAGCGAGCAATAATAATAAGAGTGATGAGCTAGAATAAATTTTTAAAAATGTTTCAGGGACCTTGAGATCAGCTGATAACAATTTCAATGGGAGCGAAAAAGTCAAGATATCAAAGAAGTAATATCTATGATAAACAGAGGCAGAATTACTTTCACACCACACGCAATGTTCGTGAAAGAAAGATAAAAGATGAAGGGGCAGTGACTTCATCGCCTTGCAAGATTCCCGCCTTTTTTAACGAACAATACATAGTTAAAAACCAATTCTAATATTGTGTACCAACATGAAATTTTACGCATACATACAGAAAAAGCAAATTCAATTTACACGTGCTCTGTTCCAGTGTTTCTTAAATTTGAATGTAAACATTCCAATACCGGAATCAAGGAACATGTTCTGTTTCTTTCATTCTCTTGTGTTTTTTGCATGAAATATATGCCCATCGCGCATTTGTTAATATTTTTTTTGGCTTTTTGCCTAATGTTATTTCTAATCTGCTCTTTCATATCTTTAACTCTTTTACTTGTCCTTGAGCTCTGCCTAATCACTCTTGTTATTATTGCTCGCTGACTAAACCATCCTAAAATACACAAATAAAATTACATTAAGCCTAAAATAATAAATTTCGCCTTACCTCGTATATCATATCAACAAACCTATTGTCAAAAAAGGGACAGCTGATAACCACAAACAGAAAGGCTGCAACACAACCAGAAAATTTTGATCACAGCGGCACCGACTTCAATGCCCCCACCAGTTTCTATTATGAAGCACAGAATAAATATCACAGCGCGTTGATCGGAAAATTCAGATCAGACTTGATATTCATAGCACTCTGAGCTGGAAGAATCGCCGCATTGAAGCACTTAGCTGATCTCAACTCTTGGTCTCCATAGCGCTTTGAACTTGGGGAATATCGCTTTATCAAGGCAAAAATCAAACTTGATCTTCATCGCACATTGATCATGAAGAATTGCTGCTTTGAGGTAATTAATTGACTTTAACTACTGGTCCCCATAGCGATTTGAACTTGGAGAATATCAACACCTGTGATTTCATCCCAACCTTTAGCATTGTCACATTGTGACAGCATTCCACCCGAAGGCTACATCGAGGCCTATACACGAAGTCAATTATCCCTTGAAATATCAATCAAATCCAAACTTATTTTTCATAATAACATCAATTTCGGTTTCAGACGAAATTATTAATCAATCACATAGGCGCATCAGAAAGACGCGACGGAGCAAAACTTAAATACGTAGCAAAACTTGGAACGTGAATGATTGGCAAAATCCGCATTTCCAGGAGGCAGAAAACGTACTCTGTTTAGTTCACATAGAAATATATCAATCGAAACTATTAGTCGAATTGGACAGCAGACATCTAATTAGATTTTATACAACGAATAAATCAAGAAGAAGAGGAGTTGTGCTCTACATTATAGAGGCGTACCAATCGGTGTTCTTTTGATCAAATTTTATAAATCGAATTGGATCAAGAATTCAACATGTAATCATTTTTGTAAACGTGATAAATTTGAATTTAATAAATTTGAAGTGTTAATATTTTTAAAACTGAATTATAAAATGAAGAAATTTTGTTTGAACTATATTGGACTCGTGCACGTTATTTTCAGAGTGAACATTGAACAACCGATAATCCTACATTTTTCATAGTCCCTAAGGAATTTAGCAATACCACCACCGCGCACCTTAGCGATCGTTACGAAAAATTTGAAAACCATTTATAGACTCAAGGGACGATAGGCACACTTTGGATTTTCTCATTTTTCAGAGTGCTTCAGAGTGACAGCAAAACTAAGTTAAATTGATTTTTAAATTTTAATCGTTCTATAAATTTTGCCGCCCCTAAACTTTTGCTGCCCCTAAAATTTTGCCGACCCTAAAATTTTGCCGCCCTAGGCCCGGGCCTCGCGGGCCTAAGGGTAAATCCATCACTGTACTGTACATACCAAGAATTAAGTGTTAACTTTTAAACAAATCTCCATCGAAATTTAAAATATCTGAACAAAAAGAAAGATTGAGTGTTTCAGCCTTCAGGTACTTTTTGGAACAATAGAATCCACCGGAACCGATATTCCTCATATCACAATTGTTATACATTACAATAAAGAGCAATAAAAGGCACAACAAGGACTTTCGTTAGTTATACATTTTTACTTACTACGCTATTTCAAAGCCAATAAAATATTTAAACAAAAAGCAAACAATATCTAACAAACAGCATGGCTCCGTGAATATATTATTAATAATATAAAAAAACACCAGGTTTCAAACCTAAAAATGAATTAAAAACTAGCCGCTAGTATAGCGTTACTGAATAGCACCAACCCTGCATAGCCCCAGACTCCCAGGTCCACGTTTTGTTTGTTTGAAAAGGATATTTCAAAATTTTTTCTATTGTTTTACTAGAATCTCATGCATTTCATGTTTGCATAAAATTGAAGTTATTTTATATGTTTTTGGGTGTAGGGTGTGCACTAGAAAAAGGATTTTATTTCAGGCACGTATTATATGAAATGTTTACTGGGATGAGATATTCATGATGAGAGTTTGATTACCTTATATATTTGATTTTGCAGGAGAGGTTCTTTTTTGATAGTACAATTTCTTTTTACTTGTTATTCATGAATTTTTTTTGGGGTGAGTTTGAGTTGATTAATTTAGAAGAGATGCAAATAGGAATTTGATTAGAATTATGGGAAATTGTGCGACTAGAATCTCCTATTTTTCACAATGTTCTTATAAGTATGTGATGCATCGTAATCATTTCACTACCTATTTTTTATTGTTTGGCCAGCATACCTTAAATGTCCTTGACCATTACAGGCTGTTTTGACGGATACGGAATTGGACTACTCTTTGTGTCTCCCTTCACGCACCTGTCAACAGATGGTGTCGACTGCCAACGATGCTCCCACGCGGCCTTCATTTAAGTACTATTCGCGACCCCGCTTGGATTCGATGATCCAACGAAAAACGATCTTTTTAGTTTAGTTTTGAAAAGCATTTATTAAACTTAATAGCAAAGACTTGTCTCCGCTTAATTCCGATATTTTGTTAGAACTTGTCCGTCTAAGCATTTATTACTATACCATCAAAGCTGTAGGGCCATTATCCTTGGTTTTATTTGAGTTCGAAAAACTGTTTTTTCTGAAGTATGATAGAATCATTTGTTAAGGGGCCCATACACGAGTGAACAATTTGCGCAAATTTGTGTGTGACAAAAAATATGTGATTGTCCATACACTACGCAACGAGTTGCGCAAACTGGAGTTGTGTTTATGTTTTCGTGGAGAAAACATGTCTGAATCTGCGTGTTTGGCAATTTTAATTGCAAGTTTTGCAGAAAGTAAGTTTAGAATGCACCAACGTCACCATATACGATGAAATAACTTGCGCAACGCTGCCGTTGCACAAAAATTTTCAAACGCGTTTGATTTTCATCAAACAGTTGCCCCACGCATCAAACCGCCCCATACACGGGGAAAATGTCTGCACAATGGGCTGCGTGGCGCAAATTGTTCGACCGTGTATGGGCCCCATTAAAGTAGAGGTAAATGCAAGAAGAATAGGACTAAAAGTAAACCAAGATAAAACCAAGTAAAAGAATTAAGGCGATAGCCCAATCACGACTTTATTCGCGTTTACGCGCGTCAAAGCCTTGACGTGCTTTGACGTCGATATTTGATTGTCTGTAATTCTAATCGAGCTGTCCCATTCACGACTTTGCGGCGTCAGCGGCGGCAAGCGACGCAACAGTGGACCAACTTTCAACTTTTCGCGCGTTGGCAGGCGTTGAAAATTACAAAACTGTCAAACTGTCGAAATTAAAACTTTATAAAGACAAAAATCCATACATGAATTTAAATCAAAGCAACCTTTCTGACGTCCTGACGCTATGAATGAACCTTCAACGGCAGTGGCGTATCTAGGGTATGGCAGACCGGGCACGTGCCCTGGGCGCCGCGCCGTGGGGGCGCCACGGCGCCGAGGTGGCGCCGTTGGGCGAAAAAAAGAATTTTGCGCCCAAAAAATTTAGGCGCAAAATTTTTGGGCGCAAAAAGTGCCCCAAAATTTTGAAGAGTCTCGACTCTGACTGACTTCTAGATTCACATACTCTAAGAAATACAGTTTCTTATTTGAAACTCGTAAAATCACTGAAAATCTCTTAAAAATTCTTACAGTTCCAATTCTGACAGTTGTTCAGTTTTTTCAGAGGTTCTCAGATACTTTTTTGATATTTTCGGAGCTTAGTAGGCGGAATATTACCGCACGTTGTAAACTTTTTCTTATAATATGCACCGTAAGTTCGAATCGATTATTTGGCGCCAAAAGTGATGTTTTGCAATTAATCGGATTTGATTTTTCAGAACGAATGTTAATGTAGTTTTTCGTCGTCTTGTTTGTCAACCTAATAATTTCTTTGAGGTAAGCATTGTGTACATCGTATTTCATCAATAAATTTATATGTTTAATCATGAAGATTGTTTGTTAATGTACGTAATTTGTTTGTTAAAGTACGTGATTTATGTTTGTTTATTCACGTTTTGTAATGATACACTATAATGATAGATAATATTTACTTCATATCGTTATTATAGGGCAGAAGCATCATCAACATCAGTTCAATTTCGCCCCCCCCGATTTAGATCTCCACCATTGTATATCTTATAGGGCATTTAGGAGGAGACCATGAAACGTAACCTTGTGAAAAAAAAGGAGAGTGGTGCGGAAGGGCGGAAAAGGCGGAAGTTGGAGACAGAGGAAGCCAAAAAGTCCAGTCAGCTTTTCAAGAGTTTTTTTGAAAAGCCCGCATCCACTGCATCGTCGTCAAGTTTGCTTGAGTTTGAGGCTGGTTCACGCTCAAACGCCTCAGAAGCAAAGCATGAAGAATCAGAGAGACCTGACCATGCTACTGAAGATGACGCTGGAGATGACACTGCAAGCGTCGCGGAAGATGATGTTGGAGATGCTGGTATAGATGTCACTGGAACTGTACACGAGGAAGAGGCTGAAGATGTCAGTCCAAATGTCATTAATAGGCACGACATTGGACTTCTGGAATTCCACGCTGCTACTGGAAAAGCCCATGTGGATGATTTACTGAGAGTGGAAATTATACAGTTAGGTTCCACGTATTTTCGGAACGGTGAAGGGCCGTTTGTACCGACAAACAACCGGTCGATGAACAGATCTTGGTTCAAAAGGACACTGGCGAATGGTGAGAAGGTGACTCGGTCCTGGCTAGTTTATTCACCAGCAAAAAAGTCAGCTTTCTGCATGTGCTGTTTGCTCTTTTCTCGATCAAACCATCAATCGAGTTTGGAGCAGGAAAGCGGGTTCAATCAGTGGAAAGCACCTGAGCGAATGACTATCCATGAAGTGTCCAAGAATCATCGTGAATGTTTCTCTCAATGGAAACAAATGGAACGTAATTTGACTGATAACAGAGGAATTATCGACGTGGAGGTGCAGTCAGCGATTGAGATGGAGAAGCAGAAATGGCGTGATATCCTGAAACGACTTCTTCACTGCATCAAGTTTCTTGCGACACAGAACCTGGCTCTACGAGGACATCGAGAATCACTTCAACCAGACAATGCCTTCAACGTTGGGAATTATCTTGGACTCCTTAAACTCGTTGCCATCTTTGACCCTGTCATGCAAGCACACCTCGAAAATACGAAAAATCATCCCGGATCGACATCTTATCTTTCACCAACCATACAGAACGAGTTTATCCATTTGATGGCATCCACTGTTCATGAAAATATGCTCAAGAAAATTCGTCAAGCGAAGTACTTCGGTCTCATGTTTGATTCGACTCCTGATCAAGCACATCGTGAGCAAGTTTCAGAAGTAGTGCGATATGTGGACGTGGATTTTGAGAATAAAACTGTACGTGTTGTAGAATCCTTCCTAGGATTTATCCAGATAAGTCTGAAAGATGCTGAGAGCTTAGTTGGGACCATCTTAAGCCAATTGGATAAAGATGGTATGGACCTGCAGGATTGCCGATCACAATGCTATGACAACGCTGCTGTGATGGCGGGACACAAAAGTGGTGTTCAACAAAGGATCATCGACAAGAACCATCTAGCAATTTTCGTGAACTGCGATAATCATTCGCTCAACTTGGTTGGTGTAAACGCAGCCAAACAGGATGTAATGATGTTGACCTTTTTTGGGACTATTCAAGCTCTTTACGTATTTTTTTCCTCGTCCACTAAACGCTGGGAAAAACTGAAAATCGCTGTGCCCACAGTTGTGAAATCGGAGTCTACAACTAGATGGAGTGCAAGGGTGGAAGCTGTGAAGCCCATAAACAAGCACCTTGACGAGATTCTTCAAGTCCTTCAAGCCATGATGGATGGTGCCACGGAGACCGCAGACGCAAGAAGTGACGCCAGGCTACTGTACAACCGTGTATTGACTCCCGAATTTTTGACTCTGCTTGGATTTTGGACCAGAGTGCTCATTCCTATTGACCGAGTCCAGAAAAGATTGCAAGATCCGACGATGAACTTCCACGATGCCGCCTTAGATCTGGAAAGTCTAAGAGATCATTTTCACAATGAAAGAGAAACGTTGGTGAAGCTCTGGAAGTTGGGTTTAGTCTCTGTCAAGAATGGGAGGTTGAGACCGAAAGACGGCCAAGACGAAGAAAGAGGATGGCTGGTGAAACGTCGAGAGATGCCGGATTAACTGCAAACCAGGAAATCGAGCGAGCTATGAAGGAAACAATCGACCGCCTTCACACAGAAATGGACGAAAGATTCATTCGTTTGCACGACACTGACAGGAAGTTTGGATTCCTACTTGACGTCGGAGGGTTATGTACAAGCATCAACAGCGACATCCTGAGTGTGAGAACTTCGGCCAGACCTACAACTGCGATGTTGATGGTCAGCAGCTGTATGAAGAGATTTTGGTCTTCAGAATGATGATCAATACCAGGACCAACA
This sequence comes from Thereva nobilitata, assembly GCA_963855945.1. Taxonomy (NCBI): domain Eukaryota; kingdom Metazoa; phylum Arthropoda; class Insecta; order Diptera; family Therevidae; genus Thereva; species Thereva nobilitata. The sequence goes on along the minus strand of OY979696.1, from coordinate 113,679,694 downwards.
TCAAATTAACACGACCTGAAGATGTTCTGCTATTCATTGTGCAATACGGAGATGAAAGCGTCTTCCCAAATCTTCGAATCGCCATCCAAATATTACTAACCATTGCAGTTTCCATTGCTAGCTGTGAAAGATCTTTTAGCAAATTGAAATTAATTTTAAACTACCTTCGAGCCTCCATGGGTCAAGATCGATTAAACGATCTTGCTTTGCTAAGCGTCGAACGTGAAGAAGTTGAGAAGGCTGATTTCAATCTCGTTATTGATGCTTTTGCAGCAACGAAGGCGAGAAAGATACTCATATAGAACGCATGCAGACCAAAGTTACCCCAAATGTTCCTAACGTTTTTAAAAATGTTCCTAAATGTTTAATAAATAAATAAACATATATATCGATAGTTATTTTGTTGTTATACTCTTTTTTGTCCAAAATTTGTTTACATTAAAAATAAATATTATATTATACAACAGGCAAACGCCCAATTACAAAAAAATTTGTGTGATCAGATGAAAGTACAATTAATCAAAATCGATTAGTATATCGGAACGCGCAAGGTTTTTCAATGTTGGAAAGGATAAACTGTGATCATATTGATGACTATTAAAGAATAATGTTGGCAAATTGCTTAAGATGATTTAGTATGCAGTAGAAATTAAATATATTGGGGGGCGGAGGGGGCGCAATTTCAACACTTGCCATGGGCGCCATTTTACTCAGTTACGTTCAACGGACGTCAACGCACATGAAGCACCTGCCGCGTACAACGCGCCGTCGGCATTGGGCCTTCGCCTTTACTAGTTCAGATGCGATTCTAGTTCTAGTTCAGATGCGATACTTGTAACTATAGCAGAATATAACTTTGAAGGAGTAAATAGGTACAAATACCGCGTAAATAATAAAAACGACATGCTAAGCTTTTTAAATCCAGACTAATATCAAGAAACTGCAAACTGACTCTGTATAAGAGTCTCATCAGGCCTGTACTGGTGTATGACGCTGAGACGTGGACGCTACCAAAAAAGGACAAAGCAAACCTAAACATATTCGAACGAAAAATAATGGGAAATATTTATGAACCCATAACAAATGAAAATGGACAATACGTTTACAGATCTAACAGAGAGCTGAATAATCTCATGAAAGGCGAAACAATAACTAAATTTATTAAAGCACAACAGATAGACAGAAGATGTAGCTACGATGCCACCAGGACGAGCGCCGAAACAAATACTAGAGGATGATCCTGTAGGACCAAGAAATAGGGGAAGATCAAGGATAAGATAGCGCGACTTCGTAGAAAAAGATCTGAGAACACTAGGCGTAAGAAGATGGAGAGAAGTAGCATTGGACAGGAACGACTGGAAGAAGCAACGAATCATGCCAAAGCTCACCCCGAGCTGTAGAGCCAAATGATGATGATGAGTGGGAATGTCATGATCGTATTTCGAAAGTGGATAATACCATAAAAAATAAAGTATAGCCTTTTACTCATTCACACTCATCATCGAACCAATAGTTCCAATATCTACTACTTCTGCCTAAGATGGAGTCAGCAGTACTAACCCAGCGGGAAATGGAATCATAACAAGAAGCATGACGGTAGCCTTTTTTGGAAGGCGAGAATTCCTTCCTTTTCGCATTCCGCTCCATATCTTTTTTGTGCAGCCATGTCATTAGAAGGAATGAGTCGAAAAGCTCTAAAAGCTCATTCACCTTCCCCATGCATTCCCGGTAAGGTGTTTGTGATACGTTCTCTTTTATTTCTTCCAGAAAGTACAATTTTTTACACCTTCTAAATATATTGAGATCCTTGGAAGATATTGCTTTAATCCTTTTATAATAATCTTTTACATACACATTTTTATACACAATTTAATGTTAAATTGTATTATGTAACTGAATAAAAACTGTACATTAATTACATATCCATATTTGACCCTTCCATCCTACTTTTGTGGAACTACGAATACGAACTCCTTCCTAAAAGCTTCTTGAGGAAGGCCTTCAAACTTTTCCCGCTGGGAATGACAGTATTTTAAGCCGTCTCCAACTCTCGTGATCTGTGCGGTTTATGGAAATTAATGTTTTCGGGACGTCTTCCATGTTTTATTTTCTTAAGTTTTGTTAAACTTACGAATAAGAGAAGAACCGCGCTTTTGTGAGATGATTTGTAGTTACATTGTTGACAGCTGATTTTTGTTGTTGTTTTAAAGAAGAAAGAGTATGGAAAATGTTGTGCTTCAAATTTATTGGAGCGGGTTTGATGAGAAACTTATTAAAATTAAAACACGATTATTACACCACTGCCCCAAAAAAAAGGAGTGTAATTATTAATGTCTTCAGGGTTTATATGTACGTTTGTTTGCTCCACCATAACTTCTAAACGCCTGAACGGATTTAGATGGCTGGGGTACCGTTAGAATCGTTTAATTAGTCCGAGTAACACAGGCTAGGTTAATTTAAAAAAAACAATATGGCGGTCGTCAGACACAATTACGTCACACTCGATTCATTTATTTTTTCTGATTAAGTCAATATGGATATCAAACGAAAGCTCGACGACGAAGACGACTTCAAATATGTATAACACTTAATAGATACATATGTGTTAATTAATTGGGAATTTTTGCTTTATTTAAATAAATTAAATTATTAGAAACGTCTTTTATTAAACGATCACCATGAATGAACATTTAATGCCGGATCCACACGTTTGCCAAGGCTTGGCAAGCATTCGCAAATTCAAACGTGTGGATAAGGCGTTTGGCTTGGCTTGTGTAAGCTTGGCGATGCTTGTGGCCGATCCTGTCGAGTGTCTATGCTCGGCAAACCAAAGCAAACGTTTTCAATTTGCGAACGCTTGCAAAGAAAGTTTGCGGCAAGCGTTTGTGATGCGTCCACACGTTTGTTTTAAGCAAGCGTTTTCAGTTTCCAAACGCTTGCCAAGCCTTCTCAAACGTGTGGATCCGGCATAATAGTTACTAGAAAAGCATAAAAACCAATCACAATCACACAAACAACAAAATTTTCATAGGTTTTATGAACGAAGTGTGTTTCGTGCAGCTATTGTAATGTCAGCAATATGTGAGATCTGGTAACTCAGGACTAAACACAATTCAGCTGTCATCTATCTATCAACCGCGTGTTAATTGTAACTTTTAATTTAATTTAAAATAATAAAAATATGATTTGATGTCAGTAGATGTATCTGTAGAAGCCAAAACGTACGTGCAACGTACAAAATCAGATTTTATACCTTCAGACCCCAACAAAACAGGAAGTGTTCCTAATTACATATATAAAAATTGGTGTTGGGTCAAGGGTAATGCTCAGAAAGAACATTAAAATTTGTTATGGTTTAGTCAAAGGAGCAATGAGTATCATTCGGTATATTGTGTGGCCGCACTACGTTGTGACCAACTTGAGCCCGGTGCGCTACCAAAAGTAGTGTTTGTATAAGTTGATGACAGAACAATACATGACAATACTCTTGGTGTGGGTGTCAAAACTGAGCCAACTACCACCGAATTTGACTCTTTGAGGCGATAAGGAAAAGTAGAGCGTGGTATGCTTCCAGTGCACAAGCTTCAAGGCACAACATTAGGTAGAGCTGTTGTAGATCTAGGCACTAAAATTGTTGGCACGCTCACTCTCGTAAAGAACTGAGAAGGTCTAGCTATTAGCGATTTGGATTCTCGTAAGGTTATTCACGAGCTCCATGATAAAAAAGTCACTGAAAGAGTTAGAACGGCTCAGAAAGTTCGACCAATGAGGGTCAATGAAATTTTAGGTCACAACTCTATGTAATAATTGGTGCATGCAACACTTTTTCTTAATCTATCGGCGTGTCTAAGTTTAGCTGGAATAACTAACTTCGATAATTTTACTTTGCATTAAAACTGTATCTCAAAAGTTGTAAGTTCTATAATAATGAGAAGTAAAATAAAATCACTTAAAGGGTAACATCACTCTACAGGTCAGAAGAGGTGCATTATAGTTGGCCCTTTACTCTTCGCTCACTGAACACGAGTTCTAACGCTTGGCCGCAGATGTTTGTGACCATTTCATTGCGTGCATAGCCTTTAATGTGTTGCTTTTAAGCCAATAATCGAAGGTTTCAGCCTTTTGCTTTTGTATGTCAGCTGAAATACTGGTCATAATCAGGTTCAAAGAAATGATATTGGTAGTTATTTTTGGTAGTTTCGATGGTATATTAAACTTTTCGACATCTCAGTTTAATAGCGATTCGCGAAATGCTTTAATTAACGACCTAAAACCTTAACCTCTATTGAGTTATAGAATACAAATCTGTGTATCATCAATTAAATGTGAACGGACATTCTGCTTAAAATTTGTAAATCTTTCATTAGGTATCATTCATCATTATTCGTGTTGGTATGTCATTTAAGGTTAGAAAATCAAAATATTTATTAATATGCCCATCCATAACTCTCACTATCCCAAAATGCCAATTAATAATTAGTCGCATTTTCACCATAAAGGTAGAAATTGGGTTTTGCGGTAACATGTAAATTCCACAGTTATTATTGAGGTACACAAAATTTCTGTGAATTTTCGAAGTGTGCATATGAAAGTCATAAAGTGCAACCATTTTTGATCCATTTAAGTATGAAAATGTTTTGTGCTCGCGTATTTTGATGCCCGCTAAATGAAAAATCTATATGATTTCGTATTCTAATTAAAATTAATTTCCATCATTTTATGTTGTATTTTGGATAGTTTTTGTCATATTCCACGTAATACCTGAGATTTTATTGATGGGATTACAGACTCTTGGGTAGAAATTCCTGAAATCGATCACCAAAAATTGAAAATATTCAAACCAATTTGAAAACTAGTTCATTTGAAAGATTGGTTTGAATTGTGTAAATTCAGCAAATATCATGAAAAAATATTAATAATTAACAAAGTTATAAATATTTGAAATTTTGTGTAATTTTTTTTTCAAAATTCAATATCTCCGAGCGTAATTGACCGATTTTGAAAAAATTTAGTGCGATTGAAAGAGAACGAAATGAATTTTTCTAATGCTTGGTAAAAAACGAAAAAAAGTTATTTTTTTATAATTTTTACATAAAAAGTTAAATTAAAAATTAAAAAAAGTGAGAAAGGCAATAAGTGATAGTGATCTTATAAAAAACATCTGAAAGAGCATTTAATAAAGCTTCCATAGCCGTTGAGAAATTTTCAGGCACGCTATTAGTTCCTTCCTTTAGTGCTTTCTCTGAATGAGCGGCTGCACAAAAAAGATATGGAGCGGAATGCGAAACGGAAGGAATTCTCGCCTTCCAAAAAAGGCTACCGTCACGTCATGCTTCTTGGTAGAGCCCGATCCAAAAGAGATGAGGTTTCTCAAAAATCACATTTTCCATGCGCAGAGAGAATAACAACAGAAAAGTGAGAATAACAACAGATTTCGAAGGGGAAATGGGAAAAAACATAAGCGCATGTCTTATCCCGACGTGCGCAATGTTTATTTGTGTGCAATTTTCATTTCCCCACATGCGCGAAGAAAACCTCAACTAGAGAGTCACGTTTCCCGGATTGTTTTTGTTCCCGGGAAACGGGAAAAATAAATTCATTTTTCCCGGGATTCCCGGGAATCCGGGAAAAATGAAACCTAGTAGGAATTAGGAGTGAAATGGGAATTAGGAGGAACAATTAATGTTGAAAAATAAATGAAAAACTCATTTAGAAAAGATACAAGTAAATTTAATTCAAAAATATGAGCAAGCGTTAACGAAATATTAAAAAAAATGGCGTTATCAGTTATTTCAGGCACGTGCAGTGCGAACTTTGGCGTTAGATTGATCGCAAACTATATAAGCGATAACGACGATCAAGGGCTCATATGTAATTACTAGGACTTTAAGTTTGTTAATGGGCATTAAGCCGTAAAAATTAAAATTTTGTGAGCAATTTGCAAAAACCTGCATTCAACCCTCACAACCCGATCATGGTTGAACTTTGACCGGCCATAACTTTGATCCAAATCAACTGAGGGACCTCGTTGTGGCCTCATTTTATAAATAATTTTATTCTCCACAACTTTGCCAATGATTATTTTCAGCTATCATTGCATGCAAACGAGTTATTTAATATAAACAAGCTCTCCCTCTTTTTCAAGATGGCGGCTTTTCCCAAGCCACTGCGACCACAAACTTGGTTTTATCATTGTCAGATGTACCCGAACAAATGCCAAAAAAAATAATTGTATATCGTAAAATGCAATTTCATCCTCTTTTTTCGACTGATTTGACTGGACTATTAATTTATTTTTGATTTGAAAAATAAGTTTTTAAAGATGTTTCGTTTCAAAAGAGAATGCAATGAGAATGACACTAAATTATTCCATCAAATAAAATATACCCAACAAAAAATCAATCATGACATGTAACTACAATGAGTGGTAATGACTATTAAAAATTATCTAGGCTTTAATTTTTTATAGAAAACAAGGATTTTGACATTACAGTTACTTACTTTAAATTTAAAACCTTGAAATAGTTAGTGTTTTCAAGATTTTTGCAAGAAAATTTGTGATTTAAAACAATACATTTTTTCCCGGGAAATTTACGTTTTTTTCCCGGGAAACGGGAAATATATTTTCTTTCAATTTCCCGGGAATTCTCGGGCGGGAATTCCCGGGAAAGACTCTCTAACCTCAACTGATTTGGATCAGGCTATATGATCCCATTTCCCGCTGGGCACGTGCTTTCAGCTGAAGTGTATTTGTATGGTGTCATTTTTGAATTATTTATCGAATATTATGTTTTTCGTAAGTATAAACATTTAATAAAAACATATGCTGCAAAGAGGTTTGAAAACGCACATCGCATTGTAAACACTCGGAAATTTCATTCGTTCATACCGCACAATTTGAAATCGATGATCTGTAGAGAATTTTCTAGAGCTAAAAATTTCAAGACGGCAGTTATGTCAGCATAATTCAATATTTTCGATACATTGTGTATATTGTATTGTAATAATAATTATAATAATAATAATACGTGATGTCATATGTTGTTATTTTTTTAATTGATACTTTTCACCAAACAAGTAAGAGTTTGTACGCGCTGAGGTTCAGGCAATCCGTGGAGGCGCCGTTGGCGCGCCGAGCGCGTGTACTATTATAAACAAATGGCTGTAATTTGAAAACTAATAGCGTGCCTGACAATTTCTCAACGGCTATGGAAGCTTTATTAAATGCTCTTTCAGATGTTTTTTATAAGATCACTATCACTTATTGCCTTTCTCACTTTTTTTAATTTTTAATTTAACTTTTTATGTAAAAATTATAAAAAAATAACTTTTTTTCGTTTTTTACCAAGCATTAGAAAAATTCATTTCATTCTCTTTCAATCGCACTAAATTTTTTCAAAATCGGTCAATTACGCTCGGAGATATTGAATTTTGAAAAAAAAAATTACACAAAATTTCAAATATTTATAACTTTGTTAATTATTAATATTTTTTCATGATATTTGCTGAATTTACACAATTCAAACCAATCTTTCAAATGAACTAGTTTTCAAATTGGTTTGAATATTTTCAATTTTTGGTGATCGATTTCAGGAATTTCTACCCTCTTGTGAAATTTTCTATTTCCATGTTGTGTAAGTTTGTTTGTCTAGTGTTTAGATAAGAAGGATGCAGGAAGAGGTTTTGGGTATAACAAACTTTCTGTCCGAATTGTCGGAAAATGTTTACTAAAATAAGTAGAAAGTTTTCTATTGTTTGTAAAATGAAGTGAACCACAAAATAAATGAAAAGGAAAATAATGTCCCTTTATTTATTATTCAGCTCCGGTATAGTTGTTTAGGGTATTAAACATTCTACCACAAAAGTCAGCATTTATCTCAATTAATGCCACGTCAACAATCTGACCTTATCTCAAATACCAGACCTTTATCCCCTTTAGAATATAAAAGGATATCTACATAAAATGTCTAAAAAGAGAGAAAGAGGAAAAATATACGAAAAAAAAATAACAACACGAAGAAGAAATAATTTTCAACCTTTCAACCTTAAATAAATCTAGAAAGTTAAAGGAAAATACATGGACAAAAACACATCTACAACAAATAATCACAACGCAATATAAAAAGAGCAAAAAAAATGTAAATAAATAAATTCACAAATCTCCATTTTCTACCCCCGATAATAATTTAAATTGAACAACAAGAGCTGTTAAAGGAAGCATAAATATCCTTAGTTTGTAGGTGTTACGAAATAGCCTAGGAGGTATAAAAGAAGAAAAGGAGCAAGGATTATTTCGTTTATTTCTTCTTTATGTTTTTTTGTTCATGAAAAAAGCCTCAAAGCCTTCAAGTTCTTGCCGTAGAAGAAACAAAGCTCAGTTTTTCGTGAAAACGACCTTCTATCAGCACGTCTTGAAGCGTACCTTTTGACAAGGGTCAATCCGATAATAGAGGGTAAAGAATGGCGCAAAAGGTATCCTCCCTATTTAGCATATGGAATAAAACAATTTAAAACATCGAAATCCTTTGGCCTTTTTGTAGGAAAAAAAAGGAATTGGTGGCTGTGTATTTAGTTTTTTATGAAGGAAAATCGAGTTTGGGAATGGGGAATGATATGAAAAGGCATTTTTGCGCCATATTTTTTTACGTTTTTAGTCCTTTTTTTGGGTTAATTATGTTTTCCTTTATAAAAGAAGGCTTATTAGCGGAACTTTGATTTGATTAAGAAATCTGTTAAATGCTTATCTTTTTTTAGCATCTTTGAAATGAAACTATTAAAGAAACAATGATGTTGGGTGTTAGAGAAGATTTAACAGACTAAAAATAGACTCGTTGCTGATGGATCAAGTCAGATTTTTTTAGTTTATCATAATCCATTTTAAATACGGAAAATTATTAAAAAAAATATTTTGTTCTTCCTTTAGCGGAACATACGAAAATTGGAACAGCGACGACTACCAAGCCCCGCGCAAGGATGACACGCAAAAGCGTTAAACGTGGCGTAGCGTGGGGGGGGGGGGCAAGGCGGGCCATGGCCCCGGGCGGCGTTGATACGGGGGCGGCGGCCAAAGTGAACCAAGCTAGCTATTCTGTCGGCAACCTAAGGCCATAATCATGGCACGACTGCGGTATGACTAAAACGAGTACCTACAAAAACAACATGTTTACCATTGATTGTTTAGAATTACCAGGCTGAGCAGATTGTCCTGGCTGATGGTGCTATGTCTGGACTATACGCATTAAAATTGTCCAACCAAATTCTCCTTGTGATGGAAGATGTAACGAAACAGTACGACACCGCTGTAAACAAAAGACGAAGCACAACGCCACCGCTGTAAAAGCGATACCAAATAGAATAGCAAGTCGCAACAAAGGACAGATATAAAAGGCCGGTGCTTGCTTGCTGAGGGCAGATGTAATCAGACAGTGGAAGCGAAGCGTTGATTCCGTTGGCAGAACCATAGGAGAGTTGATACATTGATATCCAGACAAACCAGCAACACAGCAAACCAGAGGAGAGTTGGTCCAGAGTTACACCGAAAACCAGAGAGTTGATCTGCAGCTCGTTTCTGTAACTCGCAGTAGAGAAGTTCACTACCAGAAATTCTCTATTTGACGTCATTTTGACAGCATTCTACATCACTGTACCCACATTTCACCGCATCATTCTTAACAGGCACTGTGCGCGTGATGTCATGGGATAGAGATTTCTCTCAACTGAAGTTACAGAAACCAGCTACGGTGGTAACCCGCAAAACCTGATTTCTTCTCCTTTCCGAAATCAAATGAAATATAATTTCTTGTATTCAACCAATTAAAAACAATAAACGTAAATTCGGAATTTCATTCCTTGAGAATATCTAAGAGCTGACCCGCCACTCCCAACTTTACAAAGACAACACCTTTTCTATTATTTAGTTCGGGCCGTTTTCGTTCAATTGCATGGGGTAATCTCCTTAGTTGTCCACAGAATGAATCGTCTTATCAACTGGAAGTACCTACCTCATAGTCAAGGATTCCCTTCCAATGCAGATGCAGGAGATGTTAATTTGGTCTATCATGTTTTTCGCGTTAAACCCATGACGAACTCATAAATCGACCTTCTTTTTGTATCCAGGTTTGTGTAAATGGTTCAAAACACTTGTGTGGACACTACCTAGCAAACATGTTTTCTTCATGAGATAGAGTAGAGCTCGCGCCATAAAAGAAGGGAAATGAGCGCGCATGTAGAATTGTGATTGAGAATATCAATTAGCCGGTTAATTGCGTTTTTAAACAAACAGAGTGACGTTTTCTCTTGCAAGTAAACAGCGATTTCGTGATTTCCTTCTTTTATGGCGCGGGCTCCAACTGCTGAAGTTCGAGAGCGGCTCCAGCAGCTTCCAAATTTGTCGTTACAAGTCTAACTATCTTGTCAATCGAACAAGTGGTACAAATTAGCATTGGCTATTGTTTTAAAGAGTTCGCTTTGCAAGAAACACGCAGATTAAAGTGTTTATTTAAGAAAGACATTTTATTTTGAATCATTTGAAAATAGTGACTTTTCGACGTCGCACTAGTGACTTTTTAGCAATTTTTTTCTTAGTTGTGGAAGCATAGGGCGGTCAATTTACGGTTCGCCCCGGGTGGCAAAAGTCCACTCTACGCCACCGAAACGTCTGCCGAATTGTTTTTATCGGTGGTGCTTTCAACGCCCACAACCCTCGCTGGGGTAGCCCTTCCTACCAGAGGTAAGGTTTTCGAAGACTTTATTTCCAATAATCAGAATCTAGTCCTCCTAAACAATGGGTCTGTCATCAATCTATCCACCTACAACATCCATAGATTTCACTTTTTGCTCTTCCAAAATATACACCATGACGACTTCTCCATCGTTATCCGCTCAAACATTTCTCTTGCCTGTATAAAACACGTTCCTTAATTTCACTGCACACTGTCAATTCTCAGAGAACATCAACCAGGGAGCGGCTAAGCTAAGGAGAGCCAGTCTAAGTGTTCCAGTCTAAGTTCCTGAGATTCCATCTGGATTCGACCATCTTAAAAAGACTCATTTAAAATAGCCAAAACGGACTGCATGCGAATTCCATGGACGTCCAGACTAATCTTAAAGAGGCTTGGGCAAACGTACGTGTTGTTTCCGTAGGTCCAACAGTCAGGTTCATATCGAGCATTCACTCAGGTGGTGTAAGTTTTACCAACATTGCTAAGGAATTTGCCAGAGTTTGGACGAGTTACTCAGCACAGCATACAGTAGTAACTTCACCATATAGCATCCGATATTCTGGTGACACAGGCATTACCTTAAGCGATTTTAAATATGCCTTAAATTTCTTCAAGGGTACAACTCCCGGGCTTGATAAGATATCCTACGATCTAATCGAGAAATCTCCCATTTCATTCCAACTTCGCCTCCTCAACCTATATAACCAAATCTTTGAGAAAAAATCCGCGTTGCCCATTACGAAAGAAGCTGTTAATCGAGTTAATCTTCTAGCTCAGAAGTACACTTCTCAGCTGGGCTGAGAAACGGGCCACGCTTATGTGCAGGGACCGAATCCGGCCGAAAGCACCAAAAAAGGTATAAGAAGAAAAAACACCGCAAAACGAGCATGCGACCGAAAATGCGGGTTCCTTCTCAACCCTCCCCGGCACTCCTGTACCGAGCCGGTCCGGTCCTTGCACACAAACGCGGTCACATTTACCACTGCACAGTGGCTCGGCTAAGACATGCAAACACAAAACAAAAAACAATGCAACATTTAAGAGCACGAAACATCAAACAGAGAAGCGTGCAAAAACAATGAAAAAGTGGGACACACAGGGAGTCACGCCACATTAAAAAGAGTCCTTTTAAGGACATCTTCGCTAACTTGCATGCTAAAAGCACTCGCATTTTTGTTAACATTTATAAGCATGCGGTTAACTGGTTCGTACATCCCATAATTGGTATTAGAGGAATTAATGTACAAGAGAGGTTGACCTCTCAGGTTGTAGTTGTTCGCTCTAAATGACGTACGGGTTCGTAGGAAGCCTGAGTCAACTTTGTCATTCAACAAACGATGAACGAATAAAACGTCAGCGACCTCGCGACGCTTATGCAGAGAGCTCAAGTTGAGCAATTTAAGTCTGTCCCTATAAGGCGGGAGAATAAGTGGGTCATCCCACGGGAGGTGACTGAGTGCAAAACGGACGAACTTCCTTTGAACCGATTCGATTTTACCGACATGGGAGGAGTAGTAAGGAGACCATACCTGGGAGGCGTATTCAAGCAGAGGCCTAACTAAAGATATGTATAAGTGTTTGGTGATGAGGGGGTTGTTGAATTCCTTGGACCATCTTTTTATAAATCCTAGGACGGAATTGCCTTTGGAAGAGATATAATTGATGTGGGTGGAGAAATCCAACTTACTATCTAACCTAACCCCTAGATCGATAACAGAGTTAGTGCGGGAGATCTTGTCATCGAGAAAAGTATAGTCATAAGTTATAACGCCACGTTTTCTATAAAAAGTCATGACCTCACATTTACTGATGTTAAGAACCAGGTTGTTGTTGGAACACCAAGAATAGAAGGTGTTTAGGTCTGCTTGCAGAAGTTTGCAATCCTCGATACTCCTTATGTGGCGGTACAGTTTGATGTCATCGGCATAAATAAGGATTTTACAGTGCCTTAGCAGGGTAACAATGTCATCGATTGATAAAATAAAAAGGAGAGGACCAAGATGACTTCCTTGCGGGACACCAGAGGACGCTTCGATGTTTTTAGATTTGACTCCGCGGAATAGAACCTGGTAGGTTCTGTCGGCTAAGTACGACTGGAACCACACCACGAGGGTATGCGGAAAGCCTATTTTTTTTAGTTTTAGAACTATAATAGAGTGAGAGAGCATGTCGAAAGCTTTACTGAAGTCTGTATAAACACAGTCAGTTTGACAGCCAGTGACAAAGCCTCGAACAGCGTGAGAAGAGAACTCTAGTAAATTAGTAGTAGTGGAACGAGCTGCAAGAAAGCCATGTTGGTTAGTTGAAATAAGTCTCTTGCAGATAGGGGCGATAGCAGAATAAATAATAGATTCGAAGAGTTTTGGTATGCACGATAACTTCGCAATTGGTCTATAATTAGATATTTCGTTCTTACAACCCTTTTTATGGACGGGGATTATAAAAGAGTTCTTCCATAAGGTTGGAAAGCACCCCTTATTTAGGGATTTTTGAAATAAACATAGGAGAGGTGATAGTAGGGCTCCTGCACAGGATTTGAGAACTGCAGGAGGGACACCGTCAGGGCCGGACGAAAAATCTTGTGGAAGATCATTTATGTGTTTCAAGATATCTTCCCTGGTTATAGACAGAGCTAAGTTTTGAGCCGTTTGTATTGTGTTGATATGTCGAAAATTGTCTTCATCAGGTTGGAAGACAGGGGACGAGAAAGATTTGCGGAAGAACGATGCAAACTTGTCGCAAATCTCGGATGAAATAGAGCTAACAGAGTTCTCGTATTGCATGGTGTTAGGGTAGTTATCAACCTTTTTCTTAGAGTTAATAAACTGAAAAAATGTTCTGGGATCACCATACAGTTTACCTTCCATGTTACTGAGGTAGTCCTTGTAGAGAGCTTCGGAGAGAGCATGGAATTGGTCATAGCAATTGAGGAATGCGGAGAAACTCGCAGTGTCTTTCCTCTTCAGGTAGGTTTTCCAGAGTTTATTCTTCAAGTTTTTGGTATGGATATAGTTAGAGCCCATTGGGAGTGAAAGGGCAGAGACAGACGAACTGGTAGAGGGGTTCGCAGTGACAGTATTCATAATGGTGACTTTACGACTGCATCTGCGTTTACGATGCTTGCTACGGGTTTTCGGGTGGTGAGGAGCCAGCCTGGAGGCAACCTCTAACGAAGGGCCCTCTTCAGGTATTATGGCCGGGTCATTTAAGGCTGCGAAGTTTTGAGCAATAGTATCATTCACCGCGAGAGAAACAGCTGTGGAGCAGGGTGCAGAAAGAAGCTGCTCTCCTACCTGCGGGGCGCCATCAGATACTGCCACCGCTGAGGCTGAGTTTGTTCTATCACAGACGCTATCGAATTTTAGGGATAGAGAACTCAGGGCATTGTGATTTTGAACCACTGTTGTAGACAGCGATTCAATGTCAGTCCGAACACGCTTAGTACTCCTTTTAATGTCATCCAGTATAGGATGAAGAGAAGCTAAGGAGTTACCAGTGAAGGACGAAGTGGCGACAGGATTGTGGATCGCCGTATGTATATCGTCGATCGAGTCGAAGACCGTTGCAATCCGGGAAGAAATTTCTTGGAGTTTATTCATTAATAAACCCGAGTTGGTCGTAGCAGAAGCAAGGGTGTCGGACATCGTGTCGAGCCGGACGTTGATCGACTGGACGTCATCGGCTACCATCTCAAAATGAGATATATTTCCAGAGAAAGACTTAAGACGATCCATGACTTTCTCTTGACCATCAAGAAAAACGTCAGAGATGTCTCTCATTAGTCTAAGGACGTGGCAGGGTTGAATGTCGGAGCATTCTTTACAAGTTGACCCACTAGGGGCCGAAGGTTTGCCACTGGCTCGAACGTTGAGGCAGGTGGGGTGAAAGACGCCTCCGCAAACACCATCACAGGAAATCCCATTTCGGACGATTTCCGAAGAGCACAGCTTGCAGAATTGTTGACCCGCCATAAGAGAAAAACAGGTGGTCCAAATAGTTTCCCGAAACGATTAGACTCCGATTGAACTGCAAAAGCAGTTTGCCAAACTGATAATAAGACTTATTATAGCAGTTTGAGAACCAGAACCAAAGTGAGGCTATGGGGGACAAACTTTTCCTAAACTGGGAAATAATAGTAATAAGATATATCTTTAGAATATGTAAACGAATTAAAAATTCCCTGTCTAGTAGCACGGGAAAAGGGGTTACGAACCTCGTTTCTGGGAGATACCGGAGACAAAAAAGGAACACCAAGGAAAAGGCGCAAGAAATATACACGAAACCACTATCACAATTTTAGGTTTAATTTATAAAACAAGTAATTGAAAACACTAAGTGACAAAATTAAAACTTTATAAACCAAGAAAAAGAAAGAAAAAAAAATCACAACATAGAAACAGCCACTGACACTTGACACTTCACGACAAAAATGGAGCACCAAGGAAAAAGCAACAAGAAAAATACATGAAACCACTATCACAGAAAAGGAAAAAATCTGAATTTTAGGTTTAATTTATAAGAAAAATAATTGAAAACGATTTCAACACTAAATGACAAAATTAAAACAATTAAAACCAGAAAAAAAGAAGAAAAAAAATCACAACATAGGAACAGCCACTGACACTTGACACTTCGACTTCCACTCTTCTGTTACTTCTTTGTGCGTCAATACTTATCCCAATCCTTGCGCGATATCCTTCATCTCATGCCTTTCAGAAATATTAGAAAAAGTACTCTCAAATAGAATAAACGTTGTGCTGTCCAAGTTTTTCTCTAAATCACAACATGGATATTCCTCTAAACGGCAGGCAAACCCTTCTGCACCTTCTGTAGAATAAAGAACTGCAACCCGTATCTCAGTCAAAAATTACTCTATCACCCCCAACAATGAATTGAACATTATGGGCCGAAAAAATCTTAATGAAGCAAGCACATTAAAACAGTAACTACCAAAATGAATAAAATCAATACTTACCTGTCAATTTTCCCGCTCTAACACATCTGTAAATACGTAATCTTGGGCACTGCTGATTACTGCCTCTCAATATATGGTAACTTTCCAGCTTGTATTCTCCGCCCACTTCAAATCTCCATGAATAATGGCTTAAGACCTGCTACTGCCTACTGGTGCCCTTCGTTTTACCCCAATCGATTTCCTACTCATTGAAACAGGGTTCACTCATATCTGTGTAAAAACTCGTAAGCTTCAAGTCAGACTTCTTTCACAACACATCATAGACCTTTCCGCGCCTTTGTATTGCTGACTTAGCGATTACATCAATACCAACTCTAAAAGCAGCTCCGCTCTCCGCACTCCGCTTATAACGGAACTCAGCATGCCTACCTATCACTAATTATTTGCCTTACCTTAGTTATACCGTGGCTCCATGGTATCCTCTATTACACCACTTTGTCACGGATGCCGAGCCTTATAGTAAAGATACCACTTCCATTTTCTACGCTATCTCCACTAATGGTAAGACCTATGGGGTGCGACAGTGAGGGAGACCCAACCTCCGCTGGAAGGATGGCGTAGACCAGGACCCTCAGACCTTAGGGATCCCAAACTGGAAAGACATCGGCTCAGAATCGGGACCGGTGGGTGGACAGAACAGTTGCGAGAGGCCTGGAGCGGATCCCGGTTGTAGAGCCGTTAAAGAAGAAGAAGAGCTCCAGAAAAAAATAATAGCACGATTTAGCAACCACGGACCCATAATGTTTCTTTCGCTGTTGCCAAGGTCACAAATGAAGAGGTGTCGCTGTTGCAATCAGGGTATTTGACCCAGCATATCTCCTTCCAAGTTGCAGAAATTTTCGTTATTTACCAGGGAGTCAAAATTCTGCAAAACGCCTCCCTCAACTGCCTCATTTTTACTGACTATTTGTCTGCTATACTGGCCATCAGAAACAGAACAATAAATTCTACATTTGCTCTATCATCCACTGTCTAATTTTAAAAAATATGCACATAAAAATTATCTGGATTCCAGGACATTTTGGTATAAAAGGCAACAGAGCTGCTGTTACATTAGCAAGAAACGTCCCTGTCTCCGATAATCACTTCACCATTCCTCCCTCTGTATCCTGCTTTCGCCGATACGCGCAAAGACCTTTTCACACCGAAGCTTCTCTAACGTGCAATAATTCCTCGTCCTTTTTGCCCCCTAATTTGTACATATGCCTCTAACCTCCCGCCCACCCCCACTACAGCCCAGATCTTCACAGATCTAAAGCAGTAGGTTCTATCCTATCAACTTTCAGAGCAATGAGTAATAATTAATAATAATAATTAATTTCAATAATTTTAAAGAATCTTTTGATAAAATTTTAATTTACTTACAAAATTTACGTCCGCCATATTGGATTAGCCATATTTAATTTTGAAATTCGATAGAATTAAAGGAAATTTTATAACGAAAAGTTTAAAAATTTTTTTTTAAGTTTCATCAATTCCAGGCTTGGCAATTATCGTTTGTCCAAAAAATGAGAGATTTGTCCCACTGTGCGTCGGATCATGTATACTAAAGCGGCCCATACACATTCAGTTTAACCGCGCAGTTTATCACGTGTGACGTCATGGCTGAACGATAAACTGTGTGAATGTGCAGTTTCCAACTATTTTCACTCAGTCCTCAGACCTGAGCTTCTGGACCCTCTTTTGCTCCGATAAACTGCGCAGGTCAGACAGTTTATCGTTCAGTTCTCTCAGTGCCGTACATTTTTGCCATTATTAAAATTATGTACTAAACTCAACAAAACTGACGAGACTGAGCAAAAAACCCATACAACGAACTGAAGAACCCACACCCTTTCAGTTCAGCTTATTGTACAGACTTTTTACACAGTTCAACTGCGCAGTTTAATCTGAGACTGTGTCTTGAATGACTTGAAACCGGGCTTAGATGAGGGTATAATACAGCGTTGCCAGACGTCCCGATTTTAGCGGGAAGCCCCGATTTTTAGCCCAAAATCAAATGACCCGCCCTCAGTCCCGCTTTCTGGGAATTACTCAATGTATTTTGTTGTTGCGGTCGTTTCATTTCAAGCGGCCTTAAAATATGAACATATGGTTCGCTTTTTTCTTTTAGAGCGAGATGTGATTAACTCTGGATGCTTTCCTCGAATCCAGGTACCTAAATATTGCATTTCTTTGTTAGTTTTGTTCGAATGCGTAAGCATTGCGCAGTGGGTTGCGTAATTTAAGTCGCTAAACTCAGTGGCGAATTTACCCTAGGACCATAGGGGCCATGGCCCGGGGCGGTAGGTTTCGAGGAGCGGCTTGCGTGAACAGCTTTGTAAGCCTTTAATAATCAATGCTTAATACATTGAGAGAAAAATAACTTTTAGGGGTTGCTGCAAAATATATTACGTCTTTTTTCACCATCTTTCACAAAATTACTGTACTGTATCTGTAGCTAAGCCTGAAAATGCAACTGTAGAAAATGTCTGGTATACCCGATGGTCAGCTACGGTCAATGCATATATCTGTCTTTCTTGTTGAGTTCTGTGCGCGGTATCTACGGCTGTGGCTTTGTGGCTTATTTCTATAATGTGTCTGTGGGTGGAACGGTTCCCTTAGAGGTCTCTCCATTGACTCTAGGCGCTTAGTTAAGGCCTCCATACACAGTCAAATTGGATCTACATCGAAGTGCGGATGTGCAATGTGTGAGCCGATCGGCCGACCAAAATTCATTGCGCGCATGTTTGATGAAAATCTGGATGTGCATCCAATTTGACCGTGTATAGGGCCCTTTAGTTGAGCGATTTTCTCCTCGAGCTCCCATGTTTGACTTGTAGACTGTCGCGAGTTCAGGGTACATGTTTGCAGAGTACCGGCGGTTACTTCTAAGACGCGGTCCGCGATCTCAGCCTTTTCACCTAGTTCGGCCGTTGATGCAGGCAACGTTGTTGGCTTTTGGTCGCCCAATTGTACTCCTGATAATAGTTCTTCCATCGCTCTAATGTCACTATGTTGGTAATGGGTTAGTACCGCTTGTCGAAGGAGTTTGTACGAGTCGTTATTTTGGGTTTCGTATTTCTTCCTAGTGCGACTACCAGGGTATGATATTTCTGTAGGTTTGACTTAATCAGATTTATCTCGAACATACAGTCTAGCGTGATTAGCCATATATCGACGTCCATACTGATTTTATGTATTATGAATTTAATATGCAAATTGGATACAATGACTATGATGGGGAAGTCGGGGGGGTTAACCCCATAAGAGTCCAAAATTTATACCCTTGATACTGCGGAAAATCTACAAGAAGAATGTGTCCTTTTAAAACAATTCTTGGCGTCACATTAAAAAGTTTAAGGAAACTCGAGCTATCTCTTAAGCACGAGGAACTGAAGGAAGCATTTCCATATAAAGAAATATCATAACGTATCTCAGTAGGTATTGGGTAGCTTGAGCCTGGGAAAATTTCTTGTCAGCGCAGTGTAGAACGTTCGTTTTCCGCATTTAAAAGAATAAAAAATGGCCTACGTTCCCGGATTAGCGAAGACCATTTGACGTTTAAAAACTCAGCATTTAGTAAATGGTGATTATTCTTTTGTATGACCAAATTTATGGGGCCCAAATCTTATAGGCCCAGAGCGCCAAATCTTAAAATACGCCGCTGGCTAAACTGGAATTCATAAACCTGAAAATGAAGTAAATTTTGAAATGATTGAGAATGCTGTACCTTGATTAAACTTGAGAGGCGATTGTTTCAGTAGATAACTTATATGAAGAATTTAACTTGTTGAAATCATCCTTGGACGTAGTAATGGGAAATTGTAAAGACAACACTACACAGAAATGGCACAAGCTCTTTAAAAAGTTTCCAAATGATACCAAGAATATGTTTAAAATAGTTTCCCTTCATATTAAGTGTCCCAACTTCAAATTGCTTTCCCGAACTCATTTTTTTTCAAATGAATTTAAATTGGTCTGAAGGCAGAAATTAATGCTTCGTAAATTTAATGAAAGAAGAATTACTCATCCACTTCAATCTGGAGCTGAAGACTTTTTTTTAACTATATTAAAGCAGAAAAGGAAATATTACAGAAGTTAAATCTTCAGAGAAATATAAATGAGTAATTCGTAAGTAATGTATAACTTATTTATATTTCTCTGAAGACTTAACTACCTACAGAACCAGACAGTTATTGGTATAGTAACGTAACGTATTTTCATTAAAAACATTTGCTATGGCGCTGTGCCATCATTGTAAACTTAATTTGAAACTCAAATAAAAGTATAAGTAATAAAAAACTACTGACTATTTACGTTTTTTATTATGTTCCGCTTTCGGCGAAAAAATCCCGCTTTTTTACTCAAAAAGTTTCAAAATCCCGCTTTGCTCGAAAAAAAATCTAGTAACGTTGGTATAATAGGGCATTATACAGTATTTCAATATGCTCAAATTCAAAGTACATAATGAAATTGGTTATGAAAAATTGAACAATATAGAACATCAATACCTACCGGATTATGAGAAACTATAGAGTATGATGAATGTGATTAAATAAAACAAATATGTTCTTATGTCGAGGAATTTGCTACTAATTATGGTTTTTTTCACGTACGCTTTCAGTTGAATAAGTCTATAATAATTCACAGTGTTAATTCCAGGGAATTTATTGATATCAAGCTCTTTGATACATTCGTACATTTCACGTGCTCGGAAAATAATCCTGCCCAGTGAGAGAGCGGTATCCCTGGAAATATTTTAATTATATGAATACATATATCCTATTACAAAAAATATCTTTGCTTTGACACTTCAATAAGGCATAAGTTACTAAGTTCCTGATAACAAAATAATAATGAAGCCGCATAATTATTAAAACAAAATATTATTGCGCTCACACCATCAATATTTCACCACTTAATCATTTAATGCATGGAATTCATTATGGTTTTGAAACTAAACGAGAAAACAACACTGTTTAAAAAACACAAAAAAAAATATCAAAAAAACCACATAATCAATATCGCACTAAATGAAAAATAAAGTCCATAGAAAGTTTGTAACAGCACCATTTTAATAACCCCTTCCTTCAGCATTTCCACCTCTTACACTACTACTATATTGCAAAAATTTTTGTTTTTGTTTATTGCAGGAAAATGGTTTTTGTACCTTCTGCTCAAATGGAGAACACCTAGGTAAACGAATTTAACTAGGTATGCACGAAACCGCTTTAATCAATTTCCCGTGTAGTAAAAGCTTCGTGAAACATTTTTTCTTGTTTTTTTGTAGTTTTTATACATCCGAGAAAAATATTGTTCGGTTTTGTTGAATAGACAGCGGTATTATATATACCCGTATGGTAGGTAAGCCAGGTATAGTGGGGCTCACTAGATAGTAATTGTTTTTAATCTGTAGCAAACCGCAATGCACAGAGAAACGTTGTTTTTTTTTATTTGGATATTGAAGGAAAAGCTGCTTGCATTATGAGTTACAGGATAAGGGTGAAGGTATTAGTTGATGGTAATAAAATTTTATGAATAGGAATGCTTAAATATAAGTTTGGAATTGTAGGATCAAAGTATAAATGAATTACAGTACTGTACTTGAAACAATATCATTCCTTACTTTTGGTTTTTATAATGAAATCAAAGCTAATTAGCGAATGTATCAATTCACTAAACCCTCACACATTCATTAACAGAGTTATAGATTATGAAGGATTCGATGGAAATAAGCAGACAGATCACCTTACCAAATAAGATGCTTGCGCCATCTTATTCGTCCATAACTTTTCTGTAGGGTATCCGGTAGTCGCAATAAGAAACTCTTGGATTATGGAGAGAGAAGCCTTGCCCTACTAAAGGAGTCATATACCAAGTATGAGACAAGACAAGAAATTCAATACCCTCGCTGGAGAAAAAGCTCGTCGACTTTACTAGACCCGAACTAAAGGTCTTAATATGTCTTCTCACAGGACATGCTCCTGCCGGATATCACCTGAAGATCCTGGGTAATATTGATACTAAAACAGAAAGCACAGAACACATCGTCTGCAATTGTGCTGCATTGCACAGACAGAGCTATGACCGATTAACGCCCATAGAGTGTGGAAAACAAATCTAGGAGCTATGTTAGTATTGTAGGCGAACACAACCCAGTGGGAAAAATTGGGAGCGCTGTTCAGGGGAGCTTTCTTTGAGCGCTGTTAAAAATGCTCCCTAGGGAGCATTACCGGAGCTTTCATAAATTTTATAGAACGAAGAAAATAAGCGATTATCTTGATGACCATAAAGGGTGGCATTGGCATACTCAATGGAACGGCTCTCGTTCGATACGAAGGACAAGCAGCTTTTAAAAGTGCCCAGCGGGAAATGGAGTGCTCCAATAGCGCTGTTTGAGTACTCCTTAAAAAACTTACAGCGCTCCCGTTACGCTCGAGTTCCATATACTTTTTAACATTGCATGTCATTGCAGGGGTGCATACGTTTTTATGCTCCTTCAAAAGCGTTCTAGGAGCATTATAAAAAAGCTTTTTAATAAAGAAGACGCCTGTGGATATGTGATCAGGGTATCGAAAAGCTTTTATTTTGTTTATCTTTTGCAATTGCCTTTTCCTTTCCAAGCGCGAGTGTGGTTTTATCAAAGCAGTCCCCCAACTAAATTCCAACCACTTTTAAAAGCTGCTTGTCCTTCGTATCGAACGAGAGCCGTTCCATGCCACCCTTTATGGTCATCAAGATAATCGCTATTTTCTTCGTTCTATAAAATTTATGAAAGCTCCGGTAATGCTCCCTCGGGAGCATTTTTAACAGCGCTCAAAGAAAGCTCCCCTGAACAGCGCTCCCAATTTTTCCCACTGGGTGGTTGGAATTTAGTTGGGGGACTGCTTTGATAAAACCACACTCGCGCTTGGAAAGGAAAAGGCAATTGCAAAAGATAAACAAAATAAAAGCTTTTCGATACCCTGATCACATATCCACAGGCGTCTTCTTTATTAAAAAGCTTTTTTATAATGCTCCTAGAACGCTTTTGAAGGAGCATAGAAACGTATGCACCCCTGCAATGACATGCAATGTTAAAAAGTATATGGAACTCGAGCCTAACGGGAGCGCTGTAAGTTTTTTAAGGAGTACTCAAGCAGCGCTATTAGAGCACTCCATTTCCCGCTGGGAAAAGATCTATTACAGGTCGAGGTGTATGTAGGGCACTGGCGACCGAACACTCCCTCCCCGAAACACAGTTCTATAGATTCAAGGTGTTGGTTTAAATCTATATCAAAAACTTCCATAGATTCGTCATGATTGATATTTGAGCGATATTGAGGTGGGAAGAGGTGCAAGAACCGGACTGTAGCATCGAACGAATTTTTGAATTATAAGGAAACTAAAAATTTACTTCAGAAAAAAACCAAAAATAATGCACAAAAAAGAATAAAATAATTGTTTGTAGTTCTTTACAAAATTAATCCAATCAGAATGGATTTAATAAGAAGAATCACTGGTTTTTTTCTGAAGTCGGTTTTTAAAAATTTATTTTATTTCGTAGTTTTGAGCCCGTTCATTTTTTTTCGGGGGCATTATAAAAAAAATTATTTATTACGAGAATTGTGACATTCAGCCACGCGCCGTTGATAAGAATCGAACCAGTAGCTAAATAGTTTTTGCAGTAATGTACATATTTGCGTATTTTCGGAGCAATTTAAAAAAAAAACTTATTTAATATGAAACAGGAAGGAAACTAAAAATAAATATTTATTGTGACAATATGAAGTCGATTGAAAAAAAGTTGCCACAGGCCGAAGAATCGAGCTCGCAACCCCATGGACGAGAGGCAAACCTTTCAGGCGCTGGGCTACGAGAAATTATTACAGAAAACTGGCTAAATACGTAAATAAATTTTTTCAGAAACTCGGTTAAAGCTTTTCAATCTAATGGAATACTCTCTTACAGCATGAGTGGAGTATGCATGAAATTTCTCACCGAAGAGTTTGTAATTCTTTACAACATTAATCCAATCAGAATGACTGAGAAGAGAAAAAAAGTCGAACTGCCTTTCCGGGGTTTGAACTCGCAATTCTTAGTGTAAAAACACAGTGGAAGCAGGTTTCCCGCTTCCCGGTAGTCGGCGCCGATGCGCGCTTATAAGCATTTTAAATTAACGCATGTTTTTAATTGAGCCATAACACAGTCGCGGCAGGTCGAGGCTTGTCGGTGCCGGCTGTCGGAGATGATGAATTTACCGGAATGAAAATTTAGTTTTTTCTTGCCGGTTGCCTGACTTAAAATTAATTATCGAATATCTATTAATAATTTTAAGTCAGACATTTTCATATGTATTTGGAGGGGTTTTTATATAAAAAACACTCTTTTTCGCAGTAAAAATAATTCTTTATATTCCAAAATATGCGATAAACTACTCTAACAAACTTCAATTTCTATTGATTTTAACTTCAAGTATAACGACTGATAATAAGGAAAAAAAACATTCAGACTTCTGATACAGATTACTTTTCTCGATTACACTCCGAACTCTGACTCAGAGATTTTTTGTATTGTCATTTTATTTTTAAATAACTGTTTGCTTCTCCTACATTTTGTCATTTGATTTTTTTTAACAGTTTGCTTCTCCTACATGTATATTGAAATAATCTGTAGTTATGGTGTCTTAATTTTTTAAATAAATTCTCTATAAACTCTTCTCTGCCGATTCAGGTTTAATTGTTCCAACTACACAATCTAGCGCAAACAAATCATCATCGGATGAAGACATCATGTAATAGTTCCAACGTTACGAGCACAACTGATGAGTGATTTTCTGCTTGCACCGGAAATGTTTTAGGTCGCCACCACTGACATATAGATATGTACTGTGTTTCCATGCAGAGTTTATCCTGAGTTTACTCAGATTAGCGCCCATGGAAACGGGGATTGAGTAAAGTCTCGTTAAATCCAAGTAAACTCAACGAAGCCAGTTCGATTAAGCCGGGTTTTGCATATGTGTGTGTTTCAGTACCCTTTACTGCACATATACCAACGGCGACGCAATGTAAAATTAATTATCTGTCACTTTAACCCAGTACCGTCATGGAAACAGCATCGAGTGATCTTAAGAGAAAAAGCTTTCTGTTTACTTAACGAAAACTCTACCCTGGCTCATGGAAACACAGTAATGGACTGCTAATTGACAACTTTCAATGGCACCATTTTTCTCCAGAAGAAGAAGACCTTTTCTATGTAAACAACAATTTTTTTTCGAATTTAGAGGAAAATAAGTAATAAGATTTATGTTATAATTGATAGAAATAATTTTCCATCATTATTTTTTATTTAGTAGCAGTTTTTTCGTTAAATAAATGTATTTTTTTAAATATGTGAGGGTTTTTTCCCTCTGTTTAACGAACTTTTAAAAATAAAGAAAATAGAGAAAGAAGAAAAAACTCTATAGCTGTCTAGTTTTTTCTAATTATGTTTATACCGCTGACATGCACTGAACTGTTTTTTATTTTAAAACCGATTAAAGTTCATAGGATTTTGAAGGGGGAACGAGACAACGATAGTTTTTGGTGCCACTCTTTTGTATGGGATTTTGCTTATTTAGCAGTCCATATCTATATGTCAGTGGTCGCCATTGTGTACGTCTTAGGTGCCAGAAACCAGCGCCGAACGGCGCTGGGTTTTGTCAAGCAGGAAACCGGCTACCACTGTGTTTTTACACTTAGTTGTAGGTCTTTACCGATTCATCCACACGCCTATCAACCGCGCGACAATAAAATAATTTGTTCGCCGCCTTTGAAAATAATTCTATCCGCTCAAGGTGTACTAATGTTACCAGTTTTTTATGCCTACCTTCGAACTCCTTTATCAGAATTTAAAAAAAAATTGCACGGGACCAAAGGGTTTCCAAGTGGGAAACTACCCTTTCAAACAAAAAAGAAAAAAAGCAAAAAAGTTATTGCTTTGCAAAGCTATGCGTGAACAGGACCAAAAAATACCTACGCGTCGAATTGATAACCTCCTCCTTTTTTGAAGTCGGTTAAAAAGGAGCAGATATTTAAGATGCCACCATCTTATAATTGGAGAACTAAGATTGAGGGCTAGTGGAGGATAAGGAAAGGGTACATCTGCAAAAGGAAGAAACATATAATACATATCTTTTCTTCTTCTTTTTCTTTTCGTAAGGGATTCGGTCCGAAAGTTCCGTGACCAATCACTACACGTCAGAACGCTTGACCCGGTTCTGCAGTCTGCCTAGTAGCATGTCGCTTAGACTTGCTGGTCGTGCAGGGTCTCGTTGAACAACGTACCACTGCCATGAGTGGTTTCGAATTTCCTCCTTGCCTTGGCCTTCTCTGGTGAAGAAACTGATAGTAGAGCGGTGGCGGTCTGCGAAGGTCATTTCGGCTCCTCCTTTTGTTTTTCTGGAGTTCCTGCTCTCCTGGCGTTAAGGCAGCTCATCAGATGGACCCGGCATGTGCCTACTTCCCCGATAATATGGGAGTTGGTGTTGCCAATTTTCTGGGTCCAAAAACTTTGGGCAGAGCGGCAGCTGTCTGGGCCTGTTTTTGGATTCCCGGGTTTCTGATCGCCGTCATGCCTTTGGTCTGTTGAGAAGTAGTTTGCGAAAGCGCCTCCCCAATTCCCCCGACTAGAAATCTTAGTGGGGCATGCCTAAAATAAAGTTCGGCCGGCAAGGGGTTTTTCTGGGGTTGGCCTAAGTTAGGTCATCCTAATAGATACCGCATAAGGCCGTAATATCTAAAAAAGGCGAAAATATGTACATATATAAAGGGCCCCGTAAACGATCAATTATATTGTCAATACGTATTGACAATAATATTGAAGCTCCCGCCAATACGCTTTAATAATCTCGTCAATCTAGCACTTACTTGGGGTACTGCTTGGAAAAACGTCACACGCGTTAACTCTTTTCTACTTTTTACCTGAATTTCACTGATCCAACCGGCAAAATTTCGCTGTTTCCCATTTGTTAACTGGTAAACTGGAAAACAGTGAATAGTTACTAATTCGGTTTTAGAGAGTACCTAGGTTTACCTAATGTGGGCCAAACTTGGCAATCCTAATTGGGCCCAAGTTAGGCAAAACGTTACATTTTATATTTGGCCCCAACGCGGATTCCACATGCGGCCCTAGTGTGGGATTTAGGGAAACCCGATGCGACCCAAAGAAAATATTTCTTATCGGACCACTCCGGCCCTCCTAGCCTTGGCCCTCTCTATTTTTCTTGGTCTATAAAATACCCATGAGTATGGTAGGAAGGTCCATCCTGAAAGAGCCTTCATATCAGGAATAGACATTATGCAACAGAGTGTGGCCGGTGCCCATTAGTACAGGTAAATTAAGCCGAAAAAATAGCAGAGGGTAGAAAATCGGTAGACTTTATAAATAACCCCTTATTAATAACACTAGAAGGAAGCTCTCTACCAAATTTCAGCCTGTAACCAATCATTTCCGCTATTTTTAACTGTTTTACCTGTAGTTACTACATAGTAGATCCTTAAACGACAGGGCACTAGTTACTGACCATCTGGTTTACCCTTACAAGACCAAATATTCTTATTATGTAGAATATTCTTTTCGGAGATTTTAAAATTCTGTTTGTTTGGCCAATGTCCCAGCCTTAGACATCTTGATAACATCTTGCGCTTTGCGTCCAATTATGACTATGTCATCTGCGAAAGTTTGTATCTGAATGTTTCTTGTTAAGATGCTATTTGCTCCATTAAGTCCACTTGTATCGATCGAGCAGAGTTCGAATAACACCTATTAAGCCATTGATTTGCTGGCAGATTTTCCGTTGCTTTGAAAATTACACAAGTAGCGTCACTAAAATCACTGTCGCTTGTAAACTAATGGTCGGAATGTGTTAAGAATAATTATTTTATAAATTTACTATGACAGTTGGTGTGAAACCAAATTAATGTTTCTATCGTAGTAATCAGATAGAGTAGAGAGTTCTGCCGCTGCTTTTTCATCTCAAATCTTAATTTTGCTGTTGGCTTTGAATTTTTTGACATTTCAAGCAACTTTCACTTGGCAAGTTGTTGTTACATGACAAATTTTATTATTAAAGAAATATTTACAAAGAATTTACTGTCATATAAAAATTCTGCCGCTACTGCTGCAAACAGCTGTTTTTCTCTTAACTGTTTTTACAGTTTTTGAAATTTCGTTTCAAAACATTTGACGTAAAATAAAAATTAAAGAAATACCAACACTAATATAAATAGTTTTACAAAGTGCCCTTTCACACGGTCGGACACCGAACAGACAAAACGAACGAACGTACTGCGGTTAGTTTGAAGAGGGTGAGAGAGGACAAGGGCGAGGGCGGGCAATTTTAATGACACTCTCAGCGAACTTTTGAACGAACATTTTGACATTGTTGCTAGGACAGGAAATCAGCAAAAAAACAATAACAAAAAACCATTAAATTTTGACATATGAAGTGTGTTCGTTATACGACACCTATGCAACGATGAAATAGAAGAAGAAAAAGTGTATTATCATGACCAGTTAAGGAAGTCAAGAAAACTCGTTAGATTCATCAAGAACTCAACAGTTCGCAATAATGTCTTTCTGACTAAAGTAAAAGACGAATTTGGTTCCGAGATAAAGCTCCATCTTTGCGTTAAAACGCGGTGAATCCTATTCCATCAATGATTGAACCACTGGTCAAGGCGGAAACAGCAATTCGCGAGACATTAAAAGAATTTAATGCCCCAGCTTCACCGACCTCAATTCAAGCTCAAATTCTCAAATTCTCGACCTCAATTCTCAAAGCTCTTACTCGTTTTTTAATACTTTTGTCAAAACAACTTCCAAAATACATCAGCCTACATTCCAATATTTCAATTTATTATTCTCTATTGAGCGAGCTTTTACGTTCAACCTCAGTTCGATGTTCTGTTGGGCGAACTGAGGTTTGATTTTTCCTGAGTTTATTGTGTGAAAATGTATAGGAGCTGAGGTCTGAACTGAAGTTCAGTAGATCAATTTGCTCGAACTTGTGAAGTTGCGTTGAATATGATAGAGGCATTGAACTTTTCGGCTCTAAACAAACTTATCAAGGCAATTGAACGAAGCTTAACCGTGAGAATGCAACGTTGGTGAGCGATGAAAAGAATTTACAATTTTCAAAAAGCTTTCTGACAATAGTAAGCCATACACTAAGAGTTTTTTCTTTCGAAAAAACTGTCGGTTCGCGCGTTAAAAAAACTGCCACTTTGCGTTGCGTGTTTGACAAAGCTCTTTGTCCATACACTACAAAGGTTATTTAGTCGGATTGCGTGGCAGTTACAGTGCTTTTGGAAAACAACAACGAAATGTATATATTTGACTCGGCGTGTGGAGTGGCTGTTTTTTGAACGTTCCACGCCATAAACCAGGAAAACTCAGTAATATAAAGAGAGTGAATTTATACCAGTACAAAATTTCTGTGTTGTTAAAATAACGGAAAATTTAAATGCTGCAGTAGTTTGTGCGATGAAGTTTGCCCTTCTAATTATAAAGCTATGAAACTTATTGGTTCTGGCAGTAATATTATCATAGTGCAGATTGAAGTTCAATTTGTTGTCTAAGGCAACACTTAGGTCATCAGCGTAGAAGAGATGTGAAATATTGACTCGGAGATGAAGTTATTAAAATGAAGAGGGCCTAGGTGACCACCCTGAGGAATACCGGGAGTTACTTCAATTCCGTTGGACAGAAATCCTTGAAATCTCACAACTTGTTCTCTTTCGTTAAGATATGATTTTAACCACGCCAGGGTGTGGTGGTCCACTCGTTCAAAGGCCTTTTTGAAGTCCGTATAAACAATTTCATGGCCGCTCTCCATAGTACAACGTAGTTCGGAGATTAGAACCATAAGAATTTAGGTGGTCGAACACACTTTTCTGTTCCCATGTTGTTGTTCGTTAAGGTATGCGTCAATTAAAGGGGCAATTATGTCGGAGACCGAAATGAACTATCAGCCTGAGTATAATATGTTTTAAAGATATTCCTACCTCTACATTTTAAATTACGATTTTTAGAATTATTAATTTTGTCTGCCATTTTCATAAACACCTAAACAACCATCAACAGACACTACATTCCAAATGGCCACTTTTGGAATTTTCCATGTGTGCATAGATCAAAAGAAAAACCGTAAAATTGAGTGTCAAATGGAATGCAGAAAAAATTGGCGTGTGATGTTGACCACACACGATGGCAAAAAACGGCCAGATTGGCAGGCGCGACAATTGGCGTTGGGAAAAAAACTCTAAAGCGAAGTTTACATTATGCTAATACATTAGCGCTAATAAATTAGTTGCTAATAAATTAGCAGACAATGCCTGTTTACATCATTAGCAAAGTTCAGTTGTTATTAATATGGCTATTGGTGAAGTTGTTTTAAGTTGTGTGGCTATTGTAGCTGAACTGTTACAGGAAGAATTAAAAAAACATTTCCAATATAAAACACGGCATCGCACAAAGTGGGTACGAGATTGGATTGCAAGAAGAAAGGTCCTAGGATTAAGTGCAAATTTTATAAATGAAGTTCAGTTAGAAGATCCTGCAACCTTTCAAAATCAGACAAATACGAAGAATTGCTTCAATTAATAGGACCACAAATATCGGAAAGCGACACGAGTTTTCGGGAAGCGTTACCTGCAAGGCTAAAATTGCAAATAACTCTGCGATACCTAGCTACAGGCGATTCTTTTAGCACCCTTGAACATAGTTACAGGGTTCCTAAGCCTACGATTTCCCTGTTCCTTGTTGATGTATTAAAAGTAATTTATAACGCTCTTCGTCCGTTTATTAAGGTAAAAAGCATCTTTGCATGTACGAAATAAAAGATTAATGTTAACTTTTTAATTGAAGACACCAACTTCTGAACAAGACTGGTTGGCAGTTGCAAATGGATTCTCATCAAAGTGGAACTTTCCGGACTGTTGCGGTGCAATATTCGTCTGAAATGTCCCCCTAACAGCTGCAGCGACTTTTATAATTATAAAGGCTTTTTTAGCACGGTTCTCTTAGCAGTGGTGGATAGTAACTATCGTTTTATTTTCCTCGACATTGGTTCTAATGCCGGAATCTTCCATAAATCAAAATTAAAAGCCTCAATAGAAAGTAAAATTATTGACTTTCCAGACAGGGGTTTCTTAGTCGATGACGATGCGTTTCCTTTGAGTACTTACATGATGAAGCCATTTTCCCGACACGGCCTTTTAAATGACAAAGAAGTAATTTTCAATTACCGATTATCACGAGCAAGAAGAATAGTGGAAAATGCCTTCGTCATCTTATCCTATCGTTTTCGAGTGTTTTTAAGCTGCATTCAACTCAAGCCCGAAAAAGTGGATGAAGTAGTCAAAGCAGCTTGCGCTCTACATAACTGGCTAAGAAGTACATCAAAAAATGCATATACACCACCTGGTTATATTGATAACGAGGATATTGATACTGGAATTATAGTACCTGGGCAATGGAGGAAAGAAATACCGGCCGAATGTCTTCATCGTTTGCAAAAATAAAAAATAAAGTGTTTTCAAACTTTCTTGGTATTCATACTTGTAATACCATCAATGCTGCGGCAAAATACCCCGTAAAGCTGCTGACAGACGCTCAGAACTGAATGATTCACTATCATCCTCATTATTTGTGGCTATTGATTGCTGCGTTTGCGAATCACAGCTTGATGGCCCTGATAAAATAAGAATTGGTTCATATCTTGTTTCTTGTGTTATTAGTAGGTCTTCAGAAGCAGGCGAGGGTGTCGGTGAAAAAGAATAGGTTCCAGCTGAACTTCTCAATTGACTATTTTTTCTCCTGCCACAAGAAATCCGTTCCGCCGTTATCATATCCTGTATTTTATTTTGGCACATAAGTGCAGTTTCAAGAGGTAGCTTTCTCAATTGTTCGGCAATGTTCATCCCAAAGTAGTGGAATTCGTCATATGCACACGATTTTTTTTTTAAATCTTCAAGTTTTTCCATTGCTGTCCGAATATGAGAGGGTAGCTCACTTTGTTTTCTCCTTTTAGGTGTGGGATTCATATCTGCCACATCAATAGAACGTCGTTTATTCCTACAATGTATGAATTGTGGGACGGCGGTAGGTCCCGCGGATGTTTCAGGTAGATTTTCGACAAGTTTTTCATCCTAGAAATAGCAAAATTTGATATTTTATTGATCTATTTTATTGTCAGTTGCTATGGAACAGAAGCTTTCTCTAGATGAAGATTTATGTCAACGGCATCGAACCAAGCGATTCGTGGTTTGTAAATTTCTTCTGGAGATGCTCCCGACTTGTATGAACTTTTAATTTTATGTTTTTCAATATTGTATGTATCCCGAATAATTTTAATTTTTTTTTACCATATTTGCGTCCAAAATACCCATCTTTTCTTTAATATCTTCATAAGCTCTATTACGCTTTTCTCTATTTTTATAATCACGACTCTCAACATTCCACAAACACTAGTGATTTTCATACAATGTAATAAATGTCAAATATTCACTTTCACTCCACTTTTTATTCGCCGCCATCTTAAAAATTTCGCTCTAGCAAACTGTATTAGCACAAAAGTTGAAGAGCAACCACCTTTACCAGCGTTAATAGCGTTAGCACTAACGTATTTAGCAGATGTGTTTACATTATACTAATGATGTGCTAATGATGACGTTTTCGGTATTAGCGCTAAGGTATTAGCATAATGTAAACTACGCTTTAGTGTATGGCTTACTAATAACAGCGACATTAGTAATAATGCATGCAAAATTTAAATTCGTGTAGATGACCGAATAAACGAGGATGTAATGAAATTATTGCGAAGCCTCAAGGACCCCACAGTCACTCCATCAAAACCATACATTCGCAGGCAATCTAGCCTCTAGTCTTTTTGGTGCCAGGGGGTTAGACGATGCAGATCAACGGTAGCCGAATACTGATGAACACTGTCGCTGCAAGATAAGATATGCTGCTTCAAAAAGATGAATCGTCAGTACAATTCGGAGGATCGGATTTCAGGTGGCTTAGATCGGAATGTACAGTACACGCCTCAAAAATATTGGTTAACGCAAAGAAAATCTGCAAAAATTATATAATGCATTCTTTGTATCAAACCAACATCGACCGATGTTGCACTTGTATGTTTGCACTAAAATACGATCACGGCTTTCAGCTAAATCACTTCAAGCGCTTGTGTTTTTGAAATAATATAACAAGAATTAAAAATATAATAAAATATTATATAAAAAATACTATTTAATACATGCTTAATTAGAGAAAACTCGACTGTTATCAGCTGAGAAAACTCGACTGTTGTCAGCTGTTTTTTCGAAAATTAAAAACAGTAACAGCTGTTTTTTGAAAACCACTAAAACCAATTATAGCATGATTGCAACGAACATTTGGTTGAGTGATTGAAACAGGTCGCATACGAAGTCTCACTATTATTTTTCCAGTTGAACTAACTAATTACTAATTAACTAGCAATTACCTTAACAAAATTAATTTAGTATAAAACCAAAATCTTATGAAATAAAAAAAAAGCCAAACTTAATCCAATTTACACTTAAACTCTATAATATTAAGTAATCCTTTGACCATTGCCCTTATTACAGCTAACGTTCTTTACTTAACACTTTCAAAGGTTTCTTAAAATTTTATTTATATTACTCCTTTAAAAGGACCACAAATAGCGACCTCATTCCTTCTTTTAAGAGGCTACTAACATTCAAGAGCACGAAAAACTTGTGTTAAAAGCTAAAATCCCATCCATAAAAAAAAGGGGCGAAAAGGACACTTCCATTATAGAAACGCATTCTATGTAGTTTCTTTTTTTATACATATACAAACATACACAATATATCTACACTTGCTTTCTTCCTTTCGCTTTCCTTTATTTAACAAAGGATTAAGGAGATATCCTATAAAGGATGAAAGTGACATCATTGTTCCCTTATTGCTATATACTTTTTTCAACCAAAAAATGCTTCAATTTTTTTCGTTCTCCTATTATCCTCCTGAAAAATAAGGATTACCAGAGGTTGGGCAAACTTTACTCGTTATTTGAACAACTAATTGGGATAGGAAGCAAGGAGGAACGTCAAACGTTGCTTAATCCTTTACAACAAAAAAAAATTCTGTGTTTGAATTTAGTTACTTTTGTTAAATAGGGGATTTTTTTCGTATTATTGTTTCCTTTTTTCTCTTTGTTTATTCTATTTTTAACAAATGAAAGGTGTGGTTAGTGTTAAGTGGCTTAAAAGAGAATTTTTGATTCTTTTTGTGGGTACAGGAGAAGCGTTGGTATTTATAAATCATTTGCACAACTTTGTATCGTTTATCATTTTATACACACATTGAGAATTACATGGAAAGTGATCAGTATTGTTGAAGTAATACTTAAGACAGTTTATGAAAAGATAATTGGATAGGCTTTTTACGACAGAAGAGTGTAAGACGCAAGTGAGTATGCGATCTTGTAATTCAATAAACTTCCCTGAAGAATCAGGTTTTCGACAAGGAGATGGGATCTTACCAATACTTTTTACCTTGCTTTGGAAGAAGAAGGAAGTGGTTTGCTGATCTTAAACCCCGAAGATGCGGAACGCTCTGGTCGCCCAAATTCAGCAGTTGTTCCAGAAAATATTTAAAAAAATGCACAAAATCGTTTTGGAAGTTCGCAGGCACCTTAAAGATATCAAAAAGCAGCGTTTGTTCACTGTCGACTAACAGAGTATCACCTCAAAATCTATGAAAGCAAAATCCTGAAAAGATTCTGGTCCTGTAAGAGTTAACCAGAATGAATGGCACATTAGAACAAACGAGGAGGTTGAAGAAATGTATGACGAAATAAAAACGTTCCTCTTCCTCTATGCCTATGCTTGCATGGAATGCAATGGTTTTTACTCTAATAGTTTGCAAGGAAGTTGTGATCTTTTCGCAGATTTCTTTGAATCTATCTACGCTCATTCCTTGATTCTTGGAAATTTTCGGTTATCAAGCCTCTTTATAAATCAGGTTTTCGTGACAAAATTATTAATTATAGAGGAATTGCGAAACTATTACCTGTTCCTAAATGTTTTGAAAGTCTAGTTACTGACAGACTACAATTTGTTGTGAATAAATGTATTTGTGAGGAGCAACATGGTTTTATGAGTGGTAAGTTTACTACCACTAATTATTACTGGTTTTTAAAATCTATGCAGTTAATGCTATTGAACGTGGTGAACAAGTTGATGTTATTTATACTGACTTTGTAAAAGTCTTTGATCGCTTTGACACAGCTCTGTTAATTATGAAACTACGTGCCATTGGTCTTCATTCCTCACTTCTCAATTGGCTTAGTTCTTATCTTACTGGTCGTAAACAGTCCGTTTCAATTGATACATATATGTCTGAAACTTTTGCTGTCAAGTCAGGTGTGCCGCAAGGTAGTCATCTTGGTCCGTTGTTATTCATTATGTTTATTAATGATGTTTGTAAGATTTTTTCGAGTGCTAGGACTTTATTGTTCGCAGATGATTTAAAGATCTTTACATCAATTTTTTCATTATCCGATTGTATTACTCTTCAGAAGGAACTCGACACCCTTTGTTCGTGGTGCAAGGCTAACAGACTAGAGTTAAATCCCCTTAAATGTAAAAAATATTCGTTTTGTCGTCTTATTGTTCCTTTTTCTTATTCATATAACATTAACGGTGTGATTCTTGGCTCTCCGGATACTATTTATGATCTTGGGGTTACCTTTGATCATATGTACGTTCAACTCATCTTGCCAGGTTGATACTGCATGCTCTAAAGCTTTTACAATGCTTGGTTTCATAAAGCGAAATTCTACTGACTTTCGGGATCCATTTACATTAAAACTCCTTTACATGGCTCTTGTTCAATATCGCTTAGAGTGCGCATATGTTGTGTGGAATCCTTATACCTCTCTCCACTGTTCTCGAATTGAATCCGTTCAGAAATCCTTTACTCGTTTTTCTCTTCGTAAGATCAATTGGCAAAATTTTATCCCTTACAATTCCAGATGTTTGCTTCTAGGACTTCAGAAATTAGAGCCTCGAAGAAATATTGCCAGTATTATGTTTGTAAGAGATGTGTTATGTTTTCGAATTAAATCTGCTTCATTACTTACTCTCTTTAACATTTATGCACCTGGCGTATCCTTGAGATCTAGACCTCTATTGTTTGTTTCTCCGCATAGGACCGTTTATGGCCAGCATGAACCAATAACGTATTGCTCTCGCCTGTTTAATGAAATTTATGCCATGATTGATTTATCTGCTGAGAGAACAGCATTCAAGTCGGACTTATGCCGTCTTATTAGATAATGATATTGTCTTGTCGTCTACTTTAATTTAATTTGTTTACTTAATTTTTTTTTGTTATATTTATTACGTATTGTAATTTTAGTTATATTAATTTTTGCATTCTGTCTGTTGGAGATTTACTTTGTAGACTAGTAAATAAATAAATAAATATAGTTACATACATAAAAATTGAGAGGACACGTCGTACGAGCTACGGAAGAAAGGACATGTTCATATATATGTTTTGTTTGTACTGAATGATCGAGCCCGAACATCTGAGAAGTTTTACAATTCTCTAATACCATATATATTTTCAACTGGGAATCGATTGAGTAAAAGCCTTACAAAGTTCTTCCAGAGACGGTAAAGCATGTTCTTTCAACTCTGAGAATAATTCAAAGTCTGGTGGACCGATTTCGTGGCTTTAGGATGCATCAAATCTTCGTTTCGGCAAGATCACAATGACATTTGTCGCAAGTTTTATATTTAATTCTTTTGTTCACATTTTCGCCGTTTCACTTATTGGCCATTACTTACATATGATTACACGAACTTTGTCGAAACGACTAACAAGCTGTTTTATGTTTCTCCTGGTAAATAAACGCAAGCCTAACCTAAAGCGCTGTGGATTTCAGTCTGTGCTTTGACCCGTAAAGATTCGATCTTTAGCTACAATCGTTGATCCTCAACAGTCACCGTAGGCGAGATTGGTATAGGATCCAAGCTTTTATAATTAAACATACGCTTTCAACGATCAAAAACATGTGAGTTTTTTTCTAGCCTTAGCAATAGAAAATGCAATCTAAGAAAAATTGTGATGTACCGTGTTGAAAAATAGATCATCTCGCATGGCAAATTATAGCAATCAGGACATATACCGTACCCATGTATAAATAAGTGAAACGTGATGGTAGACAGCAATGAGTGTTGTTCGTAAACACCGTGGAAGCTCAATACTAGTGTCGAATCTCAGCTCCACACCATCTTTTCCGGTGTCCCACAGGCGTCCATTTTATCACCCGCTCTTTTTCTAATCTTCATAAATGACGCACTCTCTATCCCCTCAAACTCACATCAGAGCTTCGCTAATAACAGGACTCTGCGTTACTCATACTCCTTCGATAATACAAAACAACGACGTCCCAAATCCTGTCTTGACGATCGCGGACTTATGTCGGTAGTATAAAGGGTTTCTTGAGCTTAGAACTGATATATAAAAAAATAAAAATATTTTCCTCGTAAAACCACAATAAATTATGGTCAGCTTAATCTTCAAGATCCTGTTGCATGGTCTCTTAACAGATTATAGCTTTATTCGCAGTTTGTTGTGCATTTTCACATTTAAAAATGAAATATTCCGAAATAATTTGAATATATCTGTGGTCACAAGCCAAAGTATCTTATGTCAAAAAAACTAGTTTTGAGAAAAAATAGTGATTTTAAGTTCTAAAAGGAGATTTTAAAAAAATGTGCAGGTATTTTACAAAACTGTTTGCACATTTCTTTTTTATGTATAATAAAGGAAAGCTGAAATACTCATACCATAATAGGTTTATATTATTATAATTTTAAGGCATTTTTTTAACATAAGCTCTTTTTCCTTTTTCAAAACATTCTGTGAAATTGTATTATGTTACTTTGTCGACTTTTCCCGAATCAGAATTCAAAATTAGTATTACATTAAGTCAACTCAAGTTGTTTTTCCATGTTAATAATGTACATTATAATGACCTATGATAATAAGACTAAGAAGAATTTTCATATCAGAAGTAACTTTATTTAAGAAAAATTATAAGAAATTATTAATAATATAGTTTTTCATATTTCCTCAGCATCTGATTCAGTTAAATCTGGATGAACTAGTGGTGAATCATTCGTATTTAAATTCTGATAAAAACTGTGGAAACATTCACTTATTAGAGGCAACATGTCAAGCAACAATTCTTTCCATATTTATAGGAACTGGTTGTGAATAACATTTGGGCACATTTTCTATTTTTATGCCATTAAATCCACGTCGTTTTACGTTGAGTACTTTAAAAGGCACATCCTCGTTTAATGTAGTTTTATACTCTATTTTTCCAAATTCCTTAGAGAAACGTAGCCACTTAACATTTTTCCAAACGAACTTTTCTTTGTTTACATCGACCTTTCGCCAAAGAAATTGATTCTTAGAAGTACTGGCAAAATCTAAGACTTCCTCCTGTGAAATTTCTTCGACCACAAATTGCCTTTTGACACCTACTCCTCTCACGAAATTGTACCAATCTCGTGGATGGTGAATATTTACCATAGTCTTCTTTTTTTTCCTTTCAATCAATTCATGATCCACGTCACACTCCATGTGAGTGTGACCTGGTACAAGAAATTTATGGTCAATAATTTCAATACTGCTATTATTACTTAAAAATATCATAAACATATTGGCAACAAAGGAATTTTTATTTTGCCCTGCGCATGAATCACTGAAATATACTACGTGATTGGCCTCATGTGAAATATTGTTCAGATGCTTAAAAAGGCAAGAGGCTATTTCATTTCCCCCTCGTTTTGCAACAGCCTCATGCCACATGGAGCAGTAGGCTTGATCATTCGCACAATCATGCACCGTTAAATTTTATGTCCATAATGGACGTTTGTAAAATGATACGGAGGATTTCAAAAAAGGAGTTGGAAGGCACTGCTCCAAATCAAAAGTGAAAACTTTATATGTCGAATCCTTTTTGGCAACATTTTTTGCTTCAGCTTTCATTTTATAAGCGAGATCTGAATCTGCATGATGACGATCCTTCTCCTGCCTAACAGACTCCAAATCTTCATTAGATGCTGTCTGCAGCTTTAATTTTAAAATTTCACATTTATGACATGTGTCTACCTGAGGCTTTTTAAACTTTATGTTCATCGATTTAAAAATTTCAGAGTATTTTGTCTTTGAAACGGGTTCAGAGTGGGATTCTTTATACAGTCTATACATTAATGATAAGGATAAATCGCTGCCCAAGTATTTTTTTTCTGTTCTCTACGACTGTAATGGCTTTCATATGCTGGGAAGGATAAAATATGATTTTTTACTTCATTTTCTTTTTGTTCAGACAATTTGTTGATTGGTATACGAGATCCTCTCTTATCTGTGGCACTAACAATTCCATTACTTTCTAACTTTTTCCTAATGATTGTTTTAAAGAATTGGTCACTTTCTCCCAATAATAGGAATAAGAATTTTCTCGATTTCTTGGCGCAATAGAACTTTTAATTTTCCGTTCAAATTTTTTTGGATGAATTTCAATTAGTGCAGTTAAGTAAGCCTGGCGTACCTTGTAGTCACCTAATGCCCAATATTGATCGAAAATATGTTTTTGATCACCTTCTGATAATTTATCCTTACTACTTTTCCGACACTTCTCCAAAATTTTAAACTTTCTTTCTGGTACATGTTTTCCCTTGTTGGTGGTGTAGGATAGCCCCAAATTCCTTTTTTTCTGCCTGCATTTTTTAGTTTCCTTGCCAATGCTTTCAACATTTCCATCATCTTCTGTCTGGGCAACTGACTCTATGCCTGCTTCAAGTAAATTACTGACTAAATAGTTTGCAGCACGTTCTAAATCACTACTAGCATCAGAAACAACTTCAACATCTGAACAATCAGATGGTTTATAGACTGGATCACGTACACTGTCGTCATTATCATCACAATCAAATAATGCAAAATGTTGTTGCAAAGAATATACATCAAAATCAAAGCCATTAACAAATGAAGAATAAGTTTCGTTTGTAACACATGGATGAAAAGCTATTGCAGAACCTATAATTATAATTATTTACTTTAATTTTCCAAAACATTATTCGGCATAATAAAGGAATTAACTTTAAGCTAGAAACAAATTGCAGCGGTCATAAGAATCCAACAGCGCTGAGAAATGCTAATAGGAATAAAAAGCTTAACGCGCATTCTGCTCAGCATAATTGGATTGTGTGTATTTTTATTCATTTTGACATCTATCAGCGCTGGTGGACTCTTATGACCGCTGCAATCTATTTCTAGCTTAACTTTTAAATTATTACAATTCTGTTACCTGTAGAAGGTGTACCTATATCCCTTCGAGCCAACGATACTAATTGTTTTCCTCTGTTCATATTGTTTTTGTTTATAATATATAATATATTTTTTTATCTAATTTTAACACTAAATGAAACTTTGTATACCTCTGTCGTCACAATTGAACCTTTCACACGGACTGTTTTCCCGAAACTAGCTAATGTGTTACCCTAACAAGTGAAATACACGTAGAAAAATGGCTTATGTCGACTTAAATGCGTATCTTTCCCATTTGTAAATTTGAAAAATAGCTTGTGTTACTTAAGCTTGTTTTCCATGAGAATGAATAAATAAATTTTATACTGACTTTTCATCTTAAGTATACATTTGTCCAGTAAAGAAAAAATTTTCTTTTTGGAAAATTAGCTTAGATAGACATAAGATACTGATACTTATTATTTCAGTAATAATTTTTTCGGTTAACGAACCGTTATTCTCCAACATAAGCGGTTTTTCTAAAATAACAAAATACAGATTATTTTCGATCATAGACCTATGTAACATAAACTGCTTTTCCAAATGCATAAATGTATCAAAACCACATAAGCTATTTTGAAATTCAAGTTTTAATAAGGGACTGGTGATTGTATCAACCTGAGGATAAGCTAGAAATAAAGCTGTTAGGATTTATTTTTAAAAAAAAACATAACAAGCGAAATTCGCTTAAGTGAACATAAGATACTTTGGCATGTGACCACAGAATATTCAAATATTCTCGTTTGATAATCACATTACACACATTTCCCAGAGCAATTCGAATTCCCTCCAAAATCGCGTGAACTTTTGTTGTCATATCACAAAATAGTTCTATCAAAAAAATACATCCTAAAACATATACTTTACTTGACATATGTTCTGCACTTTCGTTACCTTGTTTAAAAGTGAACTCACAAAACCTGTCAGTTGCATTCTGTAAAATTTTGTGCACGTTGTGAAACCTTCAACCTAAACGATTTCAAAAGGACGACTATAAATTACACTGAAATTCTGCAGCAATAAACTTCACTTGTGAACTTTCTCTCTCTCCAATGTTATAAAGTCAACAAAGCCACCAACGAATATCCTGAATATGTGATAGTCAGAAAAGGGCTGCCAGCCACTTATCAGAGCTAGATAGCCAAAGCGTACTGATTTACACATGCAAAAAGGGGCATGCATGCAAATGGCATTCCATAACTAGGATTTTCCCTTATAGAAGAAGAATGGAAAGAGATGCCATGCCAATGGTATGTACAGAGGAGCGGCGTGAGTTAATACGTGATATACACTCAAATATTTTAGCTATTGGACATTCGAGCACTGCCACATATATATGTGATGAAATCCTGTATGGATTTCGAAAGGCATATAAGACAAGATGAATTGCGACAGGGTGAAATCATGTGACAAATTGCAGACCAATCGATAAATAGATGTCAAAAATGAAAAGGTGCTTCATTGATGGGAGAATAGAACATCCGATTGGGCGATAAGAAAAAGTCTTGTTTAAGGTTGGACCTTATGAATGTCTAATACCAAATATAGGGTTTTTGTGGATGTTATTTATCATCTTGAGGATGCTGTGATGTACTGCACAAAAAAGTACTAATTGAGTGCTAATTGCAAAGTACTAACAAAGATTTTGACGTTATTCGATCATCGTCGAATTCAGCTAAGAATGATATAAATCCGAACATGAAATTGGGACCTTCGACCTATCGTACGACTAGTATTATTGACCTATGCCAGTCATTGGTCGAGTTTTTATAGGCGTGTTTCATTTACAATGGACTACGTACGCCGGAGTCGTTGGAATAGTTGATATATGGAACAGTCTATTTCTCATCTGGCGTAAGTATTTCATAACCTAAAAATATTTTTTAAAGTTATAAATTTTTGGCTTTAGTGATTTACAAGTGTTTATTCAAAAGAATTTTAATAAGTATTCCATTATAAACGATTTTAATAATTTTTCGTTCAAATTAATGAAATTTTCAATTTTTACCATTATTTATTTTAAGTTTTTATATTTATGTGTTTATGTTACAATAATATAGCATAAAATTTATAATATTTTTATTATGATTGAACTGCATTTAGCCCAAACACTTTATCAAAATTTAAAAAATACTGTGGTGACCGCGTACAAACTTAATTACTAAGTTTTACGCAAAGTCACACAACATATTCCGAAATGGTAAACACGATCAATAACGATCAATCGGAACATTTCATCGATCACCGAACTCAAAGTTCAGTGATCTAGCCGCTTTCCGTTCCGTCCCTATCGTCCCTATCGATAGAGCCAATTTCCGGCATCTCGCTAGCACTCGAGTCCTACGGTTCTTCAAAGAAACTAGTTCCTTAATCCTAATC
This sequence comes from Thereva nobilitata, assembly GCA_963855945.1. Taxonomy (NCBI): domain Eukaryota; kingdom Metazoa; phylum Arthropoda; class Insecta; order Diptera; family Therevidae; genus Thereva; species Thereva nobilitata. The sequence continues at coordinate 113,637,235 of OY979696.1, read as the reverse complement.
GTGATAAACACTAGCTAAATATAATTATAAATTAGCCAATAGTAAAACACTATTTATAATTTAATTGACAATAAATTATTTAAACAAAATTAACATAAAAGTGCGAAGTTTATTCATTTGGCGAAACCCACATTGGTGACCCCGACGCGCAACACGCGGTGTTCGAACAATAGAAAATCGAAAATCAAGTTACATTCGTATTCTTAATCAAGCTACAGTGTTTCCTTTTCTCCCCAAAATAATAGTGTTTGGTTGCTTTTAAATTATTAGGTACAACGATTACTCCACTTTCGGCAATAAAAATTAAAAGTACTTCGTTCAACATCATTCCTGGTGCGAGAATTTTTACAAGCATATCCAGTTTTCATCGTGAAGTGAAATTACATACTCAAAAAAAAATTGAATAAAAATTCACTGCAGTTAGGCGACCTTACTAACTTCCATTATATAAGGGCCCTGACAAGAACCATGCGAATACGAAATAACAAAAAAAGAAGAACAGATAAGTAAAAAAAACCGTAACACAATAAACATTCATTTCATACACTTAACTTACACACTTGCAAAAAAAATTTAGGTAAAAAAAACTTGCACGAAAGACATTGCTTTTGTTTTAGCACGAAATTTTTGAAAAAAAAATAAACAAAAGGCTTAATATTGAAGGCAGTCAGCCGAAGTTTTTTTTTTTTTCGGACCTTATGAAGTGTGGAAAAATTATAACTTTATAAAATACGTGAAATATTAATGAATTTTTTTATTTTCGTTTTTTGTTAAGCATAAATTTTATTGTATTTGCATGCACATTAATAATTTGTGAGTTGGTTTTGAATAAGAAAAGATTCGTTACATAAAGGAATTTAGTGCGAATTGAGTTTCAATAGATTAGCAAAGAGTCAACGAACTATCATCTGTAATCATAATTCAAGTGCAATTAAATTTCAACCACTGGCGTTCATATCCATTGATGTCGCATCGTAATACCGGAGAGAACAAGCAACAGACAGAGAAAACAAAAACAAATAAATCAATAAATAAACATAAATATTTGATATTTTAATTATTTTGATTATTATACTATTTTTTTTATATTATTATTTTATATATTTCATTATTTTTTTTATTATTACTATATTTCTTATTATTTCATATTTTTATATTTCTTTTTATTTACTTTCAATTCATATTTTTTTTTGGAATTCTATTTTTTTTTCTTTGTAAATTATTTTATTGCCCGAACATTTTACTATGTCAAGGACCGAGAACAATTTAATGGAACTGGGAAACAATATTATGGAACAAGACGTTCCACAGCCGGAGGAGCCAAAACCCGGAACTTCGGAAATCGCTGACGTCAAACTGACGAAACTTGATATTCCGAAGTTCTGGACACACCAGCCCGCCTCCTGGTTTTACCAGGCCGAAATTATGTTCAGGATGGCGGGCTACAAGGCGGACAGTGGCAAAGTCTACAACGTTATGGCCGCACTACCGGAAGAGGCGGTAACGGCGATGCGGCTTAGCACTGTAGACCATGCCACCTCCACTTACGAAGAACTGAAACAGCACCTGCTAGAGAAGTACGGCACTTCGGAGAAGCGCCGGCTCGAGCAGCTGCTGTCAGTGCAAGAGCCTGGAGACCGAAAACCTTCGGAGTTCCTCCAGGCTCTCAAGGCACTAGCCGGCGGATCGACGGCGGTCAACGATGACCTGATCCGGACCCTGTGGGAAAGGAGACTTCCACAGGCCATCCAGGTCACATTGGCCATAGCTCGCGATCAATCGCTAGCAGGGCTGGCAGCAACAGCGGACAAGGTATGGGAGGTGCTTCCACACGGAGGCGCCTCATACGCGTCCGCCGTCCACGCAACACCATCCAATGCGGAACCACCGTGGATGTCACTGCAAAGTGCCATCAACAAGTTGACTTCCAAGATGGAGCAGTGGATACGGCAGCCAAACAGCCCAAGAGGCCGAACACCTGCCAATCGGCGGGGCGGCCCTTCACAGCCTTCGGCCAATCGGCCACCAGGGGCCAACAAACTGAGAGGTAGCTTGTGCTACTTCCACTACCGTTACGTTAGTGAAGCACGCACCTGTAAAGCCCCCTGCAGTTTTAATGGTGGTGGCGCCAAATCGGCGAAGAAACGAGCCACCACCCCTAAAAAAAACTAAAGCGGCAGGGGGTCGACATGAGCGAGCAAATAACTGGCCACTCATATCGTCTATTCGTCCGTGACACCAACAATCGGATGGATTTTCTGATTGATTCGGGCTCGGACGTTTCAATTGTTCCCGCCAAGGCGCTCCCGGCCCATAACGGAAGCCCGAACGTCCTTCTGCATGCGGCCAACGGATCACTGATCAGAACTTTCGGCACAAAGTTGCTGGAACTTTATCTCGGCTTACGCCGACGATATGTCCACAACTTTATCATAGCCGACACCACTAAAGCCATTATCGGGGCGGACTTCTTAACGAAGTTCAAATTGTCCGTCGATTTCGAATATCGCCATTTAGTCGACAAACGCACCAATTTTCGAATCAACGTGTGCGCCACAGTCGACTATACCCCCGAATCCCATCCATGCCTAATTACCGGCATATACAAAGAGCTGTTAACGAAGTACTCTTCGTTAACAAAACCGCCCAATTTTAACCTTCCAGTTAAACACAATGTGCAACACCACATTGTGACTAAAGGGCAATTACCTTTCGTCACCGCTCGGCGACTCCATCCGGAGAAGCTGAAGGTGGCAAAATTAGAGTTTGACCATATGGTCCAATTGGGGATTTGTCGACCTTCGTCGTCCCCAGCAGCATCTCCACTTCATCTGGTCCCTAAACGGGACTCACATGATTGGAAGCCATGCGGCGACTACCGTCGCCTTAATGCTGTCACTGTGCCGGATAGATATCCTATCCCGCATATACAGAATTTTTCCGTGAATCTTCACGGTTGCACAATTTTTTCGAAGGTTGACTTGGTACGTGCATATCATCACATACCAATCGCCCAAGAAGACGTGCATAAAACTGCACTCATTACGCCATTCGGCCTATATGAGTTTACCCGTATGCCATTCGGATTACGGAATGCAGCCCACACCTTTCAAAGGTTTATTAACGAAGTTACGAGAGATCTCGACTTCGTTTATGTATACTTGGACGATATACTTATCGCCAGTAAAACCGAGGATGAGCATATCGTTCACCTCGAAGAGCTCTTTAAACGCCTCGATAGCTTCGGTTTAACCATTAAGCTAGAGAAATGCGTTTTTGGGGCACAAGAGATCAAGTTTCTAAGCCACCGCATCACAAAGGATGGAATACTTCCATCCTCAGATCGGGTTCAGGCTATCGTTGATCTCGCACCTCCCACTTCTGTCAAATCGATCCAGAAGTTTTTGGGAATGGTGAATTTCTATCACCGATTTATACCAAAATTGGCTGAACAGTTGGTGCCGATAAACGAGCATTTGAGAGACCTTCTCAACCGCTCACGTGCCAATAAAGTATTTACCTGGCCAGCAGAATGTCAGGCGGCATTCCTCAAGGTTAAAACCTCGATGGCTGAAGCAACTCTGCTGAACCATCCAATCGAGGATGCAAAATACAGTCTCACGACTGACGCTTCAGATTATGCAATCGGAGGCGTATTGGAACAATTCAACGGTCATCGGTGGCAACCTCTAGCTTTTTATTCCAAAAAGCTGTCACCAACAGAACGGAAGTACTCCGCATTCGATCGCGAACTTCTCGCAATCTATGCAGCGATCAAACACTTCCGCTACTTCATTGAAGGACGCAATTTCGTGGTCTATACTGATCACAAACCACTGGTTCGTGCCCTTCACACAAAGACCGAACGATCCCCTAGACAGACCAGACATTTGGTTCTAATCTCTCAGTTTACCACAGACATCAGACATGTATCGGGTAAACAAAACGTTGTCGCAGACTACTTGTCGCGCTCACTAGCAACCGACAACGTGGACTCAGCCACCTTCGACTTGCCTACACTAGCTCAGGCTCAACAAGGTGACACAGAGTTGAAGTCTATAAAAGAACACCCCAGCAACGGCTCACGGGTAAAACTAGTTCTCACACCAATACCATTTACCGCCCATCAGGTGTGGTGTGAAACTAGTATAGGCATTCCTAGGCCTTATATACCCACTTCCTTACGGAGACTAGCGTTCAACTCCGAACATAGTCTCTCTCATCCTGGTATTCGTGCTACAAGACGAGCCGTTACCAAGAAGTACTTCTGGCCATCGATCAATAAAGACTGCAATGACTGGTCTCGATCATGCCTTGGTTGCCAAAAGTCCAAAGTTTCACGGCATACCAAATCTCCATTGGAAGCTTTCAAACTGCCAAAGAATAGATTTGACCATATCCATATGGATATAGTGGGACCCCTACCCCCATCTCGTGGATACTCTTATATCTTAACGATAGTCGATAGGTTCACGCGATGGCCTGAAGCATACCCAATTCGGGATATCTCAGCTTCAACAGTGGCAAAAAGATTCGTCACTGAATTTGTCCCACGATTCGGCGTACCTCTTGAAATCACAACTGATCAAGGTACGCAGTTCGAATCGAAACTCTTCAATGAAGTTGCCAAATTACTCGGCACTCATCGAATCCGGACAACCGCCTACCATCCGCAAGCAAATGGGATGGTCGAACGGTTCCACAGGCAACTAAAAGCAGCCTTAATGGCAAGGGATAACACTACTCATTGGAGTGAAGACTTGCCCTTTGTCATGTTAGGCATACGCACGGCAATTAAGACCGACTTACAATGCTCACCAGCCGAGCTCGTATACGGTCAGAATCTGAGACTTCCCAATTCGATTTCTATCACAACCGATGAAAATCCAATTGAAGAATCAGAATTCCTCTCTCGCCTTCGTTCTCATATGCAGAACATTAAGGCAATACATCCTCGGCAACCCGTCCAAAAGAATGCCTACGTGCCAGAAGCCCTGGAGAACGCCGACTATGTTTTCATACGAGTTGACCGAGTTCGAAAACCTTTCGAACCTCCATATGAGGGCCCATACGAAGTAATCAAACGATTACGAAAACACTTCGTCGTCAAATTAAACGGCACAACCAAGTCAATATCCATTGACAGGCTAAAGCCAGCCTTCGGCTGTGACCGCGACAACGAAGCTAAGCCGACTAAAGCGGTAACATTCCGTTAACGCTACGCTGGGGGGGAGTATGTGGTGACCGCGTACAAACTTAATTACTAAGTTTTACGCAAAGTCACACAACATATTCCGAAATGGTAAACACGATCAATAACGATCAATCGGAACATTTCATCGATCACCGAACTCAAAGTTCAGTGATCTAGCCGCTTTCCGTTCCGTCCCTATCGTCCCTATCGATAGAGCCAATTTCCGGCATCTCCGCTAGCACTCGAGTCCTACGGTTCTTCAAAGAAACTAGTTCCTTAATCCTAATCGTGATAAACACTAGCTAAATATAATTATAAATTAGCCAATAGTAAAACACTATTTATAATTTAATTGACAATAAATTATTTAAACAAAATTAACATTAAAGTGCGAAGTTTATTCATTTGGCGAAACCCACAATACTGAAAGCCATCTATTGGAAAAATACATCATAACTACTGGCAGCTGCTACACGATAGTATGGGCTGTTGTGGCTGCATCAACGCCGAAGTGCGCTCAACTACGCCTGCGTACGTACTCAAATGAATATGGAACGCACCTTATTTAACCCTGCTTTCTAAACTCTCAAAATGCATTTCAAAATTCTCTCGAGTAAATACAGCGTATAGCGTTTTTTTCTACAACATAAGATAAACCTCATCCTACTTAGACAAGAATTTTTTTAAATGTACCACTCACTCAAAAGACATCGGTTGCTTCATGGCTTGAGACTTTTAAAAGTGTCCAAAAAGAATGAAATACGGACTAACTTTGGCTAAACCCATACGAAAAATCTTAGCCTTATTATATTGTTTATCTAGACACTCTGAAACTAACGCATCATCCCGACCTCGGTAAAGGTAACAATAAGAACTCCACAACTACCTCTATTAAATGATAGGCAGTGAAGATTTAAATAAAAAAAAAAAAAAAATAGTTAAAAAAAACTAAAAATTGCGCTTTTATTTTAAAAAGAACTAAAATGTAAAAAATAATTTTGAATGTAAAGTTTTTATTGCTCCAGCCAGTATATTGAAACAACCTACCTTTCGAGATGTAAAAAAGCATGGGACTCTTTACCTTCATTCTTATTTTATTAACACTAAAGCTTTTCGCTAGCGCCCCACGCTTTTTTACATTTCGAAAGGTAGGCTGTTTCCATATACTGGCTGGAGCAATAAAAACTTTATATTCAAAATTATTTTTTGCTTTTTAGTTCATTTTAAAATAAAAACGTATTTTCAAGTTTTTTTCAACTATATTTTTTATTTTATAGTTTTTAGTCTATTATATGTATCTGTTCCGCCATTTTGTAGTGACAGCCATATTAGATTTAAAATGACGCCACACAGCTTACTGTACTATAGGTACTCATCGTCAGACACTTTCATTTGATACCCATACCGAGGGCGTTGTAAAGAAAAAGGTAAACCGCCATTTTGGTGTGGCCGCCATTTTGAATTTAGAATGACGCCACACAACTAATTGTATTCTAGCTGTCATGCCCTTTCATTTGATACCTATGTCGTGTGCTCAGAGACAATAGCAAAGATCAGCCACCATACATTGATTTTCTTACAAAATGGTCAGATTGCATCGTCAAGCTAACTGTGCAAATGTGCAAAATTTGAAGTTATACTGTTAGCCTTCATCTAGAGTCAATAGCGGCTAAAAAACACAAAAATGAGTTTTTCTCGGTTAAGTAAGCTCACGATTTTTGACTTTATTTTGGAATCCCCCAAAAATTCTGCAAAATTCGTTGAAGGGCGTCTCCTTGGTCGTGTCACGTATAGGTAGAGCCTTTATATTCTTTGACCTCCCGGATGTAGGTTTTGGTTGAACCATCAACAAGTTCAACAAGGCAATTACTAATAATCTCCTATTCTCTTAACGACCTTAAGCCAGTTAAGCAGTTTTCATTGGATAGACTAAGATGTCTAATAAGCTTTTCCTCTTCACCCAGGGGCGGTTTCAGAGGGGGGTAATTGGGTAATTACCCCCCGTAAGAATTTTCCTTCGTTATTTATGTTTATTCTTGAAAATTACCAATATTTCAAACAAACAAGTAAAGTTATGGCGAATTTAGTCGGCGATATATAACGGTGAATTTTTCCAAGACTGTTGGAGAGTCGTGGAAGGGACCGATACATGAGACTACCGCTAATATGGCACGCTATGACTGATTCCACACGAGCGTACACATGACATGACAAGAGTGGGCTGCAAAGTGGTTTTATGAAGAAGAGGGTGAGAGAGGACGATGGGGAGGGCACACAAATTTGAATGATATTTTCAGCCGATTTTTGATCGAACACTTGGACCGCTCTTGCATTGTTGTTGTTTTTTTCTGAAATTCCCTTTTGCTCGCAAAGAGAATGTCTCAAACAACAGCAGAGCCAGTATGATTTGTTGCCTGCAAGTTATCCCCTCTTGTAGAAGCTCATACGATTTTTCACCAAAAACCAAAAGGGAATTGACGATTGCAGACAACTTCTGTCTGTCGTGTGTACACTCGTGTGGAAACAGCCTATGTAAATAAAATGAAGTTAACTGCTCAAGCGCCGTAAGAAAAGTGATGACTTTCTTCCTTCCTGGCACTTGAAAATATCGTTTCGTCCCAACCTTCAGTCGTTTGGTAACCTTGAGTTAGGGCGTTGGTGTGGTGAAAAAGGGGCTAAAATTGAAAAAAAATTCTGCCGCTGCTTGGGTAGGTTCTATTAGGGCTGAATAACCGTTAAATACTAGTGGCAGACATTTTTGAACATTTGCTAGGGGGGGGGGAGGGCAGAAATGGCAACTTCAGCTAGGGGTGGCTTGGGGAGGGTGCAAATGGTATTTATGGAATAAAAACAATATCAAAGTTTTCCCTTTTTTAAAATTACCCCCCCTAAGAAAGTTGGCTGGAAACGCCCCTGGCTTCACCCCTTAAATTTGTCTTGAGATACCACATTTTTTTGCAGCCACTCATGGGTTGATTGTGGACCATTTGCGTAAATAAGTCGTAAAATTGTCGCCTTATTAAATAAGTCTCGTCGAAGATAGGGATTACGATTCTTGACAATTTCATGACTGAATTGTTGATTGAACTTCTACTAGCCTCAGGAGTTGATTGTTGGTCTCTGCATTCAGAAAGCTGGATTATTGTAAACTGCACTGACTTGACATTTAGGCAGGCCCATTATTGCCCTTTTAAGGAGATTGAAATTTCATAAAATGTATTTAGTGGAGTTCCTGGAGCGTTAAAAACAAGAAAACCACGGATTTCAGTTACGGTGAATGAAATTTAAAAATTCAAAATGGAATGTTTAGCTAATAATGTATATAAAAAGGTTTACCTATTAAAAAATTGTGATCTTGATTTGAATGACCGAAATTCAAAATGGCCACCCAAATCTGCCAATTGTGTTCCGATTTCCATGAAAATCGGTATCGTGGGGTTTTTAAGGAAGAAAATAACGAATTTATGTTCAGAACTTATAAATTCAAAATGGCCGCGCACAGAACACGTGTCATTTATAACTAAGCTAGCCATGTTTCGTTCATTTGGAGTACTAGTGGCTAGTGCTACGTAGGTGCAATATTTTGCCAAAATGTTAGGTAGTTTCATCAATAACGGTACTTAAATATTTTGCATAATACAAGTTCCAATATTATCCAAAGTGAAATTATTATCCTAGCGCGGTGATATATACATCATTTTGAACAATTATTATTTTTTGGCATATGTAAAAAATGAATTATGAATACAAAAAAAAGAGTTTTATCAAAAAAAGTGGAATTTTTCGATAAAATTGACGAAAAAATACAAAAATTCACGATTTTCTATTCGATTTTATTCACTTTTTTCAAGTTTAAAAAAAATTTTTTTTCACTATCGTAAAGTCCATAAAAAAACCTACACTTAAAATAAAAACGAACCTCATACGTTGCGATGACCAAAAGTTATTGGCCAATCAATTTTCAAATTTGAGGTTAATTTTTGAGACTTGTATTAAAAATTTCAACTTGAAATTTTAATCAGTTTATTGCTCACATTATAAAGTATAATTTAAGTATAATAAAACATCCGAAGTTATAACCAAAAACCAAAATTTAGCAGTTTCTTGAGTTTTTAATTTTTTTTAAGGTTATGTGTGCAGATTAAAATTTCATTTTGTAACCGCTGAGACAGTGGCGTAGATAGGGGGGGGGATCAAGGGGACCAATCCCCCCCCCATGAGCCTACAAAATTTATAATAGAATTGAATAAAACTCTTCGTATCTACGTATTTAAGTATACATGAAACTTCTTAAGCACCAGCACCTCTTTTGGCATTATGTAATGTGCAATTTTGTTTTTGCGCAATTATAGTTTAGTTTTTAGTTTTTGTGACGGCTGTGCATTTAACTGTTGTATAATTTCCGCGCTTCGAGCAGGCCGACCAATCAAGAGCCGCGAAAAGGCTTACTATAATTGTTGACACATCTTGAGCACATCTAAAGTAAATACAATGAGCCAAGAGTGGCACCTCGGTTCCTAAATACTCAAAATTTTAACGTTATAATAAATCAAGAAATTTAATCGTTTTTCCAATTTTTGGTGAAATAACTAGTAGCTATGATCATATTTTATTCAATATTTAATATTTCGAATATTTTTTAATGTAGTAGAGCATCAAAATGTGAGCTTCCTAAAAAATAGGACTAACTTTTGGCTTTGATTGTCAATTTAATTCCTTCTAAATAATTTGAAGTTTATAAAAATTGCCGTGTCAGTAAAAATATTAAAGTTCAAGAAAAGATTCTACGGGCAAAATTATGATAAACTTTAAGTTATAAGTTCGGGGAAGCTTTGACTTCATAGGTTGTTCTAACTCGATACAATTTTATCGAGCACAATACACAGTACACTCAATGTCTCTGGCGAATCAACAATTCGAAGACGTTCCTTGGAGCTAATTTACTCTAGTTTATAATTGACGAATGTCTGTTCAAAAGGGCGTATTTCCGTTTTCAACTTTTTTTTTATTTTAAAATTATTTTGAAAATATGGCATAAGAGTCCATCGAATGAGCCTAAAAACTTAATCAAATGGAGCGTACTTTCCATATAAAAAATTCCAAAAAATTAGGAATCCAATCAAAAAGTAAAGTACGGTAATCCGCCATTTTTTTGGTGGCCATATTGGATATATTGACTATACTATATTGTGATCGGATAACCGGAACCCCCTCAGCAAAAGAAGGTTTACTTCAAAATACGATCTGCATTTTCGTTTCATATAATTGTGACTGTAAGCGAAAGGAAGACCCAATTATAACACTGCTTAACAGTGTGACTGTTACATGGAATATTTTACATCACTCTAAACTAATTTTTGACGCTGATTTCAAATATATTATCAGTTTTTTTATATCAGCTTTAGTTAATGAATTACAAGGAAGTGTGTTTTTTTTAGAAAAAATACTCTCACCGTACTAAAATATTTTATTTAAAAAAAACTATAAACCCCTATCCTATCTAAAAATGTAAAAGTGAAGGTTCTACCCTACCACCTTCCAGAGTAATGAGTCATCAAATTCAAAATTTTGTGTTTTTTAATAAAACTATCAACTTCAACTACCTTTTCCCCCAAAAATACGTAGTTAGTCAATATTTTTTTTCCAAAATTGGAAATCACGGACAATTTCCTATAAATAATATCCAACAATGTGTTGCGGCCTTTATTTTTGAAGATATGTATTAGCAAATTTTGATCTTAAAGTTGGCTTTATTTGGTAGTTTGGTACTTTGGTATTAGAGCCCTAACACAATAGAACATTTAATTTTAGCTCAGAGTTATACTAAGAGTGGATAGGTGGACATAAAAATCTTGATAAAAGGATTTTTGCTTTTGACAGAACCCCAAAAAACTTCACTGCAAGTATTTCCAAAAATTCTATTCAAAAAGGCTTATTTCTTGAAGTGACTAATCAAAAGGTCGTATTTCTCACAATCCCGATCAAAAAGGCCTATTTCTAAATAAATTAAAAAAAATATAGTTTTAATGTGTATTTTTTTAAATAAAAAATCCATTATTGTAGTCTTAACCTTCACATGAATGTGCATTTAAATATATTTTAGCATTTTATTTATAGAAACCGGATTTTTTTTTCGATTTCTGTAAAGTTTGTTTATGATGGAAATACGCCCTTTTGAACAGAGACTCCTCAATTCTCAAATTTATTCCAGTTTATAATTACAAAGGTGTGTTAAAATTGTTTTGTTTATTATCTCGGAATGAAGAAATTTTTACTGCTAATAAAACCATTCGGCAAGTCTTGAGACGGTAAAAACCATAGAAATGCAGAATCATCTGCAGAAACACCCCGTTCGGATGCATTAAATTCTGAAAATCCTATCAATCAAAATATACTAAGTCATATCCCCTCCCATCGCAAAAAGCTACCTACGCCACTGCGCTGAGAGGTAATATCATAATGAACAACCTAAATTTTTTTTGCTTCTTTGGACCTACACCTACCGAGAAATTCTCATCTATATTTAGAAATAACGACCAAAATGGTAGATTTTTCAAAAAAAGGCCCATAACTTACGTAGCGGCGGTTGCCAGTGGTACAAAGTGTCCATTTCGTATAGTATTCGATGTAACTAACATATTAAGAAAAGAAAAGTTGAGACTGGAAACAATTCCTTATGTTTTGCTTGTCCCACTCCACTACTAGAATAGTTATCATTAAAAAATAATGTTGAAAAATGTTTTTCAGCAACTTGGAATGATTTATTCATATAATGACATTAAATTAAGATTTCTTTACTGTTTTAATTTTTTTTCATTTAGTCATAAGTTTTAACCCTTATAAAAACCATCCCTTGCAAAAAAAATTTTGATTTCGATTACAAATTTTTTTTTATTCGAATGTTAGTAATCAAAAATCCTCATCACTCTCGTCTTCCTTTTCCTCTTTGTCCTCATTCCTTTCCACGTCCACCTCATCCTCATTTTCCTCCTAGTCCTCTTCTTGGTCCATAATTGGAGTACTATTTTTACAGTTGTCTCCGCTGCATGTTACACATGTCGAATTGCAGAAAAGTCCTACTCTTCGGCAGCCGCACGCTGAACCGCACCTTTTCTTACAGCTACAAAAAATCATTTTAAGCAGCTCTTCAGGTGCAGGTTGATTCGGAGTTTTGATTGTATTTAAGACTCCTTCAATATTAACCCATCCCTAATCAAGTGGATTGATATTCTTATTTCGCAGCCATAACTGGGTTTGCAAATAAACCCTTTTTATGTGCTCATTTAAAGCACCAATTTTTGCAACGAGGGAGGACAAGTTAACTGCATAGTACTGACCAGCTTGTAAAATCTCCCCAACGTTGGCAAGATCGTTTGTGGGTGACGTGTGTAAATAGGTGTAAGTATGGCTGTGCCTAAAATGAAGGTATAGTGTGTATTCACCAATGCTTCAATATACATGTTCTCATATCTGAAAAAATATGTGATTGGTTTTTACCCATAACTCGCTTAGTTTTTAGGGTTTGAGCTGAAAGGGCTTGAACAAGTTACTAGTTATTTACGAACATATGCAAACTGTAAACGGCCATATCTTACTCAATTTTTATCCAAAAAAAAAAACTAAAATTTTCAGAAAAACAAAACCTACGATTGTGTACTCTACAAAATTTTGCGTATAATTAATAGTTTTCGAGTTATTTTGAAGGAAAGGCAATACTTTGCAAAATTACAAAAATGCTGTCTTCACTTCAAGCTCAAATATTTTCAAAACTAAGCACTGGGATCGGGTCAAACTTCTAGAGCATATTACAAGTACATTAATAAAGTGAATTGTGAAGTGGTACCGATTATGGGTGGTGGTAATTAGGAGGTGATTTTCACATTTTTTTGTGGTATTCAACCCCCAGGGTAAAAGCACAAAAAAATTTATGGTAAACTTTGCAATTTATAGTATAGCACCTCGACCACGTAAATTCATTCACCGTAACAAAAGTCTGAGGCCAAAACACCCAGACACTCCACTATTTACTAAAAAAAATTTTATATTAACTTTCAAAAATCTGTGGTAAGAATAAGTTAATTAATTTTATTTTAGAGTGCTGCATGCTTGGGTTTCATACTGTCTAGGTTGCTGCCCGCTTCACGTTCAGAGCGCAGGCGGTTTTAACATTTTGGATTTCACTTTCAATCTATTTTCGGGGCTTCCTCTGACCTGGGGCCCTGGGTCACCAGGAAGTCACAAGGCCAGGAGACGGACATTTGTGAACGAGTAAAGGAGTATCCACACATAACAGTGTTCCGCCAGGGGCCCAAAAATATCGGTGCTTACATTTTATAGGAACTCGTTCACACATGTCCGTGTCGGGGGGCCGGAGTAAAAATGGAACTTCAGAAAATCAGCTGATATGTGTGGAAACTCCTTAATTCGTCCCAGTTGCCCTCATTGTCGCGCGACTGCAGTTGGGTCATCTTGCTAACTACCATACCTCAGTATTGCAATTTTCTATCTGCCACCAATGACATTCAATATTCCATATGCTGTACTGGTAATACTGGTTGGATTTTCGATTTTCGATCCTTCAAGGAAGAAAACAACGTATTGTTTGGTTGATCTGCTGGATTGGTTCCTGCAGACTGATCGATAGGTTGATCTGTGCCGTTTGTGGATTTTATCCTTGACGTGATCTCTTCTCGGTACTTAAGGTAGATTTTGTCCACTGCTATGTAATAGTCAGTGCTGAAATATGGGTGATCTGTACCGATTTCGTACTGGAATCTGATTGAGGTGCCGATGGTTTCGAACGCGTCCCACAAAGCATCTAGATGTCGGCGTGTCTCTTTTAGATAGGCTATGGTCCTTCGTGATTTGGAAATTGGTTATCAACCGCTAAATGCTTTCGCCAAGCTTCTTCTGCTTTTTCGCTAATTGCTCCATAATCCGTTAGCGATGGTGTAATAGTGAATCACGTCAGGGTAACTCATTCATTCTTGTTTAAGGGCGCCTTGGCCGGCACTGCGACCTATTTTATTTCGTTTATTGTGCTTACCCTATCGTTAAAAAACCTTACAGGTTAAGGCTTTTATTGCTGTAATTATTATTTTTACGATTTTAAAGCTAAGGTTCTTGCTTCGCTTAATGTTGTGAATGTACTTAATTCTGTGTAAAGGTGCACCTAATGCAAATTACCAGTTCAAAAACCCTTCAAAGTCGATTTCCACCTAAAAATCTTTATTTAAATTTATTTTTATATGTTGCACCATAATTTTATGTTACAGCTAAAAACCTAAAAATGCAGCACGTAAAAAATGCAACGATGCAATTTCACTGCGTTTGATTTAAATTCTTCGAGTTTCTGAAAACAGCAGAGGAACCCTGACCCTATTAAATAAAAATGCAATGGTTGCAATTTGTACGTATTGTTTTTGGTGAGGATTTAAGATGAATTTTTTTGTGTTTTGTTTTATGTGGTGCCTGAAAAGCATGTTTGCCTGTCATGGTAATCGAGACCTCTATTCAGAACTATGAAAAGGACAATTTTTATAAAAAAAAAGCCCAAAGCTAATTTTCCACAAACATTGTGCTGGACCCCTTGATATAACCAACAGTTTAATATCAGGTGTTTTCACTTTGAATCTTTTTGTCATTTTTCATCCGCAAGAAAAAACATATTTCTCTTTTCGGTTACACAAAACTCCTTTTAATATTTTCACTCTCTTGTTTTTCATACTACCATAAAACTTTTCTAGAAACATGAAACATTTCACAAAATTATTCACAAACGAAAAAGTTTATTCCAAAAAAGAAGTCAAAAGTTGTCCAGCCAAGTTTCTTCAAGTAAAACTTTTAAAATCAGCTTGTGAATTAATAAACTATAAATCACAGGAAGGATATTTTTTGTTGCTATTTTAATAAAATTGTGAAACAATTTTTTTTCCTTCTGTTTAAAACCATAATTTTCCTTTCACCACATCAAAAGTGAATGAAAGAGAAAACTTTGCACAATAATTTTCGCCATCAATATTTTTGTTGTATTTTTTTTTTGTGTTTTGTGTTCTATATATTTACATATATTTTATAAATCCTTTTTTATATTCCTGTCACATTAACCATTCACGACGTGTTCTTAGTGCTTATAAAATCCCCTGAACAGCGAGCTCTGTCAGTCGTTTATCTTTCTAGCACCCAATCACAAATCCCTTGAAGGCACGTTGAAACTTCCCCAAAGTATCTTCAGTTGGTTTCATTTCTATATTTCCGATTTTTGGTGTTTAAAGAAAACGAAAAGGTATAAAAAAATATATAAGATAAAATAAAGCGGCACTTCCAACTTCTAAGTAGAAAACTTTTTCTTAGCTCATAAAATTCCTGAAAGACAGCAAGGATTCCAGGGGATTGAAACTTATTTTTTTTTGTGATAATATACTGAAGGATGAAGAGAGGAAAAATTCATTCCCTTCCTAGTATACTAGTCTCTCTAAAGGGATGCATTCCAATTTCCACTATTTGAATGCATCGAAGCTGGACGAAGGATAACGAATCGATTTAAAAAAAAGAATTACAGAAAAAAAGTGTAAAAGGACGAAGAATTTTTATAAACGAAACTTTTACACTAGAATAAAATTGAATTGGAAACTTTTAAACTTTCCAATTAACTTGTTCGATTTCAATATGCTTGAATAGTCGCATCCGTGCAGATCGAAGGAGACAGTATTGAGCTCTTTCTATTTTGAACAGTATTTTTTCCTCCCTTGCATCCTTTCGGATCTATAATGATCGATTTTGTATGCAAAGCCATTGGAGCTTGAATTTTTAAGCTTTTTGTGTTAACTTTTATTGGAAGATTTTTTTTATTGCTGTAATCTGCATTTTACTGTGTAATAGTGTGTATCGACTCTAATTATTTGAATAATTATAAACTGTTGATTGGAAATTTATACATTGTAAACTGAAACTGTATTTCTTATTCCTTATTCTTGTTGTTGTAATTTATTCCAAGTCCTATTTTGCTATTCAAATTTAATTTAATGTTTTTTTACAGTCGTTCCGAGATTTGAGTATCCCCGTGTGAGCGAGCAGTGCGTACAGCTCATAGAATATCTGTATGGGCTGTAGACTCTAGAATCACGAATTAGGAGAAGCGTTTTATTGAGAACCCTCTAATTGAAAAGCCCCGACTGTACATAACTTCAATGAATGTTTGAACAGGCGCGGATTTAAAGGGGGGTCACGGGGTCATGACCCCCCACCACCAAAAGCGCTCGCTGTTTAAAAAACAAAATTGATCCAACTAAAAACAATATTTTTAGTTTATTTATTTCTAAAGTTTGACAATGTGTATTACATTCAATGGGAAAAAAATATCTTAGTGCTAGAAGGGATCTTCATTCATCTACAATAATTTTATGTGGTCAAGCCGAAATTTATTTGAATTTGAATAAAACTAGGATATATTGGGAAAAATTCTTCAAAACCCAATGAAGGTTTTAATAAACCTAACTTATGTTCTTAACAAACTAACTATCGACAAGTTGCCGGATTAAAGGGTTTTCCGATAAAACGCATGTATCATAAAACTTATTTGCTAATGAACTTAGTCTTACTTGTATAGTATCTATGTTGGCCATACTATGCAGCTGTGAGGTGGAGGAATGCCTAGGTAGGCGAAATATCATTTTTAGTATTTTGTTTTGGCAAACTTGTAATTTATTAATGTGGCTCTGTGCACATTTAAACCATAGGGGAGCACCATATAGCATAACCAGGGCCGTCCTAAGGTATTCGGCGCTCGTGGGCTACTAAAAATAATGCGCCCCTGTTCGTAAGAAAATACACGTGATGTCGGGGGCGCGGGGTGACTGACAAAGTTATATAAAAGTGTCAAAACTAGGCAAAGTTAATTGATTACCATTCCACTAAATATAACATAAAATTAATACAAAATTATAAAAATAAAAACTGAGTTCAAAATGTATGGTAACGAGTGAAGGGAAGGCGTGAAAACCACTCCTAAATTGGCATAAATATGGAAAATCTAGAGCAATTTTCCATAGATCGTCGGGACTCGTGTTAGGGTGGAAATAAACCTCAGCTCTCTTGCTCAATTCTTCATTTTTGGCACAAATTTGAATTCCAATTTCTGAGCTTTACTTGAATTTTAAGGCGACTTAGGGGTAGTTCTCACCTCTAGAAAGTGAAAACATATTTTTCAATTTTGGAATCACCGTTATTTTAAACTTACAGAAAAAAGTGAAAAAAATTTTGTTTCCAGCATTTTCCATCTGTCAATTTAAGCATGGATTTCACGCCTTCTCTTCACCCGTTACCATACACTTTGAGCTAAGTTTTTATAGACGCACTAAATTTGCCAATTTGCACATTCCAGAGTATTATTTCAGAGTCTCATAAACATTGTTGAGAAAAAAAAACCCTAAAAATGGCGATTGGCGATTTTAGAAGTGATCCAACCGTTTTAGAGCCACGGGACCCCGCTTTTCGTGATCAGCGCCCAAAAACATAGAGTACAAGTATAGTCCGGGGAAATTAGCATTTTAAGGAGACAAAATTCCAAATTGGCTGAAAATTGGTCCACAGCTTCCTTGGGACTTTTTAAGAAAACAATTTCGGAATTGCAAAAAAAGAAACCGCCGCCGGAGATATCACTTTTTGGCAAAAAATCACTCAAATATAGTTTTTTTCGAAATTTTTTTTTGATGAATCAATGCGAAACGTTATTGCCTACAAAAAAACCCGCTTGTAATTTTTTCGAAAACCAACCCTTTCGAAGTTATTCAAGGTCAAAGTTTCCGAAAATCACTTTTCGGCCAAAAAATACCTTGAATTATTCGGAACGGTAAAGGTTTTCTTAAAAAGTCCCAAGGAAGCTGTGAACCAATTTTCAGCCAATTTGGAATTTTGTATCCTTTCGTGCGTTTTTTGCAAATTTCCCGGACTAGTAGTCTTGTTGCGTTCCGAGAGTCATACCCCGCGCTTTAATTGGACTAAATTTCCAGTGCAATGGCGTTCCGATAATTTCGACATATATTTAGAGTTCTCCGGCATAGGTAAGATTTTGCCTTTTTCCAAAATTTCCTCGATTTCCTCGAAATTTCACGTGCGTTGAAAAAGACAGATTTATTACATGTTTCATCAGAAAATAATTATTGATGAAAGAATTCCATGATTGCATGATTGAATGAAAATTCCCTGACTTTTCCATACTTCCCATTACACGTTTATGCAAGCGTCAAGCAATGCCATCAGTCTTGATTGATGGAAATCAAAATATACAGAGAATTACGTCAGTCATCATTTTAGACGCTAGGTTTTCCCTCAGTCATAGCAGTGACTGTGGCAATACTGACACAAAAACCTATCGGCTAATGGGCGCCTTAAATTCCCTGACTTTTCTAGGTTTTCCAGAGAGTGGCCACCCTGTTCAATGGCAGTTTCCAGTGAGTTTAACTCATTTAACAACTCTTTAGCTTCAGCTTTTGTTGCAGGCTTTTGAAAGTATTCTTCGTAAATTTTTTCGCATCTTTAAAATTTCTTAACCATTAACCAGTCATTAGAAAAGGTTATTTGGTTAATTTGCTATGAAAAGATTTTAAATAAAAACAACTAATAACTAAAAATAACAAAAAAATATAACAACAAACAAAAGTTGCCGCCCCGAAAAGGCTTGCGCCCCAGGGCTATAGCCCATTTAGCCCTGGGGTTAGGGTGGCCCTGAGCATAACTGCTTGAAAAATAACTTTATATATGATGAGCTTATTTTCCATACTTAGGGTTGACCTTCTGTACATGTTCTGACCCCCTGTACATGTTTCTTATTAGTAGACTTATTTTGTCCAGAGTCGATGCTATGTGCTTCGAAAATGTTAGTGTTTTGTCTAGTTTGATACCAAGGTATTTTACTTGATCAGACCAATGTACACTATGGCCACTTAGCCACAAATTAGTCCTAGGTAGTAAACGGGCGCTTTTCCTTCGTGTGAAGAACATGCATTGAGTTTTGTTAGGATTTATTTTTATTTTCCAATTAAAAAAGTAGTCAGACAAGATGTCGAGACCATTTTGCAAGTTTGAGCAGATATTGGTGGCGTCTTTATGCGAAATGAAAATGGCTGTATCATCGGCGAAAATAGATGAGAGACAGTTAGGTATCCTAGGAAAATCGGCAGTGTAGATGTTATAAAGAATTGGACCTAATACCGAACCTTGGGTACTCCTGCAGTGATATGTCTTGGTGCAGATGATGCAAGTCCTAAATGAACCCTGAACGAGCGTTCGTGAAGGAAATCGGGGCGGGCTAGCGGCTTCGATGCTAGAGTTTATTGCATCCACGAAAGTTGTTATGATTCTATCGACATCAGAGTTATATTGGATAGCAGAAGATGACAACGCAGATAGGTTTAATTTATGTTTTATTAAGATTTGAAAGTGAACCCAGTTTGTGAGTTTTGTATTGACAAAACAAAAAATAACCAAACGTCCAAAACCGACCCAACTTTTTTGCAAATTAAAGAAACGACCTTAAAAAATTACCTTCAAGGTCAACAGATTGATCTATACTCTTTCTATATATGTATTTTGATTTGTAAACTCTGAAGTTAGCTGCACTCACAAGAAAGGGCGCGTCTTCATCAAAAACACATTAGGGCACGTTTTCTGCCCTACTCCGCTCAAATTAGGGACAATTAAAGAAATTTTTCCCACAGCTATGAGACCGATGCCAAGTGAAGGATATGGGTTGTCTAAGCAAGATTTTCACGTCCAAAGAAAGGCCGTTGAAAAACTGCAACTACTGCTTTGATCTCATTTAATTTGTCATATAAATGCATAATTTTGGCTCAAAATCTAAAAATGGCGCAAAACGACCTCCATCGGCTAAAATATGCGAAGTTGGGAAAAATTGTAAAAGTAAAATTTGTAGGTAATTTTATGCTCTCCAACCTTGATATTTTCACCAAAATGCATAGGTTCTCCACAAAATAGAGAAAAAGGCGAAAAAACTCTAAAATTCACATATTTCTCAAAAAAAACCCTTTTTTCGAACTGCGGGTTGTGAATCCTTCACTTGGCACCGGTCTCATAGTTGTGGGAAAAATTTCCTAAAAACAGCGATTTTTTGACTAATTTGAGCGGACTACATTTGTTTTTAATCCACGAGAAAATTCGGTTAGTTTTGTTTGTTTTGTCTTTGTCCTAAAAAAGCCTGTTTAGACGTTTCGCTCTCAGGAACGTTCCTCGCGAACTTTGTGGATGAATGGAAAGGTGGGGTGGTACCTCTCATCAACCCCACTACAGTGCCGCGGCCAGACAATTTGGAAGATTTGGGGAGAGTCCAAAAAAATATTTCGCTCGCTTCGCTTGCGCATTATTCTTCATACAAACCAATCCCCGCGACAGAATAATGGCCCATATGCTGATTTCTGAGGCCCATACTCATTTGTGTGGCCCATTCTCAATGAAGTAAAAATGCAAATATTGAATTCAAATGATTTTTATTGCAAAAAATTTTTTCCCTCGCTTAGCTAGCGGGGCCCCAAAATCACGGAGCCCTGTGCAGCTGCACATCCTGCACATATGCCAGCCGCGGCACTGCCCCACTACCTCCTTCATCCACAAAGTTCGTGAGGAATGCTATTGGAAGCGAACCGTCTAAATAGGCCCTTAGGAGTAGAAATTTTTTCTCGCCACTTTAAATTCCGTGACCCCCCCCCAAATAAAATTCTAGATCCGCGCCTGCGTTTGAATATGGGTAAAGTTTACTGCTGGAATGTCATGTTCCAGCAATACTTTTATTATTTTAAAATTAAGTATTGAGTGATTTTAGAAACATTTTCTAAACTTAAAGACATTTTACTAAATCTTTTTTTTCACCACCATTTTTCCATGACCATTTTTGCACGTTTCCGTTTTTTGACAACGTTTCCGTGGGGATCAGTCTTGTTTTAAAAGCTTGTCGGTCCGAGTCAGTCTTTTTTCGAGAACGTTTCGGTGCGGATCACTGTGCGAACATTTTTGCAAACGTCACCCAAAATTCATTTTATCAAATGTGAGGTTTTCGAGTTGAGCGGATCATAAAGGATAAAGGTTTGTGCTAATTTCTTATTAAAGCGACCTTAGATAACTATTCCTACTTTCAGATTTCAAACCATTCGCGCAATACAAGACCTAGATTACCCGCGTCTCGAGAAAATCGTTGAAGTATTATCTATCTGCTCGTTTGTTAACCCATAACTCTAGTGTTTCACCGAGACCGAGACGAGGCGAGATTTGAAATTTTCTCGTTCTCTTTCTGAGCTTTTGATCTTCATATCGTCTCGTCTCGGTCTCCGACAAGATTCAATAAAGGATTGCTCGTCTTGGTCTCATCTCGGTTTCGTCTCGTACGAGAACCTCTCGTAAAACCGAGATTTTTTAAAAATAATAAATAAATTATATAAATAAATAAATTAAAGGATAATAAATAAATTAAAAGATAATAAATATGAATAAAAATGTAAAAAAATTATATTTATTAAATTAATATATTCAATACAATCCCAGCGGGGAAAATTGGGAGTGCTCCTCAGGGGAGCTAATTCTGAGCCCTGCCAAATATGCTCACGAGGGAGCATTACTGGAGTTGACAGAAATTTTATAGAACGAAGAAAATGTGCGATTATCTTCTTGACTATAAAGGGTGACATTAGCATACTCAATAGACCGATTCTCGTTCGATACGGAGGACAAGCAGCATTGGACGTGGTTAGTATACTTAGTTGGGGGACCGCTTTGGTAAAACCACACTCGCGGTTGGAAAGGAAAAGGCAATTGAAAAAAATGAACAAAAATAAAAGCTTTTCGGCACCGGAGCTTATTCACATATCCACAGGCCTCCACGAATAGCTCTACTGTAGATATTTAAAAAAGCTCTATAATGCTCCTTTTTGTCTCCAACCAAATCGTTGCAGGAGTGCTCATATGGAAGCTCAAAAGGAGTGCTAGCCTAGGCGGACATCTAATGTTAAAAAATATATGAAGAGCGAGGGGAAATGGAGCACTCCATGCCTCCAAGGGAGTGCTCTTTCATTGTCTTTGGGGCGCTCAATTTCCCGCTGGGATATTACGTTACATAAGTATGAATTAAATTACATCACATAAACAGGAAAACTTCAAAAACTCATCATTCCCGCATCACTGCAGAATTCAGCTGCAGACTTCCAATTGCTGAATTTGCAGTAATGCGGCAATGTTGAGTTTTTGAAGATACCCAGTTAAACATAAGTACCTATTAAATTCACAAATTCTGATTATTTTTGTCCATGCGTTTATGCAGAGTAGAGCTTGCATTGATTCATCTTTGAATCTATTTCGAAGTGGCTGTTTGATTAAAAATGCTTTAGAGAACAGGCGCTCTACTGGCACCGACGTTCCCATTATACCAAATTTATCTCGTGCAATTTTTGCTAGGACAGCATAAACTTCTTTATGGTCACACCACCGCTTCAAAATATCAGTCTCTTTTGGAGCACACGGAGTTTCCAAATATTGGTTAATTTCTTTTATCCAATTCTCGGCACTTTTTTCTTCATCAAAAATAGTTAAAAAATCTAAAAGTGTCTTTTTATTTTCTATTTTTTTTACGGAAGCCGGACGCTTTATCACATGATTCCAAGACAAATTTATCTACCCCCGATAACCATAATAATTAATAAAAATATAAAATATAAATTATTAGAGAATAAACTATGAATAAAAAAGCTTCGAATTTTTGTCTCGAAAAAACGAGAATGAGAATTTAAATAATCTCGTCGAGAAGAGAATCTCGGGTGATCTCGTTCTCGTCTCGACTGATCGAGAATATAAATCATCTTTCTCATCTCGTTTGGTACCGAGAACGAGACGAGAACGAGATTGTCTCGGGTCTCGGTGAACCACTACATAACTCACGAACGGCTCAACAGATTTCGTTCATTGTTTTTTATTTTGTTAGTAGTAATCTGTGGAAGGTTTATAGGAAAAAAATCGATAAAATTCGAAACGAACGTTGGGAAATCGCGATAAACGTACATGAACTAGGTTGATTACTGAAACTGTAACCGAGAAGTCGATCGACTGAGATCAACGGCAAATAGACAAATTTGATGTTTTTGGTATTGCTAATGCAAATGCGAAAGACGAACTAACACAGTATCAAATTTGGCGTTATGTTAGCAGTAATGCTATTTAATCTCTGACTAGAAGGAGTAATTCACAAAGTAAACATTGATGCGAACGCAACCCTTCTTAACAAATCAAAACAGTTGGCAGGATATGCCGATGACATAAACTGCATTGTTCATAACCTTAGAGAAATATTCACGGAATTAGAAGATGGAGCTAAACATATAACGTACCTATGGCTGCAAATAAATGCAGACAAGAGCATTCAGTCGAGGGTGGAAAGAAGAAGAAGAAACCACAACACCACCTGGGGGGAATATAACTTCGAACGGGTAAACCAATTTAACTACCTGGGGTCCACAGTCAGCGAAGACAACGATGAGACGATATACGTGCGAAGGAGAATAAACGCCGCAAATAGAACATACTTTTCACTACTGCCAGTAATGAAATCCAGATACATCCACAGAAAAACGAAAATATGAATCTACAAAACGATCTTACGTACAATAGCTACGGTATGAAGCATGGAGTATATCCCAAGATGGAGATATTTGAGAGGAAGATTCTCCGAAAGATATACTGCCTAATCAATGAAGATAATGCATGGAGAATACGCTACAATCACGAATTGTACGACCTATACAAAGAGAGTAAACTTTCAACACATGCCAAGCTACTGCGTTGTTCAAAGGTTGAATGACTCAAGGATACCAAAAAAGCCCTGTATTTACTACCAGATGGCAAAAGACCAGTTGGGAAACCACGGTCAAGGTAGGAAGATAGTGTTAAGGCTGATGCAGAAAAACTCCTCAACATCAGAAACTGGAGGCAAGCTGCGGAACAGAGAGACATCTGGAAGAAGAAGCTGATGGAGGCCAAAGATTTAATTGGGCTGTAGAGAACGGCAAATCAGGAGTCTTAGTATTAAATAGTTATTGCTAAAATTGCCAAAATGAGAAGCGGAAAACACTTACATGAACAGAAAAGGGGTGGAGGATTATCATAAAGACAACCCAAGCTGTAAAGCTAAATATTGACGAAAGGAAATGTGTAAGGGGTTAGGAACATAAATATTATACCATGTAATTCGAACAGCAAACCCTGGCATGATCGCCGCGATCAGGAAATCTGAAAGGATATATTTAATTTGTTTGTAATGCTTCCAAGTATCAATCATAAACTATTTTTGCACCACTTATCATATCAGGTGGCTTTCATTTAAAAAATGCACATGGTATTTTTTTGAGGTAATCAGAAAAGTCTGTTAGTTGTGCATTAATGGAAACACGATTTTTAAGACAGTGGATGTTAAACGGAATTCTCAATTTGGATGCATGATGCCCAATTGGTCAGTGATATCCTTGCGTGGCATCCCTAATAGGTCTCGCGATCTCTGATTGTTGTAATAGGGTCAAGACCTCCTCGGATGCATGATGATAGGATCCTCCATTGTGGAGCTTGCTAGAATAAGACCCAAGTGCTGCTTAGAAGACTGGGATAGGCTCAGTACTCGGCCATGTTGATGGTGGGTATTTTAGTCCTGTGCGTGAAATATATCAGTTCTGTCTTTTCCGACTTTACGGATAGCCTGCAGCACTTGGACCATGCGCTAACCTTTCCAAGAGCCATCCCTATAATCTCACTGTATGTGTCGAGGACCTTGTCGTTCGTAAAACAAACTGCCTTTATTCGGTGGTTCTGTAGTGTCTTTAGGAGCTTGTCCATCACCATGAACCGTAGTAGAGGCGAGAAGACTCTACCCTGAGGTGTGCCGCGTCACGTCGACTATCGGCCTACTATTGTCCCAGAATAGGAAGGATCCATTGACATCCTGGATTCCAACTTCCGCCAGGGGCTCCAGCATGTCGATTGAGGTGATGTTGTTGAAACCACCTTCTATATCAAAGAAAGCTGCCATGGTAAACTGTTTGTATTCCACGGTGCTCGCTACTTCGTGAAGAGGAGTGTTCAGCGATCTGCCTTTGCAGTACGAATGCTGAGATGTAGACATAGGGACCTCTGTTATGGAGCTACGAAGTTATAGGTCTATCATGGGCTCTGGGGTCAAAAGATGACAAATTTATTAGCCTGTGAGCTCTTCCCGCTTTTGCTGATCTTTGGGATAAAAATCACTTTGACCTTCTTGCGTCAACGTGTACGGGTTGAAACACACCACCCACCGCACCTTTTCCAAGATAACAGCTAGGCAGGTTTTCTTTAAGACTGCTCCTTCCGTTAGTAGCTCTGAGCCCCTGTTAAGGTACGGTTTCGCTGGGAGCTGTCGGCGGAAGGCCGCTAACAGCAAGTTCTCAAAGCTCGTTGGTGAAAATGACTGCTCTTATGGTATGAACGTGTTGACGGTTTTGCTCACACTGCCTGACAGCTCGGCGGCAGCTGTCAACAGCTAGCTGTTGCGTTTCAACTGCTTTTGAAAAAGTCAAGAAGCGCAGTCGTACCTGCTAGAAATGATTTTAGTTAGTCTTTTTTATAAGAAAGTGCCGTGTTTAATTCGTTTTTTCAAAAATGGCACCAAATTTTTCCTTTTGATGAGGATGAAAAGCTTATTGAACTTGTTCATACACATCATTACGCCATTTAAACATAGATACTGTTTATACCTTGTTTTTGATTTAATAACACATGTAGTTCCATAAAATCCATTAGTAGTTCCATTAACAAAAACTTTTCAATAACCATTATTTTTCAGTAAATTTTTCTTCACTGTTGACCCAACAAATTAACTGCCGGCAGCCGTGCAACAGTTTCAACTAAACTACTTGATCGCGCTGTTCAGCTGCTGCAGCTGATGACCGCCGTCGCGTCGTTAGCTGCTGTCGACAGCTCCCAGCGAAACCGTACCTTTAGGGTGGGCTTCTTGGCTTCGTTTTGTGCCGTCTCCCCGTTTAATATAAGATGGTTGGCAGGATTGCTTGAATAGAAATTTGCCAATCCCCGCCGATTCTCCTAGACCAGTGGTGGCGCGTGCGCGTGCCAGAAAATTACAAATATTACTTATCTTGTTGCCGGCGTGCCGGACAGTTTTTAATTTTGGTGTTTCATAGTTTTATTTAGACAATTTCAAAAATTAATATACAAAATTAATTAAATTGCAGAAAAAACAAAAAAATTTAAAATTAAAGAAAAATTTAATATAATATTGGAATTTTCCAGCAACGCATATTTTCACAATCACAATACTACTAGATTTAAACAATACTTGTGCTTGCCGAAAAACGACTCAACAAGACTTTGCAGCAATATTCCGGGAGGCCGCGGTTATTTTTTTGTAAGAAAAAGATCAGGTATGAAACCTTGACAGTATGTAGTTTATGGATAACTAATAACGACACTGTGGGCAAAATCTTGTCCCACATATTATTATCAAGGATAAGAGAGGCAGTAGATCGAACGCTTAGAAGGCAGCAGGCTGGATTCAGAAAGAGTCGCACCTGCATAGACCACATTAACACCTTGAGAATCATAGTGGATCAGTCTACTGAATTCCGATCCCCCCTTTACCTTGCTTTCGTAGACTATGAGAAAGCGTTCGACTCGGTTAATAGGAGCTTTATATGGCGAGCTCTACGGCAACGTGGACTGCCGAATAAAATAATAGAATTGATAAAAGCTCTGTACAACAATTCCAAATGCAGAGTTCTTCACAATGGAAAACTATCCGACAGCTTTGAAGTGAGCTCAGGAGTACGGCAAGGATGCCTACTTTCGCCATTACTATTTCTTATAGTAATAAACGACATCCTTGTCAGCGCTCTAGATAGTAGAACAGGTGGCATTCAATGGGAATTGCTAGACCGCCTTATGATCTCGACTACGCGGATGATATCTGTTTGCTGGCCCACAGACACCAGGACCTCAAAAACATGTTAAACAAATTGGCAACAGAAAGTAGCTCGGGAGGCTTAAGGTTAAATCCGACTAAAACCAAAGAAATGCGGATAAATGCAAACACCCTTGAACGAACAGCGCTAAATAACCGTGACGTGGAACTGTTAGATAATTTCTGTTACCTCGGTAGCATTATTACCGAAAACGGGGGTACAGAAGAAGACGTCAGTTCCAGAATAAACAAAGCAAGAAGCGCATATGCCTGTTTCACATATGGAGATCGACAAAGATCTCAATTAACACCAAATTGCGGCTGTTCAACTCCAACGTTAAGGCAGTTCTTTTGTACGGTTGCGAAACATGGAAAGTCACCCAATTCATCACAGGGCGCCTACAAGTTTTCATCAACAGATGCCTGCGTCCTATCCTAAAAATCCGCTGGCATGATAGAATTTCAAATGAAGAGCTATGGCGCCGTGCCGGCCAAGAAAGGATAGACGACCAAATCAGGCGAAGGAAATGGAATTGGATTGGCCACACCTTGCGACGCGAAAACGAGAATCTAGCCAAACAGGCCCTCGACTGGAATCCGCAAGGATCCCGTCGAGTCGTAAGACCTACAACAACGTGGAGGAGAACCCTTTTAGCAGAGGCCGCAACAACCGGGAGATCCTGGTCAGAGCTGTCGAGCAAAACAGAGTCCGCTGGAGGGCAACTGTTTCCGCCCTATGTCCCATGAGGGATTAAAGGAGCAATTAGTTAGTTAATAACGAAAAACCAACCAACCATCTTACACCTGGGGGGATGCAAAATGGTTCTTACACGCTGGTGATTATGTAAAATTTTCCAGAAAATTGCGAAATCTGAGCACCAATAAAATCGACAAAAATAATAAGTAACAGAGGATCTGAAGCAGTACAAAGTTGTACATAGTAACAGCCACAAAAATTCCTTGTTATCAGCATTTAAGCAAACGGTGAATCCTTTCGCGAGCGATATTTATAAAAATATGCTATTTCATATTTCGACGGAAGCGATTAATCGCAGATTTTTTGCTCAATGTTGATCAAAAAGGGAAGAACTCAAGTCAGCATTTATTGATGAGTGCGCTACCAATGAAAATCGTAGATTGAAAGTATCTACGTACATTTGCTGAAATGATCGCCAAAGAAAAGTAAGGCAGTGGACGGAAATGTCATCGAGTTTAAAATGCAATGCCTTTTCTTCCGGCGGCTGTTAAATATTTCGTAAAGAAAAAACTCTCGGCAGAGATAAAGTATTGACACACATATCTTTTATAAAATTTGGTCGAGCCGTTCTTTTTGTTTAAACGACGTTGTGATTTTTGTACCTGCACAATATCGCACGAACCAAAAACGATATCGAATTCTTTGAGGTGCCGATCGAAGCATATTAACGAAAACATGCTCGGCAACAATTTCATAACATTCTGTCGAGCCCTTTTTTTGTTTAGAAGGCTAAGAATCACATGCACTATTTTAGCATTAGTTTTTCTAATATCTAATAAACTCGTTGGAATGAGATGCATTCTAAATAAAGTTACCTGTTCTGGATTCCGCACAGCGATAGCTTTCCAACAAGACATCACTTGTGAAAATCCGAGCAGTCTCGTGCAAAAACTACGTTACCCTTTAAGGGGCCCATACACGGTCGAACAATTTGCGCAACGCAGCCCGTTGTGCGAACATTTTCCCCGTGTATGGGGCAGTTTGAGGTGTTGCGCAGCTGTTTGATGAAAATCAAACGCGTTTGAAAATTTTTGTGCAACGACAGTGTTGCGCAAGTTTTTTCCTCGTGTATGGTGATGTTGGTGCATTCTAAAGTTATTTTTCTGCAAAACTTGCAATTATAATTGCCAACCACGCAGCTTCAAACATGTTTTCTCTACGAAAACATAAACGCAACTGAAGTTTGCGCAACTCGTTGCGTAGTGTATGGACAATCACATATTTTTTGGCAAACACGAATTTGCGCAAATTGTTCGCTCGTGTATGGGCCCCTTTACAAACATCAGGAATTTTACAAACCTTAGATCAGTACTTTTTGGACAGGGAATTGTTTTCCACCATCGACCATGCGCTCTTGTGTTGCGAACGAAGTACGAAGGAAATGTTAATTTGCTAACGTTCAGAAAAAACAAATTCTCTAGAAAAATCCTGCAGATTTACCACTTCATAATATTCAACACTCACCATACTGGGAAGTTGATCGTGTGGACCGAAAGGGTCAAACCCACATCCCATTTAGTTTTTTAGACCTGTTTCAAAGCAGCACGATAAGTTCGAAGCAAGAGAGAAAGTGAGTCAGCGATACCATCTATCGATGTATTAGTCATTTATGTTTTCGTTTCACTACCTGGGACCGGATTCCGCAAGGAAATTGCCTTTGTTTCGTCGTGCACACAGTCGTGTTCACACTTGCGGAATCCACCCCGTGGACTATATGTAAGTACATGATTGTACACTTTGCAATGACTGGACATTTCATTTTAAAAAGCACACGCAACTTCATCCAAAACATGGCTTAATTTTAAAATTAATCTATATTAAATCCAATTTAATAATAAATCGTTCACGTGCCAGCAAAATTTTCGTACGTGCCATAGGTTCGCCACCGCTGTCCTAGACTCTATTCAGCTTGGCAATGATCCATTCAAGATTGTTTCTTTTCTGGCCGTTGACGCTTTCTTATACAGCCTTAGTAGGTTTTCTAATATCTGTACCTATCTATAGCATTGAAACTGATATTGAAAACCTTCCTGATTAATTGTCTAAGATCTGATAGTTTTTCGTTCCACCACGGTGGAAAAACATTCTTACTATATTTGACTAGGAATGACGCAAAGTACTTCAAAGCACTTTCAAGGGGGTTAACCATTTTGTCAAGCTCATTGCTCGATGATTCCGCCCTTAGGTGAGGCGATTGATCTCTCTGAACTGTTCCCAGTTCGTTCTCTTGGGGTTTCTATAATCCTGTCCTGTTGATTGACATTTTCTTATTACATTTATATCTAAAATCTCGTTCATTAATACTCCCAACAATTTAGTTAACCTTTAAAGCGGCTAACAATTACCGCGGAAGATAATAATTTCTCACTTTTATCCGTGATAATGAATTTGATTTGTCAGTAAATATTTTTAGGACACCTTTGGAACACTCTTTTATAATCTCAATCATTACTGATTTTTCTCACAAACCCCAGATTAAAATCTAAAATACCCAAGGGATTTTTATCTAGAAAACATTTTCAAACCAAAAATAAAAATCCTTGGGTGTCTTGTTTTTGTTGGTGGATGGGTATGCAAATAACATGCTCCAGTTTTGGCTTATTTTATTGGTGGCATATCGATTTACCAGTATATTTACCATTTGTCTGCATACCACATAAGCTAAAGAAGACCACAAACAAATTGGTAAACAAAATATCGATACTAAATAGAAATTATTTAAATTAGGAATGCAGATTTTGTGTTATATGTATGTATATATAAAATTTTGTGTGTTTGCTGGATGTGTCTGCAAATTCCACAAAAGGCGAGAAATATCGATTTTATTTTTTCATTTCGGTATTCATTTTTGATTTTGGTTGTATGAGTTTAAGTTTGCATAATTCTTGAATTTATAAAAAAAATCCAACAAAAAGTCCGTTGTTGTAAATATTCAAGCAGGTATAAAATAGCATAGCAACAAACATTTACTCAACATATCTCTTTCCAATCCTTTTATTAAGGGTGCAACCCACTTAAATAAATTTTCAAGTACAAATTAAATTTTTGGTTTTTAATACAATCTAAAGTATAAAAGCACACTTTAAGAAATATTAATCCTCCAATTACAAAGAAAAGGAGCATTATCCCTTTTCTAAAGGGAACAAAATTCAATACAATTTTCTTTTGCTCTTTCTTGCCGGAAGCACAATTCTTTATTGTTTTGTTCAAACAGAAATGCCCATTCCCCTAATAATTATGAAGACGAAAAAAATTAAGGTAAATAAAATTTAAATTTAATTGTTTCTTTTTATTTATACACTAAAGATGTGTTTATGGTTGTGAATAATAAAGGGAGAGAGTTACTTGTACCATTCTTAATAATTTTAAGAGTGGAGTGCTATTGGATTGAGGCTAGTTAGGAAATTGATAGTTATAGATGTCCCTTCCATCAGTCCTTTTTCATCAAAATTGAAAATTAATATTAAACCAACATTTCATTTTTCTGCTAATCTATACTTGATTTAATTCTTAGCGATGTCGGAGCAAGAACCTTCATGAATTCAATTGGAAAAGTAGTTATGAATTTTTCTTCCAGTTTGTGCTATGACTGCCGATTTTACCCGGGTACTGTTTTACACACTTGTATTGTTCTATTTCAGTGTCAAGTCAAATAGAGTTTATTGACGTGATAACGTCTTATAAATCGATGCGGTTGGAAGGCATTCACGAAAAAGTTGTAACGAAGCCACTAACGTCCAGTAACGTTACGATGCTCACGCAACATTCGAGAAAGAGGCTCGCGTTCTTAGCGTCGGAGCAAAAGAAAGAAAGCGTCTCAATGCGGGGTGCTACACACGAGACTAATTCGGACGGGTGAGGCTTTAAGGGCTCCAAATGACGAATTTGTGGTTAAAATTTGAAAATTCAAAATGGCGGACTAATTTTGGCAATTGTGTTCCGATTGTACTGAAAATCAGTATCGGGGGGCTTTAAAGGTTCCAAATGACGAATTTGTGGTTAAAATTTGAAAATTCAAAATGGCGGACTAATTTTGGCAATTGTGTTCCGATTGTACTGAAAATCAGTATCGGGGGGCTTTAAAGGTTCCAAATTGTGGTTAAAATTTGAAAATTCAAAATGGCGGACTAATTTTGGCAATTGTGTTCCGATTGTACTGAAAATCAGTATCGGGGGGCTTTAAAGGTTCCAAATGACGAATTTGTGGTTAAATTTTGAAAATTCAAAATGGCGGACTAATTTTGGCAATTGTGTTCCGATTGTACTGAAAATCAGCATGGGGGGCTTTAAAGGTTCCAAATGACGAATTTGCGGTTAAAATTTGAAAATTCAAAATGGCGGACTAATTTTGGCACTTGTGTTCCGATTGGACTGAAAATCAGCATCGGGGGGCTTTAAGGGTTCCAAATGACGAATTTGTGGTTAACATTTGAAAATTCAAAATGGCGGACTAATTTTGGCAATTGTGTTCCGATTGGACTGAAAATCAGCATCGGGGGCTTTAAGGGTTCCAAATGACGAATTTGTGGTTAAAATTTGAAAATTCAAAATGGCGGACTAATTTTGGCAATTGTGTTCCGATTGTACTGAAAATCATTATCGGGGGGCTTTAAGGGTTTCAAATGACGAATTTGTGGTTAAAATTTGAAAATTCAAAATGGCGGATGACAGCGTAGACCGTAGAGAAAAACCGGCGAGAAAAATAAAACTGAAAAACTAAATAAAACGAAATATGTCAGTGATTTATGAATTTAAAAGTGTAATCTTCATTTAATCCTTTGTTCCAAAAAACTTATAATACAAAAAAGACGTTATCACGTAAAAACTTCGCCCGTATACGGTCTTTACAGGAACCCATATTTTTATATAAACCATCTGCTTTTTCATGCAATTGAGGCCCCGATGACACGGAACTCAAGCAAGGTAGACCCAAGACTTGGCCCTACGGAAAAGTATTGATCTGATTTATATTGCGTAAATTCGAGATATTCGAGGGCATGCAATCCAATCCCGCTTCCGGAATCTCTTCCAAAATAGAAACAATTGTAGAATATCCCTGCTATAGTGGTGGCCCCTATGTGGATCTGCTACTGTCAATGGAGTTTGTCATCAAATATCACCTCTAAGAATTAGGTTGGTCAGCGAAAAGCTTAAAACTTTGCCTTTACGGATCAGTTCCGCCGATCCTGTCAATCGTTTGCGGGGCAAACACTAAGTCCTACGCTAATGTACCAGCTATAAAGTTCTGGACACATAGTAGTTCTAGGTGTTCATACGCAAAAATGCTCCACTGGAACGGATATTTAACTCCTCGTTGTAGACTTTCTCTTTCTATAGAGCTATCTAGAGCCCCTCTAATTAAGAAATAATTTTGCGAGATCGATCCAGTCACTCGTCTTCAGAAAGCTCCCTAAATAACAATAACGACATACATTGCGGACAAGATTGTGAAGGCCTCAGCGATTTTCCAATCCTGGTTCGTATGCCGAGGAAATGCAGAGCGGTTAGCGCGTGCCTCTTATCTTTTTGTCGACAATTTTTCCCATTGTTTTAAAGGATAAAGCCTATATTATAATGCAAGGGTTAACTTTATTGTAAAGCAGCGCTAGGCACTAGCAACTTTTGGAAGCCACACGAGCTCTCGGTAGTCCCAGAGCCCTTCTATCTTATTTGTGAGAAAGGTATAGGCAAAAGCTTCGAGTTCGAGTGAAAGATATAAACAAAACCTTTGTTGGTGCTCTGGAAAAGTCAACTATTGCCCAGCATTGTTGTGCCCGCTTGTGTACTTTCGGATATTCTACAGTACGGGATTTTAAATGTTGACAGTAAAGCACCCTCCGGTAAGTCAACAGATTCGTTTGGTGTCGCAAGGATCACATTGTCCTGAAGGTAAGGGAATCTCTAGTCGATATAGTAGAATAAGGCATATGATTTTTCAGAATTCAATTTTGCGAGGGAGACTTCGACATAGTTCTTGTAGAGGAGCCCCGGGTAAGGTCATCGGGTCTCTCGCGTAGATAATACAACATCTTTTACAACAAACATGACAGTGGTAAGCCTAGATTCTGTGTTCTAGTAAAGAAACAAATGCATGGTTATCTATGTCATAATATTACAGCTCCGTCTACCACCGTGGTACAAATAGAGGCGAATAACGGGGAGGATTTCTTCATCCTACCTAGCGTGGAGACAATATGGGTATCTACCCTAGGGATATTCGATATACATCGATGTATCGAATTCACATTACGATACATCGAATCGATCCAATATTTTGAAAAGTTATTTATTTTCATAACACATCGAATCTATTCTAAACAAGAGTTAACCTTGTTTTAAAAGTTAAACCCGTTAGACTCGACGATTTTCTTGCCAAAGAAGTGAGTCGCTAGTCCTTAAAGAGATTGACAAGATAATGAGTGTTATAGAGAGAGTGACTCCTTTCGCTACAGCCAAGATATTGGATCCGAGGTTAAGAAAAAAGTATTTCCCAGACCCAATCGCTTGCTCTTCGGCTCTCGCTAACCTCAAAGAATTGATGTAGAAAACTATAGCACAAAATGAGACCGGAGAATCTGATTCTTCAGATCATTTCTTTGTTGGAAGATCATAACAAATTAATCTACAAGAGCTGGAAAATGGCGAAGTCTGACGAGACGATTCTGTTTCTGACGAACTGTTTCTCACCGATGCATCGGAAAACATCGATGCATAATCTCAATGTATTACATCGAAATAAAAAATCAATGTATTTTCTAAGTGGGCACCCCTAATCTCAGTGTGTCCAACTCAGGGGGTTTCCCCCTAAATTTAGGGGGAAAAACGTAATTGGGGGATTTTTTGGGGGGTAAAAATGTTTAGGGGTTTATTTTATAATATAACGTAATATATTTTTTTGATTTAATTTTATCGCTGAAGTTGTTTAATTTTTGACTTGAAATAATTTCATAACTGCAAGAAAATATCATAAAATATTATTCCATTCCATCCAATGATGCTACAGCCCAAATCAGCCTTGGCTTCCTCTAGCTAGGGCATTTTTCCAAGTTTGACGGTAGCATATCTACAGTTCCGGATGTTGAGCATTGGCTCTGCGTCAGTTCTCACAGAGTCTATCCATCTCCACCTGGGTCTGCCTACTGGCCTATTTTCCGAATATTCTGCTACCATGAGCCGTTTTAGGATACGGTTGCTCTCCATCCTGATTACGTGGCAGATTAGACTTAAGTCTGTTAATTTTTATAAACGTTGAGTGTTATGCGTCGTCAAAAATTTCATATAACTCGCTGTTGTATCTCCTTCATCTTATTCCATCCTCTCTCTTTGGCCCTATTATGCACCAGAGAACTTTTCCCTCAAACCCATTGGGTCGTATGCAAAAAATGAGAACTGAGTTTTATCACATATTTCTGAGCATTTACTTCATTTCGCATGCAAAAAAAATCATTAGATTTGAGTTATATCTCGTACGAGGTCAATCTCATGTATTGAAAAATGTCTCATTCTGAAATTGCTTCAAATTGTATGCAAAAAAAGAGACTGAGCTCAAATTTTTGAGATATTGCTTAAAAAATATTAAGCATGCATTTTATATTGCTCAGTTACATTTCAAAGGTCGAAATGGCAGCATTTATGCAAATATCGGCAAATACACGTGTGTATAAATGCAGAAGAACGTCAAATAGCTGTGATTTTTATAAATACGAGTATATACTAAGATTCAATGAAGATAGTGTAACTGAAATTTCCGAAGAATTTCTTGCACCAGCGCGTTCAGTAATGAAGAAAAAATTAGGATACTTACGATTTGTTGGTGATCCAGGGTTCCAGAGTGGAATAGGGGAAGATATCGGTGTACATCAAACGACAATTTCTAGGGTGATTAGTGAGGTGTCAACCAAAATTGTTAATCGTTAAACAGGTGTATTACTTATCCATATAAATCCGAAAATATTGAGGTAAAATTACTTTGTAGGATGCTAAAGTATTATGGAGTAGAAAATATAGTTTTCCAAATGCAATTGCAGCTATTGATAGCACCCACATCCGAATTAAAAAACCTTGATCCCATCCTGACGAGTATATAAATCGTATAGGATTCCATTCTTAAGTTTTTGAAATGATCTCAGTTAGTTGAGAATATTCTCATGAGCAGATTCTCAACTTTTTGCATTCGAAAATGAGATTGAGATCAGAGTTTTTGCTAGATCTCACAAATAGAGTAAAAGGTCCGCATCTCAGTCTCCGAGATTGATCTCATTTTTTTGCATACGTTCCTCTATGTCCCGGGCCATAGTCCAAGTCTCGCTGCCATAGCACAGTACGCGTACGGGTGTAAATATTAATGTTTTGTAAAGTGAAGTTTCGTTTTTCTGGCACAAATCTTGAGAGCAGTATTTGTTTTTGGACAGAAAAGGCTCTATAAGCCAGTGGTATTCGTCTAGTTATCTCTCCCTTTTCCTCGTTTCTTTTTGTAATTGTAGGTAGACTGTTTTATCGACTATACTTATGATGTTCACGCCTATGTCCTTTGCCGCCTCTTTGAATTCGACATAAACTTCTTTTGCTGCCGAAAAGGACCTCCCACGATACTCACGTCAACCGTAATCCCAGTGTTTGTAAGACTGTGTTGCTATTGATGCACATCTCCGGACTGACGTTTTCCTTACGTTGAAAAGCATTGGGGCAGTCCATCCCCTTGGCTAAGACCTTGTCGCACTTACTTTCGCCAGTGAGGTATTGCTATATGCAATATTATTATTTAGATGAAGGTGTAAGATCCACTGTGTCAGCAATGCCGACTGTAGGTATACTTACTATATTTTGATAGAAAGAAAATATTTACATTTCGCACATTCTTACTATATTCTACAAAATGTCATAATATTAAGTTTAGGGGGTTTAGGTCTGATTTTAGGGGGCTTTTGACTCACTTTTAGGGGGAACATTTTTTCGGTTTGGCCACACTGCC
The DNA here is from genome assembly GCA_963855945.1 of Thereva nobilitata. Lineage (NCBI taxonomy): Eukaryota > Metazoa > Arthropoda > Insecta > Diptera > Therevidae > Thereva > Thereva nobilitata. The sequence continues at coordinate 113,600,322 of OY979696.1, read as the reverse complement.
TAATCTACACTAGTATTCCTTCAGCAGCAGCATAACCGGTTTTACAAGTTTATCTAGGTCTATACTGGTCTTTCGCGGGTAGCCTTCTTGTCTTTACACTTAGATATCTGTGTGCGTGTCGATAATTTTGCTACCCACGGTAAAAGTAAGAGAGTAAGCAGAACCACATTGTGTATGTGTTAAGTTTTCAAGCCGAAATTTTCTGGTGAACATGTTACTACAGTACCCTCTTGTCCTTTCTGTACATTTCTGGTAAAAAACCGGTTGTGCTGCTGCTGAAAGAATACTAGTGTAGATTGGGACAATAGATGCAAAAGTATGGTATTTGTTGGTATTTTGCTCTCGTTGATCAATGGTAATCTCGATAACCCCGGATTCTTCCTTCTGTTGAGTATAAGTAGTAGAAATAACTATAGAAATAAGTAGGCTAGAGAAAAAAATAAATGAAAAGGACGAGTTGTAAAGAAGTTTTGTACAAGGACGGATGTGTTCCAAATAAACAAAAATTAATAGAAAAAAAGAAATAAAAGATAACAAATAAAAGATAGAAAAGTTTTTTTATTTTAAAGAAGATAAATCAAAAGAGCAGATCTTCCAACCACAATTATCAGAAGTGGGATTGAGTTAGAAAAAATTGAGGACCCGTTTAACTTTTTTTGGAAGAAATAATTTTCTTCGAGATTTTTTTTACAATAAATTTGAGAGCAAACTGCAGTTTTTAAAAAAAGTTACTGAGACGTGGTAAAATAAGTTGATTGAGGACCCGTTTAATTCTTTTAAGAAATAATTTTCGTCGATAAATGGAGAGAAAACCACATTTATAGTTAATTATTATGCCTTCTGCGATGGATAGGAGTTTTTTGTAGAAAATAATGGACAGTATTTTATACGCTGAGTTGAGGAGGGTTATTCCTCTGTACTTCTCACATATGAATTAATCTCCTTTTTTTTATCCCTCATGTGCTGGAAAAGGTCTTGCATCACGACAGATATTTGCTTAGCGATATTGAGGGCCATCAAGTGACACATCTTCCTTACACAGGGATTTTAGAAGTTAAAAATATGAAGCCTTGGCGGAGGAATTAATAATGTATGAATCGGACCATTTATTTGTAGAAGAAAAAATTAATAAACCTAGGAAAACTTCAAGAATTTAAAATTTAGCATAACAAGCCTTCCTAGTTGTGTGTTTTAATAAGTCCTAAATTAAATCAGTGGTCAGTCATCAGCCGAATAGGGGGAATAACATGTAGCATAAAATGCACGTGCCGTAACTATTCCGGACTGATGGAAGTGCGATCATAACCTCCTAGCGGTGGCCACTGGTAACTATCCTATGAGAGAGGAGAGGCTAACATGATCGGGCTAGTCCCTTCCAAGTAAGGTTGGCGTCAGGCTAATAACCTCACCCGGAAAAAACATTATTACGGAACGAGCAACATGCCTCGGATACTGGAAAAAACGACGACGACCACGGCAACGAAAAAGGCAAAATGATTTAGGAATTTTCTCATGGAACGTACGAACTCTGTACAGAACTCGAGCTACACAACACCTGGCCGATACCCTCTCAACATATAAAGCTGACATTACCGCCATTCAGGAGATGCGATGGACAGGGAATGGTGTTTTGCAAAAACCTGATTATGACGTATATTACAGCTGTCATACGAAACACCATGTGCTCGGGGTAGGTTTTATGGTCAGCAAAAGGATGAAGCCTACCATTATCGGCTTTAAAGCAATAAACGAAAGGCTATGTACCCTTCGTGTGCGAGGCAAATTTAAGAACATCAGCCTCATAAACGTTCACGCACCTACAGAAGAGTCCCCGGACGATGAAAAATAAGAATTCTTCGAAGTAGTTGAACGGGAACTTAATGCCTGCCCCGGATATGATGTAAAAATCATATTGGGAGACCTGAACACCAAAGTAGGCCGGGAGCCCGTATACAGGCAATATGTCGGCATTCACAGCTTGCATGAGAACACTAATGACAATGGGCAGCGAGTTTTAGAGATGGCAGCAAGTAAGAACTTGGTCGTTGCAAGTACCAGATTTGCGCGTAAAGATATCCATAAAGTCCCTGGATATCTCCTGATGGGGCAACTCGCAATCAAATAGACCATGTGTTGATAGACCGCCGCCACCTTTCGGGTCTGAAGACGGTACGAACGTACCGAGGTGCCAACTTCGACTCAGATCACTATCTTGTTGGTATGGTGCTCCGAGAGCGCATTACAACGCTGAAAAGCTTTGTATCCGCTGATCAGGCTCGAATCAACACAGCTGCACTCCGCAATGAAATGGCCAGAAACAGCTACGGTCAGGCGTTAGAACTCGCGCTCGGAAAAGCAAGTCCTGGGTATGAGATGCCGGGCGTCGGCGAGAGCTGGACCCGCCTTAAAAATACTGTCATTAGCACTGCTGATTCCATCTTAGGCAGAAGTCGTAGAGATCGGAACGACTGGTTCGATAATGAATGCAAGCTGGCAACTGAACGTAAGAATGCTGCGTATCGAGCAATGCAGCAGTCTCAGAGAACACGAGCACGCGAAGAGAAATATAAAGAGCTCAGAAAAGAAGAAAAGAGAATTCACAAACGAAAAAACGAAGCCTGGGAGAAAAATCTCGTTTGTGAACTAGAACGGTACAGAGAGCGACGGCCGCACCAGGGGCGGGAGTTCTACCGAAGAGTACGCGGTATGACGCAATTCACACCTCGTTGCACGTACTGCAAGGACAAAGAAGGGAATCTGATCACCGATCCTCAAGGCATCTTGGAGCGATGGGAAGAGCACTTTCATGAATTGCTAAATGGCGAGCTAACTGAGGATTTGGAGGCTCCACCAATATCTGACGATAATGCTATGCTGTCACCACCAAGATTAGCAGAAGTTAGCAGTGCCATCACCCAGCTCAAAAACAACAAGGCCTCGGGTGCAGACGGCATCCCTGCGGAGCTGGTTAAATATGGAGGGCCTACATTACACCAAGCGATTCATGAATTAATTGTGCAAGTATGGGAGCAGGAAGCGATGCCAGAAGACTGGATAAAAGGCATCCTCTGCCCGGTACATAAAAAAGGAGATATCACAACGTGCAGCAATTATCGTGGTATAACGTTGTTGAGTACCGCGTATAAGATATTCTCCGCCATCCTACAAAACAGGATGGCCCCATACGCTAGAAACATCGTAGGCGAATACCAGTGTGGCTTCAGCCCAGGCAAATCAACAACCGATCAGATTTTCACTTTGAGGCAGGCTATGGAAAAATGTCTAGAGTTTCAAAACTCGATCCAACACCTCTTCATAGACTCTAAAGCCGCCTATGATAGCATAGCCAGAGTAGAACTCTACAAAGCCATGAGAGAATTCGGCATTCCCAACAAGCTGACAAGACTATGTAGGTTGACCATGACCAATCTGACAAGCCAAGTAAAGGTATCCGGAATACTGTCCAGACCAATCAACATCTATAATGGACTCCGACAAGGGGACGGTCTGGCCTGCCTCCTTTTCAACCTGGCGTTGGAGAAAGTGATCCGAGATTCGGGCGTGACTTCAAGGGGCACAATCCTCCACAACTCCACCCAATTACTGGCTTACGCAGACGACATTGACATCATTGGAAGAACATCAACAGCTGTACAAGAAGCTTTCATCCAGATTGAGCGGGCGGCAGGAAATCTAGGACTGCACATCAACGAAAGCAAAACAAAGTACATGGTGGCCTCGTCTGCAAGAACACCTAACATTGGTCCCACAATCAAGGTAGAGGAACACGAGTTTGATGTGGTAAAATCATTTACCTACCTTGGGTCAATCGTAGCAGCCGACAATAGCATGGAACCTGAAATACGCGCACGACTGCTAAAAGCCAACAAAGCCTACTATAGCCTGTCAAGGCTCTTCAAATCCAAGCATCTAACCATAACGTCTAAACTTTTACTATATAAGACGATGGTCTTGCCGGTCTTCACATATGCATCCGAAACGTGGGCACGAAAGCACTCTAACCTCTTAGCGGTGTTCGAGAGGAAAATACTTCGGAGGATTGTTGGCCCCGTATGTGAGGAAGGACGATTCCGGAGACTCTACAATGACGAGATCTACGAGCGCTATCGCGACATAGATGTTGTGAAGAAAATAAGGCTCAGTAGACTCCGGTGGGCAGGACATCTAGCTCGTATGAGTGAAGATGAGCCTGCTCGGAAAGTTCTCTGCGGTAAGACCTATGGGGTGCGACAGCGAGGGAGACCCAACCTCCGCTGGAAGGATGGCGTAGACCAGGACGCTCAGAGCATAGGGATGCCAAACTGGATGACATCGGCTCAGAATCGGGACCGGTGGAGAGAACAGTTGCGAGAGGCCAGGACCGGATCCCGGTTGTAGAGCCGTTAAAGAAGAAGAAATTAAATAAAGTATAAATTAAATAAAGGTGAAATATTTGAGTTCTGTTAAGAACCCAGAATTTATAATTTGGAAAATGTAAATCCATTTAGAAATGGAGTAATATAGAAAAGTATGGTTCAATTTGTGATTAGATGTGTAATCGAGGCGATTAGTGGTCAGGTTGGACGACCTGCCGAGTATGAGTAGCATAACTATAGAAAAAGTACGCTAGAAAAAAAAATAAACGATAAGGACGAGTTGTCAAAAATTTTGAAAAAAGAAGGATGTGTTCCGGAAAGAAGAGAAATGAATAGAAATAAAAGACAGCAACTAAACGATAGAAGTTTTTTTTTTTATTGTAGAAGAAAATAAATTAAAAGCAACAATCATAATATTTTTTACATTTTTGTTATAATATCTGAAACATTTGTAAACTGAGCGCGCGTTAAGTTTTTAAATTATCATTTGGCACTAGTGTAGTACAAAACTAAACCGAATTATTTTCAGGTAATTTTACATTAGCATCCACATTTTAAAGACATCGTAAATTTTCCAATGTGCATTTTTTAGGACGTAGTTTTGCACTTTTTATATTAAATTTAATTTTCTTTTTATTTTTTTTTTTTTTTTTGTAATTTAACCGTTTTTCGCGCAGTAAATCTTTTTACCGAGGATGAATGAGTATATGCTGTAAACTTTGAAAAGCTCTAAATACTCTCTATACTCCGATTATACCCCAACCATGGGAATATTGCCGAAGTAAATTGTTTCCAGAAGTTTTTAGCCAATGTAAGAACTAAAGTTCATTCAATACACAAACCATATGGGAAATCTACTAGATTCCCGTTACATATACCGGTAGAATAAGTTGTCTTTGATAAGTACAGGCCTGAAAAAAGTTAATTCAATGCACAAACCGAGTAGGAGAAAGCTTAAGTTAACGGTAAAATAAATTGTCTAACTAATAAAAGCTTATTACATATATACACCTATATTTTAAAACTGAAAGAATTTTTTGAGGTTTATATTTAAGATAACAGATGTCGCAATAACTGATTTAAAAACTGATGCTCTTTCTCCAATTATTTGCATGCAATCCATTTTTAAAATATTTGTTTAAAATATTACAATTATTAATATTAATAGTAATTAATAGAGGAGGGTGGTAAAGGGAAAATATTACTATTGTATGAACGTCCTTTTCAGATTGTTGCTCGACCCATGTTCTTGGAATTTAATTGCAAAATTCTATTTATAGTCCAGGAGCAATAGAAAAAAAGTTGAAATAAATCTACCCTGCGATTTTTCGACGCTATAATTAAGAGATAAATCGTAGGAATTCAATGAATGTGTTTTGGAAAAAATCAGTCCAGGAGAACAGGTGGAAAAAAGCTAATAATGGTAGCGAAAACACGTTTTTGTGCCACAATTTCAGCCCTGAAACAAGGTTCTGCGATAATTACAGTCCCTGTAATTAAATGTCAAAAAATGGCCACATTTCGCGTTTTGTATTTTTTTTGCAAAAACCTATTGACCGATTTCAATTGTCCAAAACTCATAATTTTTGTCTTTTTAAGCGCTATTACGTACTATTTTTTGTTTTCCAAAAACAAAATTTTTTCGCACCTAAAACGTCGAAAAACGTGTTTTCTAGACGAGAAATCTTAAGACGTCTTAAGACCATTGTAGTTAGCCCTAATAGCTGAAAGCGAATGGCTACCGGGGGTGCTGGTCTTGGGCGATGACATTCTATAATAGTCAACATTGTAGAAGAGATTTCTGAAGCGCGAACGCTATTGGACTGTCCGCTTTTAAGATCTCAAAATTTGAGCCACCTCCATGCACACCAAACAAGACAAGCTATCAAGGAGTTTTCCTAAAGTAACGCAGGATACTAGAATGGTACGCGAATGGCTCCAAAACAGAAACAGGACTGGGCGCCAGTATCTGGAATCAAAGCCGCAGATTCAGTAAAGCGATATGCCTAGGCACCCTAGCGACTGTCTTTCAAGCAGAGGTGTACACTATACTGGCACTCAAAATATCAGCCTACAAAAAGCAACCGGATCTTTGTCTTCTCTTATAGCCAAGCAGCAATCAGGACGATAAGGCCCCGTAATACCAAGTCTAAATTAGTGGGGAACTGCCAACGTTGCCCTTGGTGATTGGGGACCCATCAGTTTCCAAAAGAGGGCCCTTGCCGATCGCACTTTGATAAAACGCACCGTCTGCGCCTAGACTAGCGAAATATAAGCGATTCCTTTCGGTGCCGTTTCTAAACGCGGCAAAGGAATAGTTGGGGTGCAGTAAAAAACATGTCAGGACGCTTGTTGGCTTGAAAGACTCAATGGTGGTGCATTATGGATTTCCTTATGGATACCTGCTCCGAGGACATCCTTGCTGAACTTTTTCCTTCATCTTTTTATGTATGATGGTATGTCACTAACTACTGAAGATGTTGGCATTGGACGATTAGCATGACATCAGCTATCAGTTATAGTGCTACCAGCACTAAGATCGTTTGAATAAATCCGCGCGATTTTAATTGGGAATGTTTTCATCTGGGATCCATCTGGGCCGCGCAGGCTACCTGATGTATAGATCTGGAGATTATACAAGTTGAGATAGGTTCAGTGTCCGTCCATTAACTCTACGTAGACTGAAATCGGGATTTTTTTTCTGTTAGGGAGAAGCGTTGTTGGCCTGAAAAAAATCAAGGCAAGAATTTATCGGTATTTCTTCTTTATATCTGAACTTGTTCGCACTAGAAAATACAAAGGTGGGCTAGTTGCCTTTATTGGAAATTTTCGAGTTGGTATGCCTAGTTTGACTACGCTGCTTTAAATGGAGCTTTTTTTAGTTGTTAAACTTCCAGCTCCATACCTTCTGCAAGTGGTGCTGGTTTTTGATATGCCAGGACCGTTGAGGCGACAAAAATTATCCCCTATTCTCATCTTTACCTTTACAAGGGGTTTTTGTTTATGTGAAAGTTCAAGCTCACCCTCATGTCGTAATCGTCATGGTGCAATGTCTCGTAGTAAGCTCGATTCGAAGAGAGAAATTGAGGACAGGATATGTTAACAAGAGTCCGGAGGGTACTGAAGGAGGAGTTGATGGACTTTGCCTTTAAACTCCTGGATGTTGTAGGAGGTTACACCAAAGAAATGAAATTAGCATGATTTTTGTAACAGATTTCAATTTCGCAAGGTCGATCTCCTCAACAGCGGGTAAGCCAGACATGAGTTCACCAGCGAGATAGGGGGAGCAACATGTAGTGTATTTAAATATTTTAATACGCACGTGCCGTAACTATCTTGGACTGGTGGAAGTGCAATCATAACCTCTTCGTGGTGGTCACTGGAAGCTGTCGTGAAAGGGATAGACTAATATGATCGGGCCTACCAAGCAAACATGTAAAGTTATCGTGTCGAGAGCTGCAGGGCAGTGGGTAGGTTTTTCACTGTCATTTAACGATCTACTCTAGGCACCGGGTGCACCCAGTTATATAATGCCGTATTCTTATATGCAGGCTCTCTCAGGTTGAACCTTACTTTTCCTACCATACTCATGGGACTTTTGTGGACCAATTTATCTGGAAAGGGCCAAGGGAAGAAGGGCCGAAGTGGAATTGGGTAGCCCGCGGAGCATACCCGAGCCCGCTTTTGTCAACTCCTTCCGAGAACAGGCCGAAGGCAGGACTGCGGACGGGCACCCGAGAAGCTTGAATAGTCAAGTGGAAACGACCAGCCACTAGGTAGACTGCTGAACTAGTTCCAGCGCTCTGGCCAATAAATATGAGGTATAGGGGTGTAGTACAATAGGTCGACCGAATAGCCGCGGTACTTTTGGACCCAATACCTCAAAAAAAAAAATTAAACAAAAAGCAGACATCACAACGTCGGGGTTAAGGCGAGTCAACACATAACAAACGTTTGCAAAAAAACGTTAGTCTAGCGAGTTGACAAATGTTTGACAAATGTTTGACAACATTCGTCAAACATTTGGTGAAGTTTTTGCTAGAAAAATGTTTTCCGAAATATTTGTTATTTTCTGTGTCTATTCCGTAGGAAAAATATATTCTTTATTTGCCACAATTTCGACCGGATTTTCTTCCTGATCTCTCACTTCAAAAGCCACTGTTATTGAATATCCCCCTTCGTTTAGATTTTTGTCAGTGTCATCTAGAGTTGAGTTGGACTTACAGGGGCAGTAGATTTGTATCTAACACGATGGTAAATTGTACTGAGGCTACTTGTACTGTAATTGTAATATCCCGGTTCAAAAATAATTTCCTACTGGCATATGAGCGTGTATCGAGATAAACGAGGCGAGGTGTGATTGTAAATACGTGAGACATGGTTTTTTTCTTTCTTACCTCTTTTGGGCAGTAAAACTAAATTTGAAATGAGGCGAGGTGTGATTGTAAAATATAAATATATATCGTGGAAGCATAGGTGTCTTACTCTTTTACTCTTACTCTTAGGCTGGTCGCACACTGCAGCCGATTCGGCCGAATTTTTTACGAATTTTTCAAACAATTATTTTCCTATTCTCATTCGCACATTACACCGGTTTTTCGGCCGTTGACGTCCGTATGTTTTATCCGATCAGATTTGAAGTTGATAATGGAAGTGCGCTCAAATAGAAATGTTTATTAATCTTCCTTTTATTTTATTGAGTATATATTTATATGTGTGACCATTTAAAATGAAACAACTAGCATTTAAGATGGAAACTAACCTAAAGTTCGGCCGAATTTAAAGTTGAAATTCGGTTCAATACGGACGTAAAAAATTCGGTCGAATACGGCCGTAAAAAATTCGGCCGAATCGGCTGCAGTGTGCGACCAGCCTGAGGCAGTTAAATGCATATTAGAGTCAACTCGTGAAAAAAGCTGTTCATTGGTATTTATTTTCTTTCTTTCTTTAAGGGGACATAGCACCTACAAATTTTCAAAAATCTTAAATTTTGTTTTGATAGAATTTGTTAGATTGAATTTTGGTAAGGTTTTTTTAAAAAAAAAATGTTGTATTTTAACTTGAACGCGATTTTCTTAAAGCAACGTGTTTCAAGTTGGTAGGCAAGATTAAAAAAAAATATTTATTCGATCGTTCTAAAATTTTTACACGTTAATCTACACATGTTAATGTACAAAATGAACTACGGATGAAAAAATCGGCATACCATTTTTTGAGTAACAGGATGTTTTCGATGGCAAAAAATTTCGATTTTTGAAAAAACGCTGGCATTTTGTTATTTTTCAACCAAATTTTTTCTTTTTAGTTCATTTTATAGCGGCTTTGATGCTGATTAAAACCCCTTTCTTGTTTTTGTGTCCGACTTTTCTGAGAGCAGAAATCCTGCCTACCGTGATTTTTTGGGGTTTTTTTGAAAAAAATGTAGCAGACGACACGGGACCAAAAAAAATTAAAAAAATATTTTTTTGTATAGTTAAATACTAGTAAAACATATGTGCAAAGTTTCATTAAGATATGTCTACGCTTTCATTTAAAAATTTACATTAAAAAACAAAAAAAAATTGAAAATTGAAGGTGCTATGTCCCTTTAAGGTCCAAACAGATTGCGATGACGGCGGCCTGCGGAAGAAATCCCAATAGATTTAATTTCTCCGGCGCGCCTGCGGTTTTTGTTAGCCCATAAGGTGGCTCCTGTATTTTAAATGTTTTTCCCTTCACCGTCGCCGCCACCGCCGCCGCAATCGGTTTGGACCTTTAATTTGCTTATTTTTGTCATTTTGGCATTACAATGGCACCTCGCCTCATTTGAAGTATGACATTGTACTGGCTCAAAAGAAAATGAAGTCCCTTTCACAAGCTCATTATGTAATCGTCTCCCTCCCAACACTAGTGCCATCTTCATATTCTTTCTTTGAATCCGCTTTAATGTCTTTCGCAGCCATTCCGGAAGATTTTCGGTGTGCCTCTTTGTCACAACCTCCTATTAATTTCCTCCACGGAAATGATAAGTCATTTTCAATTAATTTTAATGAATCAGTACGCTTTATTAGCTTCCCAGTAGGAAGTTATTGTAATCGGTCCGAAAATCCGATTCGAAATTTTCAATGTATTTACACGTTTCAAGGTCCCAATAGCATTTTAAGCAAAAATTTGAGAAGTAATATGTGTGTGTGTGTGTGCGTACGTATTTGGTCATTTTTTCCTGCACGATTTCGCGCGAACCAAAAAAGATATCGACTTCGTTAAGGTACCGTTCGAAGCGTATTAAAAGACCGTTCTTTTGTTTGAACGACTTAAGCGATTTTTGTACCAGCACGATTTCGCGAGAACCAAAAAAGATACCGACTTCGTTAAGGTGCCGTTCGAAGCGTGTTAAAGGACATATCGTCGTCTGATTGTAAGAACTAGGTAACTCCAAATTTTGTGATTTTGAGTTATCTATAGTTTCATGTAGTCAATATCAAGCAGTATTTAATGCAAAGATCCGGCAACTTGTTAAAGCAAACTAGCAACATCTATTAGACAATGTAAAAATTGGACAAATGAAAATACCGCACTTATTATCATGTTACGGATTGGTAACTAGAGAAATTTATTTTTTCCAGAATTCTGAGTTGCCTAGTTCTTGCAATCAGGCGGCGATATAATCTGAAAAGATTTTCATAAAAATCGGTCGAACCGTTTTTTTGTTTGAACGACGTAAGTGACTTTTGTATCAGCACGATTTCGCGCGAACCAAAAAAGATACCGACTTCGTTGAGGTGCCGTTCAAAGCGTGTTAAAGGAAATATGATCTGAAAAGATTTTCATAAAAATCGTTCGAGTCGTTTTTTTGTTTGAACGAAGTTCTTGATTTTTGTACCTGCCCAATATCGCGCGTACCAAATATGATACCGACTTCGTTGAGGTGCCGATCGAAGTGTATTAACGAAGACATGATCTAAAAAATTATCATAACATTCTGTCAAGTCGTTTTTTGTGTTTAAATGAAGAGACTTCGGCAAGTGTTCCAAGTAACTTAAATTAATAAGTTTTGCTACTGTCTAATATACTCGTTGGAACGAAACCCGTTCCAAATGAGGTTAACTTTTATGGATTCAGCGGAGCAATAGCTTCCCACGAAATTTTCTATAATTTGTTCATTTTCTGCCATACATCTGCCTACACACAATTCACGAATAGGTGATTTTTCGTGACTAAATATTTTGTAACGTAACGTCCGCATGAGTTGTTAAAGAATTAGCAGAGTGGTCATTATTTTTGTAGATCGTAACTCCAATATCTGCAACTTCAGGTCCCTTAAATTTAACAATATACTTGTTAAATGAGTTTTGGAATAACAACATAATCTTCATTTTTCATCCAAGTGTCAGTGTTAAAACAAAGTAATACATTAATCTTGTAAATACGCACATATCATTTGACAACTTAGCGAAAGTATTGATAAACAAATGTGACAAATGTTAGGTATTATATATTATATATGGATTATTGTTTATTTATTATTAAAATATCCATTGATAATATTCCACATTCATAATACTGGGAAGTTGATCTTGTGGACCGAAAGGGTCAAAAGCCACATCCCAACTACTTTTATTTTTTTAGTCGCTACTGGACTTATCCCACAATTTTCGATGAGTTGAAATAGGTGGTTTTATCCTGCTTCTCAATCGAGATGAATGTCCATCTGCACAAAAGTGCATAAAATTACGGACAAATTTTCAACAAACATCAGATGTTTTCCATTTCATTTGGATTAAATCCAAACATTTTTAAATATCCAAAACTTCCAAGACTCGCGTCCACACATAACAAGCATTATTCAAATGTTTGTCAAACGTTTGTCAAATGTTTGTCAAATGTTTATCAAATGTTTATCAAATGTTTGTCAAATGATAGATAGCCTCGTCGGAGTATGACTACTCATGAAACAAGTGAATTCTGCTAACCAGCCGAAAAAAGGCATGAAGCCTGAGGTACTACCAGATGAACAAGAACATGTAACAACCACTAGATGGAGACCTGACCTAGGTGAAACTGTGGAAGTCGCAGCTGCGGTGAGGATTTGGATAAATATTTATGTGTTGCTTGACTAGAACATAGTTTCTAGGCTTTCAACTAAAGATGACATTGTCTGTGATGGTCGATAACCTGACTGAGGCTCCCTGCACTAAAATTATGTCGAAGTTTTCCTCGCGAAGGGAGGCCTGCAGATTATTCGAGGCACAGGAACTGCTACTAAGATTAATCTGCAAATGCTACGCCATTTTGTGTTCCAACTGTTCTTGGGTTCACTGGTGCAGGGTATATGGTATGCCTTGGCGTTGTGGACACGCTTTCACATCCAATAACTAGGCATCTGCGCCTGTTGTTGCTGCTGCTGCTGTTTCGGCTTCTCCAGAAACCGTCAGATAATATATTTTTTTAAAACCATATACAATTCACTGATTTCAAAACGAATCAACTCACCCAAAACCGAACAACATAAAAATTATTCAAACAAGCTACTTACTCGGCTATTATACGAAGCACACTGTACTTTCATAAAGCATAGCACCCCCAACATATTAAAAATTCAAGGGCTCCACTCACACTTCATTAATTAACGAGAAACTCCCCAAGTGTACTGTTCAGAATTCAGTTTTAATTCATCATGCAACAATAAAATGAAAATAATAATAATAAAAATAGCAATAAAATAATGGGAAATGAAAATGAAATGTTTTTTTTTTTTGTGGTACTTAATTATTTTTTAATCAAATCATGCATGATATCCTTGCTCCTTTAAGAATCCTTCACCTTGACCTCATAACGAGTTGTTGAACATTACCGGAAGGATTCATACGCATTTCATATCATAGACGCGTTATTTATACATGAGAAATACTCAAGGATGTAGCCAAGCATAAATAGGTAAAGGAAGGAAGGAAGGGTATATTATTTTTACCAGGATATAAATATGTTGAGTAAAAAAAATAAAAATGAAAATTAAGTAAAAATTACAGAATCACTTTCATTGACCTAGATACCAAGTAAGAAGAAGGAAGGAAAAAAATGTCGGTTTAAATTTCATCCCTTAAGAGGCAAGCGAAGGCCACAAGGATATATATTTTACATATGTAAGCGAGCGGCATCACATGACATATTCTTTCCCTTCTTAATATAGCATATGAAATTCCTTACAGGGAAAATTAAAATTGTGGCATTCGCAATAACCGCAGGGATATTCGCTTCAAAACGAGAGCAACTGTCATCTCTAGAATATCCCGAGGGCATAAAGGCTCCTCCACAGTACCACTTGAGTGTATTAACTTACTCAACTGTAAAACGACTTTGTGAGTTAACTTTCACTGTAAATTTTATGTAGCCAGTTTCTGTTCAGTTAATTATTAATTCTGTTTTATCATTAAGCCCCCTTTTAGACGGGCGGACACCGAACAGACACCGAACAGACAAAACGAACGAACAAACTGGGTGTATTGGGAAGAGGGTGAGAGAGAAAGATGGGGAGGGCAGACAATTTTCATGGACACTTTCAGCGAACTCTGAACGAACATTTTGACATTTCCTGCGTTGTTGTTGTTGTTAGGACAAGAAAGCAAAAGAGAATTTCAAAAAACAAGAGCAGCAAACCATGAAGTTTTGAAATTTTGTTTGAAATTTTTGAAATTTTTCGGTCGTTTGTCCGGTCGTTGGTGTCCGCCCGTGTAAATGCCCAGCCGACACTTCACCGGGCTTCAAAAAGGAATTTACGATGACAGTTAAATTTTGTCTGTTCGGTGTCCGCTCGTCTAAAAGGGCCCTAAGTAATAAATATAAATCCACTTTTGATAAAAGTTTTGGTAATTAACATTTTCAAGGGTATAATTCTCCTTCTTCTTCTCCTGGTGAGGTATTGGGTCCAATAGTACCGCGGTCACTCCTATACCAGGGTGGCTCAGTTTGTGCTACGTCTGTGTTCATCAGTATGACCCGAACACGGCACAAATAGGGAGCGCTTGCTCCAAGACCGACCACATCAGCCACATCATGGCCGAGGTGCCCCTGCACTTCTCCATGGACCAGTTATGAGGACGGAGCAGGTCCAACGCTGAATTTTCGGGATCCCTCTTCAATGACGGCAGGCTGAGCCATAAACCGCGGTAGAGTACGCAGGGATCACTCCTTCATTCGAAGAATGTCTCCTTAAAGGCACACCTGCGAAAAAGCGACCGCTTTAAGAAGGCAGATTGGCACTCTTTAGGCGCTTCTTAGTTGCTAGCTACTCCCGTGAATAGCCTGCTAGCCTCGCTGGAAGGAGAGGGATGCCGATCTTCTTAGTATGAAGAGGGTAAGATCCTCAGAATTTTCGCCTGGCCTCATCTGGTTCGAAAAGCCTGCAGACAAAAATTCCGATGCTCCCATAATGAAGCCTAGAAAGGCTGCAAGAAGGAGCAGAAAATGTCAGTGGGTGTCCTTGCCAAATGGCAGAAAGTGTCAGAATGGGTGTCCTTGCAACTGATTCTCCGGAGACTCTCCTGATGGAACAACTCGTTGCCCTGCAAGGAGTCTCCGTGTGTCGGTATCCGAGCTGTAACAAGCCTCAGAACAGCGAGGTTACTAGGGTCACTCTACGTCCGAGCTGGCTGACCATCACATGTGCCACTTGACTACGGCCACGTGGCTGAGGGATGCGATGGGACGCCTCAATCCCTGAATCGCTGTAGACGAGGGCAACGCATACTTCCCGGCTGCAGCAGAAGATTATGTGGATAGAGGTGCAACAGGGGCTGCAGGAGGACTCCACAAAGTGCACCGTTCGCCATTCACAGATGTTCTCTGTGGATCAAAGATCAAATAGTTGAGGCGGACGGCTGGCCAAATTTGCTACAAGTTTAGTTAGGCACAGCTTAGGATCAGGGAGTATGACCAAAGCCGCGCCAGCCAAACTTGCAATGTCCTCTCAGCGGTGACAAATACCTCTCGAGAAACCACTACCACTTCCGCTCCGATTACCAAGGAAGCAGAGACCCCGAGCTTGCCAACTGAAGCCTGGCAGGAGTCCACTAAGCGAATGGAAGAGGTAAACTGCTTGAATGTCAGGATGGTGACCTCTGCATTTTGGGACTGGAGGAAGGGGCTTCCTCTAACGAGGAGGTGACTCCCTCCAATATCTAAACTTTACAGGTGGATAGGGCAAGCTCTAATGCTCCACCATCTGCCATAAACAACCATATAGCCTCCAGAGAGGCTAGTGCTGCTGGCCAAGAAGCCGGGGATGTGCCTCTATGCGGGGAGGGCATAAAATCCCCAAATGCAGTGAACATTGCTTCTTATCTGAAGTTGGTCCATATAAACCTATTTCAGCCCTGCTTGAAAAAAGGTTTATCTCTGACACCTAATTCAAGAGCCATTGTGGTACCAACGAAGATATCTCGCCTCAGTATCCAATGCTGGTAGGCTGATCTCCAGCGAGCATGACTGCCTTAAAGCAGTTCTGATCATGGGGAAAATATTAACTTGGATTCAGCTTTCGCAATTCGTCTCTAGCGACCTAGTGGCACCGGAGGTGGTGCTGCCAGGTAACGTAGGCTAGGCTTGTCATAGTCTCGACGTACCTTCCTGGAGAAGAACAGACCCCACCCATCGTTATCGGGTTCGCCGTTAACATCGCGGTGGCGGTAGTAGGATAGCGACTTCAAATCGAAATATTGGGAGATAAAAACGTGGCCCGAGAACGCTGGTTTAATGCTAGCTGAGCACAAAACGGAAAACACCTAGTCATTTGAAGTCAGAGTTTTATGTCGAATAGTAGGTGGTCTTAATATTTTAGTCAGTACTGTATGTATGTATGTGTGTATGCATGTATGTATGTATTAGGTTTATATTAGCTTCACCTGTATGTATGTACAGCATGTATGTACATATGTATGTTCTATGTAAGCAAATCTTGCAACTTGATTTTGACCCGATCAACAATTTTGCGCAAATGCATAGTTCGCGTGACAATGCAATCTGACCATTTTGTAAGAAAATCTAGATCGCGGTTCCAAGATGTTGGCTGATTTTTGCTATTGTGTTCCCCGACCCCCGACATAAGCATCAAATGAAAGGGCATGATAGGTAGAATACAATTGGCTGCATGGCTTCATTCAAAATTCAAAATGGCGGCCAAAACAAATTGGCGAACTACCTTTTTGTTTACAACCCACTCGGCATGGGTATCAAATGAAAGGGTGTGACAATTAGAATACTATTAGCTCTGTGGAGTCATTCCAAATTCAAAATGGCGGCCAGCACAAAATAGCGGTGTACCTTTTTCTTTACAACGCCCTCGGTATGGGTATCAAATGAAAGTGTATGACGAGTATAGTACAGTAAACTGTGTGACGTAATTTCAAATCGAATATGGCGGTCACTACAAAATGCCGGAAGACATATAATAGATACACTAAAAGTAGAAAATAAAAAATATAGTTTAAAAAACTAAAAAATTCGCTTTTATTTTAAGATGAACTAAAAATTAAAAAATTATTTTGAATGTAAAGTTTTATTGCTCCAGCCAGTATATGGAAACAACCCTCCTTCCGAAATGTTAAATGTAGGTCTATCGTTGAGCGGAAAATGAGAAATATTCCCGTCGATCCTGTCCGTTAAATAATGCTTAGGAGTTTGCAATGTGTGGAAGAAAGATAACATTCCAGGAATGTTACTGTTCTTCCATTCAGCCGCTGTGCTCGCGTAGTACTCGCGTCTGCCACAGCGCTGTATCTCACTCACAGTAAGCCGTTATTAATAATTCATTTGAGACATATGATAAGAAAAAATTGAGTTTTATCAAAAAAAACGGGATTTTTCGAAAAAATTGACGAAAAAATACAAAAAATCACGATTTTTGATTCTGTTTTTTGTTACCATTTTTCAAGTTTAAAATTTTTTCTTGTTCTTAAGTACTTAAAAATACTTACATTTGAAAGGAACTTCATATTTAGAAAGAACGACCAAAATGGTAATTTTTTTCACAAAATGGCCAATTACTTCCGTAGCGCCGGTTGGTAGAGGTAGAAAATGCATATTTCGTATAGTATTCGATGTAACTAACATGTTACAAAAAAAAGTTTGAGACTGGAAACAATTCCTTATGTTTTGCTTTTCTAACTCCACTAGAAGGACAGACATTTAAAGAAAACTGAGACATTTAATCATTCAAAACATGTCTGTTAATATCTGAACATTGTTATTTTCTGTTTTCTATATTCATTAAAAATGTTATCTTACAACAAGTTAATAAAAAACAGTTATGTTTACCTATTTTTGAGAAAAAACTTTTATTGAATGGAAGAAAGATAATATTCCATGATACATTATAGTAAATATATACAAAACTAATAATGCGAGTAATTTCTTATTTTGAGATAATATGTAGGACCCATAGATCTACAGATTTACAATAATAGGTTTTTTTTAAAATTCAAGTTTCTTTGATAAACAGTTTTTTTTAATTTCCCGAAAAAGATGTTTTTGAAATATTACTGTTCTTCTTCTCACACGATGAATTGTAAACCTCAAAACTGAAGAAGCCCAAGAAAATACTGAGTCTTCCAGTGAAAGTCCCGTCGCAATCGGATTAGCCGTTTCTGAGATTAGCCCGGACAAACAGACAAAATTTTTGTCATTGTTCGTCCATATATTTTTTATTATTAATACTACGGCAAAACATTATTTACAAAATTTGTAGATAATTTGATTATCTAAAAAAAATATTGTTACAAAAATTCTGTGGGACTCGCGGTTTCCGAGAAATAAGGAAAAACATTTTTTACAACTCAAAACAAGATGGCGGCCGAACGTCACACCTCCGGATCCCGAAAACTCGGTTTTATATACTCCCAACCAGCCCCCTACACATTGCTGCTTTCATAAAATCTTCAGATGGCCCTTTTTTGCACCATTTTACTGGACAGCCCAACATTCATTCGGAGTTAACCCCGTCACCACTTGAAGGTCAAAGAGGCGGGCGTCATATCCGAGGATCCGCCATTACGTTACACATGACTTTCAATTATGAGGCCAAGGATATAGGCTGCGTTCAAATTACGCAGCTGACTAGGGTTTGCAATCCCGTGTTATATTTTCAATCCCGGGATTCCCGGATTACATTATTCAAATCCCGGGATCCCGAGATTGGTACCGGGATTAGGATTGGACTATTTATAAAAAATCCTTACACATTAACATAGTTGAAATTACATATCGTGCAGTAAAAATAGCATTTTAATTTTCCCAGTTTGGTAACAGCAAGATTATGATTTTATCCTGTTTGGGGTATCACCAGCAGTATATTCCTAAGTTTTGAATCTCGTGAACCTTGCGCTACTTTTGTTATAAACAATTAAAATTTCGAGCTTAAAATGTGAATCCCTCCGGTTCTATAAATCGGATGGGGGCAAAATAAAAACTTCGTAATAAAATTGCCAATAAATCCTTAACCTATAAAACTAAATACAAAATCAATAACCTACAAAACTGAAAAAACGAAAAAAACCGTATTTTTTTCATTTTAGTGCCAAGACCGTCAACTGGACCAATCTGCATCAAAGTTCCAGAAAATATACTTTTTGATGTTATGAAAAGACCCTGAAAAGTTGGTGTCAAAATATTAAACCCATTGGCCAAAATTACATTTGTTATCTAAAATTTGAAATGCCCGCCATTTTATGCCATTAAGTCCAAAATGAAAATTTTTATTTTCAAAATATAGATATCGACGCCAGCTTTCAAATGCAATTAAAAAAAATTTTTTTTAATTTAATTTTGTTTATTTTTTTTCATTTGTGTATAACTCAAATAACAACAATTGCTATTTTTCGGCCATTTTGAAAAATAAATTTAAAATGTTTTATCAGATCTGGTAGAGAGTTTTGGGACCTTTAATTTATAAAAATAAAGTTCAATTTTGTTAACGTGAACTCGAGTTATTTAACTTATTACATTTTGTCTAATTGTTAATTAAATGCACATTGTGAGCTAAAAATGGAACTGTATCATTTTGAAACGTATTCACTTCATGTAATAAATTCAAAAAAAAATTAAGGTTTATAGAAACTTATTTACAAGCATTATTACAATGTAAGTATTGTTAATTGAACGAAGTGATTTTTTCATAAAGCTTAGTTACAAAATGCAATAACTTCCTTGTTTTTTACAAGCTTCATATTAACTTCGTTCTCTGTGTGGGACAAATTCTGTGATCAATTTTTTCGTACCAATTTAGCAGAACCGGAGCCCGAACGGGAGTGCGAAAGATTGCAAGATAATGTACCCTATCTTCCTGTTAAAATTCATGATGAAGAACAAAATGGTGATACAATTTTATTTGAAACAGATCAGAGAGTGAAACTGAATTGTACCCGTTACCAAGCAAGAAATGTAAAATACATTAATTACGATTTTGTAAACTTATAAAAATCAAAATGTTTATTTTTAAATAACAAAATGTTTTGACCATATTGAATTTAAAATGACGTCACATAGCTTACTGTATTCTACTCGTCATACTCTTTCATTTGATACCCATGTCGGGGAGTTATAAAGAAAAAAATATAGTTTAAAAAAACTAAAAAATACGCTTTTATTTTAAAATGAACTAAAAAGTAAAAAATAATTGTGAATGTAATGTTTTTATTACTCCAGCCAGAATATGGAAACAACATACCTTTCGAAATGTAAAACAGCGTGGGACTCTTTACTATATTCTTATTTTATTAACACCGGAACTTTTCGCTAGCGCCCCACGCTTTTTTACATTTCGAAAAGGTAATCCGCCATTTTATCGGGGCCGCTATATTGGGTGTACCATAAAATTGAATAAACTATGTTGTATTGTCTTCAGAACCAAAGGTGTGTGACAAATTGGAGAATCACCGGATTTTGGGAAGTGGTCAAAAAATCGATCGCAAGATTTGTCCCACATAGAGTCTCTTTTTCTGCGAGAGGAAAGCGAGCTGCGTTATGGCCACACCCATTTAAAACCCATTGATAGTTCTACAAACGAGTATGCGCGGCTATGATCTACCCTATCATCTACGCTGCGTACTGGACGTAGGTACCCTTAGTCTCTTCTCATTTTCACAATATATTTATCAACAGGAATAGAATTTGATGGACTTGTTTTGGAATTGATCTTTTATTACTACCTACATATGTACATATTTTATAAAAAAAAATATTAATTTTCTGAGAATTAAATTCTTAGAAAATTTTGATGAGCAAAAAGTTTCAAAATATAATTCGGACAAAAATTAAATCCCGGGATTAGCTATTTAATAATCCCGGGATTTCAGGATTTGTGAAACACCGGGATCCCGGGATTTTGTGATCCCGGGATCCCGGGGCTGCAAACCCTACAGCTGACTGCAAATTCAGTGCAGCAGCTGCTTGTCATCAGGATTCGAATGCCAAGTATTGAAGGATTTTTGCAGCGGTTTTCATATTTTGAACGCATAAATGCAATATTTTGCAATCAGCTGCATAACTTGAACGCAGCCATAATTACATACTTAGAATTAGTAAGTAATGATTGGTTTATATACCAGCTCCTTTAAACATTCATGCATATGTAGAGAGTATAGTAAAATAAGATGATGGAAAAGAAATGTTTTGAAGAAAATCGTATAACTAATCCAATCCGATTTCCCTTTTTGCTAATTAAATGAATTTTCCCGAAAAAGGATTACATGCAACAAGAATAAAAAAGGACATTAAGCACAAATTAGTGCTACAGTCTTGCGGAAATCTCTGTTAAATAGTTTTGCTAATTTCACTCCTTTAAAATCCCCTCCTTTACCTAGTGAAAGAAGATCCAAAGATCCTTTAAGAAGTAAAAAAGGAAAATTAAGTATACACCGACCGCTCCCTGCCAGTACTGTGCTGGTTGGCTGGCTGGCTGTCTTGAGTAGGTCTGGTTAAGAGAAGTGCTTCCCGAAATACGTAGGCAAAATGTGCTACAGCTACAATTTCTGATTTTGGTTCTTCTTTTGCGAACAGCAACAACAAAAACAACAACAGAAAGCACAAGTCAGAATCCCAGTTATACAAAATTTAGAAAATCTCAAAGGATTTCAAGGACTTGAATAGAGCAGTGGAAAGAGCAGTCATTTACACACTGTAGACTTACACCATTTTCCTTTATCCCCTTTGGCTTTTAGTGTCTGAGTTTGGTCTGACATTTTCTCTATGGATATAATCACCGAACGACCAACACGAAAAGGTGTGAGAGGATTTAACTTTAGAATATCCTCTTCCTTAGCTAACAATACATTTCTATATACTAAATGCTATTGTTTTAATGGAGATATGCTGGTTGTGATGGTAGTGGTAGATGCTGCAAGTGGAAATAGTTTGAATCCTTTTTGGGGTATTCCACAAACATGACCAATGATAAATGTCTAGTCGGTCATGTGATTAATTAAGCCCGCTTTAAAATTAAGGATAATTAATGGGATACTGTAAGCGCCAGCAATCTTTAATAGGAAAAAGGACACTATAAAGGAAGGAACTTTTTGCGAAGTAAAGAAAACTGGATTTGTTTGTGAAATCCTTGACGTTCGGTGTAAACATTAGTATCTAAACGTTGTTGAAAACACAGAGAAATTCAATGTTGTCCATTTATCGAATTTCTTGTTGACGGTCTACATTCGAAATCGTCCTTTTGTTACTTTCTTGTACTCTATTGCACGCACACGACAATAATAAGCGACAAGAATAAAAAAATCCACATTATTCTCTTGGAGACGTTTCGTGAAATATTTATGAATGCGTTGTCATTGAAGGGAGAAAGTAAAGTTAATTTGGAAAATATCGTCATTTTCTTAGAAATTTTGGTAGAAAATAAAATATATTTTTATTTTTACATTTTTTCATCTTAAAGTATTTTGCACAAGGTTACCATAATACTTCTGCGAATGGATATAGAAAAAAACATTTTAATTTTTTTGTCAATAACAACAAATTAAACGTCCTTTCTTGGAAGGGAATGCCTGGTTCAGATTTATTTTCTTTAAATTACTTACAATCATTGAATAATAAATTAACTTTTGTTAGCTGGTGTCCCCAGCAAAAATAAATTTATTAATAAAAGCATGAAATTGAAATTACATAAAATACAAGAGAATGTTGGGAAAAAATTGTTTATTTAATTTTTATAGGATAATCTTTATTATGTAATTAGAGAAATTTCAAAGGCGAATGTTTGAGTCAAGGTTTAAATATTTTTTTATTTTTTACAACATTACCATCGTGACTTTTAATCTATTTAATAAAGGTTTTAAGTATCTCTTGTCGGCAGTAATAGGGTATCATATTTTATGATTTCTTTAAATATTTATTTTTATTTATTTATAGACAATTTTTATAGGAGGTTATATGCAAAGATGTATGTTCTGGGGTAAGTGGCGACGACCTTCAAAGAATGCGTGACCAGTCCATCACACAAGTTTGTTCAGAATTAGCAATTTAATTTCTGAACTCAATAGAAAGGTGCCGGAAGGGTGTGATTCAATAAAAGATAAATTTTCAATACTCGAATTATTATTCAGTTTCTGTACAATAATTGATTTTCTCAAATATAAATTCATTATTATTCAATGTAAATCACAAAGCCAATATACTTCAATTTAAATTCTACTATTATTTGACTTTTGCTTTATAATTTAACTTGAATTCTATGTATAAAAAATGTTCTTTAAAGTTTCTGGTTAGCTTGTAAGTTGCTTCCTTTTAAATAATTAAGTTTTCGAAAATTGCCAGAAATGTTGCCCGGTTGATACTTTAATGGCGAAGGCCCAATGCCGAGGGCGCGTCATACGCGGCAGGCGCTTCATGCCCGTTGACGTTCGTTGAAGGTTTATTCATAGCGTCAGGACCTCAAAAATGTTGCTTTGATTGAAATTCATGTAAGCACTGCGAAATTAATTTAAAATGCAAATTTTCATATCTCAATCTTCACAATTCGACAGTTTGACAGTTTGGCAATTTTCAACGCCTGCCAACGCGCAAAAAGTTGAAAGTTGGTCGACTTTTGCCGTCACTTCATGCCGCTGACGCCGCAAAGTCGGGAATGGGATAGCTCGATTTGAATGACACACAATCAAATATCGACGACAAAGCGCATGAACGCTTTGACGTGCGTAAACGAGAATAAAGTCGTGATTGGGCCATCGCCTTAATTACGACTTATTTCACTTTGATGTTCTTCAACATAAATTCCCTAAATTTTGCGAGATGTAATTTAAAACTGCCTCGGTAGATGTCTGCCGAATAGTCCCTGATGTTGTTTTGATTCCTCGGAAATTTCTGCTGATTCTGCTGCAAGTTTGCTGCTTTGCTGCGCTGATTTGCGTTTTTCTTCCGATTTTGTACAAGTTCGTCCCTCTAGTTTGTAATTGCTGCAAATCAATTTTGCTGATTAAATGAAACTGGGACAGATCTCAATACGATCTTAGGATTTCCGACTCACTACGTCGGTTGGTTTTAGGAATTTGTTAGGATAGACTTCAATACAGTCTTTTAGAATGCCAACTCAACACGTTTGACAGATCCTTTGGGATGGAAGAAAGCCTCAATACAGCTTTTGATTGGTATTGCTTCTAAAAATCTCAGTACGATTTTATATCTTATAGCTCAATTCACTAGTAAGATCGAAAGCGATCTGATCTGGCTTCGGCTGTGTGACGGTATTTATTTTACTTCGAATAATAGCCTTTAGTGGGGATGGCAATATTGCTTTATGTTACATAACTTCTGGTTATGTTCTCGAGCTGTGCTCGATGTCTGTTGATCAGCTACTCCTTGTTTAACTTATAGACGTCACATGGGGTTTGTTTGGGTAAGTATTTCCCATCTCGGTTTTTAGTTATTTACTAAATTTTGTTAATGTTTTAGATATTCTTTAATGATTTGGTGCGAGAATCAGGAGGCGGAGTCTTTTAGTGTTGGGAGGTAAGTACCTTGTGGAACTTGTTTCTAAATTTATTTTTGATTATTTTTTATCTTATGGATGTGCGATTTGCCGACAGCATTTTGACTTTATTGTTCTCACAGTTTTGGTGACGTTTCGAGTGCAGTGTATTCTTTAAGACGGACGTTTGTATGAATATTTGCTATTTTTAACTTCCCAATAGGAAGTTATTGTAATCGGCCCGAAAATTGGATTCGAAATTTTCAATTTATTTACACGTTTCAAGGTCCCAATAGCATTTAAGCAAAAATTTGAGAAGAAATATGTGTGTGTGTGCGTATGTATGTGGTCATTTTTTCCTGCACGATATCGCGCAAACCAAAAAAGATATCGACTTCGTTACGGTGCCGTTCAAAGCGTATTAAAGACATATGAATTGAAAAGATTTTCATAAAAATCGGTCGACCTGTTTTTTGTTTGAACGACGAACGGCGAACCAAAAAAGATACCGACTTCGTTGAGGTGCCGTTCCAAGCGTGTTAAAGGAAATATGATCTGAAAAGATTTTCATAAAAATCTGTCGAGTCGTTTTTTTGTTTGAACGAAGTTCGTGGTTTTTTTACCTGCCCAATATCGCGTGAACCAAATATGATACCGAACTCGTTGAGGTGCCGATCGAAGTGTATTTTTTTTTTTATGTGGAAGACTAGAGCTCAGGGAAAGCCCTTTGTACTGTCGACAATCTATTTTCTTCGTATAGAGTGCAATGTCGAACAGCAAGCTCTAGTCGATAGATAGTGAAGGGGAAGAGAGAAGTACGAAAGAACTGCCACAACCACCTAACCCCAACTATTTCTATCGCGACTCTGGCATCGGGGCAATGAGAAACAACTCGCTGGAGTGTTATGCCTCCTGAAACAAGTTGAATCCCATCAACCAACCGATGACATGCACTTGGTGGAGCGGGGCAGTGCTGGCGGAAGGCTATGACAGGAGGAAAGGTGGGAAAGGCGAAGGACCGTGGGGCTCTGCCGGGACTCGAACCCGGGACCTCTGGGATAGTAGCCAGGCGCCTTACTCTCTAGGCTACCGAGGCTACCGATAATATTCCACATTCATAATACTGGGAAGTTGATCTTGTGGACCGAAAGGGTCAAAACCACTTCCCAACTAGTTATTATTAAAATTTTTTTTGCAGGAAAGGCTAACAATATTCATAGATTGGCGGATGGCGGTTTTTGGTTTAAAGTTAGTGTTAAGTGATTAGTGTAAACCTTGGCTTTTTTAATAAATGATGGGAGGACAAATCAAAGTGTTGTTTGTTTGTTTGTTTTGGGTTTATCGTTTGAGGACGTTTGGACCGAACAAAGTTCACTCCGGGCAATGCGCTCTAGGCGCTCTAGAATAGTCGCCTGCCTAGCCTTTAAGTCCTTCCATCATCCTTATCCCCGCTCCCGTTTTTAAAGCTAATGACAAGGTGCTGTGAGTGCCGTACCGAAGTCTGAAAGACGGGTTTACACCATATACAGAAACAAGGTAATGCAAAAGAGACTGACAGCTTCGAATATCGTAGAACACTAATGCACTAATGCAGAAACAACAACAACAGCTTCGAGTTTATATGGAAAGCGGACACCAAGTGACGTCAGCACTAACATACCGTCTTACGCTATACAGTATTTTACATTACATTGTTTCTGTATACCTGTATGCTGTATCGGAGCTGCCTCCGATGCCCTGGCAAGGTTACTTGTCCGCTCTGGCAGGACGGACTAAATCTTCCGGGCATACCAGTGGGAACATATATAGACAAATTACAACAAAAACATCCTCGAAGAAGGAGACTATCAAAGCTGATAAAAAAAGTTAGCAGCAAGACCTGCCTGCAGCACTCCTATATCGAATGTCTCCAGAAGTACCAGCCATAGTACTGTATTGGCTACTAAGCCTGGGGGTAGTGCAAGTACCACCCATAATACTACAAAACCCTCAGAGGTAGCTAATACAAAGACAATGAGGCTGGACCTGACTTCTTTGGTGAGTATTATCCCAACGCCATTCCTACAGCTTTCAGTTTCGTATCTGGCAGAATATAAGAGGACTCACCGTTTGGGCAGATAAGTTCCCCCGCATCGGGCCATCTGGTCTCGCTGTCCCATGACCTTGATTTTATAGCTGTTCATCTCGTTGAGGACTTCATCCAGCGGTCCATTAGCAAGCAGTGTTCTCTCATTCCATGATCCAATTCGTTTCCTGGTTCGAAAAGCAAAGGTCGTTGTCGTGTTGTCCATCCGGTTCCAAAGCATTGTTTGCCGAATCGTAGTAATGGTTTTTTATGGGAGCGGGTTTCTAACCCTCAGCTCGACCGGCTTAAAACTCTGTTTTATGGCGCAGAAGACTCGCCATTCCACCGTCTCCCATTAGCTCCTTCCGTAGAAGTACCCCAGGGACACCGCGGGGATTTGGGATCAGGACTTGCTAACAGAGTTGCTGGGTGTTGGTCTGCAGTGACTCTTCTCGGGTTTTGGTAGAAGTGACAAATCGGGTGCCACCACCTTCCAAGGTCTTTGTTAGCATTTTCCCCCGTTGTCGCGATCATCATTAATTAATCCGGTTTGCAATATTCGCCATGACTACCGGAATAGGGTAAGAGGGAGGGGATTAGCCTTACTTCGAAGGATGTAGCTCAATCATATTAACTTGTCTTTTATAAAATTTACCAGGGAACGAGACTATTCATCTCTATATATACATAAACATCTCTATTATGCTGATGGCTGACTATCAACCGCCAAGATTAAATATCCTTTGAACCGCAACCTATGAAGTTATAAAGGCAAAGTAAAAGTGTCTCAATTTTCATTCATAATTCACAACACCCAAGGATAATTAAACAAACATTTTCATAATTTCTCAAAGACTTTTCCAAAATGTAATTTTTACTATCATTAAAAATGTTTTTTCTTCTTTTTTCCAGAGCAAAAAAAACACCAAGAAATTTTTAATCTTATCACTAAGAAAAAAAAACTAACAAAAAACGAATCTTCATAGCTTGAGGACTTAACTTAAAAAGGGATAACTTAAAAAGGAGCACACCAAGTTCCTTCAGGATGCTCCTCAGCCATGAATAAAAGTTCGAAGTGTGTAGCCTTATTCAGGGTTAATTGAAATTCCTTAACTTTCCCAATTAAACTTTCCCCAACAATGGAAAAATTCGAAAGCACTGTTAAAAATATTGTTTTCTTGTACTCTTATTATTTATTTTCCTTTTTTTTATTCGTTGTTGTTAAAGTTTTTACTCACGTTTGTTGGCGCTGCTGATGCTCGTCCTTAATAAATACCTTTTCATAATTTCTGAAGGTGCATCAAAAGTTTCTCTCAACCTGCATTCCTCGGAAATGAAAAATTTTGTAAGAATCCTGCGAAATTCTTGTGAAGATGGCGAGAGAGAAAAGGGAGCGAGAAAGTTTCGTTAAGTGAAATTGTTAACTAGCGACAAGTAAAAAAAATCGGCGGGGGGTTTTGTTGGTTGGTTCGTACTTAAATGTTATTTTCTTCCTTAATTTTTAAGTCTCCTTTTCATCAGGAAGGAAAGTTATAGCGAGAATTGAGTGTAAAGGTGTGAAATTTATTAATTGTGATTGTTATTAATATTTTTGGCTACATTTATAATTATACAGAAGGTAAATAGGTGTTTAGAGGGGTTTGTTAAGGATTTGATTGGTATATGTATTGATATCGTCTGATACAACCTAAGTGGCAGTCATCAAGATCATCCACAATAAGGAAGGCGGTGAGTTATGAGTGTAAGTGTGAACAAGTTTATCGGCGGCAGATATTGTTGAAGTTAAAAACAAAGCTTATTATATGTAACTGAAATGAAGACTATACTTTGCTTTTATTGTTACTTAATTTTACTTATATTAGGTGCTGACTAGCTGGCCCGGCGAACTTTGTACCGCCTCAGATCAATAATATTGTGTTAACTTATTAGTTGAATTAAATTCAGTTTTTTGTTATGATAAAATGAATACTCATAATGAATAAGTTCAATAAATGTACAAAAATCAAAATGAAATGTATTCTTTGAAATTAATGTAATTCACCCAGCAAAGCATTTGCTTTACTGAAGAGAATCGAAATGATTCACGTAGCATTGTTGGACTACTTTCTGTTAAACTATTTGCTGGATGGGTTGCACTCGGGTCGATTCCCTTCATTGAAGCACATTATGATATACGACATTTTTCGTTTTGCTGTTAGGTGCGAGAACGACAGGTGAACATGCTACGCTCAATATCGCGCGTTCCTAAGTTTTTACCAACAATCCCAATTGCGACTTCATCTATTGTTGGAGCGTTGAATTGGCGTTCGTGTGTTCCAGCGGGTCGTTTATCCGCTCTGACCACGACTTTGCAGTCATCACTTGGCATGCGATCCAACGCAATTTTGAACAAGCGAACCAATGCATGATGTTTGACGTTTGAGTAAAAATACGGCTAGCCCGCACATGGCATGCAGCAGGCACGTAAGCACAGTGTCAAATGACACTGGCTAGTCCTATTTTTAATTAAGCGTGCGTGCTAGTTCCGGGCGCCGTGCAGGCTAGAGCGTGCCAGCTGCATGGTAGGTGCGAGTAAGTTTTACTTTTACTCGGGAATAAAACTCCCCCGCTCCTAGCATGCACGCTCCCGCCACAGGCATGCACGAAATCGCCTGTATAGCTTTAAAAAATTGTATACGACGAAGAAAACAGGCAATTATCTTGGTGACTATAAAGGGTGACAAGAGCATACCCAGTAGAACGGATTTCGTTTGATTGCGTAGGTCAAGCAGCGTTGGATGTGGTTAGTGCTTAGGTGGGGGACCGTTTTGTAAAACAACACTTGCGTTTGGAATGGTCTTTGCCGATGCGGATGCCGAATTTTCAGATTTTCGTTCCTGTGGCGCTGGCGGTAGCGTGAATGCCTGTGAATATTCAAAACGTATGTAAAGTACAAGGATTTTTGGGGGGTTCTGGGCTTATATTTGAAATCAATTTTTTTTAATAGATATTCTTGAAATTTGATTTTGACACTACATATATAGTTCATATCTAGACCTTCGGTATTTCAACATTGAATAACTGACATTTTTTAGCCGATTTCGACAAACTGTAAACGATTCTTAAATGTTATTCAGTATCATTTTAGCTATGAGTCAATACACACCGAAAGCTCATTTTAAACTGTCTGGCGGAGTCAATAAATAAAACTGTCGAATTTGGGGAACAGAGAACAAACACGTCATTCAGGAAACACTGCATGACGAGAAAGTCACTGTTTGGGCCGGAGTGTGCTCAAAAACCATTGGACCATTTTTCCTCAAAGTTGGAAAAACTGTCGACGCCCAGTTGGAAAAATTGGGAGCGCTGTTCAGGGGAGCTTACTTTGAGCGCTGTTAAATATGCTCCCGAGGGAGCATTATCGGAGCTTTCATAAATTTTATAGAATGAAGAAAATGAGCGATTATCTTGATGATTATAAAGGGTGGCATTAGCATACTCAATGGACCGGCTCTCGTTCGATACGAAGGACAAGCAGCTTTAAAAGTGGTTAGAATTTAGTGGGGGGACCGCTTTGATAAAACCACACTCGCGCTTGGGAAGGAAGAGGCAAATGCAAAAGATAAACAAAATAAAAGCTTTTCGATACCCGGATCACATATCCATAGGCGTCCACGAAAATTCTTTATTAAAAAGCTTTTTGAAAATGCTCCTACACTGTAAAAATTTCTGTTGTAATTTTACAAAAAAAATACTGGAAGTTTTATTCCCAAGCAGTTTTGTAAATTTGCAATATATATTATTAGGAATATTCTAATTCTACTTTAAGTATTTTTATTAACTGTGTAGTAAATATACATTATTTGTGGGATGTAAAAATACAATCAGTATTGGAGCTTTCACTTCATAGTTTTGTAAATTTCCAAAACTTTTGTGTATGCCCTCTCCCTATACATAAAAATATCATTTTGTTCACCATGCAAGGACCGATTTGCAATGAAAGCTTCAAGCTTCAAGCTGCAAGCTTCAAACTACAAGCTTCATCTGATTTTGCTTTATTTGAGCACTGCAGCATGAAGCTGTGAATGTGAAACATTGTCAAACCCTTTTATCCTAATTTTTGAAGCTTGAAGCATGCAGCTTGAAGCTTTAATTGTGCATCGCCCCTAAGCATCAAAAATTTCTTGGCTGTTACAAGAACTGCCCAGACCCTGACCAAAGTCAAAGGTCTGACCTTAACTTAAGAACAATCGGGTATATAAGCTTAGTATTCCATTGTTACCTGTGAATTATATCCATGAGAGGAAAAATTTAAATCTTACATTCCAATGAACAACTTGTAATTTTACTGAAGATATAAGTTCTAAAATTACGCCTCTTACTGTAAAATTACAGTACAAAGTTCAGTACATAACATTGGTAAATAATACTATAAAATATTGTAATTTTCCTACATAAACGATTTAGAAAAATTCATAATATTGTGTAAAATATAGGTCACATTCATGTAATCAACATTGATGTCATGCAGTATTGGAGATTCTCAATTTATTTATGAGAAATTACAAAATTTATAGTAAAATTACAATAATTGTGTAGTAAATTAGTATTTCATATCGCGATTTGTAATTTTACTGTACATTTGCACTGTGAATTTACATATTTTTTTACAGTGTAGAACGCTTTTGAAGGAGCATAAAAACGTATGCTCCCCTGCAATGACATGCAATGTTAAAAATGGAACTGGAGCGTAACGGGAGCGCTGTAAGCTTTTTAAGCGAGCAGACAATATACGAAGTCAATCTGCATCAGCAGGCAATTATAAATAACTCATCATCAAGAAGACCTAGAATATGATAGTGCAAATTTTGCTATAACCGAGGACCATTTAAGCTTGGAAAAAGTGGAAGGGAATTGGTGGAAGGCAGCGTTGAAGAACTTGCGCACCTAAAAAATAAGACATGGGAATTTTTCGATTATCCGGAAGAGGAGAATATAATTACCAGCAAGTAGTACTCACAACGAAATATAACGCAGACGCTACATTCCAGGGCAAAAAGGTACGTTTAGTCGTCAGAGGTTTCTCTCAAATTCAGGGATTGACACATTTGCCCCAGTTGCACGATTAAGCTTAGTAAGACTACTAGGGGCAATGGCTGTCCAAAAGAATTTGGAAGTCCATCAAATGGACGTGGTACCGCATACTTAGTACTAAATGGTGATCTATTTGATCGGGTTTGCATGGAGGTGCCAGAAAAATTAATATAGGCATTGGAAAAGATGAGAACAGAAATTGATCAAAACTCAACTTGCTACGAAACATTAAACGAGAGGAGAAAAAAATTACCCTGTAAGGAACCGAAAGCATGCTTATTGAAGAAAGGATTATATGGGCTGAAGCCATCAGGGAAGAGATGGTACAAATAATTGGATGAGAATTTAGGATTAAAGAAGAGTGATTTTGACCAATGTTTGTACATTATAACAAAAGGAAAACATACAGTTGTCTTGTCATAGCAAATTATTTTGATGACCTACCTGAAATGAGGTATTGAAACGTTTCGGAATGACAGATTGCTAGCCATTATCCAGACCAAGTTAAATTACAGAGAAAAGACGTAGATGCAGAGTTTGCGAAGGGACCGAAAGAGAACAACTACCGCTATCAAAAATTGATTGGATCATTAATGTACCTGGCAGTACCAACTCGACCGACTCGACCAATTTCAACAGATATTCGTGCAGAGGTAAACAAATTTCAATCAAAAGCTGTGTCACTAACAAGGGTAAAAAAACGATTGAGAGATGCTACTTTATTTGATCGCATTGCCGTACGAACACCAATACTACGCCCACAAAACCAGGGCCACCCTAACCACAGGGCTAAATGGGCTGTAGCCGCGTGGCGCAAGCCCTTTCGGGGCGGCAATTTTTGTTGGTCTTATATTTTTTTATTTTTAGTTATGTTATTTTTATTTAAAATCTTTTCATTACAGAAATAATCAAATAACATTTTCTAAAGATTGGTTATTCGTTATGGGAATTGGTTAAGAAAATTTTAAAGATGCTTTGGATAGAATTTACGAATATAACTTTCAAAAGCCTGTAACAAAAGTTGAAGCTAAGGGGTTGTAAAATGAGTTCAAATCACTGGAAACTGCTTTATGGTAGCATTTTGGAGCGAAATATTAAAAATCATAGATAAAACTAATATATCACTTCAAAAAGTTGATACTACAACCAGGCCCGCCACAATGAGGCGAATTGCCCGGGCCCCAAGGCATAGTCCCCAAAAATGGAATGCAAGCTAAAAAGTGGACCTAGCTGCACTTAGTAACTTAAGACCTATTCGGAAATTAAGAAGCCACCGTTTTTTTAGTAAAAGATTTTTGGAAATTTCAATCTCCTTAAAGGGGCCCAATCATATTTTAGTCCCAGGCCCCGAAAGGCTATGTGGCGGACCCGACTGTAACTGCATTATTGAATTATCCGCTTCTTTAGAAAAATCTGTACACCCGAAACGATATACAAAATAATTTAACCTTTACAAATC
The DNA here is from genome assembly GCA_963855945.1 of Thereva nobilitata. NCBI lineage: Eukaryota > Metazoa > Arthropoda > Insecta > Diptera > Therevidae > Thereva > Thereva nobilitata. The sequence goes on along the minus strand of OY979696.1, from coordinate 113,567,410 downwards.
AGAAGGTATAAAATTGTCCGGATGTGATGAGTACAAACGAATACGCAAAGGAAAAAAAATTAGGACGAAAATACGTCGAAAGAAGTTAAATTTGATGCCAATAACGAATTCCGCATAAATACATATAATACTTTTGACACACTATACCTTCATTATGATGGTAACTTTCATTACGATAGTAAAGGAAATGACGGTATGACACATTACACTTTACTTTCATTTTTAACATGTCAAGTGAGATATTATATTCTGCGTGTTTTTTTGCTTTATGTATTTTTAAGTTGTTTTAATTTGTAATATTTTAAAAATTATTTTTAAAGTAGTAGTCCTTACAAGAAAGGAAAGACGCCAACAACTTGAACGGGAATACTCCCAATTACACCGGGAGGTAAAGAGAAGCGTCCGGCGTGATAAAAGGCGGCAGATAAATGAGCTCGCAGCGAAAGCGGAAAACGCGGCAAACACAGGCAACAGTAAGGTGCTGCACCAAATTACTAAGCAGCTCTCGGGAAAGCACTCTACTAAAAAGCATGCCGTAAAGAGTGCGGATGGAAGGCTGCTGTGCAGCGACGAGGAGCAACTCCAAAGATGGAGAGACTACTTCTTCGCCGCCCTGAATGGTTCCTTTTCGCAGGAACCTGAAGAAAATAACAAAAATGCACAGCCAATAAGAATCGCCACTCGTGCACCATCCAAGACAGAAATAGTAACCGCAATTCATGCAATGGCCAATGGTAAAGCAGCTGGAAAAGATGGCATCCCGCCAGAATTGTTGAAAGCCGACTCAAGCCTCATAGCAGATGCGCTACAGCCAATCCTGGAAATAGCATGGAACACCTGTACCTTTCCGGAGGATTGGACGGAAGGTATCATAGTCAAAATACCAAAAAAGGGGGACCTAACAATATGTGACAACTGGAGAGGCATCTGTTTATTATCTACGGTGGGAAAAATCTTGTCCCATATATTACTATCTAGGATAAGAGAGGCAGTAGATCGAACGCTTAGAAGACAGCAGGCTGGATTCAGAAAGGGCCGCTCCTGCATAGACCATATTAACACCTTGAGAATCATAGTGGAGCAGTCTACTGAATTCCGATCCCCCCTTTACCTTGCTTTCGTAGACTATGAGAAAGCGTTCGACTCGGTCAATAGGAGCTTTATATGGCGAGCTCTACGGAAACGTGGACCGCCGGAAAAAATAATAGAATTGATAAAAGCTCTATACAACAATTCCAAATGCAGAGTTCTCCATAATGGAAAATTATCCGACAGCTTTGAGGTGAGCTCAGGAGTACGACAAGGATGTCTACTTTCACCATTACTATTTCTTATAGTAATAAACGACATTCTTGTCAGCGCTCTAGATAGAAGAACAGGTGGCATACAATGGGGATTGCTAGACCGCCTTAAGGACCTCGACTACGCGGATGATATCTGTTTGCTGGCCCACAGACATCAGGACCTCAAAAACATTTTAAACAAATTGGCAACAGAAAGTAGCTCGGCGGGCTTAAGGTTAAATCCGACTAAAACAAAAGAAATGCGGATAAATGCAAACACCCTTGAACGGACAGCGCTAAATAACCGTTACGTGGAACTGGTAGACAAATTCTGTTACCTCGGTAGTATTATTACCGAAAACGGCGGTACAGAAGAAGATGTCAGTTCCAGAATAAATAAAGCAAGAAGCGCATATGCATGCCTGTTTCACATATGGAGATCAACAGAGATCTCAATTAACACCAAATTGCGGCTGTTCAACTCCAACGTTAAGGCAGTTCTTTTGTACGGTTGCGAAACATGGAAAGTCACCCAATTCATCACAGGGCGCCTACAAGTTTTCATCAACAGATGCCTACGTCGTATCCTAAAAATCCGCTGGCAAGATAGAATTTCAAATGAAGAACTATGGCGCCGTGCCGGCCAAGAAAGGATAGACGACCAAATCAGGCGAAGGAAATGGAATTGGATTGGCCACACCTTGCGACGCGAAGACGATAATCTAGCCAAACAGGCCCTTGACTGGAATCCGCAAGGATCCCGTCGAGTCGGAAGACCTAGAACAACGTGGAGGAGAACCCTATTATCAGAGGCCGCAACAACCGGGAGATCCTGGTCAGAGCTGAGAGCTGTCGCCCAAAACAGAGTCCGCTGGAGGGCAACTGTTTCCGCCCTATGTCCCATGAGGGATTAAAGGAGCAATTAGTTAGTTAGTCCTTACAAAGTGCTGCTTAACTAACGTCAAATCAAATTATTTTATTTTAAAATGCATTTACTAGTTTCTGCAAAATTTACTAGTGTATTTACTATTTACTGCAAAATTTCGAAAGGTTTTCGAAAAAATGCCAAGAGGGGTATTTTGTAGGCAATAATGTGTTGTATAAGTAGATGAAAAACAAATTTTGCAAAAATCAATTGTTGAGTTTTTTTTTGCCGAATAGTAATTTTTGGAAACTTTGACCTTGAATAACTTCGAAAGGATTGAGTTTTCGAAAAAATTACAAGAGGGCTTTTTTGTAGGCAATAACGTTTCGTATTGACTGATCAAAAATTATTTCGAAAAAGTTTTTGCTCGATTTTTTGGCCAAAAAGTGATTTTTGATAACTTTGACCTTGAATAACTTTAAAAGGGTTAATCGGGTCAACATTTTTCTAAGAACTAAAGTTGTAGACAATTTCATTGTCAACATTTTGGGCTCATGCCCGGGGTTGTACGACCTATAGAAACTGAGATACAAGGAAAACGCGATATCTCCGGCGGCCATGTTTTTTTTGTGATTCCGTTGTTTTCTTAAAAAGTTCCAAAGGAGCTGTGAACCAATTTTCAGCCATTTTGGAATTTTGTCCCCTTTCGTGCAGTTTTTTTGCTAGTTTCCCCGGACTATATGTTGGTTTTTTAATTTTGTATGAATTTTTTGTTTTTATTTAGTGTAAATTGACTTTTTCTAGTTCTGACGCTTTTGTCTAACTTTGCCGGCCACCCCGCACCCCTCAGACATCCCGTGTATTTTATTACCGAGAGAGGGCGCATTATTTTTAGTAGCCCACGGGCGCCGAATATCGTAGGACGGCCCTGCACAAAACAAGAACCCAGTACGGAAAGCAAGTAATTTACCCATCGATTCCGAAAATAGTAGTTCAGATTACAGCAAGTGGAGATAAGGCATTACATTTGCACGGCCATGTCATAGGCGGTAACCAATCGTGCCCATTCTGCATTACATAGAACTCTCAAACTGCATTACATCCAACGCTCAAATCATTACTCCTTGCATTACTTTTATGTGGAAGTAATGCAGCAAGGAAGTACTTTTCAAGAATTAAACGCTCTTATTTTCTGTGTAATGAGACCTAAAGAAATATGAAGCAGTTCTAGAATTAATTTTGCATGTAATTTATTGCCAGTTTCCCTAGTGGAAAGAAAGGTCTACAATGGGCCTTGGGACTAACCAATCAAAGTTTGAGTTATTTGGTTCGAAGAGGAGAATTTTTCGTAATTATTATTATTAATATTATTATTATTTATTGAGCAATATTTGTACAAAAGAATAATTCTTAAATTAGTACAATAAAAAGTGGTAAGAAAATACTTAAAATATGGAATTACAATTAGAGCTAAAACTAAGATATATGTATAATGTAATGTAATCTCAAACTTTTGGCCAGGCGTGTATGTATTATATACCTACGGTGACCATATTTCCGAGAAGGAAATACAGTACAAGCAGAACAAAAAAAAAGTACCGGGGGGCGGGTGAATCTAAAATTTTAATAGCAACCCCCATTTTTTTCGCGGATTCTGATTCTTCGAAGGGAAATATGAAACATTTTTCTAAAGATTTTTTTTATTCGAAGCCCGACTGCACCCCCCAATTTCATCAAAAATCAAAATTATCCCCAAAAATCATTCAGGGTACAGAGAAGCTTCGGATAAAAAAATGTTTCTAACAAAAGTTTGATATTTCTCTGCTAGGGGGTCAGATCTGTGTTTAAACGATTCCACCCTCCAAGTTGAGCAACTTTCGTTCAAAACTTTTTTCACGAAAACCTACCCTACCTACCCTAAGGTTGTGTAGAATTATCACGTTCCTTCCAAAAATTGTTTTATTCTCAAATAGTTTGCACAAATACAGTACATTATTCAGCACGCTGTGTAGATAGAGGACATTTTACAATTTTTCAAAGATTAAAAATTCCAGAGAACAGGTACACTGAAAAGAGTACTGTACTGTACAATACAGTACGGTTGGTCACCGTATATATAGTCAATTAGGGAATCCAATCCCGCATAAAAATCTCAATCCCGCAAGCCCGCGTTCAAAAACCGTACTATGGTTAACCATGGTAAACTATGGTAAACTTTTGTCGTTCAAAAACTCCGTGGTTAACCATGGTGTAGTTAAATTTTAACCCTGCTCGGGAGCATGGTTAGGGATAGTTAAGAAGGAGAAAAATAAAAACAACTATCTGACAGTTGTTTTAATGGTAAACACATGAACAAATAAAAGGGGAATTTGTTAGATTAATGCAAATAAATACTTAATGGACACATATGAAATAATTGAAGCAAATAGCGGAGCCTATTTTATGGAAAACAAATTTCATTTTCTTTAACTCATAGTTAACCACGGTGCGTTCAAAAACCTCCATGGTTAAACATAAACTTTCGTGGTTAAGTGAAGTGATGCAGCATAACCACAGCTTACCTCGTGGTTTACCATAGTAAGGTTTTTGAACGCGCTCCTGGTAATAAGTTTATCCGCCGATTTCCAACCTCTGAGGTTCCGAAATTTCAAAATTGAACAAAGCTATGAGTGAAAATTAAAAAAATGAAATAAAGTACCAAATATTGAATCAGTATGAATGAATTTGTAATTCTGTAAAATCTGGAATGCATAGAGACTTGTGTACTTCGAATTTTGTTTTAACTAAATTACTTATCTAAGAAAAAACAAAAAAAACAATCATGTAAAATCAAGCACGTTTTATATACTAAATTAAATTTCCTTAACACAATTATCATAAAAAACTAATAAACTTAAAGAATGCCTTGAGTTGTTTTCCCCATCACACTTCAATTCGTTGAAAAAAGAAAAAATCCAAAAGTTGAATACAAATAATCAAATTATCCTTATTCTATAATTCCTTCTTAACAAAACACTCAAAGAAATTCTCAAACTCAATAAAAATCTCCTCTTAACACTCAAACGTATCTCAAGTAAAAAGAAAGCACAAAAAAAAATTGTTATAACGCCTCAGCAATTCTTGGAAATTCCTTGAAAATTCTTTCAAAGATCAGGAAAAAAAATATAAGAAAAAAGTTGTTTTTTACAAAAAAAAAAATAAAAAAATCAGAAGAAAATAAAAGTCATCACCCCCTTAATAGAGAAGGACTTTTAGTTCCTTTTCCAAATCAATTAACACCAATCGTAAATTGAATTAACCTTGAATATTGGGCATGGAATAGTAGAGCAAGGTGAAGGACGGCGACGGGGGCGGTGGCTCGTAAAGGACATATTGAATAAATTACAATTGATACAATTTTCCCAGAAACTCATTTCATTTGTTGGGGAAAATAGGATTTTTTTCTGTAATCCTTGAAAATTTCGTTATTTTTCTCTTGTCACTTCGTCGGAAATTCATTAAATGTTATCAAAATCCTTGAATAGCTACCATCATGAGCAGGATTTGCTACAATTGTTTATTTATAAATTGTTTAACGAGAGAATCAAGGTTGCGTGGGTAGAGGAAGGAAATAGCAAAACGCGACGTTTTCCTCATCCCCATCGTCATAGTAGTAGTAGTCGTTGCCAAGGATGACGATGACAACAGAGAAAGTAGGCATTGGAGATTAACCAAAGCCGGTCGTGGTGTAATCATCCTTCCATCAACCCCAAAATCATTCACAAGCCATCATCGAATCCTTAAAGTTTTTAAGTTGATGGTGTTCTTATTTTTTTTTGTGATATTCTAACAACACCAAAAAAATATATATGTATATATAAAGGACCTTTTCTCACGGATAGCAGCATGGATTCTCTTTGGCGTACAATCCAAACCACAAGGATCTAAGGCGGCAACAGGCATAGCAGGAAGTAATCGATCGATTTAATGTTAAGGATTGTTATGCCACCCACCATCTCTTCTTTCGTCTACCACCAGTTCTTGAACAAAAAAAAACGGAAAAAAATAATCTGTTAATACCACCAACTCGACACCTATTTCTCTCGAGTCCTCGAGGTTTTATAACATGAATTTGTGCCGACAACGACGACGACGATGGCGGCAAGACGAGACACAACACAAAGGGCTAAAGATTGGCGGAAGATGATGTTAGAGGCAGAAGAAGAAGAAAAATAAGGTGCTACCGCCACGTTTTCTGTCAAGAAATTTAATTAAATCCAAAGCAGTATCAAAATATCTCTTCGTCCTGGAATTTTCCCCAATTTTTTTTCCCTTAACAAAACAGGAGAGAATGCCATACAACGTACACTTCAGTTCTATCACTTAGAAATATATAGAGAAACTGGTGGTGTAATGGAGAGTGGTGTGGGTCCATAAGGGTGGTAAAGGGGCGGATGGAGGGAAAATAATAATAAAAGAAAATGGTTTTCCACTCACACTCCACACACTTGAATTTTTGTTTCGTTACTGTTAGAAAAACCAAAACATCTTTCCCGTCACGTCCTGTTGGTTTCTTGAGCTCTCTGTGCACCCTTCGGAGTGCCCTTTTGACGAAGATCCTTCATTGAAAACTAGTGAAGGATAATCAGATTGCGTTACTTGGCCTATTACATGTAACAAGGACCTTGGTAAGGATGCCACAAGAGGACTCAAACGTTGTTCAGTGCAGCCATTGTCATTACAACTACTGCGGTATTGGTAATGTGCCTGATGGTACCAACTCCACACATTAATCGACTGTGGAAAATGTCCTGAGCTTTGATCGCATTCACCATAAGCATTCTAGACAATTTCCTTAGTTGTTATATAGAGTTGGAAAATCCTCTTGTGCGTCACCATCAACCAATGGGGTATGCCGTTTTGTGGTAATTTCCATTTTCCATTCACAAGACGTGTTTAAGGATCAAAGATCTTAACCCCACCTCGTCGCTCAAGATGAGCTCCCTTTCCAAGTGTGCAAATTGATTTTGTAGCTCGACCCTTATATGTATGTAAGGCTGCCTTAAAGGTGATCCTTAAATTATCTTAAAATTACTCAAAAGGACACGAAGAGTCACGTCACGCCACTGGTGCACTATCGTTTGAGATATACTTTAAAAAAATCCCATTTTTGCTTCGTGTCCTGTTTTAGCATTTTTTTTAAATGGGGTTTTTTTTGCGTGGATGAAGTATGATAGTCACGTGTGTGAGAGTAGTAACAGTTGCAGTCTTGGCACGTGGATGAATTTCCCTGAGTTTTTTTCCCGGTTATTTTTTTTTGTTCAGCGCCGGGGCTCTTTTCTAACATAATTGAATTAATAACGCTTTGGTGGCGGTTATTCGGGCGTTATCCTGATTTTGAAGGAGTTCTGTCATGTGGAAGAATTTTTATATAATTTGAAACTGGCTGTGCTTGCCAAAGTTTTTTTTTGTTAATAGGAACCAGGGATTTAATGTACATGAAGTTGTTTAATAGTAATAATTTGTTTATTTTTAGCAAAACAGCCACGTGGCGGCTTAATTGGAAATTTTAATTTGATTTTGTATTTCTATTTGAGTATCAGATTTTTGATTAAGATTTTTTTTGATCAGCCAGTCTCAGCCCTTTTTTTCAATTGCTCCTAGATATTAACTTGTATAAAAAACGCTATTCACTGGACGTCGATGGGGAAGCATTAATGCTGCAGCAGTCGCATACCTACTCTTCCTCCGTTGGATACCAAGGAGGACACCCTCCTGAAGGGCGAAGCAATAACGCACGAAGATATATCTGTATCCTCCACTGGAGACCGGAGAGGACGCTATCCGGAAGGCACACCGGCAGAACACGAGAGACAGCCAGTCTTCTTCCGCTAAACACTGCTCAAATTGCACTTCAGCAGGACGCAGTTGTAGCATACGAAAAACGTCAGACTCTTGTTGGACTGAACACTACCGGGGGGGGGGGGGGTGGACTTTTCGACTGTTTGTGGAGTTTATAGAATATTTCAGGAGTCTAGATTAAATTTAATCTACCAGTCTCAGTAGCCTAGAGGTTCCATGGTCCTTTATCCTTCTCACTACTATTTTTCTGACTTGATCTGTTCGATATTGCACTCTATGATAGAGCCAAAGGGTGCAAACTGGGTTGGCTTTTAAAAAAAACACAAGCATACATCAGAGTGTAATACCGTACTACAATAGGGCTTTCTTCATTTAAAAAAACCTGGCTTAGGAATCGCCCTTTGTACTGTCTGTCGTGTCGTTCAGGTCATGGTGCAAAGTGAGGTGGTTTTGAAGGCGCCAGAGCCTACACCTTAGCTACCCTGGAGAGGAGGCGCCAAAGCCTCCAAAGAGAAAGAAGATGTCTCCACAAATAAGAGACGAAAAACGGCCAGAAAGAGCGCCCTGGAAGTGGTTAATGTCCCTCGGAGAAGGGGGGTCTACCCGGACCCATGTAGAGCCTGGGTTAGTTAGCGCCCATGGAAATGGAGGTGAAGCAAAATTTCATTAAACTTAAATATACTCGACGAAACCAGTCGGGTTAAACCGGCTTTACATGTGTCTCTTGGAGTATCCTTTACTGGACATATACCAACCAACGGCAACACGAAGTAAAATTATATGTATATCTGTCACTTCAACCCGGAACTGCCATGAAAACGGCAACGAGTTAACTTGTGGGAAAAAGCTTTCTATAAACTAAACGAAAATTTGGCTCATAGAAACACATTACAAAACGCAGACCTTATGGTGGAACTGCAGGTGGAAAAAGCAAAGCGGCGAACTTGCAGCAGATCAAATCGTCAGTAGGAGAAGCAGCGCAGGCGAGGGGAAGCACTAAGCAGTTAGCGATCGATATCAGGGACGTAGGCGAGATCACCTCCAAAAAAAGGTATGCGAGGCACTGCAAAGCCAACTAACTGAACCTGCTGCAAGTGCAGGAACACTAGACAGATCTTGGTACTTAGAAGGCTACCATGAATATGTCGGTAGGTGGGATGGATTGTCTACTGAATAAGCATGGGCTGTGGATTGAGATAGCCGTTATACAAATGGAAGACTTTTTGGGGCTCATTGTGGTGCTGGCGAAAGAAAAGGCGAAAGGCGAAAGAGATCTACTTATAGTAGTCATCGCCTTGATCTGTAACACAAAGTGGAAATCTCCACGAGTATTCCCTACGTGTTTTAAAACCGGTTTTTTAGGCGAGAGAAGCAAAACGGAAAGAGGGAAGTGCTCTAACATTTTCAACCCAAAATTTTTGCCGTAAAAACTAACACATGCACAATTTTGTAAAACGGAAAAAGAAGAAGAAAGATGCATTACACACACTGACGAGAAAGTTGCTCATGCATGGTGAATTTCCCCTGCAAACAATTTCTCGGAGGCTCGCTTTCTCGGACCATTCTCGATTCGAAAAATGCTTGCGAAGGGTACGAGAAAAGATTCAAAACGCAAAATGAAAGCTTTCCTGGTTGATTTGTTTCTCCGAAAGCCTTCATGCTGTAGAAAAATATTGAGAGCCGATTTCCCCTGAATGGGACTTCAAATCTCCAAATTACACTAACAACATAACGTCATTTCACCGATTTGAAGTCCTATTGAGAGGAAATTTTGAGAGCCTTTGGTTTCTCTTCAACGATTTGTTTGAAAAGTTTGAGCTTTTGACTTGTTTTACTCGGCGGAGAGATTTTCGGGGCAGAAGCGATTTGTTACCGATACGCGTATGCGATTCGTTATCAGCACGAGAAAGCGATTCGATCTCTTGCTCCGCTTTTATTGCCTTCGAATTCGTTTACGAGTCGTTAACGAGTCCGAGATCTAAGCAAGCTTTCGCTTTTGGCAAATCATTTTCGAATCGTTTCCGAATCGAAATGTTTGCAGGGTCCCGACGTGTAGACAGAGAGCAATAGGTGAAACTGGTTTACCAGCATGTAACGAAAACAGCAGCAAAACCACGCCATAAGCACAGGCTGGGCCCAAAAAAGCTCGATGAAAATCTTTTCAAAAAGATAATCCTGCAGGATAACATTGAGAACTAGATCAAAGGGTCGCACATATCACCGCGGTGGAGGGGGCATGTGACGCCCAAAACTTCGAAGACGCCCACTGAGCTTCTGGTGGAACGACGAAGGGCAAGAAGGCGCTGCCAGCGAAAAGGATTGCCGCTGGAAAAGCCTTGTGATGGGCGGTATACCGAACAGAGCGGTGAAGCTGGCAGCAGGTGTATTCACCCAAGGGGCGGCGCTTTCATAGGTGCGAATGGTGCACTTGCACCGGACGTCATTGGACGAGGGCGCAATTTCTGATATTAAGATTATAAAAAAAAATTTAAAACTTTGAAAAAAAATTAAAAAAGTCTTTCTATGACATTGTAACGGTCGGTTAATTATTTTTAAGCAAGGCACTTCCCGGAAAAGAATTTTAATTCAAAAAGTTTGGAATGCAGTAGGCGAGAAAACAAAAATTTTTCTTGGAATGAAAAAAAATAAAATTTTTTAGAGTAGGTATTGAGCAGTGAACAAACACAGTCCGGATTGATTCGGTTATAGAATCTGTTAACGTTTTGATTAAAGTTTTTGTAATTTGGACAGGACGTGTTATAATACGGAAAGTGTAGTTACACGACCAAGAGGACGTTTCCCGAACCGAATTATTGGTTTTGGTTGTAGAGCAAAACATACCTACATACATACGTGCAACAAGAAAAAATAAAAAAAACGAGATTTTTATTATTTCCCGAAGGGACAACTTGCAGCGTGGTGTGGTGTTACAAGAAAAGGCTGTGCAGAGGGGTAAAGTTTATTTATGGTTTTGTGGCGCTTCATGATCCGAAGAGAAGAAGAGTCCAAGAAAAAAACTGACCACCAGCAGCAGAGAAGCCTGCAAATTTTGTTTAAGTTCTTTTAATGTGTTTCTTTGTTTGACCCTAGTAAATACAAATACGGGATTTCATATTATTGCCAATATCTAGTGTAGATTGCATAGGAATTGAAAAATCCGCTATCGGCCTGGCAGAGGAGGCATATTACAGTGTTGCCACTACGGACTGATTCTGAAGTAGAGGAAATTTCCTTTATAGGAGGTTCGGACAAAAAGGCGTCAACATGTCAAATACCAGGGTAACAGTTTGAAGAAGGATCTTATACAGAGGCCGATTAAAACTAACGGTTCCTTAACGACTGGATCAAATCTTTGAATATAATCGAGAAAAAGGGATTTACTTTCGCAAAACGTTCAGATTCTACATCCATATGAGGTGTAAATAAAGTGTTTATCGGTAGATAGACGACAATAGGACGCAGTTCGATAGACCGTTCTGGTGGTGCCGGGTAACCTTTTAATATTGATTAAAAATATTTAATATTGGGTGCGAACATGCACTCGATTTTACCTGGTGAAATCCTTTCACCTTTAATATTTTGGTTTTGTGTCGGCCGATCACCTGACGTATCCGGGAATCGTGCCCTATTGGGCGTTTGTTAATAAGATAAACACAAATTTGCAAGGGAGTGTTGTTCTGATAGCACCGATTTGGCCAAAGCGACGTTGTCCGTTCCTTGTGTTTTCAAGTGCAAAACTGTTGCGAGTCCTTTTCGTTCCCACCATAATTCATCACCAACAACACCTATTAATATTCTTTTTGTCAGCTGTTTGTTGTTAAATGTGTTGATTGTTTATTGAATTGTATTAGCGAATTTAAATTAATATATTTATCTTGAAGTTGTAATTACGCTGTTTATATCTTTATTCCTTTCTAGTGCTAGGTTCCTTTTTTTGTTTCCACGATGGTTGGGAGGGAAATTTTTCTCTAGGGTTCTCACGTCGTTGAGTTAACGTTGTTACAGGTTCCATGATGCCGTAAGGGTTGAACAGGACCCTCTCTGAGGAGTACCGAAGTCCGGGAATGATATGAAGAGTCTTGTTCACACAGACCTTTAGGTAAGTGGTGAACCATGAACCATAACCAGAGTATCGGTCCGGTCACACACCCCACGACCCCTCCCTCGAGCTAGCGTATACCGTGTGACCGGCATAACACCCCCTATAGATATTTCGGAAGACTAGGGAGGATGGTTCGTTTTCAAAATTTTTTATGTATGACCAAGTATGGTGGCAGTAACCTTGCTGTCACCAGCAAGGAGCTCCATTGTGCTGGTACAACATCCTCTTCATATATTCAAAGATTTCATTTTTATTACCACGATTTAGTTTTCCAGTTTATTTTCTCAATAAAATATTCTATATTTTAACTCATGTAACAACAGAACACAAATTCTCAAAAAGTTACATAAATTCTGTCCCAATACTTTCCATGCCAGAAAAAGCGGGTAAATTTTACTTCCTCTCGTAGTCTCAAGACTTTTGCTACTTCCTCTCGAGACTTTTGCTTCGAGATTTGATGTTCTCAAATTTGAACGTAAGATGTAAATACAGAATTAAGCAGTGGAGGGAGACGAAACCCAAAATAATTTCATTTTCACTACGCTGGAGCACTTTTTGAAATTTTTGTAAAATGCACCATATCAACTCACACGATGGAAAAAAATTGTTCCGATGGCTCTGTATTGTGTGTTGCTGTTTACTGTGATTGATATAAACTTCAGGGCGATGTTGGTGCACTTTTAAATTTGGTTCCAAGATTTGTTAAAAGAGGTAAATAAACGAAATGAGAACAAAATATCTTGCGATTTTTTTGTTTGTTTCCTTACTGCCTAACATATTAATACATATGTAGATTTTTTTTATGTTATACGAGTTATTTATGGTGCAATTTTAAGTTTTGTGCCTGCTTCCTCTGGAAGAATTTATGAAGAGTAAATTGAGTGAAATATTTTTATTAGATTTCAAATTTTGAGTGATAAAAGTGATATTTTAGATTTAATAATAATTATTAAATTATCTGCTAATTATAGGTAATACATTTTTAAATTATAATTATTTAAATTTATGTTTTATTAGAATTAATTAGTTTATTGTTTTTTTTGTATGTTTACGAAAATTAAAATATTTTACTGTTCCGCGAGTTATGAAAACGGTACCGGACAAACGTAAATAGTACATACAATTTTCCATTATGAATGTACTTCTTCAACTCAGACTTCATTGATGCATCCTTTCAAAATAGGTGTGAATTTCAAAAAAACGTATGTTTCTAAAGGCAATTTCTTGTTTTGATACTATTCAAAATGTATGCTTATTTCTCCACTTCGGTTAAAAAATTATTATTTTGAAAAACATGTAAAATTATTAATTTTTTAGAAATTTAGTGAGACTAGTTAAAACGATTAGATGATGTCTGTTGGTAGAACTCATTCAGGTTGGGGAACCCGTATCGAAACATAGAGCAGAATCTTTACGAAATAAAATCACTGAGTTAAATTTAATTTGTTCCATAGTAATCTAGTATGATATTTCAGAAAAAATAAATTCAACCAATATATACCTACTTACAAAGCCCAAATGTCTGTTTATCTGCTGCAGTTGATATTTTAAATTCCACAAAAGGCTTTTCGATAGATTTGCGATCAGAGCAAAATTTCAGGAATTTATTGAAAAAGCAAAGCAAATTGCTACCAAGTCAGAAGTTCCTTGTGTATTTCCGCGTCCTTGCGATTCAGACTAAAAAAGAGTTTTTTCATATGATCAGCTGATGGGGCGCAGAATGGCATACTGCACCGGGCGCAAAAGAACCACGCGCCGGCCCTACGCCCAAGTATTCACAGAGTTCCGTAGGGAAGTAGTGTTCCCTGAGCAATGAAAACTTCTGCTCATCTCGAAGCCGGGTAAGCACGCAGATAACCCCACGCCAAGCCGACGCCCCCTCATTCCGAAAGTGGTTACTTCTATCCTTTTGTATAGACCTCCAGTGTGGGCAGCGGGTTTGAACAGTACGTTCAATAGGAGGAAAGTAATCTCTACGTATTGGCTAAGTGCCCTTCGAGCATCCTGAGCATACCGTACTATGTCCTATGAAGCGGCATGTAGCATAGTAGGAATACAGCCATTAGGGAAGTGAGTTTATACCACACGCAGTTTCTGAGTGGGAATGGACGTTATAGGATATACTTTCACCGCTTCAGGTTGCATGATTCACTGTTCCGCCAAGAATACCAGAACAATAAAGAGGATCCGGAGCATGTACATCTTGGAACAGATGATGAAGTCGGAGGCTATGTGTAAAATGGTGGAAGTTGCGTTGAGAGGGAAGAAAATACTAGGAGAGATAGCAGCTAGATAACTGATCCAGCCAGGTGACGCAAGACGGTAGGTCGCTGGCCCCGTTCCAGTGACCACCCCTTTTAGGGACCCCTTCCTTCGCCTGACTTTAAACTGCCTGCAAGATGGTTGGTGACTTAGTAGAAAACTGTCATTACCGTCTGGCTGCGGACCCTCGAGGGTATCTCCTGTCTTAAGCATGGGCCTAAACCAGGCGGTCACACACATGCAGCCAGATCTATGTAAGATTCTCACCACTCCCTCATAAAAGGAACCCAGATGAAAAAGTTACACTCGAGGCTGAGTCAAATAAAGGACTTGTAGATTACAGACCGGGCTGCTGCCAGAGAAGGAGCTTTCGCCTCTTAAAGAATCCCAGGCATTGGGAGGTTTTTCTTTGTCGATTTTGAATATGTGGTTATGGTACGTCCATCACCTGAAAACTAATACAGCATTTCTATCCGTAGTCTAGGAAATGCGATCTGATGATAGTGGACAGTCCAATGAATTCTCTTATCATATCAAATGCTGCACCTCCAGCTCACATCCACAACATACTGGTATGTTGTCTGATATTGCATTGCACAACAATGACAAAAGAATCCGCCGTAATTTGCGTTTTAATTTCGATGTGAACATGAGATAGCGTCAACCAACCGAGATTTTATTTGTGGTGTTATTGGACGTTGGAGAAGCACTCGTTGAAAAAATTGTAGCCATTATTAAAGTGGTTTAAGTGTTTAACAACGAAAAGCTATTACCCATGCATATTATGGATGTAGTGCGATACTCGTCTAGCTTTAGGTTTGGGAAAAATTTGGGTTAATGATGTTTGTTATTTGCAAAGGGTGTTCTTTAATTGAAGGTTGAACATTAAAAGATACTGGAGATTTCAACGTATATAGATTAATTTTGTGGGATTCGAACATATTCCGTAGAATATTTAAATTTTCAGACGAAAAAAAAATTAATGAAACGCATCAATTTGTCCCCCGCCATGGTTATGGACAATCAAGATATGAGCCATGCAACCATACCCCTAGTGTCATGTTGTCCAAGCGAAACCAATTATGCAGTGCTTGGACACTTGGACACAATCGTTTTGGGTCTCTACAAAACAAAAGTATATAGCATAGCACTTCGCTCTCTCTCGAATGGTGTGGCATATTGTGGGAGTGTAGATTGCCAACATATTTCGATGTTCCGTTGTGATTCCACCCGGATGCATCTGTAAAAAACCATAAACGTACCTTTTGGCCTGGCATTCTTTTTTTTCCAACCCCAGCTCATCATGGCTGGATACGTTTTTTCAATGTTTAATTGTGCTCGATTGTTTTTTTTTTTTTGGTATTTTAAAATGGAAATTCATTTTCCAAAAAAATATATAAAAAAACCCGAAACGGGGAGTACCGACGGGAAGCTGGCAAATATATTTTACTCAGAACGAAAATATGGCAACGGTTGCAGGTTGGCACAATGCGCGAAAAACCATCAACTTGTAGAACCCCCAAGGGTATTCCATTCCATTGATGCTCGATGTGTATTGTAGCCATTTTCGAATATGTAGAAGAGTTGATTGCCGGCGAATACCCTTTTACTCGCTTATAAATCCTGATATGAATATTTGCTGAATGCTCACAATAAAGCTTCAATTTCGTACCCGTTTCATTCAGACTCACCTTAACCATTACCACGGCATGTTGATGGCCTAGTTTCACGAAAAAATAGTTTTTAATAAAATTTTCCACATTGCATCGATGGAGGTGGTGTTTTTTTGGTATATTATATTGGCGGGGAGAAAGTCGTGTGGCCGCAAGACAGACTTTTGAAAACAATATTATTAATGGGCAACTTCGAATTTTTACCCCACTCTATTTTACACCTCCCAAAAATGGGTTTAAATTGCAAATCAATTGTCAAAAAAAGGGTTTTTTCCCTGGTGTGTGTTTTTATAAAAACTATAAATGTTTTAATACTATAATGGGCGACAATGAAAAATATTTTACAACCATTTTTTGATGAATAAATCATTTTTAACGATTTAAGTTTGGAGCCTGGAATGGTTTTCAGTTTGATATATTGCGACTTGGTGTTGCTTTCACTATGATCCATTTTCATATAAATTGCTTGCGGTTTTATGCTATTTATTATGCTTGTAGTTGTTGCCTGATGGTAAAGGACATGTATAATATCTTGTTTACATTGGGGTTTTAGTATTTATTAGTTTGCTTAGATATCTAGGTCTCGAGACTTGTTGTAAACTTTAACACCTGTAGACACAGATTTTTTTTTTAATTTTGGCATAACAGATGTTTTACCACACAGATTTGTTGCTGAGGAAAATGTAAAAATAAAACGAAACAGGAAATTATTCAAGAATAATGTGTTATGGACACGACACAAAAATGTTTGCGCAAAACTTGCTTTTTTATGGCTTTTTTACTTTCCAGTTTATAGGGAAGTTATACTAGAGTGAAAATGAACAAAAAAATTGGCGATAAGTGATAAGAACTTTTTATCATCCACTCGGATCATACTTCCTTCCTAGAATTTTATTAAATTTTATTTTACACAAAATCTTTATAAAAATCTTATGTAAAAGAAACGGTATAAACGAAAAAATGTTTAAATAAGAAATTTCATGTTAAAAAAAATTAAATTTCATTTTTATTTTTTTTTTAATTTGAGAAATAGCGACATTTATACTTTATAAACAGATTCCGGTATATGTTTACTAGAAAGTACATAAAAAAACCTACGTTTAGGAAAAAAAAGTTCACGCTAGGAACATCATTAAGTTACAAGGATTTTAATATTTTTCGAAAATGATAAATTTTTGGCCGTAAAAATGAAATTTTATTTTTGAAAATTTAATAGCATATTTATAACATTAAAATACATGTTTCCTTCAATTTTTATGAAAATCCACCGATTTTTTCATTATTTAATGCATTTTTAGTTAAAAAATAAATAAAATGAGAAATTTGGATTTTTTGAGGTTAGAAAATATTTTTAACGTAATCTCGCCCCACCAGTTCGATAGCCCTTTTACTAACGAGTATTTTATTTTTTTTGTTTTTTTCTACGACCAATAGACGACCGTAGACATTTGAAAAATCGTGTTACGATGCACTCAAAATGCACTTTTATGCACTTTTCTCGCTATGCTCACATTTGATTTTTCCAAACTTTTCCGTTTTCGACTCAGGTATGAAATGAAAAAATAAAAAATTTTTTGAAGTTTCTGTTACATCACTTTGAAATTTCTCTCTACTATTATTGTAATCGGTCCAAAAATCGAAATCGTAATATTCAACGTATTTTCATTTTACAAGGTCGCAATAGCAATTTAAGCAAAAATTTGAGAAAAAGTATGTGTCATTGTCACGTATGCGGTCATTTTTTTCTGCACGATCTCGCGCGAACCAAAAAAGATATCGCCGATCAAAGCGTATTAACTGAAATATGATCTGAAACGATTTTCATAAAATTCGGTCGAGAAGTTTTTTTGTTTAAACCGTGATTTTAAAAGTGGTTTTTGCGCCCGAACCAACAATGATAGCGACTTCGTTGAGGTGCCGATCATAGCGTATTACCGAAGTTACAATCTGAAAACATTTTCTAACATTCGGTCGAGCTGTTTCTTTGTTTAGAGGACGTAAGTGAGCTGCCGATCGACGCGAATTATCGAAGTTATAATCTGAAAAGATTTTCATAAAAATCCGTCGAGCCGTTTTTTTTGGTTGAACGAAGTTCGTGATTTTTGTACCTGCCCAATATCGCACGTACTAATTATGATACCGACTTCGTTGAGGCGCCGATCGACGCGTATTAAGGAAAACATGCTCTGAAAAAACTTTTTACAACTGTCAAAAATAAAATGTTTAACACGGTCGTAGAGCAAACTATTTAATGAGCTACTAAGCCTTTTAGATAGTTATATTAAATTAATGTGTAGTAAAAAAGACAATTTTATTAGTTTCCTCACTTCGTTTTTGAAATACAAAAATTAACGCATTTTTCAAACTGTCGAAAACGAGGTAAATATGCAAAAACTAGGGAAAGTGGCATCTAATAGGCGTTATATCCCGGCTTCACCGGCCGGCCAAACTGCGCAAGTTCGAGAAAATTAGTCTACTGAGCTTCATTTTTGCTTGATTTCCCATACATTCTCACATTCCGAAGTCAGGAAAAATAAAGTCTGATTTAGCCCAACAGAACCTGAAATCAAGCTTGAAAGTAAAAGCTCGCTCAAAAGAGAGTAATCAACTGGAATCGTGGAATTCAACAAAAAGCAACAACAATTTCAAGTACTGAAATCGAGTTTAGTCGGTGAAGCCACTTATGCCGATTGAAGTGAACTTGATTAAACTCAGGCCGGTGAAGCCGGGGTATTAGAATATTGAAATTTAACGAAATTTAAAGCTTTTTTCCGGGAGATAGAACCATACTCTCTTCTATGCGATAAAGTAGCTCAGATTTGCTCTTCCACTATATCCTTGGGATGTAAACTCGCCTTTATAGCCCCAATTTTTGCCTGAGTTCCCATACATTTTCGCATTTTGAAG
Organism: Thereva nobilitata; assembly: GCA_963855945.1. Classification (NCBI taxonomy): domain Eukaryota; kingdom Metazoa; phylum Arthropoda; class Insecta; order Diptera; family Therevidae; genus Thereva; species Thereva nobilitata. The sequence continues at coordinate 113,548,477 of OY979696.1, read as the reverse complement.
TCAGGAAAAATAAAGCCTGATTTCGCCCAACAGAACAAAGCTTGCTCAAAAGAGAGTAATCAGCTGGAATAATGGAATGCTTTTCCAGGGAGCTTTTGCATTTCTGACTTCTGGCGAAAAAGCAACAACAATTTCAAGCACTGAACTGGACTTTACCCGGTGAAGCCACTTATGTGGATTGAATTGAATATTATTGAACTCAGGCCGGTGAACCCGGGGCTTTACATTGATTAGTTTTGTTAATATCTCCTGAAATTGTTCGAATTTCCAAATTAAGCAATTGCTTTCCAGTTTATGAGTGGCGCTTCAACACGCGCAGGGCGACGACGCGCTCTTGTGTAGCGAACGATGTACGAAGGAAACGTTCTTTTGCTTATGTTCAGGGAAAACAAATTTTCTAGAAAAACTTGTGGATTTACTACTATTAACGTTATTTGAACTAACTTCTCTCAGGATTACTTTGGCGCCAGTTCTGGTAATTGTCAATTTCCCACTAGTACTAAAACTATTACTATTTTCGAAGTAGTCAGTTAATTAATATTATATTATTTAATATTACGAAGTTTTTGCTATTGGGTATAGGAGTTGTGTAGTTTTAAGAATCGTGTATGAATTCTCTTACAATTTGTTGTTATCATTGTTCATTTATTATTATAATATCCATTCATAATATTCAGAAATGCATTATACCTGGAAGTTGATCGTGTGGACCGAAAGGGTCAAACCCACAACCCAACTAGTTTATGTATTGCTTTCAAATTGGCCTCATTTTATTAGAATGAAAAAGTTCTAAAAATTTTATAAAAACTTTTTTTTGTACAAAGTGTAGTTTTTTTTAGAAAATGCAAAAAACTGTTTTTGACACTTTTTTACGCCATTTTGGAAGCTTTCCCAAAGGCTATCTTCAGTTCATTAAATATTATAGTTAAAGGCTTCTAAATTAATTCCTTTAATGAAACCTTTCATACTAATCAAAAAAACTCTCCATACATATACTCTCTAACAACAACCACTGCCCTTTCGATTGTCATAACAAAAAGTCATAAAAGCAAATTTCATCCTACATCTTGCCCCTAAAATAAGGGTGTAACGACCCGTCAAGCAATTATTATTCTTATTTATATCATGCAAAAAAGGATACTTTCCAACTTCAAAGAGCGACCAGCTATAAGGTCTCCTTACCGCAAGGACCTTCCAACCTTTCCGTGACAGAATCCTTGAGGAAATGAATGAATGAACGGAAGGCAGTTTAGTGTGGTGTGCGTTGGCAGCTTTATCTCCTTTCACTTTTTTTTCTTTTTGTTGGATACGAAATTCTTCTTTTTTTCTTGGCTAAAATATTCCTGTCCATTAAATTTTTTACGGCGACATAAAACAACAATAAACGAGAACTGACGCATATAACGCAATGGGCAAAAGCATCGAAGGAAAAAAAACCACCCCATACAAGGAGAAGGAATGTAGCAGGACGATTCAAGTAAGGCAAAACGAAAAAAATATGTGCGAATCAAAACGTACGTGGTACAAGGATACTTGAAGTATTTTCGAACAGGTATATATACGTGGAGGGGTTGGTTTCTGGGGGTGGGTATTTGTGTATGAGTGTGTATATGTTAGTGAGGAATACGCCAACTCATCAAATCTAATGCTTAAAGGCTTTAATGCTGCTGGCACCATAGATGATAAAATCTGAAATGAGATGAGAAATGCGTAAATTTCTTACTTTATCCAAGATTTATCTGTTTTCGTGGGACGTGCTACTTAACGTCGGTTTCTGTCACTTTTAATCGTGATTTCATTTGAATACGAGCGCGAACGAGTATATGGTATGGTATGGTGAGTGTGAATGGCAAATAGAAGGCTTGTAGTTATTATGTTGATGATATAAAATGGTAACAGGGAATTCTTGATGATGGTTTATGCTGGTATAAAGTATCCTGGGACAAGCTGCTGCCGTGATTGTAAGGATGTGTGGGCTTTTGTGCTAGAGAGGTTTTGTTTGACCGAATGATGTGGAAGGCATGTTAGAGCTTGATTGAGATCAGTGTGAGAGTCATATTTGAAATAGGGTTTGTTCAGTGAATCAAGATGATTCACTTTTGTAGTTGGTTAAGTTATATAAGCCTGTTATTATTATTTTTATTTTTAATGTGAAAAATTAAGCTTAGGAAACTCCATTTGTGAAACTAGTTTATTTCGTTAAGATCATGATGCAATGTCTAGTAGTAAGCATAGTTAGAAGGAAAGAACAGGATAGGATAGGTTCAAAGCGATCTGAAGGTTTGTCAGGGAAATGATGACGTACCTTAGGTTTGAACCTTACGATATTATATGAGATCGGTACGACTGAATGCAGTAGTTTGTTCCACAGCCGATTTATTTTATTTATAAGTGGATTTCTTAATACTTGGATGCACAAAAAAGAGGGCTCCAGGCTATGGAAGTAAGCTGATCAAACTAGTCTTGCGTTTCGGCAATAGCAGACAAGAGGACTTTAATTTTGGTTGAGCAGTCGTTATGTTAGCGATTTAATTTTTGTCAACGATGGTGTGTATATGTAAGTTCATTGCTTCTTTGCTAAATTAGCTAAATTAGGAAATGGCAAGCGCATACAACTTAATCTACAAATTTACGCAAGCCACAGCAAACAAAATCCTACGATCAGAGCGGTCCGAAGCATACCACCCAGAACAGCGATCGGTGATCTATTGAAGGCACAGGACTTGCAGATTACTTTTTTAAATAGGGGTTTGCATGCTTCTTATGCTATTTGGAATATGAAGAATTCCGTAAGACGGCTCTCACACTGAGGCAACAAGCAATAAGCAACTGGCAATAGACAACACGCAATATTATCGGGAGCGCCTACTTTACATTAAATTAAATTAGAGGTTTCACATTAGAGCAACTCGAACGAAACATGTTGCTGGTTGTGGCAATATTATTTCTGGCGATACTCAGTGCATTTTGAAAAGCGACAGATATTGCTTATTGCTTGTTGCCTCAGTGTGAGAGCCGCCTAATAGATATCCGGTTTCAGTTATTCCTGTGATATTTAGAGTTTCTTCAGCCGTTAGATACAGACCGCACACCGAAACCGAGAGAGTATTTCGTTTTATATATTATTTTAGTGCAACAACATTCCTGATGGTGCAACCTAGACTAAGTACAACGTCCCTGATGATTGAATTGAATTTGAATTAAAGATCACGAAGACCTACTGGCTTGCATTACAGAAACAAAAATGTGTAACGCAACGTTCTATGATCATCGAAACTGTGAAGTGTGTTCTTCTTCTTCTTATTTAGTAAGCTAATGGTTCCAAAAGTACCGCCGCCACATCAAACCAAAAAGTGTAGCCAACAAGTGTCCTGACATCAAACCAACAAGTATCCTGAGATCCTTTCTATGCGTTCAACAATTCCTTAGGTGCTTTAAGAGACGGTATGAGTAGGAGTCGTTTAGGGTTGGCAAATCCAGGCGTATTGCATCCTAGTCGGATGTATTGCATCCTAGTCCGATGGGCAAGGGCCCTCTTCCTCACTGAAGTACGATGAGTATGGTAGGAAAGGGAAGGTTCATCTGACAGAGCCATTATATTAGGATAAGGTACAATACAACTGGGTCGGTCCGTGCCATTCAGAGTTAACAGCATCACCACTTAAAGGTCGTTATAGGAGATTGGTAGTGAGACGTGGAGGCGTAATCAGATACCGTCAAGTGGGTTTTTAATGAATTGAAGTACGTCGTTTTTAAAAATTCTCTGAAGAAGGGTTTTAGTTTTGCTACCAAGGGAACCACCGGTACAGATGGTGCAGGGTTTAAAATCGACTCACACCATACTATCTTAATTGAACGACCAAAAAGGAAACTTTCCTTCGAACTAGGGCAATACTAGTAGCTTAGCAAGGTGCCAGGCGCAAAGGGATGTCTGCAGTTTTAAGTTGGTGCATGTCTGTTTGTGAGAGTTGGCTCGTTGGGACAGTAACTGCATGTGCATGGTGCGGTTTTAGTAAAAAGATGTCTATGGGAGAATAAAACCGAGTCTAATCCTACAGAGAATTACCGCTTTATATCTGGGAAGATCGAGGCTGTAATTTGAAGGAGAAGTTAGAGGAATTTGAAGGCGTAAGAAGGGCGAGGAACAATTCCTTATTAGAGAAGTCGGTGTAAAAGGCCCTTTGCGCGTATCGTCGAAAACAGGATTCAGAGGGAGAAATGGTGGAGTGATTATTAGAGATAGGGACGCTTTTTGCTAAGGTATCAGCAGCTTCGTTGCCTTTTATGCCAACATGTCTTGGAATCCAGCAAATTTTTATGTGCTGTTTTTTAAAATTAGACAGCGAATGATAGAGGGAAGGTACGATTTATTGTTTCTGTTTCTGATGGCCACTATAGAAGACAAGGAGTCAATAAAAATGAGGTGGTTGAGGGAGGTGTTTCGCTGAATTTTGACTGCCTGGTAAAAAGCGAGAGCGAACTTGGGAGGAGGTATGCTGGGCCAAAAGACGTGATTGTAACAGCGACACTTCATTTGTTTCTTTTGTAACACCGAAAGAAATCCTTTGATCAGATCTACTGGCATCGGTGTATAGGGGTGTGTGGTTGGGGAATCGTGCTATTATTTCTTCATGGAGTTGGCGGTAGAAAATGGAAGAGGTATCTTTCTTACTATAAGACTCGACATCCCTGACAAAGTAGTAAATCGATTGGGCACCAGTAACAGATTTAAGACATTGTGGATGGAGGTTTGAAGTGGGCGGAGAACAGGAACTGGAGAGTTATATTGGCAGTAACCAGCAGTGCCCAAGGGTAATTGTTATTGTGTAGAGTCACTTTTTTCCGAATAGGGATTAACATGAGCTAGTTTCTTTGAGTAGTTTGGGTGAACTTCAGAACATTTTTTAAACACAAGTGGATTTTTTTTGACTAGGGAATGTTGAGGATCTATCATCAGCCGAGCAGCAAGAGGATGTGTGCTCGAGCATCAACTCCCTAGTCTTTCTTAGGTGGGTAGGTAATAAAGAACGAAAAAAAATGATGATTACAACAACAAGATAATAAACTCGGGGTATCGCCCACGCTATCCGATGTTTAGTGAGGAAAATAAGAGCGACCTATTTGAAGGCGCAGGAGGAAAGGGGCGGGAAAGGACATAGAAACTGGCGAAACAGCTACACAAACAGCACCCACTTAGTACTCCACTAAGGCGAGTCCTCCAAAGGACGTCCCGTGAGCGTGGACAGCATTCTACCTCGAAGCTCCTGCCTCTCGGTTTTATGGGTCACTAGCCCGGCCTAAAAATTCACATCATTCCAATCTTTCATTTTCTCCGCAAGACTAGCTTAAGTTATGGCGTCACGGGGCTGGATCAGCTATTATTCGCTCTCTCCTGGTATATGTTTGCCTTTCTCTGCCTCCTCGAGCTTCGAAGTCCCGACTAGAATTTAGCTGAGGAAAACCCTTAACATATATCGGGTCCTGATCAGGCAGTGGTAAGGCATGCCACACCAGGTTTTCCTAGTCGGGGCCTAGTCAGGTCCATATCAAGAAATCCTCATCTTATGAAAAATAAATTCCAGTCGAAAATGGAAAAATATTGAAAGTTTTTGGAGAAGGAACTTTTGTAAACCAAGAAAGAAGAAGACATAAATTCCATTTGTTTGTTAAAAATGACAAGTGACAATCAAGAGTTTTCCTTGTTCTGAAAAGGTGTAAACAATTTGTGTAAAACATTGGATTTTGTGTTTTTTTTAATGTCTGTGAAAAAATTGGGTGTTCAGTGTTTAATACAGTTTGTGGAAAAGATTGGATTTTGTATTTTTTAATTAGTGGAAAATGCTGAAAATGTCAAGGCGTACAACTTAATCGGCAAAGAGTGCGTCGTCATCGTGCACCTTTAGATGGAGAAAATAGCGAAAAAGGAAAATTAGTAAATTTCAGTTTTTTGCGCTTATTACTGAAACCTTAAGTTTTTCGAGGCAGGTGGTTAGGACCAAAATTAAAGCTTGCGATATTCTCCATCAAAAAGGTAATAATACTTTTTTTCATAGGACTTGTAGTTTTGGCACTGTTTTGGTTAAAAGGAAGAAAATGTCAGTTTTTCGCGGTTTTCTCGATTATCTCGGAAACCGTTGGGGTTTCGAGGCAAGTGGTAATAGTCACAATTGAAGATCGCGATATTTCCCATCAAGTGGCATTAAACGTTTTACGAAGCGCTATCGTTGCGGAAAATCAACAAAAATATCAGCATCCTTAAAAGTATACTTACACCAAAACTAATATGCAAACTCCATCAAGAATTAGAACCCAGACTAAATCCCCGCACCAGATCCCGCATAAATGAAATATAGTTCTTATTATTACTATTGAAAACTTTTCCCGAAGCCTTCAAGCCGCCATAACTTCCCATCAAAAGTCATAAAAAAACAAATAAACTCATCTTATATTAATATATTATTTTTTTTAAATTATCTGCTTTTAACCCCATAATTTCAGATTAAAAGAGCCTAATTGATTCCAAATCAAGTAATCCTGGTCAGTTCCTGGTCAGGTCCTCGTCAGGACCTGGTTAGGTAAACCTGATCAGGTCTTGATCAGGCATTCCTGATCAGGTCCTGGTCGGGCACTCCTGATCAGGCATTCCTTATCAGGTCCTGATAGCGCATTCCTGATCAGGTCCTGATAGGGCATCCCTGATCAGGTTCTTATGCATCATCTGCATTACATGCCTTACACGGTCCTGATCAGGCATGCCTTATCGGGTCCTGATCATGTTCAGCAAAAAATTTCTAGTCGGGTTGTTAAGAGTCTGGTGAATGGCTTTCAGCGTTACTTCCAGCTCTCTCCACATATCCTCCGACCTCATCATCTGGTCCGGGAAGTTCTACGATGTTAGCTGCACTTCCGGTGGCTGTTTCCATTACAGTTCTGCGCTCTTCATTTAGAACAAGTGGATTTAATAACGCCAACGCCTTTATAGTACCTACGCGTATACATTTCGCAAGTTTTGAAGAAAATTTTGCCTATTGAGCGGATGGCATTTTCTATGACAAACGATAGCAGGGTCTGGTAAAAAAATTGAGTTCTGTTATCACCTCCTCCTTGTACATGAAACAAGGGGTTGTACATGAATCTCTCAGTTTTATTGCAGCCTAATTTATGCATTAAGTTGTGTACATATTTTATTTGATCTGCCCTCTGAAATGATTCCGTTTTTGTACTAATTATTGACCTCAAATAGTTACTTTTGAAAATTTTAAATGGATGCAAGAAATTGAATTGCAAGAGAGAAAGAATATTCTGCTTCGACGACACAACACAATCTTAAGATAAGAAATGCCTAAAAGTAATAAGGAATGAACATTTAGTTCCGATATTACTACTGCCCTTACTTTGATAAAATAAATACATGATAAATCATTATCTAACATAATAAATCCATATATGAATTGAAATTTTGTTATATCTCATAGCCCCACGGAGGTAAAGTAATAAAATTATGAGACATTATCATAAAATTTGTACAGCAAAACTTTGTAACATATTTTCCTAAAAACCTAATATATCCAACGCCCAAACTTAATCTAATAAAAGTATCCCCATAAAACTAAACAAAAAAACCACGGTCTAGAAAAGAAAATAGAAATTATCTACCCCCTCCGCAATAAAAACGAGAATAAAAAAATCTCTTGATTACGACTAAAGTAGATATTCCACCACCACCCACCCACGCCGTAAGAGTTTTCCTTACTTTCATTTCCAGGAGCTATATCAAGGAAAAAAAAATACTGAACAAACATTTTTATTGGCACGTTAATAATTGGCGGCCGCAGCAATGACCATTTCACCACTTCACCCACGACGGTAGACATAAAATTACCCTAGAGTGGTAGGAAACGTTGTAAAAGAGTAGAAGGAATGCGATGAAAGATAGAAGATATAGAAAGCATCCACAAGACGTCATCACTTTTTTATCACCTCCGATTCCTCATTGTCTGGGCCATGAACGATTACTATAAAACGCCTCAAGGATCGCAATATCGCACTTCAGATTAAGGACGATGGAATTTCATCTAAGTTAAGAAGATCAGATTACGAGCGCCTACAGATTGTTGTGGAATTTTGCTGCTGGTTTTTCCTGTTGAGCTTAAAAAAAGAAGATAAAAAAAATTTTCCAAAAAAAAAGAATAAAGAAAAGAAAAATAATACAAAAAGACATTTTTACTGTCTTCTGGTTGAGATATTTGTTAGCTTAAGAGTGTAGAGTAGTAGGTATTCCGGCACTTGGCCGTGAGAACTTTTTGGTGACCTTGGGAACTAGGTCACGGCAGGTCATTGACCTTGGGAACTGGGTCAAGGTCAACCACCTGTCATCAATCAATCAATCAGGGCCGTGGGATGTAGGTCAAGGTGGTTGACCTTGAGACGCTTGGATGAGTCGGTCAGGGTCGGTGGCTTTGGGCTCGGCGGGCTCGGCTGGGCTGGGGCGGGGGACTCGGCGGGGTCCTCGGCGGGGGACTCGGCGGTGGTCTGGGGGCTTGGCTTGGCAGGGGATATGGCAGGTACCGGTCGCTTAGGCATCCAGCTCCAAAGATGGCGCACGTGCTCATTTGCCGCCGCGTACTAATGGGCTGCTATGGGAGATCTTGCACTCTGCGCAGGCAAGCAAGCATGTTTTTCTATAGGACCCCACACTTTGGCCAGACAGTAGTGGCCTATGAAATGGCGCCAGCGTGTGTGCCCGAAAGCGTTATCCTATGAAAGGTGTGGGCCACGTCAGGGACTTCAGCATGAAGCGAAAGGGGAAAGTAGTGGAGTTGCCTATGTGCAATTCTTGGAGAGTATTGCATGGTTGTTGTTGTTGTTATAACCTGAACTTATGAAACCGAGTGAATGAATGAGAAATAATTTATTATTTGCCGACTACGGCGGTAGCTAATGATATTGATCTTACACTCTGTACAAGTCATTCCCTAGAAAAAACGCAAACGTGATTGGGATTCGAACTCGCGCCGCACGAAACCGAATATAAAAAACCAACGCCTTAGCCAACTTGACCAAAACGGCAGTTGGATGAAGTCGGGTTATTTGTGTACATATATGCAGTTGTGGAATTCTATTTTTAGATCTTGCGAGGTTTACCTGTGCGACCCGACGAAAATAATGTGCACATGATCGTGATGGCAGTTGCAAGAGCCTGCGAAATGAGAAAGAAAGAAAAAACAAAACAAAAACAGAAAAAACTGCAGCAGCAGCAATTTGAGAAGCAAAATCTGCCGGTTTAAAATGAAAAAAAGGAAACGACGGTTTAAGACGTGGAAATAAAAAAACAACTTCTGCGTGAATGAAATTTTACGGAAATGTTTATGCTTTATTTTTAAAAAATTAAAGATAATGTGTGTGAGAAAGGGAAAGGCTGTTGTTTTCATTCATTATTGAAAGAGAGGATATTAATTACTACCAGCAGTTAATAATATTAATAGTAACTAGAATATTATTATGGATAAAGAAAATGTTATGCGAGAACAAAAAAAGCAATTATTAATTCCAAAAGCTGTTTTGGCCGTAACTGAGTAAGTTACTGTTTTTATTTAACGTTCCCCATACATCACATCTTACCGTTGGAAAGATGTGATAAAAGCTTTTATCGTCCGCGGGGCTCAGGCGGTACTTCCGATCTAAAATCGAAAGAGCAAAAAAAAATTCTGAAAAACACGTTGTTGTGTAATTATTACCCTGGTAAAGGTTTAAAGCGAAATAAAAAAGCCGATGAGAAAGAATAAAAAAAGATCTTCAGCGAGCCGCGAGTGTGCAAAGCACCGAAAACATTTTACACCTTGAAAAGTGAAAAACTAAAAGAAGAAATGAATGATTCGAAGATGTATGAATGAAAAATACAAAATGCATGAAGAGAAATGGTGTAAAATAATCGACGGTTCTTGAAAGCAAAAGTGCTCGCTTAGAACTATTGGTGATGGCACTCGGGCATTAATTATATGCAATTGCAGGTGTCCATTGTCTGGCTCAAGCCTATTTAGAATTTTATGGAGATTCCCCCGACGTAATGTTTATGATTTTTACTGCGGCAATAAAGTGCAATAAATTATGCCTACTCTTGAGTCAAAGATTCGAGCGTTAATTATATGCAAATATGCCAGTGCCATGTCCATTGCCCTTTACTACAGAGAGAAAAACTTGAGTATCTTTATTTGTTTCGTTTACCTTTTTTTCTGAATGGGTAGTTATCTGTGTTTTTTGCTTCTTTTGGATTTTTTTGCCTGATGATGATATCTTAATATTGATTTATGAAAAACAAAATAATCAACCATCAGGTATCTCGACTGGATGAGAAAAGCAAAAGTAAAACTTGCAAGTTACTGCAGGCCAGGATTATTCGTAATATGCATAAGCTTACGCCATAAGAACCAGTTTATACTTGCGCATAGATTATCGCTTGGTAGAACATCCAGAGGATCACATGTTTGTTACTGTTTTTATTCAACGTTCCCCATACCCCTGATAAAAAAACAACATCACATCTTACCGTAGTTAACCTTTATTACTAAAAGAGTCAAGGAAGAATCGAGGGTGGAAAGTTGTTTTGGTTTTTGGTCTCTGTCAAGGAAAACAAGAGATTTTGTTTATTTTAAGTAATGAAATTCGATCGTGTTTGATTATTATTTCTGCTTTCCTATTTCCTTCTCTCTTTTTACTTTCTATGGTTATTTGACAATAGATTGAAAATGAAAAATATATGCAGAAATGCATCATAACTACACCCTAACCTAGCCCGGGTCAAATAGAGCTGAGACCGTCTAAAAATCCACCTTACAACAAATTGAGAACTTTACGGAAGCATACAAGAGTTAAACCAACCGAAGCGTAGTGAGAGGATGGACCAAGTTTACAAGATCCTTCATCTATGAAAGATAGAGCTTGGTAGACTAGAGACAGCTCAGAGCTTAGCGACATTGAACTGTCGACTGTTCTGTCTAAAGCGCAATGGCGAACAGCAAGCTCTTGTCGGAAAGATAGTAGAGAAAAGCATGGTGACTATATTGTACAAGGAGTATAAACTCTTATGGGGAAAATGACAGGAAATAGATGGGCAGAAGAAACCAAACTACTAGTTCATTTTTGGCCACAGATGTGACCTTTGTCCGATGTACCCTACATGAAGTTAGCTGAATTTGACCCACTTCGACGGTTCGTTCAAAATTAACTTAGTCAAAATGGGGCAATGCAAAAAAAATTCATTGGAAATTAATAAAAATTCATTCATTCATTTCATCCAAAAATTGATTAAATACGAATAATCGCATTGATATAAAACGAATTTAGAAACTGGTTTTTCAAATTAGGCGTAACCATAAAATATCTTAGTAATTAACGAACTTGGCCATGAACCGGATGAATTCAATCGGCCATGTTTTTTGGGATACATTTGACTGCAGCGCCCTCATTAATCAAACGCAAATTGGTAACACGGAGTTTATACTCCTTGAATAGTCTCCGTGGAGAGAAGAATCAAAGGATTGTCAACGCGAACGTACCGTTTTACTGCATCTGCTTCCTTCCAGTACTACCACCGTCGGAATAATATTTTGATGCCAGAAATGGGAAAACGAAGAACAAAGGCGCTACGTGGAATCGAACCGCGCACCTCTCAGGAAGGTAGCAGGGGCCTTAACCCACAAGTTACCGTAGTTTCAAGGTTATTAATGGTTTTTGCTAAATTTCGGTGGATATATAGATTTAGGAGTTTTTGCTTAAATTTAAAATGAGTTTAACTATATTTATTGCAAATGAACTCACTCGATTCAAAAACTGTCATCTTCGGTACCATTTATTGCATTAAATATTAACCATTTCTTGAATGATGTTATATTCGGTTTTTCTTGCTTTCGTCCAGGTGTATACTTACGACTGTGGCGGATATCTAAAGCCATCCTGTGGAGTTTAGGAAGGTTATGAATAATCTGACCTCTAGTCCGGAGATCTCCTTTAAGTCTTCCAGAATGTAACTGTCTAGTGTGCGTGCCGGGCATTTACACAGAAAGTGAATAAGTATTTCCCTCTCGTTTTCTCCCCGCAGATACAGCAATAAACATTGTGGGGGATAGTGATGAGCAAAAATGGTCTTGTTCTAGCAGTCTTGTCTTGTTCTTACAAATTTAGCAAGACCAAGAACAAGAACAAGACTTAGTTATGCTCGCAAGAACAAGAACAAGACTAACTGTGCAAGAGCAAGACCAGGAGCAAGAATTTAGCAAGAGTCTTGCGAAATTTTCCCCTAAATTCATTCTTTTAAAAACAAAAAATATAAAATTGATTAGGATGTTCAAGTAATGATATAAATATTTGTGTGTATTGTATATTTACTTTTTAGTATGAAGTTAACTGAATTTGACCCACTTCGACGGTTCGTTCAAAATTAACTTAGTCAAAATGGGGCAATGCAAAAAATTCATTGGAAATTAATAAAAATTCATTCATTCATTAATCCAAAAATTTATTAAACACGAATAATCGCATTGATATAAATAGAATTTAGAAACTGGTTTTTCAAATTAGGCGTAAACATAAAATATCTTAGTAACATGCATTGTGCGTCAACGAGATTCACAATCAATATTTCTGCATTTTGAAGCAAAATTTGCCGAAATGATTTAGGTAGATGTATCACACTGTCGTCTGTTTTTAATTAATTGGGTGCTCTGTTACTTTCATTCAATTACTGGTGTCTAGGAAATGAGTCCTTCTTCTGTTAAATCTTTCAGGATTTAAAAAGAAAACCATACAAAAATGAAGATTCCTACGTTTCTTTTTTTCTTAACCAATTTATAAAAATACATACAATACATACTTGATGAACGAAAATAGCCTTGGTCTTGCAGTTTTGTCTTGTCTTGTCTTGGTCGTGCACATTTAGCAAGACCAATGCCAATACCAAGACTTCTATGTTTGCAAGAACAAGAACAAGGCCAATAGTTAGCTATGTTAGCAAGAACAAGACCAAGAACAATACTTAGCTATGCTCGCAAGACCAAGAACAAGACTGCCTAAGCAAGAACAAGACAAGAGCAAGACTATATTAGTCTTGTATTGTTCTTGCGTTTGCTCATCACTAGTGCGGGATACTCAGCTTTGCAGGTTCTTTCCATATGAGCCAATGTCCGGCTATGATTGCCGTAACTCTGGCAATATCTCGTCGCGGTCTGTTTAGGAGGCCCATGCGCTGATTCTCCCCACTAGATTGGAGCGCATTATTACCGAATCAACAGATTTTGCAGTCTTAGCTATCTATGAAAATTCCAATGCTACATCCTCATCTAGTTTCGAGGTTCCGTTTCTCCACACTCTTCCTGAGGATTTTTCGACGATGTCCCTACGGCTACTAATAGCGCAGATAACCTTCTCCTTTGTAATAATAGCGGAAATATCTTCCCAGAAGTGTGTCATTCCCTAAGGCTTCTGCTTCCTTTTCGCCCTTGCATTCGGGAAAGTGTTTGTTCATTAGTAACTCAAAAGGTAAGTCCTTCAAAGAATAGTTGACACAGAGACTCTAAAATGACTGATAGTCCAATCAATATACACAAATCCATCTAATAATTGCCATCAGGAAACAAAAAATATGGTTATAAAGGAAACAATTCTAAAAAAGATAGCTTTTTTGTTTTTTGAATTTGGAATGGCGAACCTAACCTAAAAAATTCCGGAAAGTGAAAAAAATGCTTTTTTGCGAATAACAAAAAAACTTGAGCTCGGATCGAAAAAAATCAAATTATATAGTTGTAGGTATTCAAATTATCTTTCGATTGATATATATAAAGTTAAAGGTTAAAACACAAAACATAGAGATAAAAGCAAAAAACTGTTAAAAATCACATTTTTTTTAATTTGTTAATAACTTTTGTTTAACGCAACTTAGATATTTGTTATTTGGCAAAAATATTGCTTCTTGCTAGCTGAAAAAACGGTTTTATTTTTGTTGCGAAATATTACACTTTCCTTGAAATTTCACTTTTTTAAAAAAAAAGGCGTTCTTCTAAAAACGCTCCTCTTTGTCTGCGGATTCTTCTAGAGTTTTATAAAAGTCATCCTTTCGCTGTTCTGGTTTTTCTTCCGTGCATCGTGATGAACGTTATATTACGAAATCTGTATTTAATTTTTAATGTCGCGATCCCATCGCTAATCAGAGTGAATTCTTGTTTGTGTTTATTAGAGGTTTAGTCACACAGAAACCTCTCCCAAAATTCCTTTTTGGGTTATTCCTGCTGCTGCAGAATATGCTAGCGTTTCTTCGTTCTAGGGCTCGTTTACCAGTCCATATTTTTCTTATAGTCCAACGTCTAAGCTCATCAGTCATTTGTACAATTGCTCAAGGTCTATATAATACATATTCTGCCAGTACATGTTGCGAATTGTATATCGTACTTCCTTAAATCATTAGTCCTGGGGCATTGGTAGAGGTAGGATTCGGTAGTGTAGCGTAGAGTTTAGATCGTTTTAACTGTTTTCTCAGGACTTATCTCTTTGGTGTTCCGGCACCAAAAAAGGTCCGTGAGGCCGACTACCATTTGACCGCCTTGTTTCCATTATTAAAAAATATTAACTTCAAATCATAAGCCTCACCCCGTGTCAAGTCAAGTCAAGTAAAAAAAAGTGCTCCATCGATCGTTCTGATATTATTGGAGTTTGTTGTGTGGCTTTGCGTAAACTTGTTAATTAAGTTCCCCCCAAATATAGCGTTAAAGGAATGTCACCGCTTTGGACGGCTTGGTTTCGTTGTCGCGGTCACAAGCCAAGGCTAACTTGATCCTGTCGATAAATATTCACTTGGTTGTGCCGTTCAATTTGACGACGAAGTGTTTTCATAATCGTTTGATTGGTATGGGCCATCATATGAAGGTTCAAAATATTTTTAAATTCGATCGACTCGTATGTCGAACGCAGTCGGCGTACTCCAGGGTTGTGGGCACGTAGATATCCTCTTTGACTGGTTGTCAAAAATCCTCACTGATTGCAAGATTATATCGAAACGCATTCAGTGACGAATTTTGTTGTCACTGTTAAGGCTGAGATGTTCCGAATTGGGTATGCTTCAGGCTATCCCTTGAATCGGTCTATCGTTACGATATAAGAGTATCCACGAAATGGTGGTAGGAGTCCCACTATGTCTATATGTAATATCTATCATTTGGAAACTTGAAGGCTTCAGATGTGGATTTGTCTAGAGACTTTGGACCGTTAGTAACCAAGACACTATCCATACCACTCATTGCTGTCTTTTTTGATAAATATTTCTTGGTAACGGGTCGCCTTGTAGTTGTCGATTTTTTACCAAACACATGCCTGACGTATGGGTTAACTGTAAAATTAGACTCTAATGTCTGGTCTGTCTAGGGCAGTGATTCCCAAACTTATTTCGCTCATGGACCCCTTACTATAACAAAAACTTAATCATGCACCCCCAAACCCAAGTGAAACAAATTTTATGATATAATAAAATCTACTAAAAATACTTTAATCTGTTCTCTCTGAGAACACAATTGCACATAGCTAGGTAAATGAATTTGGTACATATTTTCAATTATTATGAAAACAAAAGAAAAAATGCAATTGTGCTTGAAAATATAGGTACATAGGTACTTAATACTTAAATAATTTTAAATAAGAAGGAGCCCAGCGGGAAAAATTGGGAGCGCTGTTCAGGGGAGCTGATTTTGAGCTTTCTGGAGTTTTCAGAAATTTTATACAATGAGCAAAACTGGCAATTATCTTAATGACCATAAATTGTGCCATTAGCATACTCAATAGACCGGTTATCGTTCGATTACAGAAGTTAAGCACCATTGAACGTGGTTAGTACTTAGTGCGGGGCCCGCTTGAAAAAGAACGGGAAAACAATAATTGCAAAAGTCGAACAAAAATAAAAACTTTTCGACACCCGGAACTTATTCACAAATCCATCAACTTCAAATTTTGCACATATTATGTATGTATAATTCGCGTGACAATGCAATCTGACCATTTTGAGGAAAAAATCAAGATGGCGGTTCCAAGATGGCAGCCGATTTTTGTAGGCATGTTAACAACGGCATAAACGTCAATTTATTTAGCGCTGTTAGCAAACTTATTTGTGCTTTTTGGCTTAGCTAAAATGTAGCACAGCTTCTAACTGTCAAAAGGCGTTGACGTTTACTTGTGAATTTTTGTTGTAAGCAAATAATTTAGTAATATTTCAATACAGAATGAAGATATTATTAATTTTTTTTGTTTCTTATTATTTATCAAATGAGCAATGTTATAATTTTTGGTTGTTATTAGCTGTAAAATTTGAACAAATGGTATCCCAGGAACGGTGTTAAGTTAACAGCGATAATTTAACAAAGTCAAAGTAACTTGGGCCTAAACGCGCCCTATGCCAGGAATAATATGATATGTAAAAAAAAAATATGGCGGTTTCAAGATGGCGGGAAAATTCTGCAATGGTGTTCCCCGACCCCGCGACATGGGTATCAAATGAAAGGGTATGACAAGTAGAATAGAATTAGCTGTGTTGCTCTATTCCAAATTCAAACTGGCGGCCAACACAAAATAGCGGATTACTTTTTTCGTTACAACGCGCTCGGTATGGGTATCAAATGAAACGGTGACGAGTAGAATACAGTGGCGGTGGATTACGGAAGACATATAATAGCCTAAAAAGTAGAAAATAAAAATAAATGAAAAACTAAAAAATAAGCTTTTATTTTATAATGAACTAAAAAGTAAAAAATAATTTTGAATGTAAAATTTTTATTGCTCCAGTCAGTATATGGAGGTTGTTCCTTTAAAAATAGAGTTCAGAGTGTAATTATTGAAGTTATTGGTAAAATTTATAAATATAACTTACTTAAATGTAAAAAGCGTGGGGCGTTAACGAAAAGTTACAGTATTTTTAAAATAAGAATACAGGTAAAGAGCGTTCCACCTGCGATGGTCTGAGAGTATTCTCCTCTGCCCAAATTCTGTTTGTATAACCAAAGTTTTTTAACAAATGTAATACTTTTAGTTTTGAGAAAATTTAATTGATCACCTTGTAACTTTAAATTTATTTCATCAAATTTGGCGAATACGTTAATGAAATAAGCTGTTTGCTTTTCGATTTCGTCCGCGCAAGTTTTTGTAATTTTTTATATGAAACCTTCGATTTCTTTCGCGGACCCCCGGTAGTTTTTCGCGCACCCCCAAAACAATTTTTAATTATCACGGACCCCCTTGATCATCCCATAGACCCCCGGGGGTCCATATGGACCACTTTGGGAATCACTGGTCTAGGGCATTGTTCGGTCTTTGTTCTAGTACTTCTCCGATCGTATAATAATTAACGTTAGTCGTTAGACTGTATTTTTCATCCTCGGTTGGATGGTTCAGCAGATTTGCTTCTGGCATCGACGTTTTCACCTTGAGGTATGCATCCTGACAATTTGCTGGCCAGAAAAACTTTCGGGCTGCTGAACAGTCGAGAAGGTATCTGAAATGCTCGTTGATCGCTACCAATATTTCAGCCAGATTGGAAATAAAGCGGTGATAGAAGTTCACCATCGCTAAAGAAGCTGAAGCTGCGAGATCAACGATAGTTTAAACCTGATCCGGGGTGATAGAAGTCTTCCATCCTTTGTGATGCAATGGCTTAGAAACATGATCTCTGGTACCAGCACTTTTGTGACTTTTTTTTCTGTCGTTGTAGTATCTTGGAAAAGACCGCTGGTTGGAGTTGGCAATCCTTCATTCTTTCCCGACTTGCCTTTTTCTTTTTATAGTCTCTAACTGATCTCTGAGCTCCATTCTTTCGCATAGAAAAATCTTTAGCCTTTTTTCTACATATTTGAGGAAGGAAAGTTTTTTATTGTCTTCATAGATATGAAATGTTTTTGTCACCATATCAGCACCAAAGTTCAATTAAAAGGCTAAAGAGTAGAGTTCTACTTGAAGTAGAAATCTTAAATTAAAAATTAATCTCGATCGTCATTTGTGTTTGCTTTTTTTTGCTTTGTAGCCTTGACATCAAATACAAATAATACTTAACGAGCAAAACTCTTTATTATTTATTTTAATATTCATCAAAATAATGAATTGAGGACTTCTAGTCTCATTTAAATAACCCAAAAAATCAAAAAACGAAAAAATTCAGCTTAATATATGCAAACACAAAAAAATGATGAAAAAAGAAAAAAATCAAGAGAGAAAACATTCAAACCTAATTTTCATCATCTTCAAAAAGTCAATAATAACACTTTATTCTCTAGAAAATGCTCTTCCAAAAAAAATTTCGTAGTCATGACAAACCGTTCCAAGGCGTAATTCCATCTAGAGATGGAAGCTCATCCCTGGTTTCCATTCCGGATCAAGGCTGGTAATCCCCTAACGCAACAACTTTTTAGAGTCAGCATCTTCTCCTCGAAGAAACATTAAATGGTCTCGGCAAATGAATAATTTAAGACCACCCCACAGGAGCCTCGAGTCCCGATCCTGGATCCCCCCGTCTACTTCTTGGCCATCAGCTAAAGCCGCCGGCTTTTCTCCAATTGTGTCCTCCTGAGTCCTGGCACTATATCCCATAGATCTGCCGCCATCGTTTTCTCGTATAATTTTTTTTTGGATGGTCTCATCCTTTTGATGCTATATAAAAGGGGCATCCTTGGAGGGAAAATCAGCAAAGGGAAGAAAGAATTTAGACCAATGTTTAAAAAGAGGCGAAAGTTTTTCTCTGTGTATATCCTGGTATTTTTTTTTCTTCTTATGCTAAAAACAGAAGTTCATTCCTTGTGAATCCTTATTTTCTTCGAGTCAGTTCAAAGTGCTCAAGTGGAACGATGACGATGAAATGTGCATCACAGCAGAGGGTTGACATCCTTCGAGCGAGAACTTACATTGATAGCTCCATTGGGTGTGTAGCAGCTGGCGCATTTATATCCTTCTGAAATGGCATCCTTGGATGGTATGACGAGGAACGATGATAGCTGTGCTGGCTGCAAAAGGGTGGTTTCGTCGTTGGCAGCACCATAGCAGATGAAATACATATTTTAGGTGAGCATCGGGGTATAAAGATGGATTGGTGAATGGTGGTGGATCGAAATGCAAATTCCTTTACGTCTCTTTCGGAATAGCTTTCAATAGGGATGTGTGCCCTGCTGGGGTTATTGAGAGAGATGATCGAAATTCTGGGTACCCCTCGAGGAGTCCTCCTGGTTAAAGCAACCGCTACAGCCAGCGGAGCTCCTAGATGGTTGCCGATGATGCTTCTGTTACCGGCTATTGCAGCAGCAGTCAGGTCGTGATATCGCACAGAGAGAGAGGAATCCATTCCGATCGAAATACACCAGAGTTTTCCAATTCAATTGCTGTTCTTCGGGTCTTCTATATGCGCTTTCAGTATTTCCAGTGCTCAATGGGAACGATGGGAGTTGTCTTAAGATTTTCTTTTGTCAAAAAAGTTTTAGATATCTGTCTGGTTGTCTGCTTGTCTGTCTAGTCTGTCTAGATGCCTTTGCTTCTACTCTACTTAGCTTTAGCTTTATGCTCAAATGCGAGCGGAGGAGGAAACGGTCGGTAACTGGATCGAGAAAGAGCCTTTTTGCAGTTGAAATGTAATCGAAATTCATTTGATGCAATGAATTTGACTTGAAATGATAATAAGTTTGAACAAGATGGAAGAGAAGGCAGTAAAATGGGTTTAAATTAGTTTATCTGAAAACTTATTTGAATTTTCGGTGGTTGATTTTAATAAACTTTTGGCAATGTTTAAATGAAACTTTTGGCGGGTTAAGTATGGTTTTATGATTTTGTGAATTGTGCTGAGAGATTGATTGAAAATTTCATGATTCGTTTTAAAATTTTATATGTGATTGGAATTTTGAATCTTCTAAAAAGCAACAACTTTTAATTTGAATAACTCTTAAATTATACTACACTAGTTGGGACCCGGCGCACCAATGCTGCTCCCATAAGCCAATAGTAGTAATCAGGTGATATGAATTTCAATATACAGTAGGAGAGTTTGAAAAAGGCAATTTTTGGTATTTTTGATTCCAAATAACAAAATGTGAAACTATTAGGGATCTGACATTTTGATCGCGTCAATAAAAACCATCCATTGACATGGCATTTTTCGAGATATGAATTTTCATACACAGATGAAGTGTCTCAATGAACCGCTTATTTTCTGTATTTTGGATAGCTGGAACCCGGTGAGCCTCGTTGCACCTAACGTTTAAACATTAAAAATCAATCCCAACATTCAAAATTCAACTCTTCTTAACCATTAACGAAAAACCAATTATTCCTATAAAAGGTCGCGGTATAAGGCCAACTAGAAGTAATATATGAGAGAGCATTAAACAACTTTGCTGCGTTCAATTTTGTATTAATTGTGATATTTGGAAGTGCTAAGCTCAGGAATCACCCTTTGTACTACCAGTCCGTTATGTCGTTCGATTGGTTTCAATGAGCTCCCCTTTTGATATTTCTGTAAAAAATTAACTTTATTCGAATCTTAAGCAGCTGGTTTAAAATTAATATTTTTATAAAAAAATACCTGACGAAGTTCGTAGTGCAGCACTGACAAAGTACGGCAATTGATAGCCTTCGAACCATTTAAAGTTATATTCTTCTTCTTCTTTAACGGCTCTACAACCGGGATTCGGTCCTGGCATCCCTAAGCTCCAGTCATCCAGTTTGGCATCCTTAAGCTCTGAGCGTCCCGGTCCACGCCATCCCTCCAGCGGAGGTTGGGTCGCCCTCGCTGTCGCACCCCATAAGTCTTAGTTATATTACTTAACTTAATTGCTCCTTCAATCCCTCATGGGACATAGGGCGGAAAAAGTTGCCCTCCAGCGGACTCTGTTTTGCGCGACAGCTCTGACCAGGATCTCCCAGTTGTTGCGGCCTCTGCTAATAGGATTCTCCTACACGTTGTTGTAGGTCTTCCGAGTCTACGGAATCCTTGCGGATTCCAATCAAGGGCCTGTTTGGCTAGATTATCGTCTTCGCGTCACAAAGTGTGGCCAACCCAATTCCATTTCCTTCGCCTGATTTGGTCGTCTATCCTTTCTTGGCCGGCACGGCGCCATAGTTCTTCATTTTAAATTCTACCTTGCCAGCGGATTTTTAGGATACGACATAGGCATCTCTTGATGAAAACTTGTAGGCGCCCTGTGATGAATTGGGTGACTTTCCATGTTTCGCAACCGTACAAAAGAACTGCCTTAACTTTAGAGTTTAACAGCCGCAATTTGGTGTTAATTGAGATCTCCGTTGATCTCCATATGTGAAACAAGCATATGCGCTTCTTGCTTTGTTTATTCTGGAACTGACGTCTTCTTCTGTACCGCCGTTTTCGGTAATAATGCTACCGAGGAAACAGAATTTATCTACCAGTTCCACGTCGCGGTTATTTAGCGCTGTCCGTGTTTGCATTTATCCGCATTTCTTTTGTTTTAGTCGGATTTAACCTTAAGTCTGCTGAACTACTTTCTGTTGCCAAATTGTTTAACATGTTTTTGAGGTCCTGGTGTCTGTGGGCCAACAAACAGATATCATCCGCGTAGTCGAGATCCTTAAGGCGGTCTAGCAATCCCCATTGTATGCCACCTGTTCTTCTATCTAGAGCGCTGACAAGAATGTCGTTTATTACTATAAGAAATAGCAATGGTGAAAGTGGGCATCCTTGTCGTACTCCTGAGCTTACCTCAAAGCTGTCGGATAATTTTCCATTATGGAGAACTCTGCATTTGGAATTGTTGTATAGGGCTGTTATCAATTCTATTATTACATATAAATCTCCTATTAACCAAGTCGAACGTTTGCTCATAGTCTACGAAAGCAAGGTAAAGGGGGGATCGGAATTTAGTAGACTGCTCCACTATGATTCTCAAGATGTTAATATGATCTATGCAGGAGCGACCCTTTCTGAATCCAGCCTGCTGTCTTCTAAGCGTTCGGTCTACTGCCTCTCTTATCCTTGATAATAATATGTGGGACAAGATCTTGCCCATTGTTGTCAGATGCCTCTCCAGTTGTCACATATTGTTAGGTCCCCCTTTTTTGGTATTTTGACTATGATACCTTCCGTCCAATCCTCCGGAAAGGTACAGGTGTTCCATGCTATTTCCAGGATTGGCTGTAGCGCATCTGCTATGAGGCTTGAGTCGGCTTTCAACAATTCTGGCAGGGTGCCATCTTTTCCAGCTGCTTTACCATTGGCCATTGCATGAATTGCGGTTACTATTTCTGTCTTGGATGGTGCACGAGTGGCGATTCTTATTGGCTGTGCGTTGTTGTTATTTTCTTCAGGTTCCAGCGAAAAGGAACCATTCAGGGCGGCGAAGAAGTAGTCTCTCCATTTTTGGAGTTGCTAATTTCGTACAGCTATATTGGTTGTCGTTTATTACCCATCCATAATTTTCCGGGTTGTATATGTTTGTGTTTTTCAAGTGAAATATTAATGAAAGATGATATCAATGCGAGATGCATTAAAATTGCCGAACTTTTGTAATTTTTTTTTAAATATTCCCAAACGTCTTTGGAACTTTTGTCATCGTATGTAATAAGAGAAACCGCCCATTATAGTTACATCTACATATGTGAAGAGGTGACTGGGGTTCTATTCCATTTCCAAATGCTTCATCAACGCAGATTTTTCTGTTTTACAAATAGTACTATCTAGATGGCACATCGACATAGGCACTGGTGTTATTGGGAATGAAAGAATTTTTTATATCGATATTGAATTTCGACGGATCTTTATTTCTTGTATTTTACCTCCTATTTGAACTTTTTTGTTTTTCTCTTAATCTCTACTGAAATTTTTAAATCCAACTTTTTGAACACTTTTTTCAAATCTACTGGTATTGCTTTGACATTCCAATATAAAAGTATTTCTTTCTTTATCGCCTGTCTGCTGTAAATTAAAAAGAAACACTTCTAGGTACTTCAGTAGATGCTGCTGTACCAGATGAAATATTAATCAATTGATCTCTAGGCACTGTTGGACTAAACAGATTAATGAATTGATCGAAAGTCGTAATAAATTTCTGCAATTGTGTAATATGTACTATGTTTAATATTATTATTATCTAAATCTGTACTTCTCTCGGTGCATTTGACCTTATCCGCGTCTGGGGGGGTTGTTACACCCATCGGATTGGTCTGGCTTTTTAAATAGTTTCATAAAATAGTTATTTAAATACTATATCTGACTATATTCCTCTCACACTTACAAATGGGAAAATCTCCTTTGAATTTTTTCTTTCAGGTTTCAGCCTAGCCAAGACAGCATTTTCAGCCTACGATAAAGCCAGTGTCATAAGGCTATTAAATACGTAATTGATCTGTAGTTTGTGTGGTCCTCTCTACTAGCTTTAAACAAGAGCTTGATGTTGATGCTGCCGTTGATGATGATGCTTGATGAGCACACTGCTTAACCGAATTGCCTGCTACTAACCCGACTGGATTCAACAAACGTCAACGGCTTGAAACCTTAACAGACATTGAAATATCGAGCCAAAAAGGACCAATATTAGGGAATATCTCGAACAATTTTGGAAAATTCGTTGCCTTGTTTCAACGATCGAGCAAGGTTATAGACAAAACCAAAGAAGCCAGAACAGATTATAACATTCACAGGTAAGTACGAGTATAAAAAAGACCAGGTCAGAAGAAGTAAACCCAATCTAGAAGGGATCAAGGTGTTCATTATTGCTAATCCTAATAGGCTTCCTTTGAACTTTTATTTGTACCAAGGAGGGGAACCACTATTGGATTAGCACTTTACCCAATGCCGGAGGAACTTGACCTCGGCGGCGGTTGTGTTGAAACTTATGTATACCCTGACAAACATACTTTAATCTAAATTCTAAATCATGGGTGGCCAACCCAAATGGAATGGCGGGCCACTTTGAAACTGCATTATGATCCCGCGGGCCGAGGTGTTATATTGGGTGATTCAAATTTACTTTAATATAATTTAGGGAGAGAGTTCCAAAGCTGAGCTGCGAAGACAAAGAAACGTGCGGAAACGCGGAATTATAAAATTATTATTTCTGAGGGATTGTGAAAGATGCACAAATTGCTTAAGGTATGCAGGTTTGCGATCATGTACGATATCGTGAAACAGTCGCACAACCCTATACTCACGATATAGTCACTTAGAGTTCGGGATAGATGGAAAGTCCATGCATTAGAAGAGGTAGTAGTAAGGTTTTAAGCAAATCCATACTCACAACAAAGTTTACACAGGAGTCCATAGGTTTTACTCACAATGAAACTAATGTGATCGCAGCAGGTCATGCTGCTATTCAGTACCACCCCAAGATTTGTTTCTTTATTAACGCAAACAAGAGGAACGAGTTTAACGCGATTGCAGAAAAGTCAGGACGAACAGTAGCAGTGTCAGAGAGAGATAAAAATATACTGGGATATCGAAGGACTTTAGCTGCAGTAAATTTAATGACGACCAGTAGGATACATAACGCAAGTCAACAGCAAGCTTCTCCACACACATATGTATTTGATCTCTTGGGGCAGGGAAATAAAGCTGCACGTTGTCTGCATACATATGAATCTTAGAATATGGTTAACCTTTTGTTACCGACCCTATTTTTTGGTACATAATTGCTGAGGTTAAGTCACGGTGACACCTTACTTTAAGCGGTATTTTTGTTAATCGTTATTAAAAAAAACTTGTGAAACCCTGCATTACCTGAAAGATTAATTATTCAAGATTTAGATGTAGTAATAAAAACAGCAAAAATAAATCATAAATGCTTTCAATTTCAAAATTTCCAAAATGGTACTGGTAAGGGAACGGGAGCGCTGTAAGCTTTTTGAGGGTGCTGAACAGACACATTTATGCGACCAGAACTCTGAAGCAGGATCGAGTTCGTAAATATCAAAGGTCAAAAAAACACAACAAGAAATGTTTACTTAAAACTGACAGAACGTTAATATACAACGGAAGAGGAATTTTGACTGTGTCGTCAGGCAATACGTACCTAGTAAAATGGCGAGACAGCAAACCAATTCACCTTGCCTCGACAGAAAGTGTCGGCTCCTTGGGGACATGTCGGCGATGGAGTACAAAAGAGCAGCAATACGTCGTTACGCCACAGGCAATTCCAATCAAGTGTATAACTTATATATGGGAGGAATTGATTTATTAGATCGCATTATTGGGAAATGGACAGTTCATGCTGTTTTCCACCACGAGGCTGCCTTATTCCCGCCCTAAAAATTATACATTCGAATACACCATCTAAATTTCCACTTGAATTACCAAAGATCTTTCTAACGATATATTTTCTTCTCTGACGTTGATCTACCTCTCATCTTTCATCATGAAATTTTTCTAAATAATTCCGTTGCTACACTCTTTAATAATCCGATGGAACCATTTTATCCAGAGGATAAAAGTAGGAATTTCTACAAAGAAGCAAAAAATACCCCATTACCTTTAAAGGAACTCGAACTTCATTATCAAAAGTTGAGTCCTTTAAAATATATAAATTTTCCTTTTGGTTACTTTAAAAAGGTACAGAAATTTTCCTGTGTGTATTGCCGCATCAAATTGCTTTCATACTTTATAATTAATTATCCTTTTCTTATATATTTCTAAAACATTAAAAACTTTTCTATTAAATTCGAATTACTTCGACGCACAGGATATAAACAACAACAATAATAAGAACAACAACAACAACAGCAACAAATAACAACAAAAACAACAAGAAGAATAAAATGAAGAAGAACAAAGATAAATTCCTTCATCCTGGAGGCCTTGAATGTTGGTGCGCTTCTCTTGATGTTTTTCAAGGATTATAACCACAATTCTGTTGAAATTCGAGTTTGTTGGAAACTTCACCGAACACCCTATGTTCAACAAAAACCACCCACAAAGCCGCCCCCTATCAAAAAAACCGCTATTTCTTCTTCTCTTTTGTGTTAAAATAAATCAATTCCCTTCGCCCTTTCATTTTCGTGCCATCGGCGCCGGTATGGGATGATTAATAATCAATTCACACCAACTCAACAACACACCGAAAAAAAGATGTCCAGAAAGTTGGGCACATCGACCATATAACTCTCTCTTTGGTAGAGATTGTCTCGTCTAATACCCCCAACCCCCACTTATCTCATAATTTTAGGTTTTTCTGCTAGCTACACATACACCCAGGAAGCTTACTAGCGCCTTTCTGTTGATTTATACCGACTCCTCCCTGCCAGTTGAACAACTTTCACTTTCATTTATGGTTATATATTTGCCATGTCCTTTTTTTTCCTGCGGCAGGAGAATTATGGATGGGGGTATCGCCACAATTTGGACTTCTCCATCGATAGCTACAATAATGGTACTCACAACAGTTTCTCGGCTCGAGGGACCTGATTGCTCCACCATCATTATCCCAAATCGTGGCCCCCGCCCGAGAATACAAGAAGTAGCAAAATCCTTCCGAATGTCAGTCTCCATTTGCCAGGATATGGTACGTGTCGATGACGAAGTGAAAGGATCTATTGAACTCATCGATAGAATTAAAGGCATCGCTCGTTTCTGTTTAGGGGTATGAATCCCTCCCAAGGTACACAAACATAGAGAGAGAGAGCGGGAGATGGGCCAATTGTTATTGTTGTTGTTGTTGTTGGTGGTGTTGTTCGAACGGTCTCTCTTCGAGGATCACAACTAATTGGATAGGCCCCACTGCGAAAGAGGCAACCCACCTAATTTTCAATTAGTTATAACGAAATATTTTTGCAGACGTGACTGTTATACAAGTAGGCCAATTAATAACGGATAATAAATTGCAAGGAAACAGGATGACCAGGCTTCTTCCAGGCCACTACTAGGCAAAAGGGAGATGGTATAGATGTGAATGAAAGAGTTGGACACCGATGAAGGAAAAAGTTTTGATTGTTCGTATAGGACCAGGCAAGAGACTATGTCTGTCCGTTTGTATCCTGTGCAGTTAAGGGTCCTGGCGGAAGGAAAACCTTAATGAAAATGTGGGCAGTGTGCCTATAACTAGTTGTGGAACTGTCTGATAATATTATTGGATCCTGTATGTGGCCATTGTATCCAGCCAGGAGCAGCACTTGGGTATTCGTTTGATGAGGCCAACTTATTCCCTTTATCTGCTTGGAATTTTGTTTATTATCACTTGGAACAATGGGGTAAATGAAAGGGATATAAATCAAATGGATATATTGGCTTTATGACAAACTTTTACAAATTATTCGGTAACTTTTTCCTTCTAGAACAGAATCATAACTTTTCAATCTTTTTGCTGGTCTCTCGGTTTTTCTCTCAAGGTTTCTTTTTTTTTTGGTGTAGTAATTTAGTTGCGTCCTTGAATGGTACTTGTGTGTGAATGGATGCAGGTGGAAAATGGAATAGTTTTTGGAACTAAGTTCTGACAAACAAAGATTTGTATTAAATTGAAAAATGATGTAGGTGGGATGGTAATAGTAGGTGCACCTGCTTTCTGTCATGTTTATATCTTTGAAAATTTTCAGCTACATATGTATGTTCATAAATATTATATTGATTCCTTTTTACTCTGGAGTAATTTAAAAGTTGGGCTTCTGTTTGTCTAGACTTGATACAACCAAGAATTTGTTTTAGAGTCGCTGATTTTTTGAAGGCCGAATCTTGCTGCTAATTGGTGGATTAATCCGAAAATCTATCGCCTTGCTTGACTCCTTTCCTTATATGGAGAAGCTGTTTGGACGGATGATTACCTATTTTAAATTTAGAGGTTAGTACTTTGTATCTGATTACTATCTCTTTTTGTATACCTTCCATTTTTCTTTTTTAACATTATCATAAGCTAACGTGAATTCGATGAATACTAGTAGTAGTGTAGATGGTGTGATGAGATGTTGAATTCCTAGAGTTTGTCTATAACTTATGTCATTGTAATCATCAAGTATGTTCTCCTTCTTCTATTTTCAAACCGGCATTAGTAGTCATCGATGATGTTTTCAATTTTCTTTCTTACAATAAGCGACGTAATTCTGTAGGCATCCTAGGGCCGCTGAATTCTACCTCACCAGCGAAGGACTAGAAATCCTACCTAACATCGTTTTCCAAAAAGATGGAGAAGGAGCATTTTAATGAACTACTGAATCTAGGCGACGAACATCAAAGTGATGCGAACCAACCCAATGGAAACGGTCTTCATTGTAACGATAGTGATCCTGGTACTGCGAATGAAATTGAGGAAACTGATATGGCGAACATTAAAAAATAATAAAGCCCCGAAGAATTGATGAATGGTTTAAACAAGCTAATAGAATCGATCTGGCGTTAGAAAAAGATCCGACTTGAACTAGTGTTTCACCGAGACCGAGACGAGGCGAGATTTGAAATTTTCCCGTTCTCGTTCCGAGCTTTTGATCTTCATATCGTCTCGTCTCGGTCTCGGACAAGATTCAATAAAGGATTGCTCGTCTCGTCTCGGTCTCGTCTCGTACGAGAATTTCTCGTAAAACCGAGATTTTTAAAAATAATAAATTATATAAATAAATAAATTAAAGGATAATAAATAAATTAAAGGATAATAAAAATGAATAAAAATAAATATGAATAAAAAAGTAAAATAAATATGAATAAAAAATTAGAAAAATTATATTTATTAAATTAATATATTCAATACATTATGTACTAAAACAATTACAATATTACGTTACATAAAGTATTCAATTACGTTACATAAGTAGGATAACTTCAAAAACTCATCATTCCCGCATCGCTGCACTTGCAGAATTCAGCTGCAGACTTCCAACTGCTAAATTCTGCAGTGATGCGGGAATAATGAGTTTTTGTATTAAATTCAAGAATTTCTTTGACTAATTCAATTATCATTGCCACTGTTCTATTCGATAAAATGCCGTATAATGATGATTTTACAAGAAAAGAGAAAAAACGAGAACTGATTTCTCTGAATTCGAATTCACTAACTCAGAGATGGAAGCCGGACGCTTTATCACATGATTCCAAGACTTTATCTACCCCCGGATAACCATAATAATTAATAAAAATATAAAATATAAATTATTAGAGAATAAATTATTAATAAAAAAGAGCTTCGAATTTGTCATATTCTTTCATATTGTCTCGAATCGTCTCGAAAAAACGAGAATGAGAAATTAAATAATCTCGTCGAGACGAGAATCTCGTAAGGGGTGATCTCGTTCTCGTCTCGACTGATCGAGAATATAATTCATCGTTCTCATCTCGTTCTCGTCTCGTTCTCGGTACCGACGAACGAGATTATCTCGGGTCTCGGTGAAACACTAACTTGAACGGACGGAAGAGGTGATATGTTCCCTGCCCATAAAAGTAGACCAACTATATGTGATAACTGAAGAGGTATTACCCTCCACAACTCAGCGTACTATTTTGTATAAGAAAGTCCTTCTGCTCGCAGAAGGTATAATTAGGAGGTGGCCCTAATAAGGCATCCAGCGGGCTTAACCGGTTAATAATAGGGTACCAAAGTTCCGCTTAGGTCGGGTCTTCACCTAGCGGACGGTGAGCCTGCTTGTTCATATTGTAGTCTGATACTGCCTGCGTCACAGCCTTTGTCTGATGGTTAGCGGGAATATCTGGTTTCAGGAGGCATAAGACTCCGACAAGGCTCAAACTGCCTCCTCCTCATGCATCCACCAGACTACCCTTTACCTATCATATGCTTTTTCTATCTTCAGATCAAGCTTACTACTAGACATTGCAACATGACTTGAAGGGCGCATGAAGGACTAGTGGTACAAAGGGAATCACCGGGATCTTGACTATGTCACATAAATAAAAAAAAAGGTAGCTATCAATGTTGCTTTCGGCCAGGTACTACACACCACATATGGACCATAAGAAGAATTTTGAAAAATCTTGGAACATCATCTCTCACTATTTAAAGACTTTAAGCAAGCACTTGAGAGAGTGAAGCGTATAGTCCAATCAATCTACAATAGCTCTTTGCAAATTTAGCGTTAATTGCCATCAGGAAACAAAAAATATGGTTATATAGGAAAAAATTCTAAAAAAGATAGTGTTTTTTTTGGAATTTGGAATGGCGAACCTAACCTAAAAAATTCCGGAAAGTGAATAAAACGCTTTTTTGCGAATAACAAAAAAACTTGAGCTCGGATGGAAAAAAATCAAATTATGAAGTTGTAGGTATTCAAATTATCTTTCGATAGATATACAGTCAGCGTCAAAAGTGATGCAACACCTAAAAATTTTTACTTTCGCCTTGAATATCTTCGTCATGTAAAAATTTAAAATAGTGGTTAATATGTTAAAATAATGGTATATTTATCAACCAAATATTTTATAAAAAATTTCATTACAACTATTAAAACTAAACAAAATGGGACATTTTAAACATAAAATTCCAAGTGTTACCTCACTTTTGACTGATAAATATATGGCTTTTTTACTAAATGAAGTACAGTTTTTTTTTGTTTTAATAGTTGTAATGAAATTTTTTATAAAATATTTTGTTGATAAATAAAGAAAGCATTGTTTTAAGGTATTAAACACAATTTTCCGTTTTTACATGACGAAGATATTCAAGTTAAAAATTTTAGGTGTTGCGTCACTTTTGACGCTGACTGTATGTAAAGTTATAGGTTAGGGCACAAAACATAGCGAAAAATGCAAAAAACTGTTAAAAATTACGTTTTTTAAATTTGTTAATAACTTTTGTTTAACGCATCTTAGATATTTGTTATTTGACAAAAATATTGCAGTTTTACGTTTGTTGCGAAATATTTAACACTTTCCTTGAAATTTCACTTGTTGTAAAAAAAAGCGTTCTTCTAAAAACGCTCCTCTTGGTCTGCCGATTCTTCTAGAGTGCCGTTCTAGAGCTGAAAATTTTCTTCAAAACTTGTACTATCACGTACAAGTAACAAAAAGTCTATTTAAAGGTTTTACAGTGCTTAAAACGACCCCCAAAAACATATTAATAATGAAAAAAGAGACGTTCGATTGTAAAATCTAACTTTTTGAGTCATTGTCATTGTTTTTTGGGTTATTCAAGTATACGCGTGGAAAGATCTCTTAAAATAAATAATTTGTTTGGTCGATCTTTTCAGTATAGCTTCCTTGCTGGAAGCTCCCCGTTTATCATTCTGATGAATTTACACTGAGTCTCTTGTATGTTGCTTGAACTTCTTTAATTTCTGTGATTTAACTTCTTTAATTTGAACTTATTTCTTATAAACTTTTTTTGGTCTCATTATATTCCTTACAACACTTCTTGCATTCTGACACTTTGGTTCTTCAATGTTTTGGCTATTTCTTCGTTTTTTATTCTTTTATTCTCTTCATATTCAAATTTATCCAATACCCATTATGACGATTTTTGAATACTACCGAGTAAAAATAATTATATAGAAATTTATATATAATTGGATATATTTATATATAAATTAATTGTATATAATTATATATGAAATTTGGCCCGATATAATTATATAGAAATATATATTTTTATATATAATAAGGAAAATCATATACAATTGTATAGAATTGTATATATGCAATTATATCTTTTATTTCGCCGATTTTCTCAGACAATGCTTTTTATCGTGGTAGCGCCAGTTATTTTTAAGAGCGTGATCCTGGCTAAACTCTAAAACAGATATAATGAGATATTTTTGACAGCATACCTATAATAACTTTTTTCCCATCATTTTTCAGCCACACACATTTTTCTTGAGGTCTTTCCCACCTTTGATTGAGCTTTGGGAGTGCGACTGGAGAATGTGCATTTTAGTATGTGATTTTCCTGAAAAACTCCATCTACCAATTGATAATATTTTTTTCATCAAAATTATTTTAAGGCATTTATATATTATTTTATATCGCTATATATGATGAGATATAATTGCACAAATCCGCATTTGTAGACTTTATATACAGTTTTATATAATGATATAAAGTTATATATCATCCTATGTTGAACTGTAAATGATACAATATATAATTCTGTATTATTATATATTATTATATACAATTATATAAAATCGTCTAAAACTGTTGAAATATTTAATAGAAGATTTTATATAATTTGATATAAATATATATGATTGTATATTTTTCTATATAATTGTTTTTACTCGGGTATCCTTAAGTAAAAACCACAGCTTTTTTATTTTAATGTTTTATTGGTAGGTGCTGTTACGTATTTTCAAGTATCGCTTATTGAAAAACTAGCTCTTTTCATTCATTGCTCAATTTTCCACTTGGCCATCTTGTTGGCGCATATCATTGAACCTCAGGGTCCGATTTACCAACTTGAGAAAGTGATTTAGCGGAAAATTAAAATTTGATATTTGACCAACTTGTATCATGACGAATCCTTATAATCGAAGCAATTTTACATTAATCACAGTAAAGTCACTCAAAAGAACAAAAATTTAAATTTCAAAAGACTGAAAAATTCATTCGATTAAATTCAAAGCGTTAATTTCACTTCACGTTTCAACGAAAATGTGAAAACCTATTGTCTTTTACTTTCCAATGAGTTTTTTTTCTTCTTGTTCTAAAAATCTAAAAGCAGTACTTGTGGAGAAAGGAGGAATACGTAACTAATAGGAAAACTTTTTAATTATACACCATTAAATTGTTCCTTTTTCTTCTTCCTTCTTATCATAGTATGTGTATATACGTATATATATGTATATTTTGTTGAGAAAAGTACGTGCGCATTTTCATTGCATAGAGAATGAACTCTCTGAAAATTGCACTGAAATGAGAATTTTTATAATTACGTTGATGTGATTTTACATTCTTTAGAAAATTCTTTTGATAATTGTTGGAAAAAAACTTTCTTAGCTTAGTTTTGGTGAATTATATTTGTTTGAGACTCGAGAGGGGCATTTTAGAGATATGTTGAAGATTTAAAAAATTGTTTAGTGTGAAAGAAGAAAAAGTATGCAGACGCAATTTGAATTTCCTTTTGAGAGAGGGGTTTTATATTTTTTCATTAAA
The DNA here is from genome assembly GCA_963855945.1 of Thereva nobilitata. Taxonomy (NCBI): domain Eukaryota; kingdom Metazoa; phylum Arthropoda; class Insecta; order Diptera; family Therevidae; genus Thereva; species Thereva nobilitata. Next base: position 113,515,437 of record OY979696.1, on the reverse strand, counting down.
AATTCTGCAACCATTCAAGTAAGTTATTTTAAGTTATGGCAAATTTCGTTTCTACTAAAAAGAGGCAATGCTCACTACGCTATTGCAGAAAACTTAACTTCGGCACGTAATATAACTCATCTAAAAAAATGAATATTTATTTTTTAATTTAAACTTTTAGCAAAATAATCTACACTTTTCACTTAGCTTACAACTACATAACATCGCAGCGCCAAGGCCGAAGTTTACGCAGGTTTTGAAATAACTGATATGAAAACTACTGCGGGAAACCTAAATAATATAAAATAGAAAAAAACAATCTTTTCAACCCAGAACTTTTGTGTGGAAAATTTGAGCTTTTTTGTGTGGAATACTTGAGGTCTAAGAACTCAATATCGAACAGTAAGTTCTAGTTGAAAATGGATGACCACTTCAACCCAAGGTCTTGCTAGAACGTCTTCCATCTCATAGTACCTCGGCAAACAGAGGTTAGTGACAATTGGTTAATTCAGCAAATCACATATCATGCCACAATAGACCGCTCGGCTCATATTCTCTGCCTTTCCTCAGAAATTCGTTCAAAACTGGAACAACTCAACTGTGAACCCGTATTTCGCTGTCACTATTTCCGAACTCGTGCGAAATGCAATAGTGTAAAAATCGGGTTCATCGACACATTCTTCAGCATCCCTACTCGTCCTAACCCCAAAGCAATTCCATCGCCTGACACCTGAGCTTAGAACTGCCACATATGTATGTAATCAAAATAATAGAATAGAAATCCAGAGACATGCACAGAAAAGCCAAATTGGCATTTACAAAACAATAATACGCACAGTAGTAACGTATTAATGTGAAACATGGAGTATTTAATCCGCAGATATGTTAAAAATATGAGAGAGAGAAGTTTTCCGAAGGATATACCAGTTTGTACTACCAGTCTGTCACGTCGTTCAACTCATGGTGCAATGTCTAGTAGTAAGCTTAGTTTAAAGCAGTGATGGGCATTCCTATGCTCGCGAGCAAATGAGCTGTAGAGCTTTGAATGAGCTTTGAATATGTATACGAAGTCAGATGACGCGAATATCCAAGAAAAAGCTTATCAGCTTAATTAAGACTTCATGTGAGTGGGAACGTATCAGATTTTGTACTCATATGAAAGAATACACTGTCTAGCCAGTGTAAAGCTTTAGAAAACTTTTGATAGCTTTGACACAAATGCATTTCTTTAGCTGTGTAGGTTTGCCCTTCACTGGTTTAAAGATAAAGCAGACAAGGACTTGTGAGGGGTCTGGGGACTGCTCGAGTATATGCTGATGATCCTTACCTTTGAACTCTAGGGTTCGATTTGTTCTATTTATAAACGAGCTTGTAGACCACACTAAGCGCCAACAGGCTTAAGTGGGGGGCAGGGTGTGAAGGTGAGCCGAGCGGGCTAGGCGGAAAAATTCTGCCCTGATGCCCGGAAGTCGGTAATTTCAGTAGAACTGCGTCCAAAGAAAAGCCGTTGAAAAACTGCAACTACTACTTTGATTTCATTTAATTTTTCATACAAATGCATAATTTTAGCTCAAAATCTAACAAAAGGCGCAAAACGGCCGCTAGCGGCGAAGCTATGAGGATTTCGAAAAAGCAGTCAAGACAAAATTGGTAGGAAATTTTATGCTCTACAACTTTGCACTTTTGATGTGTCTCTTAAAAATAGAGAAAAAAGCGGAAAATGGCGAAAAAACGCCTATTAAATATAGCCTTGAACATATTTCGTTAGGCAACCCATCACCGTTACTTTTGTTAGCATATCTTTTATCATAAAAAAAAGATTTCATTCAGTTACTCGATCGGTGAAGGTCGTTCTTCTACGTATCTTAGGGTGAGTGCAGTACGCAGCGTAGATGGTAGAGTAGAGCATAGCTGCGCGTACTCGCTTATAGAACTCTCAATGGGTTTTAAATGGGTGTGTGCATAACGCAGCTCGCTTTTTCTGCGAGCGGAAAGCGAGCTGCGTTATGCACACACCCATTTAAAACCCATTGAGAGTTCTATAAGCGAGTATGCGCAGCTATGCTCTACTCTACCATCTACGCTGCGTACTGCACTCACCCTTAGACTATAAAGACTTAAATGTTAGCTCAAAAATTTGCATCACCGATGAGTTTTATGGCAAGGTTTTGTACATTTTCAAGCCACGCTAATATGGTTTTTGAAGCGTCAGCCTAGATAAATGAGATATACTCGAGGAGGGGTCGAAAGCAGAACCTATGGATTGTATCGGCTGCTGGCTGAGGGAGGAAAAGAACTGCACGTATTGGGATGTATGTTTAGCGATTTGAATTACGTGATCGTTTTATCGCAAATCCTCAGTTAAAGTTAAGTCTATGATCTTAAGACATGGGTCAGCCGTTAGGTTCTCACCGCCCACTGAGAGCGTTGGTGCAGGTTTCGTTTCAAAGTATTTCGTTAAATTCGATTAGATTCATGGGGTCCCAACCATAGCTGGCGAATAATGTGGGTATGGTGGGTGGCAGTAGGTACCCAGCCGGAAAATTGTGGGTAAAATACCCACCCGGATTTTGAAAGCAAGCGAGTGTGTACTTTTTCACATCTAAGTAAGTTATATTTATAATTTTTACCAAACTTCACTAATTTCATTTTTAATTTAACTTTATTTTATTCTTTTTAGTCGTAATCCAGTTATTTTTGGATTTTACTGCTAACAAAATACTGGTGAAGTGATTAGTTATATTATACATAGCTTTATTTTAACATTACAAATAGCGTGCAGAAGGTTCAGAACATCACAAAATTGATTAGGGTATATACGTATACGAATTATTCAAGATCAAACGTTGAACAAATCAGGTTTTCTTACGAATATTTCAATTTGTATTGGTGGTACGTTAAATTTAGTTATTAGAAAAACAGTTGCCAGAAAATTATATACAAAAATGTTATATGTATACAAATTTTACTCACGGCCAATAGTTTTTAAGATGTTAAGTCGACAGTGAAAGAACTACAGAATTTCGTTTAACGCATCACCTTTCATGGATCCTCTGTGTTAGCTTTTAGCAGTCAAGTTCTTCTATTTTCAGACGTGCCCCGACAGCAAAGAGACGCGACCGATCAATTTTGTGTTCGATATAAGCTCCCAGGAAACTATATTGCCGATGGACTGATCACGTGCACAACATTGGAAGTGTGGCCAGATCATCGCAGTGAAAAAACCTATATTGTCGTTTGCCAGTTCCTTTTCTAAGTTAATATTCGATCGCACTTTAGCTTCATCGAAAATTTATAATGCTTTTGGAAGTATTCTTCAGTCTAATTGATATTCTTAGGTATAACATAATCTTCTATACTAGTGTTGACGATATTACGTGTAGCCTCAACAAGTTGGCATTGTGCCTTTGTGGTATACATTTTTGTTCCTACCCAGCGGGAAATTGAGTGCTCCAAAGACAATGAAAGAGCACTACCATGGAGGCATGGAGTGCTCCGTTTCCGCTCCCTCTTCATATATTTTTTAACATTAGATGTCCGCTAGGCTAGCACTCCTTTTGAACTCCCATAGGAGCACTCCTCCAACGATTTGGTTGGAAACAAAAAGGAGCATTACAGAGCTTTTTTAAATATCTACTGATATGTGAATAGCCTCCGGTGCCGAAAAGCTTTTTATTTTTGTTCATTTTTTGCAATTGCCTTTTCCTTTCCAAGCGCGAGTGTGGTTTCACCAAAGCAGGCCCCCAACTAAATACTAACCACGTCCAAAGCTGCTTGTCCTCCGTATCAAACGAGAGCCGGTCCATTCACTATGCTAATGTGACATTTTATGGTCAACACGACAATCGCCCGTTTTCTTCTTTCTATAAAATTTCTGAAAACTCCAGTAATGCTCCCTCGGGACCATATTTGGGAAGGCTCAAAATTAGCTCCCCAGAGGAGCACTCCCAATTTTTCCCGCTGGGTATGCTCAGGAAATACTTGAGAGACACTTGGTCATTTTTCGTTGGATAGATTCCTAACACTTTCTCAATCGAAAACTTGGTGGTATTTGTTGAGACTTTCTCCAGAAGTATTGCAAGATGTTCAGACTTCATTTCTTCAACTCTGAAGGCGTTTAAAATATCGGCGAATGTAGTGCCTCCGTGTTGTCAACAATTTCTGGGAGGCTCGCTTTCTCGGACCATTCTCGATTCGAAAAATGCTTGCGAAGGGTACGAGAAAAATATTCAAAACGCAAAATGAAAGCTTTCCTTGTTGATTTGTTTCTCCCAAAGCCTTCATGCTGTAGAAAAATATTGAGAGCCGATATCCCCTGAATGGGACTTCAAATCTCCCAATTACACTAACAACATAACGCCATTTCACCGATTTGAAGTACTATTGAGAGGAAATTTTGAGAGCCTTTGGTTTCTCTTCAACGATTTGTCTGGAAAGTTTGAGCTTTTGACTTGTTTTGCTCGGCGGAGTGATTTTCGGTGCAGAAGCGATTTACTATCGATACGAGTATACGATTCGTTATCAGCACGAGAAAGCGATTCGATCTCTTGCTCCGCTTTTATTGCCTTCGAATTCGTTTATGAGTCGTTAACGAGTCCGAGATCAAAACAAACTTTCGCTTTTGGCAAATCGTTCTCGAATGGTTTCCGAATCGAAATGTTTTCACGGAGGTGACATGATGAATCTTCCAAGCGAACGAATGTGTGTTTTAGCGCTGCGTTGTTCATACCGACTGCGCTTCGCTGTGGCTGGTCGCAAGGTAGCTATCCGAGAGAACAGGCTGGTTTGTTTTTTCCTAGGATACATTCAGGTAACGACGACCAACTTCAACATTTTCTAATATCTTAGCCAAGCAGGTATCCTCTGGTGTGAACAGTAGTATTTCTTAGCGTAGCACCTATCGTAGCGAGTCACCTATCCTGCCACCATGAGTGTGAGCGTACACTTAGCGATTTTAGTATACGAAAAGAAAGTCGAAGTTGTCACCAGCATTCTCTGATGCTATTCTGTAGCCTCTCTTGCCGCTTGGAACTGCTCATTATTCGTAGTTCTGGCAATTCCTCTTCTTCGTATTCAGGATTTATTATTTGGGTGATTGTCACGAAATGGTAGTTTTCGAACGTATTGAGGAATGGATAAAAAACTATTTAAAGAGCAATGTTTCTCAGGTTTTAAATATCATTCAAGCATCTATATAATATATTGTTATCACAATCTACACCGGGAGTCGCCAGTAATATGTTTATTTGAAAATTTCAAAATACCAGAGCTTCGGAGGCGACAGGAAAATCCAGATTTTTTTTCATTTTACAGCCGGTTTCACTCTTGAAATCAAATTGAATAGAGAACATTATACGATCTGAAAGTCGAAAAAATGAAAACCCGCGTGTTTTTTGTTTAAACGACGTACATGATTTTTGTACCCGCACGATATCGCGCAAACCAAAAATGATATCGGCTTCATTGGGATGCCGATCGAAGCACATTAACGTAAACGTACTTTGGAAAAAATTTCATAACAATCGGTCAAGCCCTTTTTTGAAAAGACTTCGGCCAGGATCCACAAGCACCTTCTAATAAACTGGATGGAATAAAACCGGTTCTAAATGAAATTAACTTTTCTGGATTCAGCTTCCGAGAGCCTCCCCACAAAACATCACTTGTTAACAAAATCCGAGCATTCTTTAAAACCCGTGCAAAAATTTCGTTACCCTTTTCCAACATCACTATTTTTTTCAAACCTTAGATCACCACTTTTTGGAAGGGGAATTGTGAAAAATAAATTTGCCTTTTCGGTCAAGTCTGACGAGGCCTTTATCGTTATTTGAACCTATTATCGTTATTTGACCTAGCTTCTCTCAGGATTATACTTGAGGACCAGTTTTGGTACTACCAACCCTACCAAATTCCAGAGTTATAAGTCGTCAAAGTCAAAATTTTGGTTTTTTTAACTACAATTTCAACTTTCACTACTTTATTCTCCAAAAATTAAGTAGTTAACCTACACCTTTTTTTCCAAAATTAGAAAGCTTGGAATATTTCCTATGAATAATGTCCGTACAATTTTTATACTACGCATTTAAAAGTTCTTGTTTTTTAATTTTTGTTTTCTCCCAACCTCTTCGTCGTTTCGTTGACATTTTGAATTTTTTAGATTTTTTTTTAAATTCCACACAATCCTTATTAAATAACAGTCTTCAACAAACTAACTTGCAATTTCGTAGGAGACCGCGAGATTTGTGTTCTTTCAAGGAATTGTGATACGCTTGAAATATTTTTATTTTTTTGTGGGAAAATTTTATTTTTTTCAAAAAAAATTATTTAGAGGAAACATTTTTGATTTAACATTCGGCACGGGCCACCGGGAAACTCCCGGTAGCTTGGTAGGCCAGTCCAGCTCTAAGTACATGAAAATTGACTGATAGCTGTTACGGAGGCGACGATTACGGAGGCGACATTGGATAGAAAAACAGGTTTCTTAGTCCACTATTAGAAGTAAAAATTTTTTCCGAAAATTTGCTCACTACTCAAAAGCGCAGAAACTCAGTGAATGAAGTCCAAGAAGGATTCAATTGGATTTCTTAACAAACACACGCGTTATGGAGACGAGTTTTTGGTTGTTTCGGTATTTTTCCCGAGTGTTGATGTTTATTGAATACAATGATCGCTGCTGGCACCTTCGGCCGAAAAACACTGTGATTCTATAACGTGTGAATTTTCATTTCCATTATGTGGCACCCCCTTCCTACTAATATCTGTTTTCTAAACTCCAGATTTGAAAATTCTATAATAATTATTAAAAAACAACGGACAAAATGTCAGCCAGGAATTTTCAACCTGGCGCACTTTGGAGGGAGCTCAAAATTGCTGTGATCGGTGGTGAATGACCTCTGGAACAATTTGACATACCCCGCGAGCACCAATGGCGTATTACAGGTCCGTGACGTAATACCGGGAAAAGGACAGGTTACGGAGGCGACATTTTTGGTGGTTTTAGGGCTGCCATTTTCTTTCACGAGTATGTAAGAGGGAAATTCAGGATGAGGGAATTGTATGATTACTATATAAAAGTGATAAGGGCCCGAAAAATTCCATTCCACAATCGTAGCAGAGGAAAACCTATAGCCATCGAAAACTACCATTTGGTGACAATCAACCATTTCAGTTCGAAGATCTTAAATGCGTGTATTTGATTGAACGCGGTTTCGAGCTGCCGGTCACGCTCTCGATGGTGCTGCATATGTTCGCTCATTGTTTTCAGTTGATCATCCCATGTCTTGCATTATCATACCTGACTACCCACACCGCACAGTGGTCGAAACAGCCTAATTACGCGGCCATTAACAAAAAAAAATTATTCTCAGAAATCCTTAACAAAAGGCATATTTAAGTAGGTCAATGTGTGTTATATGCGATTTTATAAACCAAGACGACAATTCTCGGAAGCACTCGGGTAGGGCTGACCGCAAACCGCAACCATTGATGAATTTCTTAATCACGCCTTTTCGTTCACTGTAAAACATTGTTTTTTAAGATTAAATAAAAGTGTGTGTTGTGATTGATTTGAAAGCCAAAGTTGTTATTTAATTAGGTCTTTTTACTCTTCAAGTAAGTAATTCAATTATTGTAACTATTAATTATGTTTTAGTTACTTTATACGATTTTTAGTGACGTTTGATAAAAACGCCTTTATATTTCCGTTTACCTCACTTTGGTAGAGTAGAAAAAAAAAGCCCCTTTTGTTTCATTCTAAATTTTATATAATATTGTAGTATAATAAGTAAACTCTTTAAAAAAAGTTGTCATTGGGGTCGTAGGTCCTCGCAAGTATTTTTTTTCCTTTTTTCAACAGCTTCTACTATGGCCGTCAAGAGGATGCAGCTATTCGAACTTCTTCATCGTGATTCTTTGCTATCTAAATCTAATATTATCATTGTAAAAAACATGAAGGTTGATTACGTCAAATGTAAGATACCACATTTACCTGAAGAAATAATAAAGGACAAAGTTAGGCTGTTTGCTAATCAAATTGGGCTACGTTGGAAATCAAGCGGAAAAAATTTAAAAATTTTTTTAAAACGAAATGATGACTGGTTAAAGAAAGAAATATGTCAGTCAGCCATGCAATCAAGTTCAGTACCTACGTCTGTTAAACGCACCCGAGCAATCCGAAATTTTGAGGGTTTGTCTACAAGATCGAAAAGAAGACGAATAAAGGAATTGACTTCTAATTATAATCCGAATGAACTTGTTTTTGCAAGCCAATCAAGTTTGACCAAAACTGGCAAAAGAAACGTTGCACATGCAATTAATAAAGCGGTGAATTTAACGCCTCGAAAAACGAGGGAATTCATAAAAGGCAAGCTGAATCAAACTAGAATTAAAAAATGCACACCAAACGAAGCTCTAGCTTTAATAACTGACACAAAATTAACGAAGGCTCAATATATAAAGATACGGAATTTAGCAAGAAATAACAATTGTGACCTGTATCCTTCATACGATGAGGTACTGAACGCAAAAAAAGGTTGTTATCCGGAAGAAATGCATGTAACAGAAACTTTGGGAGAAATTAAGTTACAAGGTCTGCTTAATCATGTTGTGAACCGTCTTGCAATCGTTCAGCATGAAGTTTTATCAAGAATGATTACAGAACACGATTTAGGAAATCTGGAAATGACGTACAAGAGGGGTTTCGACGGGAGTTCAGATCACTCCATGTACAAACAAAAATTTTATGAAAGTTGTGACTCTACGGACTCGGACTTGCTATTAACGTCCATTGTACCATTAAAAATGACTGCAAAAAATGACAGTGAAGAAGAAATTGTGTGGATGAATCCACGAACATCATCAACCCGATTTTGTATACCAATTAAAATCGAATTTATAAAAGAATCTAAAAATATTATTACTAGAGAAGATGAATACATAGAACAACAAATCGCAGCTCTTTCACCAACAAAATTAGAAATTCACGGGAAAACTATCCTCGTGTATTTGTTAGCTTAAAAACCCCCAGATACCGATTTTCATTGGAATCGGAAGACAATTGGCAAATTCATCGGCCTTATTGGCGCGGCCATTTTGAATTTATAAGTTCTGATCATAAATTCGTTATTTGCTACCTTAAAAAACCCCAGATACCGATTTTCATTGGAATCGGAAGACAATTGGCAAATTCGTCGGCCATATTGGCGCGGCCATTTTGAATTTATAAGTTCTGATCATAAATTCGTTATTTGCTACCTTAAAAACCCCCCGATACCGATTTTCATGGAAATTGGAACACAATTGGCAAATTTGGGTGGCCATTTTGAATTTCGGTCATATTTCGGCGGCCATTTTGAATTTCAAAAATCGGGCTTCGAGGTGCATCATGGGAGACCCCCACGGACATTCGTGCAAAATTTCGAAGCTCTGTGATGACTGGTGCCCCCGCTATAGCGCACACATCGCACATACACGCATACACGCATACACGCATCCACGCATACACGCATACAGAAACTTTCTTTTATTAATATAGATAATTGATCAATACATTAAGTGCACCTAGTTACGAGCAATGTGACATGCTTTGAAATATTTTATTCTTAATTTTAAGAAATGTCCCCCTAAAATGGCTGTTTCGACCACTGGGCACCGGCTCGACATGATCCGCCGGCACTGGTCCCAATCAAGAATCGATTTGGTATCCCGGTTAAATGAGTTGCTCAGCAGTTCACGATCTTGTAGAGAGGGGTCTGGCACGTGATATTCTTACCTTGTCGAAGGAGTTCCAGTAACGTAGATTACCGTCATCAGCGAAGTTGTGAAGTGGGTTGGAGGGGATTGATAGTAGAAAGATCAGAAAAATTGAGGGTGATAGAATTGACCTCTGTCTATTACCGGGCGAAATGGTGTAAGGGTTGGATTCGACGTAATCCAATATTACCTTGACTGAAAGGCCAAAAAGAAAACTCTCAATACAGTTTTTTATATTTAAGGCAACAACCAGGGGCAGGCGGGGAAATATTTTCAGGGCTAGTGAATTTATTGACGTCCAGCGCTTTGAGACACCCGTGAATCTCTCGAGTCCATAAGAAAACTCCGTCAATTGAGTGGGTGGTAGATATACTCGGGGACGGGGTGCTATAGTAGTTTCGGGTAAAGAAGAATTTGAAACGAATAGTTGTGGGGGGGAAATAGGCCTTGGATTTGCTTTCTGTTATCACCTCCCCTGATAAATGAAAGAAGGTGTAAGACTTTACATTATGTACCTTGAAATCACCCGCAACAATGATTTCACAGATACATGCTTGAAGATATCTGAAAACTTCGTATAACAAACTGAATTGAAGTGTCAAAACGTAAACATGACTGGAAAATGAGAGACCCAAGTAATACAAGGACGCGCCATTTAAGAAGAAGTAATTTGTATGGCAACAATTTACATGAAGAGAAAAGAAATTAGGACCTTGCTTCTAATAACAAATATCTACATCCTGGTTAAAAACACAAGAAAAATTACTTCCCCTTCACCTAAAATAATACATACTTTCTCCCAAAAAAAATCCCAACAAATAACCGGAAAAAAATCCAAAGATATCCTCAACTTATCGTACTTGACTGCTGACACGGTAATATTATAAAAGCTTTATCATTTATATCCTTCTGGAAAAAAAGCCAGGGTTTCACCCCATAAATGCAGAAAGGATAAAATTTCCAGATAAAAATCCCCCAAAAAACCTTTGATCTCTTTCTCCTTTTTTTGCGCAATTCTTTCGAAAATAATAAAAAAAATATCAAGCCAAAAAATCTCCTTCACGACGATAACATTCGTGACAACATGGCATCAACTATCTTCACCGCAATCGGTGACATATAAGAAGGACGATGACAACAAAACTGACAGTAACAGCACGCAACTATATATACTCGTACATACATATATGTATATAAAGGATATGCAGAGTGGCAGCAATCAGGATTGGGAACATTTCAATAAAAATATCATATTCTGTTAAAGGATATCACAATATTTTTTTTTTATTATAAAGTAGTGTAGAGAGTGTGGAAGAGGGAGGGATTTTTTATTGTTGTTGCTGTTATGCTTGATGTTTTTTTTTTGTTTTGTTTTTCAAAACATCTCAAAATGTCACAGAGACGAAGTACATCAAAATTTAATAAAACTTTTGAATTTCTTATCCCGCATCTCACCGAACACCGAAAGCCTCGTCCTTGTGATAAGTTAAAAAAAAATAAGAAGGAAAAAACCTGTCTCATACAGGAACTGTTCGGTGTTTTTGTTAAGGACACTTTCTCGCTTGTTCTCTTTCACGCACATTTTCTAACTCCCTGGGTTCAGTTCGACCTTGCTTTCAATGTCCTTAAGCTGTTTTTCAAATTCTGATATCCTTCCACAAAAATGCTATGGATTTTGCCTTTCTGCTCCTGTCCTTCCACCATCGAGAAAGTGTCATCGAGTCTCTGTGTTTTTTTTCGTCTTCGTTTCGTGTTCATCGCTCGACATCTGAGACTTCAACCCTGTGTTTACTTCAGTATCACCTTTTCGGGTATCCTTTTTCATTGAATCCTTGTCATTCACGAGACAGTCGCGACATTTCTTACGTTTTTTTATAAATATATCTATACTATACGGGTTGTTGTTGTTGTTGCTAGTGCTGTTGCTGTTGAATTCGCTCCTTCTTTTTAGCATTTAGCTCCTTTCTTTCCTTTATCCTTGCTGCTGCTACTTGGTGCTGCTACTGCTACGGCTGCTGCTTTTGTTGCTATACTTCTTAGACTTTCCTGTGTGTGATGTGATAAATTGATTTTATGTTTATCTTCAACACAATGTCAAAAAAGGTGTCCTTTTTGGATCAACGGGAAAGAAAGAAGGAACACGAAGTCAAGATTTTCTCGCTTCAGGAAGAATGAACCTGAAACGTGCGTGCACGTTACGCTAAGGATTCCGTCTATACCTAGAGCCCATCGTCGTATACACGAACACATTCACACATCAAAATTATGCTTTTTTTGTTGGCTCTCTCTCGTATCCTCTGGAAGGAATGGAAAAAATTGTTGCTTTCCAGGAACGGAAGGGTAATTTATCTATAAATATCCTTAGGGAGTATTTATCGACAGCGAAAAATTGGCATATTGGGAATTTTGTTGAATAATGTGCCGCATTTGTTGATAGTAGCTTGTTGCCCTAAGGATGTTTAGTTTGGGAGTGAGCCTGGCAGGGGAATTTTGATAAAATTAGCTAAAGATATAAGATAAAAAATTTTTGTTTGTTTTGGGATTATTTTTAGGTAATTACAAAATAAATAAATATAAAAAAGGAACAGGATGTAATAAAATGTGACACGAAATCTATAATTAAGCCACATCCTCTTATTCAGTCATGGATACTGAGTTTTATTCAATTTTTTTTATCCATTCGCGTCTTTATATCTGTCCATCCATATATTCTCCAACAGCCATATAATAAACAGATATCAACAGTTCTCATGTATCCAATGGATATTAACAACGCTAACCTCGTAAAACTGAAAATTGAAATAAATTTCCCATGGGATAAAATGGAGACATATAATGTACAGAAGTAGCAGTATTATACTATACTACAATAACTGTATCAGCACCAGCAGCAACAACATGCTATATATGGCAAATGGTAGACAGGAGTTTTTCTCCAGTCACGATAAAATATCCATAAAGCTTTTCCCTGGGATAAATTTTTCATATCCATGAGATCCAACTTTCGTCCTTTTGTCTCCTCTGCTCCTGCAGATTGACAGACAGTCAGACAGACATTAGGTTGTAATGGATTTGTTAACTGCTAAAATAATGATGCTAATTAGGTAACAGGTTTGCGGTTTTTATCCTTAAACTGGAAGGTGAATAAAATTCGAAGGAGCCATATTTTTTCCCGGAAATTTTCACTGTTTTTACTGCTGAGGAAAAGTTAAAATTTTATTGAGATTTTTGTGTCCTTTATTCACCTTTTCATCTTGCTGTTGATCCCACTGTTATGAAAAAGAAGAATATTTTTGGAGTTATTTCGTAATTGGTAGTGGTATTGAGCGGCTTTTTAGTGGGATAAATTCTCATTGTTGCGGCTTTAAAATTTTTGTGGTGATTGATAAGTAGGAGATTATGGAAGAGGGAATCCGATTTAATTATAACTGTTAAAATAAGAGGATAATTTGAAACCGCAAACTTTGTCCAGGGTTGATGATTGCAATGATTTAATGATAATATTATTTTAGTATTATTATCGTTGAAAATTAATATCAAAGAAAAATTACTGCGGCGTAACAATAGGATGACAGGATTATGAGGACTTCCTTGCCCAAGTCTAGTTTCTCATTAGGTGGTAGGAATTTTTTATAATTTTTTTTTTAAATCATTTATTTGATAAGCATTAATTTAAGGTCAATTTGGGTGTTTGTCTAATGGGAATTCATTTACTGTTAATGTATGTAAAATCGAAGCATATCATTGTGGGTGGGGAGCACGTAAACAGATAACCGTTAAAATGTAAAAAGTTAATCAGTCAAATTATTTACCAGCGATATGGTTATATGGTTTCAAATTCTTTGGTTATGGGGTTTTTTCCCGAACAGCATTTTGGGGAGGTGCCAGATAGGGCCTCTATGAAGCTAATCCCACTGCCTCATATGGACCCGTGCGGAATGCCTTATAAGGCCTTGCCTCATTCGCATAGAAAGAAATTTTTTTTGTTCTATTTATACAAAAGATTATTGCCTACCCCAATGACACCCTTGCAATTTTTTCGAAATCTTTTCGAAAAACTTTGCAAAAATCAATTGTTAGTGATTTTTTGGGCGAGAAGTGACTTTTGGAAACTTTGACCTTGAATAACTTCGAAAGGGTTAAGTTTCCGAAAAAATGACAAGAGGCTTTTTTGTAGGCAATAACGTTTCGTATTGACTGATCAAAACAAATTTTGGAAAAAAGCAGTTTTTGAGTGAAGTTTTGGCCAAAAAGTGATTTTTGATAACTTTGACCTTGAATAACTTTGAAAGGGTTAATCGGGTCAACATGTTTGTAAGAACTAAAGTTGTAGAGAATTTCATGCCCACATTTAGGGCCTTTGTACGGGGTTGTACGACCTATAGAAACCGAGATACAAGGAAAACACCGGAAAACCGCTATAACTCCGACGGCCATGTTTTTTTTTGTGATTCCGAAATTGTTGTCTTAAAAAGTCCCACGGAAGCTGTGAACCAATTTTCAGCCATTTCCGAATTTTGTCTCCTTTCGCGCGTTTTTTTTGCTAATTTCGCCGTACTAAATACACGGGATGTCTGGGGGAGGGGTGGCCGTCAAAGTTATACAAAAGTGTCACAACTAGAAAAAGTCAATTTATTACGATTACACGATTACTCAATTCATTTAATTTTCTGGGTCCCAAAGAAATTCGTAAATATTTTTTTATTTTTTTCTGTGATTCGCCGGTGCAATTTGTAGTGGCAAAATGTACTTAAAAAAATGCATAGGGTTATAGCACGGTGAGCTTGAAGTAAGTTTTTATGAGTTCGAAAGGTAGCCCGGGTTTTTCTGTTTGACTATGTTCTTTGACCTAAAAGAAGACATTTTGAGTCAAAACTAAAATCTTGTAAGCGCCCCTTTTCGATTTTTGGCCAAAAATCCCAATATTCTTGTTTTTCAGCATTTTGCCATTTGGAGTCACTCAACTTTTTGATCTTTATATCAAATTAAAGAATACACATTTACCTAAAAGGTGAGCCTAATTTTGTTGCTTTACGATAATTAGTCGAGGAGTAACTGAGGTTTAAGTAAATTTTAACAACATTAAATTTTTTTTCGTAAACACCCTGTATTTTAGTGGATAGTAGGGCTAGACCACCTCTCTAGAACAATTTTTTTCTCTAAATACATCCAGGAATCACCCCTGAAAATATTAGCCACGTAGTCCAACAAAAGATTTATTGAGCGTCTGATGACCTTATACTCGTCGCGAATGAGTATTTTAAATCTTTAAAACGGCGATATCTCATGAATGGCAAATCGTAAGGGAAAATGTGTAATATCTTTTTTTGTAGATAATCGCATAATCTAGAAACTTTGTAAATACTATTTTATGATATAACACTTACTGTTTAAGAGGTATTAGTCAAAAACGGAATTTTTTTAAGGGGTGGTTTTTTGGCGGGCGAAAAATCGAAAAGGGGCGCTTACAAGATTTTAGTTTTGACTCAAAATGTCTTCTTTTAGGTCAAAGAACATAGTCAAACAGAAAAACCCGGGTTACCTTTCGAGCTCATAAAAACTTACTTCAAGCTCACCGTGATAGCCACCGTGATAAAGACTCAATTTTTGAGTCAATTATTGTCCAAACAGAGTTCCGCAGTAGATATATTTTGTTTATTTTCCAATAAATAGATATAAGTGTTTAAAATGAAGGCATTCTTCAATAAAATTATTTTCTAAATCGACCATATACTTTTCGGACAACTTTGTAGCATTCTTACTAATTGTTTCTTCATCTAAATTTTTTACATTGATCAGAAACCCAAATTTTGGGTAAATGGTATCATAGGCACACTTTCACTTTTGTAGATTATCAATAATAGCATAATATGTATTTGGCCAGTTTAAAAAGGGAATAAAATTGAATTATTTTTGAATGTGAATCATTAAATCGTTCAATTGAAACCAAATATACCCGTTACTATGCTGGTTTCAGACGTCTTTCTATCAATCGCCAGAGCGGAAAACGAATTTTTAGGTGATTTTAAGCGATTTTAAGCTGACAGGGAAGTGATAAAAAATCGAGTCGCTTCAGTTAATTAAAGAAAATTTTGAAGAAAGGAACTGTATGATCTTTACAACTTTTCTGGCAAAGAAACACTTATGATTATTACCTTAAAATAAGGTTCCTAACAGGCGCGGATTTAAGGGGGGGGGGGTCACGGGGGTCATCACCCCCCAAAAGCCCTCGCTGTTTAAAAAACAAAATTGATCCAACTAAAAAAACAAAAACAAAAAATAACCAAACGTCCAAAAACCGACCCAGCTTTTTTGCAAATTAAAGCAACGACCTTAAAAAATGACCTTCGAGGTCAACAGATTGATCTATACTCTTTCTATATATTTTGATTTGTAAACTCTGAAGTTAGCTGCACTCACAAGAGCGCGTCTTCATCAAAAACACATTAGGGCACGTTTTCTGCCCTACTCCGCTCAAATTAGGGACAATTAAAGAAATTTTTCCCACAGCTATGAGACCGGTGCCAAGTGAAGGATATGGGTTGTCTAAGTACGATTTTCACAACCCGCAGTTCGAAAAAAGGGTTGTTTTTGAGAAATTTGTGAATTTTATAGTTTTTTCGCCTTTTCTCTATTTTTAAAAGAAACTATGCATTTAGGTCAAAATATCAAAAGAGCAAAGTTATAAGGCATAAAATTTCCTGCAAATTTTGCCTTCACTGTTTTTTCGAATTCGGCATTGTTTCGCCGGTAGAGCTCAAAGCGTCCAAAGAAAGGCCGTTGAAAAACTACAACTACTACTTTGATCTCATTTAATTTTTCATATAAGTGCATAATTTTGGCTCAAAATCTAAAAATGCCGCAAAACGGCCTCCATCGGCTAAAATATGCGGAGGTGGGAAAAATTGTAAAAGTAAAATTTGTAGGTAATTTTATGCTCTCCAACCTTGATATTTTCACCAAAATGCATAGGTTCTCCACAAAATAGAGAAAAAGGCGAAAAAAATCTAAAATTCACATATTTCTCAAAAACAACCCTTTTTTCGAACTGCGGGTTGTGAATCCTTCACTTGGCCCTGGTCTCATAGTTGTGGGAAAAATTTCCTAAAAACAGCGATTTTTTGACTAATTTGAACCGACGACGTTTGTTTTTAATCCACGAGAAAAATCGGTTAGTTTTGTTCGTTTTGTGTTTGTCCCTAAAAAAGCCTTTTTAGACGCTTCGCTCTCAGGAACGTTCCTCACGAACTTTGTGGATGAAGGGAGAGGTGGGGTGGTACCTCTCATCAACCCCACTACAGTGCCGCGGCCAGACAATTTGGGAGATATGGGGAGAGTCCAAAAAAAATTTCACTCGCTTCGCAAATCAAATCAAATTTAACTTCTTTCGACGTATTTTCGTCGTACTGTTTTTTTTCTTTTGCGTATTCGTTTGCGCTCATCACATCCTGAAAATTTTGTATCTTCAGATTTGTAAAGGTTAAATGATTCTGTATTTCGTTTCTACTGATCAGATTTTTCTAAAGAAGAGTATAATTCAATAATGTTTTCACTTGTATTAGCAACTTTATTAAGTGATATATTAGTTTTATCTATGATTTAGAATATTTCGCTCCAAAATGCTACCACAATAGCAGTTTTCAGTGAATTGTATTGAACTCATTTTACAAGCCCTCAGCTTCAACTTTTGTTGCAGACCCAACAAAAATTGCCACCCCGAAAAGGCTTGCGCCCCGGGGCTATAGCCCATTTAGCCCTGTGGTTAGGGTAGCCCTGACTGCGGCGGAGTTGATACACCTCGATGATTATAGCCGTGTTCCTTTCTGCTCTTTTTTACTCGTATTTACTTGGAACTACTCCTGCTCTCACAGAGAATTCATAGGTTTTACTCAAATCGACAAATTTTGCGTTCCTTTAAATTTTTACTCCGGAGTACTTAAAAGCAGTGGCGGACTAAGGGGGGGCGGAGGGGGCGGTCCGCCCCGGGCCTCTGGTTCCTGGGGCCTCCAAATGTCTACAAGTTCCCTTGATCAAATCCTAAACAAGGCTTTTAAAATAAGGGCAGTGCCTACCTAAGTGGTACTTTGGAGTCGGAGGTCGCGTACAATGTTCCCGTAGACACAAATAAGTACATGTAATTATTAAAATGGGTCTTTACTGAATCGTTACCCTCTACATCGCTTACATATACTTCAATACTTCTTGACCATTTTCATCTCGGTTGCATCATGCAAGAGGAGTTTTTGTAAACTTAAGCCTAGTGTTCACTATATAGTTTTTTGCGTAGAGCTAGAGAAAACTCTCGCGTAGAGATGCGTAGAGAAGTGTATACACCGTCTAGAGTTCTACACATGCTCTCTACAGCCACTCTACGTACTCTGCACTCTACACTATAAAGTGTATACGCAATTTTTTTGTGTTTGGTAGAGCTCTACATCTGCTCTACGCTCTAACAAGCATGTTTGATAGAGTTTTTCTCTCTACAGTATTCATTCTTATTTGCGTTTCGACTGCGCTTCGAATTGTTGTACATAGGCGCAGTGCCGCGGCCAGACAATTGGAGGCCCTGTGCAAAAATTCAGCGAGGGGCCCCAGAGTCTCCAAAAAAAATTTCTGTCATAAAGACCCGTCCCCGCGACAGAATTATGGAAAATGGGCCCCATGTAATATTTAGTGTGATGCGAGTTCGTCTGATATGACCCATATGCTGATTTGTATGACCCATTCATTGAAGTAAAAATGCAAATAAAAAATTCAAATGATTTTTATTGCCAAAAAAATGTTTTGCTCGCTTCGCTCGCGGTGCCCCAAACACGCGGGACCCTGTGCAGTTGCACACCCAGCACATATGCCAGCCGCGGCACTGCATCGGCGTGTTAAATAACAACGAAATTCGAATACGACATACGCAGAAAATTTTGGTATGAAGATGTATCTTCTTCCGTGAGCTCATTCCATAATTCTCGGTACATTCCAGCGTTTTGTTTTCTTTTCGCAATCCAATCTCGCTCTCAACATTTCCTTTCCTTCTTTTGCCTTCTTTTGGGGAAAACTCATTTTATTATTTTTTTTATTTCTATTAATTTCCTTTAAATTTTTTAGGCAATATATGTACGTACGCATCTCTGAATAACTGAGAAATGAAATGAGATGCAAAAGTTGATGGCCGCAGTTGCGCGCTCTACCATACGACTCTACAGTAGAGAAAAACGCATCTGCAGTGTACTCAGTCTGTAGAGCTCGTGGTAGATCTCTACTCAAAATTTCTCTAGATCAACTCTACGGGCGGTGGAGTGGTAGAGAAGCGCTGTAGAGTACTTACTACAGGTAGAGCTCTACACTCTACGCTCTACATTCTACCGAAAAAAACTCTATAGTGGACACTTGCCTTTAGTACGACTTTCGGAATCGATGGGTAATTAAATGCTTTTCCTACTTGGAAATAAACATATACACACACTTGTCCATACAAATGGCAACTGAATAAAAGGCTTCTAAAATTACATCGACTTCTTAGACTGAGGGCCTCATTCAGCTTTGCCGCCCCGGGCCTCTGAAGGGCTTAGTCCGCCACTGCTTAAAAGTAGAAAAGGAACACGGCTAATGTCACCTTTTACTAATTTAGGTATGGCGAACTCAATAACAATAAAACCAACCCTAAAATTGAGTGCTTCGCATTTGCTTATGAAAACACCCCGCCATTTTGTGTACAAGCCCTTACTGCAAGCCGCCCTTACTGCAAGCTATTTTTTGAGCCCTAAATCAACTCTAATATATTCAAGGTTGATTTATTCTTAGGAAGTTAATTTTTTACTATAATTTTTAACTGTACAACGAATATTATTTCAGCCAACATTATTTCCAGATTTTGAGTAAAATTTAATATCATAGTGAAGAACCATAATGCAGGTCGGAATCGAACATGTTTGTGGAAGGCGGACTCCTGAACCCCTAAGCGACCAAAGCCAACAATAAACTGAAGGAAACAAGTTTGCTTATTATTTAATTTGAACAAAAAGTTCGATATGTGGTAGAAGACTTCAAAACATTTTAATCCACTTAGCAATTTTATTTTATTTTAAGGTAAATGCCAGTTAAGATACAAAAATGAACAATAAAATTCCATCCAAGCATCAAGTTATTGCAATTATTGCACCTCATAATACCACCTATAAGCTGCTACCCCCAATCCCCTCTGGCAAATTAGGAACTTTAACATCGCAGCATCGCCCCAACCACTGTGTATCGACTTTTAACACCATAAACGATCTCTGAAATTTGCAATAACTTGGATCGAACTCTACCTAATTTCACCTGCAGTGCAGAATTTCATAAAGCCATACACGGAGAGCAAATTTCCAATTGGAATGTATCCGGGGAGTACGTGGCACTGCTGCCAGCTACTACATGCTAGAACTCGAGGGTCCTATCGGAGAGTCTGTCCTGCAGGAATTTTAGTGTCCCCGAAGTTATCGAAGCTCATATTTTCATTTTCATTGGAGCGAAAATTTCCTTCTAGATGAAAAGCCCTAAACCAAAAGCCACACATCAATGGCCAACGTACACATGCCTATGAGTTGATTGTGATTGTCAATTCCGGGGGAGCAATAATGTCACAAAGTTTGCTTTGTCATCTCCTGCAGAGAGGGCGGGTTGATGAATTTTATCCTTCACCCCCGCATTTGCCATCTTTTCAGTTTGGTATTTGGCGATTTTGGTGAAATTGGCATAACTTTGCAACTGTGAATCCGATTATTTTGGGGATTATTGCAAATAAGCGAGGGTAGTTGGAACGGATTTTCGAGCTTTCGATGCCTGGAATGGGGATTTGGAATTTTGATTTTGCTAGGTGAGGAATTCTTCCCATAATTAAACATTTCTCGTGGGTTGTTACTCACATCTAGTTAAGCAGAAATTCGTTGTTAATTCAGTGTGGTCACGATAGTTGATAATATTATTTTCAGCGATTCTTCCCATTCTAATAATTCATTGAGAGGTCAGTCATGAAAAACATATTCTAAGTATATAAAATTCTCTTAATTCTATTCAACTTAACCAAGATTCCTTTCTAACGGTAAAAACTTTAAGCTAGTTGTTCTTATGTAGTCTGTCAATTGTAGTGCATGTAATGTAACACTGTAATACAAGTAGAATTAAATTATGACAGTTGTAGTAAACAATTATCGGCTACTGTATTACAAGTGGATTTCAAAGGAAATAATTATGTAACTTAAATTTCATAAGCGAAGTAGGATAAGTTAGGGGAATTTGGGGGTAAAAATAGTTATAATAGCCCAGTTGTCAGAGACTTTGACCTCGCACAAAATGTGATCTCGCTGAAAATTGGAACTTAAGGTCCGGTTACATGCAATGATCTGCTTGTGCCAATTGGCTTGCGCAAGTCAATTTTCCCAAGTGAATCGTTGCGTGTAAACGCAAATTTTTGGCTGGCGCCAGCCAAAAAGGTTACCTTGTGCAAAATATATGTTCTTAGAAAAACGGCTTGAGGTTGGTGTTTTGGCATGAGCGTTTAAATGATCTTCAAGCCGCAGCTACAACCCTCAGCATGCCCTTGGGTGAATGGTGAAATTTTATGACTTTTATGACGCTCCTCCGACCTTATCATAATCAATATAATATAATAATCGTGTCAAATTAGCGTCATTTAGTGTCATTTTCCCTCATTTTATTCGCACCAATTGACTTGCGCCAGTCAATTTGTACAAATAAATCGTTGCCTGTAAACCGATTAAAGTTCATTCAGTTTATTTGCACCAATTGACTTGCGCCAGTCAATTTGCACAAGCAGATCGTTGCGTGTAACCGGACCTTTAGGTACTTTTTTGGGTGTAGAAAACGATAAACAAATCTTTGCTGACCTAAAGTGTATGCTAAGTTCACAATTTCGAAAACAAATTCGAAAATTTGGTTTTTGCTTTATATATCGAAAAATTAAAAAAAAATCGAAAAACTAATAGCGGCACGTGAAAGAGCGGAAAATTTCGCTAAAATTAATACTTAACTTATTTTAAAAAAAATTGTTTTATTATTATAAAAAATTATTAAAAATAAGAAGAAAATTCGAAAAATCTAAGCGCCCCAAAAAGCTGAATTAAAAAATTCTAGCGAGGCGTCCAGGGAAAAACTAAAGTATCCTTGCCTTAAATGTACGCAAAAATAAAAATAAAAAAGGCATTTTAAAGAGGACAATCTTTATAATTTTTTGTTTTTTTTCTCATAGAAAACTTGACTGGAAGTTATAAGTTGTAAAATTCTCACTGATGTATTACTGATGAAGATATATATTAATAGAGGCGTACGAAAAAAAAATCCTTGTACATTTATCATCATTAGACATTTACTTTTGATGTAAACATAATTAAAATGATAAACATTGTCTCTGTTTAATAAAATTTATGTTTTAAGATATTCAGTTTTTCTGACAGTATTCATTCGATGCCATTTTTAACTTCAAAAACAGCCGGCACACAAAACATGATGGGCCGCGCCGTACGAGAAGCGATCGCGGTTGCCGATGACTTTGCGCTCGTTCGACTCATCGAAATCAAAATATTCGCGAACGATGCGCATTCGCGAGAATACTGCCTAATACAAGGGAGGCACAGTCCAAGTCGACATCTCCTTATCACAAGAATGGTTAGTCTGGCCCTACTGTATGTAGCGCTAGTATGGGTGGCAGCATTGGATAAAACGGGCAATGGGAGGAAAATAAACTCTACGTATCGGTGAAGTGCCCTTCTAGCATGCCAAGCATATGCAGCATGCATGATAGCAGGAACGATCCCCATTGAGAGCAAGAGGTTGTACGACCCGGAATACGCAAAGGAGCCCAAGACAGTGCGACGGACTCAAGGATTGGCGTTTTCAGTCTGTACGAATACGAAACTACCGTCTGAGTGCCAACCCTCAGTGGTGGCTCCTGTTTTGGGCATAGACTGTAATGGTTACTGGTGCCACGTTGTAATAGTTTCTGGTGATCAGTAACATGGCATGTGAAAAAACTTTCTTAGCGCCTAATTGAATCATTTGGGGCAACAGCACCTGTGGTTCCAACAGTTCGGTGCGATATCAACATAGAGGTCTTGCTACTATGCAAATTATACACATCCTCATGTAACATAGAAAGCACCCTGTATCTACTGTAGCTCAGTGGGCAATTGAAGAACAAATGGCACCATCGTCAATAAGTTTGAGAACGGGGTTTTGCACATTAAGGTGATTTTCGAGTAGGACTTTTAGAATATGCCCCAAGCCGACGAAGTCCAAGCTACTGGAATGCTAGCGCCGATCATCGATCAATACTATGCCTAGGATATTAAGAGAAAGCTCAACCGATACCATCTAGACCATCAAATGAAGTGGGAGGAAGGGTGATGCAGGTTTTTTACAAATGAGAAATAACTTTGATGCGTTGAATTCAACACGATTCTTGCCACCCCAATCAAGAATGATCTCGATGACCCTGTTGATTGGAATTGAACATAATCACGATCGTGAAGACCAAGTCTGATGGAACGTGCTTGTCTTGCATTATCAAACCCACAAGAGAAACGCAAAGTAACGTCATCGGAAAGCTATGAAGTGGGTTGGAGGGGATTGATAGCAGGTCATTTATAAAAATTGGAAAAAGAGTAGGTGATAGAATTGAGCCCTGAGGAACACCGGAAGATTATGGTATAAGGTTTAGATTTGACGCTATCCATGTACGAATAAGAAAAAATGTGTTTCCGCCTTTCGTTCACAAACAGTTTAAAGAGGAATATGAATATGAAATGTTTGCTATATTTACCTTGTCCTTTCCCAACTGGTTCGTATATCGTCGGGTCAATGCAATAGTCACGGAACTGAAATTTTGCTATTTTGAACTAACATAATACAAAAATTCGAAAAAAATAATACAATTAAAATAACTTTTAGTTATTTCGTGAAAAAATTCAAATTGAATCCCGGAGATTCTCATAAAAATTTAGATCCGTAACTTTGGCAGAAGATAATATGACTTTTTTCGCATTTTTCCACAATGTTTAAAATAGCAAAAAAATTCAGTTTCGTGACTATTGCATTGACCCGACGATATGATCTAAATGATTTATCATACAATTTTCATATCTACAGCAATATCCTTAATGCTCTTTAACATCCTTCACCACAGCAGCCTAATTGAAGTAATCTTGTAAAAATTCCCGCAAACTGTTCACTTATTAGATACAATTAAAAAGAAAATCAAATAATAAAAAAAAATGAGAAGAATTCCCAAAAAGGATTAAGAAGCCTAAAACCTCTTTGCTCTTTTCCTCCTTCTAGCAGTCCGCAAATCCAATTCCCCTAACTAACTCCAATTATCAGCCGCAATTAAAGTCCATTCTTCAAGTAACTCGCAGCTCTGGGATTCGATACTTTTCAGTATTCTGCACTCGGCCTTGTTCACTTTGTTGCACAGCAGCAGGATAACAGTAGAACAGCTCTTCTGCAATTACACCACGAACAGCTGAACTAAGTGAAATAATTCTCAGGGTGGCATCGCCCCTAATACACCATGACAGAAAGGACACGATGACAACAATAAGAAAAGAATTGCATCGTCAACACCCCACCCAGCCAGCCGTCTGCCATCTCGCTGCCATCCGCTAAGACAACGAACGACCTGAATGTGGAGCGAGAAAGTGCGAGGAGAAGAAGAAAGTGGAAATGATATCGCCCCAGTCTTATCCAACCGCAAGGCGACAATAGTGCTTCAATGATTCCTTAAGTCAGTCACTACCACGGTATTTTGCTAAGATAGTAGAGACATTCTCCGCCCCGCTCCGCAGAGGAGCTGCTGGCCCCATCACGGTTGGAGAAGGATCGTCATGGATAAGAAACAATTCCACCGGAACACCGAAGGGAGGGCCGAGGAAAGCGAAAGAAATTAACAAGAAAAAGTTTTCTTCAAAGCCTCTGAAGGACTTAACTGGGATAGAGACCAGCCGGACATTGTAGATGGCTCTGCCGGAGGAAGAAAGTTGGGCTGCAGAGGATGACGACAGGATAAAGATTACGTGCCCTTTCGTTCGTTACACATTGACGCTGGGACAGCATCCTTAGCTCCAGTGGTAGCGGCTATTAATGCTCACGAATGGGCTCTAATTAAATGAAACAGACTGTGCAATCATTCGGTGATATATCGTCGACTACTTAGCCTGAGACAGCCGTGGATAAGCATCGGGGGTGGTTTTTGGGCAAGTTGGGGGTCGAATTGTTAAGGATGTCTCATCTTCTACGGCGCACAGACGATGGATTTCGGTGTGTTATGAAGGATTAATAGATTTCAGACAATGTTATTTGACTGCAATAATTTATGAGGTGTATAAAGTGGATGAAATTACAGGATTTAATTTACGTGTTTTTGAGGTTCAGTTGATATCGTCTGTGGCGGTTAGGAAGTAGAAATTTAATATGTTTTCGAGGGAGTGAAAGGGATGTAAAGGATCGTTGAGTGTAGTAATCAACATTTGGGTTTAAGGGAAGTGTTGGATTGAATAGTTATTGTGATGAACATACAATTTTGTAATTATGAAAACTTGCCTGGGACTGTGGGGTATTGATGCATATTTTTTAAATATTTCCTTTATAGAAATTAGACATAATAAAAAACTAAAAAAATGTGTGGTCTTTAACCAGGTAAAGGTGTCATCAAAATGCGGAACGACACTTGACGCACAGATGGCAAGTAAGACCTTCCCCTCATCCCACACCACGATCTCGGCACCGCTAGCGTCAGAACCATTACGGTTAGTTAACAAGATTCTCCTTGAAGCAAGGGTCTTTCCGTTAATCGCGATTGTCATAACCATGGCACTGCCGACTGAGGTTTACAACCTTGCGCATGCGGAGCCACGATATAAAAATTTTTGCTTAGATTTCTGCAACATTCGTGGGCTTCAAGCAAATTTTTTTTCAGGTGTTTGCGAGTACACTTTTGTGGATAATCCCTTCGCTCAGAGGGGAGTTTAAATTTATATTGGGAAAGACGTAGCCTTCCAAAAGTTGTACATCAGTAAATCATCTGATTTTTACCACCTCAGTCTTAAAATTTTAGTTTCTAACCACGTCTTCTTTTTTCTATACAAAAGTCCTAGTATGTATCAGGAAGGAGGTCTCCTTCCTTTCGAACGTATTTTCGAATTCTTATCCTCCCATCCGGAGTGCGAAATCATTATTGCGGTAAGTAAAAATTTCTGGTCCTTGGTAACCTCCATCTTCACTTCTTTAACAACTCCTTCATTCATTTAGGAAGGAGAGGTGCTAACAGAAAGAAAATCAAACCGACCTACTTACCTACATCTCTGCTGCCTCACATTCTTCCTTACCCGATACTGTCATGCTACACCCACCCCGCTCCTCTCACTCACAGAATGTATAGGTGTCTCAAAGAGCTCCAACAAATCCACCGCTTCTAATAATATTTCCCCTATGTTACATTGAAATTCAGAACATCCTTCTCTCACGGCATTTTTCCCGCAACACAAGACTAACCCGCTCGGTCCACCGCCATACCATACAGCCCCCATTCATCCACAATACTGTCAAGATGTTCGTTTATTAATAAAACTCGACTGTGGAATAATCTTCCGCAGTAAATATTTCCGAATCGTACACTATCCTAGAGTTCTCCTAAGCTTGGCTTTTTCACATAAAAAAAGTACCCACTGCCATGCAGCCCTTGACACAATTACTTTACATCTTAGCTTGATGGGCTTTGAAGGGTGTGCTCCCTCTTACTTACGGCATTCGTTATCCTCCTTTCCGCTGGGCTTGCCCAGCATCCATTCAGAGTTAACAATGTCACCACTTAAAAGAGGTAGTACACTGTAAAAAAAATATGTAAATCGCGGTATGAAATACTAATTTACTATACAATTATTGTATTTTTACTGTAAATTTTGTAACTTCACATAATGAAATTGGAAATTTCCAATACTGCATAACGTAAATGTTGATTACATGAATGTCACCAATATTTTACACAATGTTGTGTATTTTTCTAAATCGTTTATGTAGGAAAATTATAATATTAGTATTATTTATCAATGTTATGTACTGAACTTTGTACTGTAATTTTACAGTAAGAGGCGTAATTTTAGAAATTATATTTTTAGTAAAATTACAAATTGTTCATTGGAATGTAAGGTTTAAATTTTCCCTCTCATAGATATAATTCACAGGTAACAATGGAAAACTAAGCATATATACCCGATTGTTCTTAAGTTAAGGTCAGACCTTTGACTTTGGTCAGGGTCTGGGCAGTTCTTGTAACAGCCAAGAAATTTTTGATAATTGCTGCAAGCTTCATGCTTCAAAAATTAGGATAAAAGGGTTTGTACAATGATTCACATTCACAGCTTCAAGCTGCAGTGCTCAAATAAGCAAAACTCAGCTGAAGCTTGTAGTTTGAAACTCGCAGCTTGAAGCTTGCAGCTTGAAGCTTGAAGATTTCATTACGAATCGGTCCTTGCATGGTGAGCAAAATGCTATTTTTATGTATAGGGAGAGGGCATACACAAAAGTTTTGGAAATTTACAAAACTATGAAGTGAAAGCTTCAATACTGATTGTATTTTTACATCCCACAAATAAAGTATATTTACTACACAGTTGGTAAAAATACGTAAACTAAAATTGGAATATTCCTAATAATATGTATTGCAAATTTACAAAACTGCTTGTGAATAAAACTTCCAGTATTTGTTTTGTAAAATTACCACAGAAATTTTTTACAGTGTAGGAGATTGGCGGTGAGACGTGGGAGGCATCACAACCGAAGATCCGCCATGTACCCATACTCTCTCTTTACAGCAATTCTGTGCCTAACCTTCTACCATTTATTGTTCTTAAGGGGACTTTTCGTTTCAAAAAGTTCAAAATTATTAGATTTTTTTTTACATAAGAGTGTTCCTTAACATCACAGAAATACTGCCCTAAAACCGTTTTAAGAAATTCGTATAGGAAAAAAGTTATACCTATATTTTATATGCAAAAATTATGTTACAAAAACTTAAGACGCGTTTTTCTCAAAATCACGTTTTTTGACTTGGCTCCATACTTTTCTCGAAAACTACTCAACGGATTTCAATAATCCAAAAACCATTCGATTCGTTATAAAAAATACTAGTAACTAAACCTTTAAAAATATTATGTTACACACCCTTATTTTTTTATACAGGGCTAGATTGCCTCAAAAATATTGATTTTTTTTGGATTTTTCAGAAAAATGTTTATAAAATGATAAAAATAAATTTTTCAGAATAATGTTTATAAAGTGATAAAAATATTAGAAATAAAATGCTTTTTAGGTTTAGATACTAGTATTTAGTCTTATGAATAAAATCCTTTTGGAATTTTTATTCTATCTGTTACAGGAAGCCCAAAAACTGTGGAGCAGTTTAAAAAGTATCTTTTGGAAGATGCTCTCTGTAGTGGTCAATATGTACTAAAAATGCAAAAAAACAATTATTTTTATATTCTTAATATCTTAATATATAAAAACTACGTGTCACAATGTTTGTGCACGCTAATCTCCGAAACCGCCCAACAGATTTAAATGAAAATTTGGGAATGGGTAGAGTTGGTTCCAGATTGAAAGATAGGATAATTTTGGTCCAAATAAGTGAAGCTGTTGTCGAAATATAGAGAATTTCAATATTTCACTGATTATATTTAAGTTGGCGGGGCGAAAAAATATTTAATTTTAATTGTCATGTACATATAAAAACCCGTTAGCGTTAAAAAAGCACTCCGATTTTTACGAGTGACAACGTATGAATTAGTGCATTGAGTGTACTGAGTGTACAGTGTGTACAGTATGTAAAGTGTGTACAGTGTACTCTGTACTATATACTATGGACTCTATACTATAACTACCGGAGCCTGCAAAAACACACCCGTGAAGAAGTATATAATTTATATACAAAATAAAAATATTTGTGAACATTGGGAGACCTGTAAAATATTAGCATCCATTGTTCTTTATATACTTCCACCGAAAAATGCGTAAAAGCTTTTAATTGGTGCGATTAAATAAAGTGTTAATAAGAAAATATATAAATGTCGAGTTTTTGCATTATGACTCAGATTGCGGTACATTTTTTTGTGTATATTTAACTGAAGAAAATGCTCTCCAAAGACCAGCCCCCAAAAACTATGAAGTGGCCCATACGGCTACTAGATTGTTTTCATGACGAGTTAAGATTACAACTTTTAACGGGAAACTTTTATATAACCACTTCTTCGCTATACGTATATATATTTTTTTACATCTTTACCAATCGTAGTTGAGATGACAACTAATTAATTAATTAATTTCCATTACTTGATGCAAGTCGGCTATGCTTTTTTTGTAGAGTCTTTTGCAGTCAAGTAATAGGTGAGTAGTGGGACGATGTCCCTACATACTCCCCTCCCAGCGTAGCGTTACCTGAAGTGTACCGAGCGAATCGATGTTGTTTCACCGTCTCGGTCACACTCAAAAGCAGGTTTCAGTCGGTCTATAGCTATCGACTTGTTTGTGCCGTTTAGTTACGTAATAAAACAAAGGGCAAATCTTCACTCCAATGAGTGGTGTTGTCCCTTGCCATTAAGGCCGCTTTCAACTGTCTATGGAAACGCTCTACCATCCCATTTGCTTGCGGATGGTAGGCGGTTGTACGTATCCTATGCGTACCTAGAAGTCTTGTGACTTCATTGAATAATTTAGATTCAAATTGCGACCCTTGATCTGTTGTAAGTTCAAGTGGTGCGCCAAATCTTGGGACATATTCGGTGACAAAATGTTTGGCCACCGTAGAAGCTGAGATGTCCCTAATTGGATATGCCTCCGGCCATCTCGTAAATCGGTCTACGATTGTTAGGATATATGAATATCCTCGAGATGGGGGCAATGGTCCAACAATATCCATATGGATATGTTCAAATCTATTGTTTGTTGTATTAAAAGTTTCATGTGGAGATTTGGTATGTCTCGAAACTTTAGATTTTTGGCAACCTATACACGATCTAGACCAGTTGTTACAGTCTTTGTTGATCGCTGGCCAAAAATATTTCTTAGTTATAGCTTGCCTTGTGGCACGTATGCCTGGATGCGACAAGCTATGTTCGGCATTGAATGCCAATTTTCTTAATGAAGAGGGTATGTATGGGCGTAATATACCCGTGCTAATCTTACACCAAACCTCATGAGTTGTGAACGGAATTGGTGTGAGTATTAGTTTTACCCTTGAGCTACTGCTGGGATGCTCTTTGAGTCGTTGTAATTCTTCGTCACCTTCCTGTGCTTTCGCCAGATGTGGCAAATCGAAGGTGACTGCGTCAACGTTGTCGGCCGCTAATGAGCGCGATAAGTAATCCGCGACAACGTTTTGTTTTCCAGACACATGTCTGATGTCCGTTGTGAACTGGGAGATTAAGCTCAGGTGTCTTGTTTGGCGGGGAGATCTCTCGGTCTTTGTGTGAAGGGCATGCACTAATGGCTTGTGGTCAGTATAGACCACGAAATTTCTTCCTTCAACAAAGTACCGGAAATGTTTTATTGCTGCATAGATTGCGAGTAGTTCGCGATCAAATGCAGAATAATTTCGTTCAGCAGATGACAACTTCTTAGAATAGAAGGCTAGTGGTTGCCATCTGTGACCGTTATACTGTTCCAGCACTGCTCCGATAGCAAAATCGGAAGCATCAGTTGTGACGCTATATTTCGCATCCTCTAGTGGATGTATCAGCACAACTGCTGCAGCCATTGCGGCTTTCACCTCGAGGAATGCTTGTTCACATTCTGCGGGCCAAGGAAGTTGTTCCTTATTTTTAGTGGTTGATGGACAATTGAGAAGTTCCCTCAAATGTCCATTAATCGGCACTAACATTTTCGCAAGCTTCGGAATGAATCGGTGGTAAAAGTTCACCATTCCTAGAAACTTCTGTATTTTTTTAACTGTTGTTGGTGTTGTGAGGTCATTTATTGCTTGGACTCGTTCGGGTGATGGAAGTATTCCATCCTTGCCGATACGATGTCCCAAAAACATGATCTCACTGACACCAAAAACGCATTTGGATAACTTTATTGTTAACCCAACGTTATCCAGGCGTTTAAACAGTTCTTCGAGGTGAGTTAAATGCTCATCCTCGGATCTACTAGCGATAAGAATATCGTCTAGGTAGACATAAATGAAGTCCAAGTCTCTTGTGACTTCATTCATAAATCTTTGAAATGACTGGGCTGCATTTCTTAACCCAAATGGCATGCGAGTAAACTCAAACAGACCAAAGGGTGTTATTAAGCAGTCTTATGCACATCTTCTTTTGCAATGGGGATGTTGTGGTACGCTCGCACCAAATCCACCTTTGAAGAAATTGTGCGTCCGTGAAGGTTCACTGAAAAGTTGTGAATGTGCGGGATTGGATATCTATCCGGCACAGTGACTGCATTCAGGCGACGATAGTCGCCGCATGGCCTCCAATCATTTGTATCCCGTTTAGGGACCAGATGAAGTGGAGATGCTGCGGGAGACGACGAAGGTCGACAAATCCCTAGTTGAACCATATGTTCAAACTCCAATTTCGCTACCTTCAGCTTCTCAGGATGAAGCCTACGAGCGGTAACGAAAGGTAATTGCCCATTCGTAACAATGTGATGTTGCACATTGTGTTTAACCGGTAGGTTGAAATTAGGGGGTTGTGTTAATGAAGCGTACTTCGTTAACAATTCTTTATAGATGTTTCCGATGTTTAAAATCGAGTATAAGTTCGAACTTCGTAAGGAAGTCCGCACCGAGTATTGCCTTTTTTGTGTTGGCAATTATAAAATTGTGGATGAACCGTCGGCGAAGGCCTAGAATCAAATCCAGATTTCATAATATAACATTCATCACGGTGCACGCGCCTACAGAAGATAAACCAGAACAAGAAAAGGATGACTTCTATGAAACTCTTAGAGTGACTTATCACCAAGTCCCTTCTTACGACATGAAAATCGTATTAGGCGACTTTAACGCTAAAGTGGGTAAGGAACCATATTATTACCCCTACGCTGGCAAATTCTCGTTGCACGAAGAATCAAACGATAACGGGAACAGAATGGCCGAATTCGCTATCGCAAGAAGTTTGACAATAGCTAGCACCTGGTTTAACCATAAAAATATACACAAAAGGACATGGACATCACCAGATGGCAGGCACCATAACCAAATCGACCATGTTCTAGTTAACACTAGGCATGGAAGTAGCATACTTGATGTAAGGAGTTTCCGAGGAGCGAATGTAGACACCGATCATTACCTAGTTGTTGGGAAAATGAGGGCGAAAAAACTAGCGACAAGACATAGAACTAACAATGATAGACAAACAAAGTGGAACATAGAAAAATTAAAAAATGAAGAAACAAAACAACAGTATGAAAGAATGTTAACAGGAAAGCTAGAGGAAATAGCAAGGAGTCTGGAAATGGAAAATGATCTGAACGTGATGTGGAACTCGATAAAAGAAAAAATCACAGAGACAAACAACAGTGTATTAGGCACACAAAACCAAGAGAGAAGGAGGCACTGGTTTGATGATCAATGCAAGAGAAGCATTGAAATAAAAAAACCAAGCAAGACAGGTGTACCTAGAAAGAATGAACAGAGGAAACTACGAGAAATATGTAGCAGCACGAAGAGTCACGAAAAAGTTATTAAGGAAGAAAAAACCTGACTACTTTAGAAATAGAATAAGTGCGATTAAGCAAAGCTACACTAATAAAGACGCTAGGAGTTTGTACAAAGAAGTCAACATGATTAAGAAAGGATACAAACCCACCTGCATCATGGTAAGAAGAGAAGATGGTACTATAGCTAGTAGTATCGAGGACATACTCGAGGTGTGGGAGAAATAATTTAGAGACTTCTTCAAAGAGAACATAAACCTAACACAGGGAGAAGCAGACAACCGTAGTACAGATGACCCAGAAAACGATACGCCAGAACCTACAATAGAAGAAGTTGCAAATGCCATAGCGAAACTAAAAAATCATAAGGCTCCAGGTCCAGATGGCATACCCCCGGAAATCTTAAAAAATGGTGGGGAGAAGTTATGCCATGTCTTACATAGCCTCATCGTAAAACTGTGGAGAAGCAACAAGTTGCCAGAAGAATGGCTTTTAGGTACAATAGTCCCAGTCCATAAAAAAGGTGAATTGATGAACTGCAAAAACTACAGACCAATATCTTTGTTGAACACAGCTTAGAAAGTGCTTTCACATATTTTATTTAATAGACTGAAACCACATTTGGAGGATAAAGTAGGTGATTACCAAGCAGGATTTAGAACGAATAGATCGACAACAGACCAGATTTTCATAATGAGACAAATACTTGAAAAATGCTGGGAAGAAAGCATTGATATTCACCTTCTTTTTGTTGACTATAGAAATGCTTACGACCTGCTTAATAAAAGAGAGTTTTGGAAGAAGATGAGTGAAATGGGTTTCCCGAAGAAATTAATAGGCCTATGCAGAATGACGACCAAAAATTGTAAAACACAAGTGAGAATACGAGGATGCAACTCGATCAACTTCCCTCAAGAATCGGGTCTGCGACAAGGAGATGCGATCTCACCAATACTTTTTAACATTGCTCTGGAAGCAATAATGAGGGAAACACAGCTTAATGGAGCAAATAGCATCTTCACAAGGAACATTCAGGTACTAGCCTTCGCAGATGACATAGTCATAATTGGACGCAAAGCGCAAGATGTAAAAGAAACCTTTTCCAAAATTGTCCAAAGTTCAGCAAAGTTCAATCTACGAGTAAATGACACAAAAACAAAGTATATGATCGTATCAAAACGAGGACAACGATTAGGGCGAAGTATCAGCCTTGATGATCATACCCAATGAGAAATTAACAAACGGCCCAGATCTGGCCCAGCGCAGGCTACGGACGTTCGACGCTCGGTAACCAACCGCTGGGCCAAACCTGGAAATGATAACGCTACCCAGCGCTCAGTCGAAGGTCAAAGCCCATCGCTGGGCGAGTGCTAGCCGCCGATCCTAAAATCAGCCGCATAAACGGATAAACGCGTTTAACTGTAACTCACGCTTTTTAAGCTCAGTCTGTTGCTGTTGGGTTTCGAGCGGGTGCTGATATAAATCACACAAAAAAAATCTGAAAAAAAAATGTAAGGAGTGACCCTCCGGAATCGATCTTGGTTCCTTAGCTTCCCCTTTCAGACTTGCCCGATTAATTTCTCCTTTCGACCACTTCCTCAGTTTATTAGTCACGCTCAAATTATACAATCAATGCTGTAAACATAATTGGAACCACGACCACGGCGGCGGCGACGGCAACAGTAATTCCGGGCTGAAATTCGTTGTGTGAACATAATTGGAGCCACGGCGACTTAATTTTTGTTTTTTATTGTTATCTGTGAAGAAATATTTTTTCATATAATCATGAAAAATATGAAAAAAATAAGCAATATAAAAAATATTGCATCAATTATATAACAATGGGTTTGTTTAATCAAACCTCAAAATAAAAAATACACACAAATTATGAAAACATAACCTCAGAAAATAAACATCTTTAACAGGCGACAGCTACAAAATAGAAATTAGATTGATTGAGCCGCCGTGGTCAGCGACGTGGCCGTAGCCGTAGTCGAATTTATGTGCACCCTCATATACAGACGTATATTCTATTGGTTTTTGACATTTCTTGCGAAAGTAGTTACGTCGGTCGCCCCAATTATGTTTACAGCATAAGTGTTTATTCTGTGTTGTGGTTTGTTATTTAATGTAAGGAAAAATCAATTTCTTATCAAAAAATTTTAAGATAAGTTTCACAACAATAATATTCACCTTTTTAATTTACCACACTTTTTTTAATTGTCATTTTTAAAGTTCAACTGTTGGTGAGCGTTGGCTGTGCCCTGGCCCTGCGTTGGCAATGAGCACTCTAACACGCCTTGTTACAAGCGCAGGTTCAGCTCTGGTACTTTCGAAATTTGTGCACTGGCCCAGGTTAAATATTCAGCCGTTGAGTTTTTACGCTGGGCCAGCGCTGGGCCGTTTGCAACCGCTGGCAATCTACCGAAATTTCTTATTGGGTAGTGTGGAAATTGTAGAAAACTTTATCTATTTAGGGACAATGCTTACTGCAGAAAATAAGATAAAGGACGACATCCATAGACGCATCGTAGCCGCAAATAAAACCTATTTCGCACTAGTCCCGGTCCTAAAAAACAAAGAAATTTCAAGACAGTGCAAGGTCAGACTATATAAAACATTAATCCGCCCAGTTCTATGCTATGGGTCTGAGGCTTGGACATTGACCCAACAAACAGAAAATCAACATAAAATCTTCGAAAGGAAGATCTTAAGAAGAATATTTGGTCCTGTAAGGGTTAACCAGAACGAATGGCGAATTAGGACAAACGAAGAACTTCAAGAAATGTATGACGAAATTAATATAGCTACATACATAAGACTTAATAGACTGCGATGGCTCGGACACGTTGTACGAGCTTCAGAAGATAGAATGCTAGCCAGGATTTTTAATGGTAGACCATCAGGGAGAAGAAGAGTAGGACGACCAAGAAATAGGTGGATAGATGACGTGCTAGCAGATATACGTAAATTTCATATAACAAATTGGAGAGAGCTAGCAAGACGTAGAGATGACTGGAAGAGGAGACTTCGAGAGGCCCGAGTCCTGCAAGAACTGTAGCGCCATCCAAGAAGAAGAAGAATGTTCCAGGACCAACGTCTTTCGAATTTTTACGAACAGTCAATGGTCAAATATTCAATACTTTTCAAGATGCATGTCACGAGTTACAATTGCTGGAAGACGAAAATCATTGGGATCTGACACTTACCGATGCAGCATTTGCATCCACGCCGAATAACGTTCGTCAACTGTTCGCAATTATATTGACGACATGATACCCAACAGAACCATCGGTTTTGTGGGAAAAATACAAGAACGGCATGACTGAAGGCATACTTCGCAGAATTAGACAAACAAACCGATATCCAAACTCTCCAACTTTTATAGGAATAATTGGTTTTTCGTTAATGGTTATAAATATTTGTTGAAGAGTTGAATTTTGAAGATTTGGATTAATTTTAAATGTTTTAAGGTTGGCTGCAGCGGTCGGAAAGGCATCATCTTTGTTTTTTCACGCACCGGAAAACAAAACCAAAAACGTAGTTTGTTTGCCAGCAAGTTTTGTAAAAGAATACATACATAGGTAATTTTGGTCACACTTAATATGAAAGCATATTGAATCTAATGTCTCCAAATTTTACAGAAATAAGTATTGGTTCTTTCCTTAGATATTGCGAATAGTCTGTGTATGAAAATTCATATCTCGAAAAATGCCATGTCAATGAATGGTTTTTATTGTCAGATCTCTAATAGTTTCACATTTTGTTATTTGGAATCAAAAATACCAAAAAATTGACTTTTTCAAACTCTCCTACTGTATATTAAAATTCATATCACCTGATTACTACTATTGGCTTATGGGAGCAGCATAGGCGCGCCGGGTCCCAACTAGTGTTTTATAAAAATCCCCAAAAGGAATCAATTCGATAAATTTAATAGTCTTTTCATAAAAAAAAATTAAAAAGTGTATTTTATTTCAATTATGAAACGAAAAGTCCCCTTAAATGGCGCTGCAGTCCTTGTGGGACACGATACTCTTGAAGTCTTTTTTTCCAGTCGTACCTACGTCTTACTAGCTTTGCCCAGTGTATTATATGAAGTCTTCGTATATCTTCTAGCAAGCACCTTATTCCCATCCATCCATTTCTTGGTCGTCCTAAGCTTCATTTTAATATTGGTCTCCCATTGAAAATCCGGGCTAGCATTCTTTCGTGAATCGTGACAGAACGTGTCCGAGCCACGCCCGGCCTTATGTTAGTAACTATATAAATTTCGTCATATATTTCTTCAAGCTCTTCGTTAGTTATAATGCTCTGCCACTTCTTATAAGCACATTAAGCAAGAAATCTATCTTCTGTTCGATTGCTAAGGTCAGCTTTCATACTTCTTTCTACTATCTTTCTGATTCCGACTAAAGCTTACTAATCGACTTTACACCATGTCATGCAACTGTCGTCAGTACAAAGAGGTTTACCTCTAAGCTCTAGTCTTTCACTTAAAAAAACTGCAAGTGGGTTCTTCTTGGGCGATCTGGTCAACGCGGTCAGAAAATGATTGGTGCACTGTAGGAAGATATCATGATACTGGTAGGGCTGTTTACCAGTCACTGCGCTCGAAATTACCATCTATGGAGGATCGGAGAGGGGCAGAGGATCACATTTCTAAGCTCTACCTCGAGGATAAAGGAATCTGCCCTTCATGGTCTCTGTCACTGTTGAACATTACCTGGCTTAAAACCTAAGGCTAAGAGACAAATATCCAGGCAAAGTGGTGATCTGTGATCTTGCTTACAGCGGTGCGATTTGAAGTATACTACTTGTAGTAAAATAAGTTCAAATGCCGGCCTGGTTCCTTTTGTATTTGATACGATCAAGAAGAACAACAACAAAGTGCAGACTGAAAATACCAAAAATTAAAAATAAAATTGACCACAATTTATTTCCTATGGAACGATGCGAATTAACCTTCCGTGCTAGCTAAATCTGCTACTTAAACCAATACAGCTATATTTAATTTAAAAAAAATCTCCTTGGATCAAACATATATGTATTCCGTTTTATAAAAACTTCTTCCGTTTACAATATAAAACGCCCCTCAATGAATGAATTCCAATGACCCTTCAATTAACCTCTTGAAGTTTAACGACCAATACTCAAACAATAGCTTATTGAAAACCATCCATTAAAAAATCGAAAAGCTAATGGCTGAAATCCTCCTCATTCACAGCAATAATGTATAAAACTTTCCTTTCTATTATAAGGAGATTTTCAACTCCCCTTCATTCCTAACAAAATCTGTTAAAACAAAATGCACACTTACACACGCACACCACAAAACACACAAGAAAAAATTTGTTGTATTTTAATCTTCTTATCCTTAATTTAAAATCATTATACGATATAAAAACCAGACAGAAAAGACCTCAAGAGAGCCGGAATAAATTAACATCGCGGAATCATTTACGTAAATCAACACCATTAAATGCCGACGATTTCCTTTTGCAAATGATCGAAATTGAAATCACCTTCGGTCAAAATCCCAAATCAATTAGGGTCCAGCTCCAAGCAATTAAAATTGCCAATTACTAAGTCTGTAAAACCCAATCAAGCATATAAAAAAAAGATCCCCCAAGAGGTGGCAGTTCAATAGAAATCACAATCTGGAAATTGTGCGGGGTGCAAAAATCAAACCCCTCGCCCCATCGTTCTAGCGAAACGGAGAGGGAGAAAATTGCAAATGTCCTTCTTTATTCAGTGCCATGACTTTTTGCGAGAGTATGGCAAAAAAAAATTTTGTGACGTCTAGGATTTTCTTGGTTTTCCTTTTTCTGAGGGGGCGGAGGAGGTTATGGATGGACTTTTTTTCTCGGTGTGTGAAATTTAGACTTCAGCAGCATAAGCGAGTAGAATGGCAGTCATAAGGACGCAAAAGACTGATTTCCGG
This sequence comes from Thereva nobilitata, assembly GCA_963855945.1. Taxonomy (NCBI): domain Eukaryota; kingdom Metazoa; phylum Arthropoda; class Insecta; order Diptera; family Therevidae; genus Thereva; species Thereva nobilitata. The sequence goes on along the minus strand of OY979696.1, from coordinate 113,477,075 downwards.
GAAACTAGAAAATTAAATTCACAAATCAAACACAAAAAGAAATGGAAATGTCTCCTTTTGCTCTGCACTTGATGGTATTGTTCCACATTTTTAGTTTTTTATCCAGCCTCTAGTAGGGCGCTGCCATGGGTCTTGTCGCCGTTCTCAACTCTATAACCAGCTCGATTGGACCAATTTCATCCCCAGAAGATCCAAAGCCAAGCCAGCCAATCTCCATTCAATTTTTGCCCCATTTCAATGTCCCAACATCACATCCCAAATTGCGACTGTACATAATGCTAATTCCAAGGATTCTGCTGCGGGTAGAGATTGCGGTGGGTTGGGGGATGAAAACTTTGTGTAGACCTTACAGTGGTTTTGGGCCGGTTGATGGGTGGAAATGAATGGACCGGGGGGGGGGGGTAATATTGGGAAATATATGAAAAGCTAATAAAGAGCGAGATTAAATGGCTTTTGGGATTTTTGTAGAGAATAAAACGTCAAATATTGGATATCGTATTCAAATACTTAACGAAAGACTAATATTTATCCCCCGTCGTTGATTTCTTTGAAAGCCCCGGAAAGGAAAGATGAGAATATAAATTTCAATGCTTCTTCTAGCATAAATGAGTGGTGGTAAGAGGGTGGAAATGCTCCCCATTAAACTTAAAATTTTAATGGAAACTTCCATGCATTATGGTGGGTGCACTTTTCTAGGCCGACAAACACTGAAGTCGATGGGATGATTGGGGGTGGATGTTAAAAACTTTTTCAATATGTAGATTTCAATACTGCTGGCTGGCTGGCTTAGTTGTTGGTGGTTAAGCTAGTGGTTGTGGTCGAACTATACCGCGGTTATATAGAGGGGATAGGAAAAGATCTACAGATTTTAGATATCTTTGAATGTACGAGGTATATCTGTTCCACCCCTTAAAACCATACTCAACATGACCAATTGATAAATTAGTTCTGGTCAGAAGAGATAAATTGATCGTTTGCGGATAATTTGCTCAAACACGTTGGCAATATAGTAGAGATGCAAGCAGCTGTGTATGGAAGTGACAATTTATATATGTATGTATATAGCAAATGGGAGATGTTTCTTTTTCTATAGGGGTAGAAGTGGTGGATGCAAATTGTGGATCATCATATATGTATGTAGATATGCATGTAATAAGTAGTTTGTATGCCAGAAGGGAATTTTGTGCAGATGGCGATGTCATTAGTGAGTTTTGCTGAAATTTAATTTAATTTAATGTTGTGTTAAATCTGTCGTGATTCTTTGGACTTGGGAGAAATTTTTGAAAGTGATTAAAAATGCAATAATTTATTCTTCTTCTTGTTAAATGGCGCTACAGTCAATTAGGATTCGGACAAAGTGTCTTCTCGAGGTCATTTATTTATTTCGCTAGTTCTGTTCACTGATTTTCATAGTTCTTTGGTCATTGTCATGATTTGAAATTGTTAATTTATGATTTGTGCGAATTTTAATATGGTGGACATCCATCCTGACTTGTTATATTTCCTCGAGACGCAGAAAACTTAAACCTGAAGGACGTCAACAAATCATCGGAAAGCTGCCAGAAAAGCTTACCTTTAGTTTAAAACAGTCTATGCAAAGCAGGGGAGAATTTTGCGAAAAAAATTATTATTAATTAAAAACTTGTTGTCAAAAAAAAATTGGTATTTTCTAGTCTTCTCAAAATAAAATGAAATAATTTAAAACAACGGTATTAGAAAATATTTAACGATTCATATTTAAAAAATTGTCACACATTTCTAAGGATTTCAAATCAACCTTGGATATCACAAAGACGGGAAGAGTTCTTCTCACGGCTCAACCAAATTAAATCGTACCGCAACCAAAGTCTAGAAGTTAACAAGTCTTTCTTCTTCATATGGTTAATGAGTGAAAGGCGAACAGCTATATGCACAAATCCTTGAAATGACGATGTCAGGCTATCAGAGAGGGAATGTGTTACACTCAAACTTGTAACGCGAGCCTATCCCCTGCTATAGCTTAGAGCCACTGTACAATTGCGAATACTGAGTTTTATGGAAAAAAGATTTTTTTTGAAAAAAGGAGGCCGGGAGAGAGAAACAAAAAAAAACAATTGGGAAAAAAAAGAAAGGAAAATTTTAGAAGTGAGTCAAGTGAGTGAGAAAATTTTAGAAGTGAGTGATGATGAGATGAGTGAGAAAAAGATCGGAAAAAGTAAAAAAAAAGTTTTTTTAAAATAACTTATTCTGGTCAATAAGTGCGTTTTGGTGAAGAAAAAATAAATACTTTATGGGTGTGAAAGAAAATACCCGACCCAGTACAACTATAATAAAATATTGAGGCTCATCCTGAACGTACCGCTCTAAGGACCGCGGCCAGCCCGATAGGACCAGGACCAGATAGCAATAGCGAACATCCGAGCACTGGTCTTGGGGTTTGTGCGAACTGATCTGCCAAGATATCCCAAGGGGCTCAGCTGAAAGCACCGGACTTCACGGTAAAGTGGAAAGGAAGGAATTCAACAAACTGTAAGTTTTTAGTCAGTATTTGAACTTAAAGACTCCGTCAGTACGGAGGATATGAGGCCAGGCATCGCCTGAAGAAAAAACAACAGGAAGTGGCGCAATTAGAAGCCGGTAACTGAGGGTAGTAAAATTCGTTTTTCAGGGGATTGTTTAGGTCATCAAGGGAGTACTAACAAAATTTTTCATTGAAACTTCTGTTTTGTAAAATTCTTAAGAATTTCAAGCTCAATTAAAAACACTACATTAACTGTAGCTTATAAAGCTTGCAATTCCGCGTCTTTTATTATTTGCCCGCTTAGGCAGTGATAGAACACACCACAAAACTAACCAGAGCGAGAACCTAAAGTAGGTAAAGCATGAAATAGAAAAATCTACTACATAGATGACCCATAAAGGACGTAGGTCTGGTAGTACAAAAAAGTAATAGCAGTCTAAAAATTTATTAAGGCCGGCCGCGCACTAGCAACTTTTGCTATGGGCGAATAAATAGTTTAATCAATGAAAAATTTACTCTCCGTTAAAATAGAACGTGTTGGATTTTTTAGTTGGCGCAACTTAAAAATCGCCTGTGTGCGGAATTTCGTTTACTTTAGTGCGTTCTATTTTTGTGATTAAAAAGTTGCTTCAAACTAGTGCTAGTTCGCGGCCGGCTTAAAGGGAGTAACATTTCGCTGTGAAGAGTATGGGAGTATAAAAAGCTCAAGAGGAGCACAAAAACTCCGATCGGAGTAACTTCGGCAGCCCTGCCTGCCTGTACTGATTTTTGTGTCCCAGTAGAAGCTCTGGGCTAATTGGAGAGCTGACCGTTAACGTCAGTGAAGCAGTGGTCAGGCGGACGTTTTAGTGAGCAGATTCACCGTAGAAGTTGATGGCTATGACCTAATTAAGATTATTTTGATTTTTTTTCCATATTTAAAACTATTTTGACGAGTCGTTATTAATTTTTTTTATACATAGATATAATTTTTATATTAAGTGTTAGCCACGACATCCTATGTATTTTGATTTTGATTCCGACAGTTGATTTTTTTGAAAGTTAAGTTTTTTCCATTTTTGTATGGTTTTGATTATTATTCCGAGATTTGATTTTTATTGATAGTTAAGGGGTTGTGATTTGCATAGAACCAATGCTGACATGATTTGTTTTTGTTTGTCAATTATAAAAATGTTAATAATTTTTGCATGATTTTGTATTTTCCTCATGTATTCAAACCCAAATCTAGTCGTAATCGGGTAAGGTATAATACCTTCTGTGTAAAGGCATGCTGATCAGCGGATCTGCGGAAATCGTAGTTATTAAGTTTTTTTATCTAATTAACTTTTGGTATAGAGCTTTTGAGTTTTTTTGAGGTTATCTGGGTACATGAGTTGAATGTAGTTAATCAGTACACGTAAATAATAAATAAATTATATTGAATTTGTTAGAGCATTTGCATATTTCATCACTGGGAATTTTTTTTGGTAGATTTACATTCAGTATGATGGGCTAGGGCTCGACGATGGCATAGCGGCGAACAATTCTCCTTGCCCTGAAACTTAGGTTTCAGGCACTTCCCTTCTCACATCGTCTCTGCGGCCGCCCTGATGGAGGCGCTCACAGCCAGGTAAGTGATGGTGCGTTAAAATAGGTGGTATCTCCGGGGTCTCCCCACCACACGACCCCCCGACGAGCAGCCCTTCTCTGGAGGCCCGGGGTACCGCCTTGTTGATTTCCAGGGAGATTTTTTTGGGAATTTTTCGTTCAAATTTTTTTTTTTTTTTTGTATGTGGATCTGAGGTTGGCTTCTTCGGGCAACCAACCCAAGGTTCACAATACCAACTGGGTAAGTAGGAAAAGTAATGTAAATCGTTATTTAAAAGGGGGCTTACATTCAAATCGGAATCTAAACAAGGCAATAAAGTAATTAATTAAGTATCTGCGAATAAGTGTTGAGCCGGACTTACACGAGGCAGTACATTTGTCACCTACACGATGTAAATTGTACTGAGGCCTCAATTTTTTTAAATGTCCCGGTTCAAAAATAATGTCCTACTGGTATATGAGCGTGTATATCAAGATAAATGAATGAAGGTGTGATTGTAAATTGCGTAGTGGAGAGACATTTCTTCCTTCTTTTGCGGCAGTAAAATGTATCCCTTTAATACCTCATGGGACATAGGGCGGAAACAGTTGCCCTCCAGCGGACTCTGTTTTGCGCAACAGCTCTCAGCTTTGACCAGTATCTCCCAGTTGTTGTGACCTCTGCTAATAGGGTTCTCCTCCACGTTGTTCTAGGTATTCCGGCTCGACGGGTTCCTTGCGGATTCCAGCTGAGGGCCTGTTTCTCGTTTTCGCGTCGCAAGGTGTGGCCAACCCAATTCCATTTCCTTCGCCTGATTTGGTCGTCTATCCTTTCTTGGCCGGCACGGCGCCACAGCTCTTCATTTGAAATTCTATCTTGATTTCTATGATTTTTAGGATATGACGTAGGCATCTGTTGATGAAAACTTGTAGGCGCCCTGTCATGAATTGGGTGACTTTCCATGTTTCGCAAGCGTACAAAAGAACATGCCTTAACGTTGGAGTTGAACAGCCACAATCTCCGTGGATCTCCATATGTGAAACAGGCATGCATATGCGCTTCTTGCTTTATTTATTTTGGAACTGACGTCTTCTTCTGCACCGCCATGTTCGGTAATAATGCTACCGAGGTAACAGAATTTATCTACCAGTTCCACGTCACGGTTATTTAGCGCTGTCCGTTCAAGGGTGTTTGCATTTATATGCATTTCTTTAGATTTAGTCGGATTTAGTCTTAAGCCAACCGAACTACTTTCTGTTGCCAAATTGTTTAACATGTTTTTGAGGTCCTGGTGTCTGGGGGCCAGCAAACAGATATCATCCGCGTAGTCGAGATCCTTAAGGCAGTCTAGCAATCCCCATTGAATGCCACCGGTTCTACTATCAAGACGAAATCGGCAAAAAGATGGACAAAAGTCGAAAAAACTAAGATAATTGTTTTAAAATAAAATTATAAAGGTTTTTGGGGTCGCTGATTACGAATTTGTTGTTATTTCTTAAAAAAACAAAATGGCGGCTTCAAAATGGCGACCATCAATATCGAACACTACTTTTTAATGGAATTGGGATTGTGTTTTCCAGGTCGCTGATCACGAATTTGGTACTATTTTTTATTTTATTGGATATGGTAACGATTTAGCCACTAGGGCGTTTTGAAGTTGCTTTTTTTTTTACATATCACCCTGTATTTTTGTAACCCTATGACCTATTTTCATGAATACTGCAGAATACTGCCACCTATCTAAAACTGTTAAAATCAAGGTTCCACCCTATCAATTTTCATAGTAATGAGTCAAAATTTTGGTTTTCTTTAACTAAACTATCAACTAAAACCACCTTTTTCTCCATAAAATACCTAGTCAACTAATATTTTTTTTTGCAAAATTGGAAAGCTTGGACAATTTCCTATCAATAATGTTCAATTTGTATGCTACGGCCTTTATTTTTGAAGTTATTAGCAAGTTTGATGTTAAAACTGGCCTTATTTGGTATTTTTTGGCCAAGCTTGTGAAAAGGTACTAAAAAAGTAGGAAATGAAATTTTAGCATTAAAATTGTTTATAACTCCAATACTTATGTTAATTTGACCTCGAAAGTTGATTACCAAAGATAAAACGGTTTAATTTAAGCTAAGAACTACTTTAATAAGTTAAAAAAACAAAACATGGATTACGCAGAATTTTGTTCAAAAAGTGGAATTAAACAAAAAGGGGCAACTTCGGGCAATACTTCTTGGAATATGTTTTTGCCAAAGGGTCAATAAACAATATAAGACAAAAATCAGAGCGGGATATAGCGGGACTTCTTTTTTTTTTACTTTTTCGATAAAAAGATAGGTCAAGAAATCTTCCCCGTCTTAAAAATATGTGAACAAATCAGTATTCTTGTTAATATTATTAAATTATACCTGTGACACATACACCATCATAATGAAAGTAACCTTCATTATCGTAGCAAAAACCCACCATAATGAAAGTATTTTACCTTCATTTGGACTGTAATTTCGATTAAGTGACATCTGTTGGAAAATTAGAAACTACATTTTAAAATAAAATAATTTGATTTGACGTTAGTTAAGCAATAATTTGAAAGGATATTTTCTTTACTACTTTAAAAAATACTTTTTTAAATAATCCAAATTAAAACAACTTAAAATTAAAGCAAAAAACACATATATATGTTTATATCCTCACTTGATATGCCAGATGCAAATGAAAGTAAAGTGTAATGTGCCACCCCATCATTTCCATGAACATCATAATGAAAGTTACCATCATAATGAAAGTATAATGTGTCACAGGTATTATACTTACTTTCCTGAGAATAATCCATTTTATAACATTTAAAAATATGCGATACAACACTTCCTATGTATGTTTAAATAATTGGTTGCCGCGGGGATTAATGATGCTATTTCAAGCAAAGCATGCAACGGCCACTTTCAGAATGATTTTAAAAGGCAAGAAACGCTATTTGATTGGTTCTAGTTTTCTTATGCTATCCTAGGTACCCTAATCTAACAAGTTAAAATAAAAAAGTTCTTAAATAAGACTTTCATTTTTCGACTTTTTGCCAGCTTTTTGGCATTTTCGACCACTGTGCGTGGTATCGTAAAAATCCGCAGGCAAGATAGAATCACAAATGAAAAACCATTTCGCCGTGCCGGGCGACCAAGAAAGGATAAGTAAAATCAAGCAAAGTAGTAGGACGGTCGAAAAAACCATGTCGCCCTAACTTTCTGCCTTCTGGTATATTTTGAGCATTTTTTATAATATGACTTTTTTTCGGGAAGTGGACCCATCTCGCGATAGGCGGTTAAGGGGGGGGTTAAAAAGGGGTTAAAATTGAAAAAAATTCTGCCGCTGCGTATGTAGGTTCCGTTAGGGCTAAATAGCCGTTAAATACTAGTGGCAGAAATTTTTGCCCATTTGCACCCTCCCCAAGCCACTTCTAGCTGAAGTTGCAGCTTCACACCCACGCGAGTTATATTTTTACCGATAAATTAATCGAACTATACCGATCTGAAATAGAATGAAATATTCACACCAAAAGAAAAGAAAACAAACGAACTTTTAGAAAAGAAAACACATTTATTGCGATTGTAACGGATTGAAGTTTTACGACAGACTAATTATGCTATTTCTACTTTTCAGTGTTGCACTTACATTTTCAATTGTCTTTTTGACAAGGTAAGCATTTTCATGGTGGCGAGATATAATTTGATATCTTTTGGACGTGACTTTTTGATGAGAAAATATTTATGTTTTTAAACGGAAATTATTTGATAATCTTTTCTCGGTGAGAAAATAATAATTAACAAAATGTTATTTTATTTAATTCTGGGAATAACGGAAAAGCTTTTCCGTTACCACGACATTGGTTTCACTTGAGTTTGATGTGAACCAGCCTCAGTAGTGTCATCTTTCTTTGAATCATCAATATATGTAATTCCTCCCCGCTTTAGGTCAGAAGTCTCCGGCTTCGGATGTAATATATTAATTGTCTTCTTTTTAAATTTCCGCGAAATGTAAAACATTATGATTATTAAGCTTGCTACCATCACCATGATTATGCTTACATTTGTTCCATACATAATTTTTTTATGATATTTAAATTCTTTAATTGCATTTATATTGCTAATATTTTCTAACATAATCTTATCAAAATTTATTGGTTTTACAAAGGTTTGGTTAACTTCTTTTGAAGGATAGTAATATTTATCTAAGAATGAAATTTTTTTATTATAAAATTTTCTACTTCTGACTCCTAAGGTACAGTTACTAAAATTGATCAAATAATTACCTGTTAATACAATTTTTCTCTTGTCGCAATTTTGCCATAAGGACTCATTATAGGAATTTTTTATTAAAATTGTTTCGTCATCAATTTCTTCTAAACTTGTAATATTATTATATATCAACTTACAATTATTTTGTGCAACACAATTTTGGCTTAATTTCAAATCTTTTAAAAGAACTTCTTCTTCGTAATGATACATTTTATTATTTATTTCTAATATAAACTCATCATCTGAATCAATTTCTAGATTTTCCAAATTGGGTATTGGCTTAATTAATTGCAATTCTTGTATAATATAATTTTTTGGGATTTTGATGGCAAAGATCAAAAGTTGATTTTTATATCTCATGACACCAGATTTTAGCAATCTCAATTTATAGAAGTCTACATTGTATGTTTCTAGTTCTTCTAATGTTAACATGCTTGGATGTATTATATTATTTTTTGTTGCTATTATATTGTCTAAAATCTGATTTATTTTATTTTCAAGATATCTGAGTTTAGTTTCTTGGTCTAAGAATAGGACTTTATAATTTAATTCTTCTACATTCTGATTAATTGTATTTATTGAATCCAGTATTTTTGCTCTGTCATTTTCAATCAAAATTTTTATGTCAGATAATGTCTTGTTAAAGTGTTCATTTATTTTAATTTGTTTATTAAGATTATAGATAGCTCTAGAATTATTTTCGTCAATAGTCTCTAAATGTTCAATGATTTCTTGTCTGTCTGTTTCGTCCATAGTGCCGAACAACCATTTACTAGCTGAGCCAATGAGATTTATTAATCCTCTTCTCTGCCTAATGGGATTTTGAATTGTTTTAAGTTTACTTTTTATTAATTTTATTTCTGTATAAAGTGCCTTTTTGTCTTCTAATTTTAGGTGTTCTATATTATCTTCTAATTTGTTTAAAATTTCTGCCATTTCTGTCGGATCTATTATATGTAAAATGGTGTCGGTTTCGTTTGCTATTTCTACTTGTTTAATCCTAATTCTGACAAATCCATGTTCTTCCTTTATGGGATGTACCTGTAGTCGCCCTTGTACTATGCTCACCATCATCATTAGAATTATTATTACCTGAAATTTTAGTTACTCTTTTAATATTAGATAAGTGTACATTGTGCAATGGATATTTCCTAAAATAAGGTTCATCCTTATGCCTAACCCTTTTATAATTTTTAATAAAACCTTCGTTCCTCTTTTCAATATAAGTTTCCCTGCTGCTATTTAACTTGTTTATATATTCAAGCTTCTTTTTATTTACTTTATCTACTAATGCGGTTGTGTCGGTTAGTATATTTGCTTCTCTCGGGGTCATTCCAATCGTAGTGTGGAATCTGTCATTATAGTTGCCTATAGCTTTTTGTATTTTATGTTCGACTGATATATCTTCTTCTATGGCTTGTATCTTTTCAATTATCGTAGAATGTAGTCTTTCCACATCTGCATTCCCAGTGTGGCTATTGGGTTTTGTCCAATGGAATTCTATATTTTTTTCCCGTAAAAATTTCTTAATTTGTTCTGATTTAAATTCGTTATCCGTTATGATTTTTCTTGGTTTACCAAAAGTGGCTAAATACCCTTCTATTATGGCAATTTTCCTCATCCAGTTTCTGTCATTTATTAGATAAGCGACGGCGAATTTTGTTAGTTTATCTATAATTGTAATAAAAGTTTGCTTTTTATAATGAAATGTGTCTAAGTGGATAATGTCGTTCTTACTTTTTGGAGTTTCAGTTATATTTAGCTTTGGTTTTATTGGATTTCGGTCGTATTTTATCGCCTGACATTTTTCACAATTATCGATAATTAATTGAATCTGTTTCTGCAATTTCGGATAATATATTTTGTCTTTTAAAGTTTTGTATGTTTCGTTAATTCCACTATGCAAGGATTCTTTCGTATGATATAATGAAATTTGTTTATGGCATTCTTCTTCACTTTCCATTTCTCTAGCTCTCTTGGTTGATCTTACAAACTTGATTTTTTTATCCTCGGCGAATAATTTTATGATGCATTGTTGTACTTTATTATAATCTGTATCATTTACTTCTGCATAAATTCCTATTCGACCCGATTTTATATACTTTTTTAATATATCTATAATTGTATTTTCGTCTTTTTGGGGGTTAATTTGTATGATTTTTCTTCCGTAGATTATCTCCATTTCTTTACTTGGATTATAACTTAGAATTATCTGCGTTTTATATTTATTTATTATCTCATCTTTTATGCCTACATGATCTAATAGTTGCTCATTTACTGAGTGAATAGTATCAGACAGGTCCATATTGGATTCACTGCTGTTTTGCTCATTGATTTGAGGGCTATTTTCTATTCTACTCAAAAAGTCGGCAACTTTGTTTTCTTTGCCCTGCAAGTACTCTATTTCAAAATTATATTCCTGTAATTTCAATATCCAGCGTTGGTTTCTTTGAGAAAATTCTTTACCTTTATACTTTGCATTAAGGTATTTTATAGGGACATGATCAGTAATAATTTTAAATTTTTGTCCGTACAAATATGGTCTAAAATAATTAACTGAATATACAATGGCTAAGAATTCTTTGTCTGTTACACTGTAGTTCCTTTCGTGACTATTTAACGTTCTCGAAACGTAGCAGATTGCATGACCGTCTTGCGAGAGAACTGCCCCAATTGCATAATCACTGGCATCAGTTGTAACAACAAACTGTCTTTCGTAATTAGGAAATTTTAGAATAGGATGTGATATTAATAATAATTTTAATTGTTCAAAGGCTTCGATATACTGAGGATCTTTGGTGTTTATTTTCATATTTTTCTTCAGATATTTTATTAAAGGGTATGCCACCTTGGCATAATCCTTGATAAATTTGCGGTAAAACCCTGTCATCCCAAGGAAACTTTTCAATTGCCTATCGGTTTTAGGTAATTCGATCTCCATTATATCTTTTATCTTATTTGGGTTTGGTTTAATTCCATGACTAGTTAGAACATGGCCTAGAAATTCGGTTTCTCTATTCATAAAGCTGCATTTGTCAGCTTGTATTTTTAAATTATGTTCGGTTAGTCGTTTGAATATTTTTTCTATTGAATTTAAATGTTCCTCTAGAGTCGTTGAAAAAATTAAAATGTCGTCTAAATAGACAACACAAATTTTATTTATATAGTCTCTAAGGATTTCATTTATTAAACGTTGGAAAGTTGCGGGGGCATTTTTCAGCCCAAACGGCATTCTTACAAATTCATAAAGACCTGAAGGTGAAATAAAGGCGGTTTTCTCTGTCCTTTTCGGCAACCAAAATTTGATAGTACCCTTTAGCCAAATCTATGGAACTAAAGTATTGAGCTTTGCCCAATTTGTCTAGGATACTTTCTATGTTTGGGAGAGGATATTTGTCGTCTATTGTAATTTGGTTTAATTTTCTATAATCGACTACCAGTCTATATTTTTGAATTCCCGAATTGTCCTCCTTTTTTGGAACTACAAATATCGGTGAACAATACCTACTGTTGCTTTTTCTTACTATGCCCTGTTTCTCCATCTCATCTATTTGTTTCCTTAGTTCTGCTTCATGTTGAGGTGGATAGCGAAATAGCTTAGAATTGACTTGCTCTGTAGTAGTTGTTTTAATTTCATGTACTATACTTTTAGTATTGGTTAATTGATCTCCTTCTTTGAATATCAATCTCTTGTATTTTCCTAATAATTTTAATATCCTCAATTTTTCTTCTGCATTTAAATGATTTAATTGGATTGTTCCCAGATCACTTTCCTCTAACATATTCACTTCTTCCCGAATTATTCTGTTAAGGAACGGTATTTTTGCTTTATTGGTTAATACAATTTCTTGTTTCACGATATCTATTGCTTCTACATTATTTTTCACCCAGTCCATTCCGATTAAGAAATCGTAATTTTTGTTTAGACTAATTTTAACCCATTTCATTCTGGCATTCTCAACCTGTTTAAATTCTTCAGGACATTTTGTTTTAACTAATTCCGACTTTTTTTTTACTTCCCCATCGATAGTATGAATTTGATTATTTACTTCCCCTAATTCTTCATAAATTTTATTTAATATATTTCCCGAATTTAGTAAACTAATAGTTGAACCGGTGTCTATTTTAGCAATATACTTCTTTTTATCTATGGTTATTACGATATATATTTTTTTGTTTTCCGAGGCTAATTTATAAAAAAATCATTATCACCAATTTCATTAACTTCATTGGGATTTACTCTACTTATGGCGTCTACCTCCATTGGGAACACTTTATTGTTGTTATTTGACTGATTCCTAACTTGGTTAGTGGAATTGCTATAAAAATTTTGTCGAGATTGTCTGTAGTTATTGGGGTAATTATTATGTCGTATTTGTCTTGAATTATCGTTAAAATTATTATTTCGTGTTTGTCCCGAGTTATTATTTGAGTAATTATTGAACTGATTATTTTTTATTTGTCTGCTGTTATAATTATTATAATTTGATCTTGGTATATTTTGTTTTTGAAAATTCTTATCTTTTGCAACTTGATATATTTTATGCCATTTTAAATTGTATTGGTCTTGCCCAATGTATTTATTAATAACCTTTCTAATTTCTTCTAACCTGAATTTATCATATAATTCTGCCGCTAACGTACCAGCAGTAACTTCTTTAATCTTCAATATCAAAACACTACTTAAATTATTAACTATCTCTGTTCGAAACTCGCTAAACATAGCACACTCCGATATATCATTAACGAATATTCTAATTTTGTCTACTAATTCTTCAACTGTACTTACTTTCATTAAACTAATTTCCTGCATTATTCTTCCTTGATCCTTGATTGGCCTATATAGTAGTTTTAGTTTTGCCTTGCATTCATTCCAAGTTGTTGGGGGTGCTGTATCCAGATAGTTTTTTGCTGGTCCCAGAATCTTCTCATTATAGATGACAACGTAAGCTTGGGAGGCTTGTTCTCCATAGTCGAGTAAAACTCTTTCCACCGATGTGATAAATGCTGGTAATGTACCTGGTTTTCCCTCAAATGCTGGTAAATACCGAATTTCTTTCTCTATTCGACATCTTAAGGAGGGCTGCTGAGTCTGCCGATTTAAAAGATCCGTTAGAACAGCCAAACACTGTTCCATTATATTTGCTGGCTGTGCCATCCTTCTAAAATTGTCGATGATCCTTTCTCGTTGATTTCTTCGCTCCAGTATAGTTATTTATAAAAATATCTTTCCTTGTTTTGCAACTGTGCTTGTTTCTTCACAGTACACTAAAGGTTACTTTACACTGCTTCGTTTTCTACACTTTTTTGTTGCGTTTTTGATTTTTTTTTTGTTTTTTTATAAGTGAACTTATATATATTTTTTTTTATTAGAGAACACACAAAAAAAAATTTTGTTTTCACTTTACTAATAAGCTCGTATCACTGGATCCTATATCATCAGGATCTAACCGACTGCGCCAGTTATATTTTTACCGATAAATTAATCGAACTATACCGATCTGAAATAGAATGAAATATTCACACCAAAAGAAAAGAAAACAAACGAACTTTTAGAAAAGAAAACACATTTATTGCGATTGTAACGGATTGAAGTTTTACGACAGACTAATTATGCTATTTCTACTTTTCAGTGTTGCACTTACATTTTCAATTGTCTTTTTGACAAGGTAAGCATTTTCATGGTGGCGAGATATAATTTGATATCTTTTGGACGTGACTTTTTGATGAGAAAATATTTATGTTTTTAAACGCAAATTATTTGATAATCTTTTCTCGGTGAGAAAATAATAATTAACAAAATGTTATTTTATTTAATTCTGGGAATAACGGAAAAGCTTTTCCGTTACCACGACATTGGTTTCACTTGAGTTTGATGTGAACCAGCCTCAGTAGTGTCATCTTTCTTTGAATCATCAATATATGTAATTCGCGCTAATTCTCTATGGCAGGCTGTGAATTTTAATCATTGCTGATAGCTGGCTAAATTTTTGTTTTTTTGAACTTTCTAGCAAAAAATATTTTGTTAAATCGTGTTGAGTCTCGCGGGCCTCAAAATTTTCCACAAAGGGCTGCATGGTTGGCCACCCCCCTTGAAGCATAAGAAAAATGCCAATATTCTTGGTTTTTTGGTGTTTTGCGATTTACAATGTTTTTTATGTGAGTTATTTTATTCTTACGGAGCCAAGTTTTTTACTATAATTTTTACTATACACCAAAAACTACTTCAGATAACATCATCTTCAGATTTTGAGTAAAATTTAATTCCCCTGGCATCTCTATGGCTTGTTGTTCATTGTCATTAGTGTTCTCATGACTTTTAAAGGTATGTTTTAAATTTCAAACACCTGCTACCGTCATTCTCATTAAGACTTTCTAAAATGTGAGTAATTCTGCAAGGGATGACTGAAGCTTTGATCTTTTTATTACTGCCAACGTCTTATGACTTTTTTGGGATTTGATGAGTATCGATATCGACAGCACGTTTTAACAAGTTAGTAGTTCGCGTGGTATTAAACCAATAAGATTTTTTTACATAGAATACTGCTGGAAACAAAGCTGGAGAAATTGTGAATTTTGAATTAGTGCAAGTTTTCGTCTTCTTATATCAATCCATTTCAACCGAAACCATTCCATGAGCCATCACTGAAAATCTGGAAACAAAATTAATTAGAAAAATTTAGGATAATTTAATTTTTTCTTAAGATTTAAGACTTTTTAACCTGTTGTACTTTTTCTCTCCGATAGGATTCAAGGATATCCCTCCGGAAAGAAACAAAAATCCATCAATGGCACCAGTTTGGCAAAATAAATTGCAATCCAGCTGTCGCGAAGAAAGGAAGCATATTTTGCACGTGTCCTGAAATTGATTGACTTTTCCTTGTTTGTCATCCAAGGCAATAACTCTCCTTCTCATTCGAGCTGTACGAGCAAACAAACACTCTTATACTCGCCCTTTTCGCCTTATATTGGATGAGAAGCACAGCTCACGAGTACTACAGCTCGCGTAAATGAAAAATGGCACATAGCTGTCATCCAGAATTAACACGTTCTTTCCCTTCGAAAACATAAAAAGCATATCCTGATTTCACACAGTGGTTGTGGCGGAGTGATGGGTATAAAGGGGGAAAAGGAAGAATTGTGTTCGCCGAAAAAAAATATAACAAATCTCGACCCTATGCTCGTGGCCCGCTCATCCACAAAATCGTCGATTTTTTTCCCTGGGAAAACAAATAAAAATTCTGGCAAATATTGCAAAAAAAAAATATTCAATTGAACAAAATAAATAGAATCGACCGGGTCCTGTCAGGAAGAAGAATGATGACAGGACTCTGAAGCCCTCCTTCGAAGGATATTGAAGCGTCTGGAAATCATAATATATCACAATATATACAGGAGGCGTACGTCTCAACCGCAACTAAACAGAGTGTGATAGAGAGGGGATAGCAGCGTGGTGTAGAGAGTACGTAAAGTACGTTTACGTTACGAAATACTCGATGGGGGAATTAACCACCAATAAAATTTGATAAGGACATAAAGTCAACAATAAGCCTACAGGGATGCCCTGGATGAGATATGGAAATTAATAAGAGAAAGGTTATACCATTTGCCCATCACCGAGGGATCTTTGGCTCGTTTTCGTCCTGTCTACGATGTTGTCCCCTCTCGTGCACATGTTTTCAATAGCCTTGAAGATAGTGGCGAAAAATTAACAAGTGCTTGCCTGTCATCCTGCAGGAATGATGATGCTCCTTGGCCCTTCCACTCACCGAAAAGAAAAAGTAGAGATTCCTGTCGGAGGGTCCTTTCCAGCTGTGTTTTTATCCTTTTGTTGTTGCTTGTACAGAGAGATTCTTCTTATATATATACAATACATATGTATATATTTCTTCCTTTTTTTGGGCGGTCGCACGGGGGCACAAAACGGATAAACTGTCGTATAATGCCTATGCAAGGATGTTGTCGATGCTCTGTCGTGCCAGTTAAGTGTCCTCCATCCGCTCAGCCACCCACCGGGGGACTCTCCCTTTAGCTAAACAGCTGAACTGAATGGATACATATGGTCTCGCAGACGAGGAGAGAATTTGATGATGCCTTTATGGTTATGATAAATTATCGACAGGATTTATACTTTTTAATATTTTCCAGACAATGAGAAAATCTTCTGTGGATATTATACACCCGATTAGAGAGAGGGAGGTGGGCTTGACTGAAAAGGATATTAGGGATAAAAATTGTATTCCTGATGAAAATTGGGTTTCTTCCTCTTTTTTTACGTTTGTTTTGGAAGAGGTACTTTCTTTTTGTGTAGGGGGCGGTAGTAGATATCACTCGTAATTTTTGAGGGTAAAAAAATGATTACTTGAGGCTTTGCTGCTAACAAAAGATTGTCTATGTGGGGGCTTAAAAGTTAATGCTAGGAAATTATAAATTGTTGCTTGCTTGACAGGTTATGGATACAAAGAAAAGAATATAAATAATTTGAATAATACTAAAAAAAGATTTTTGTGATTTATTTTTAATTCAAGGGATGAATATTTTTTTTATGTGACAGTTCTAAGCTCAGGAATCCCCCTTTGTACAAACAGTTCGTCATGTCGATGTCACGTCATGGAGGAACGTCTAGCAGCAAGCTTAGTTCGAGGGTTTAATTTGGTTTGGGCTTATTGGGAGTGAGGGGATGTTGGAGAAGATGGCGATGAACACTAAATTTGAGCTTTGCGATGGTGTAGAAGTTCGGGAATACTGACTGCGAAAGATTGTTCCACAGTCGAGCTATTTTTTTAGGAACGAATTGCTAGTCTTTAGCGTGCGCAAAAAGTGGGCGGTAGGAAGGCGGAATGAATCACGCCGGCTAATCGATGTTCATTTTGATGGAATAATCGCTATGATGGTGCCAATAAAATTTTGTCAGGTCTGAATACTCAAAACCGTCCAAACCTAAGACCATAGATACGAACAGATATATTTTTCAATGCACTCATGTTCATTGTTTCACAGGTCCAGAGAGAAGAATTTCATGACGAGGTGAAGGAATTGCATCAATTACGTACAGGAGTGATTCCAATTGGAGGTAGACCAAGGCAAGCTAACATACTCAGGGTAATATCAAATTATACTACCAACATCTCATTGGATTACCAAACTTCTTTTTATTGAATATATATGCGCGCATTATTGGCCCTAGTGTGTCAAGATTCCACATCGATCTCCACATTTCGGAGGATTAGGGGGGAAGCTGCTGCAGTCAAAGCAGCCAAAATACACATGAAGCATGTGTTGTCTGGTGGGAACAGATTTAACCTACTAAGTAATTAATTGGCAATTACCGAAGTAGAAGCAATTCTTAATTCACGTCCAATTACTCCTTTTCCTGATAATATTCAAGCATTAAGCTCTACATACATGAGGACAGTGTACCCCCGTTTAAATGGCCAAATCTGGGTTTTCAAGCTCACCTCAAGCTCAGAAGAAGCTCTTAAAACATGCACAGACAGATAACCTATCCAGGAAAAAAACCGTGGAGAGCACTGTCAAACTTGGCCTCATCTTGGCGGATATGTCCAACCACCCCTTGCATATAAGCAATTGGCACAGTTGCAGGAGGCGATCATTGACGTCGTCATTGAAAAGGCAGGCAATAAGGCAATATTGGCCTCGATTCCCAGATCCGGGATTTGACACTATGCGATTCTCAAATCCGCAGACCCCGAATGAATGCGAATTTGATTACGGGGAAAAATTCAGAGTGAAGACTCACGCGATTATGAAATACACGACGTCGGATTTGCTTAGCTTGATGTTTCAAATCCGCATAAAAATCGTTGCGGATGACACTTTTGAGTGCAGAAATATCAAAAGTTGGTTTTTGAAGTTTGGTGAGAATATAAAAAAAAGGAAATTAGAGGGTAGTTAAATGATTTTAATTAAATAAAAAGCTCAGAAAATTAAAAAGAAACTTAAAAAATGAACAATCAAAAAAAAAAACAAAAAAAGTGCTCTAAATTTAATGGAAAAATTTAACAAAAAAGGAAAAAGAAAAGCACTATAACACTAAAATTTTAATAAAAAATAAGGAAAACTTAGAATTAAACAAAAATCAAACCAAAAAAGAACATGATAAAGAGATAAAAAAAGCAAGGTTAAAAGAATTTTATTAATATATCACTATAATCACTAAATAAAACTAACTGCAAACACAAAAAACAAGCCACTGTCTAGCTCTAGACCTTTGAAGAAAAAACGTCCGTAGAGAGAAAATTTAAAAAACTTTACAGAACATTCCTAAGTTAGAAACTTCAAAAACCAACTTTGACTTTTCCCAAATGTCAAAGAATCAGCTAATTAAATTCGGAGTCTTAAATCCGCAGTTTAATATGGCAATGCTCCCGGAGGATGTAAGAATCGCTCAACAACCGTGAAGTGAGTCTCAACTGCGGAGGGAGTATCCGATATACCGGATCTGGGAATCGAGGCCATAATTGGTAACGCCTACTTTAAATTTAATTAAATTAGAGGTCTCACATCAGAGCAACTCGAACGAAACATGTTGCTAGTTGCGGCAACATTATTTCTGGCAATACTCAGTGCATGTCGAAAAGCAACAGATATTGCTTATTGCTTGTTGCCTCAGTGTTAGTAGAGTAAGTAAGTGGGGTACCAGTGGGGTATCAGCATAACTCAGAAAGGAGTTGGAGGAATAGAGCAGGTGACAAACCAAACCAAATTCACTAAATCGATATAAACTTTGGTTGACCTCTTCTGTAAAGCACATCAAAAGATCGCCAGTGGACAGTTTTTGTCTAAAATAGTACTGTTTGTCACTTAGTATAAGGTTAGATTCTAGATACCCCAAAGGCCTTTTGATAATAATTGCCTCCAGGCTTTTTGGAGAGGTTAAAAGTAATTGCTTTTTGGTGGTGCTTGAAGGGTTATGGGGGTCAATATTTTTTGTTATGGTCTGAACATGTACAAGTTTCCAAAAACCCGGATAAACTCCGGAGAAGTATAACAGGGCGAAGAGGCTCTGCAGAGATGTGGCTAAAGGTGGCCCCATTTTTTTTAAACGATAGGGGGAATATTGTCGGTCTTGCGGCTTTGTTGGCATATATCTCCTTGAGGCACCTATATACCTAACGAGTTCTAAAGAAAACCCTGTCAATAGAGCGTTTGGAATAATTGGGTGCAAGGGTTGGAACAGCAGTGGCGGCGGAGGAGAATTCGAGGAGGACAGAGATGCCATTAAGTACCCCTCCCCCCCCAGTAAAATACTTTTTGATTGCGTGACCTGAACCATTATGCATGTATTCGATTATTTATTAAGCGTGAGCAAAATGTTCTATGCGCGAGTGCTGGCGTAATTATTAGGAGCACGAGTTCTGCTGGGTTAGCTTACTATCGAATGATGACTTCAATTTTTAGTTAGGAGTTAGCAGTTAGGAGTGGGGAATGAACAAATGCATTCCTGCCTGTACGATCTAGTCACACGGGTAGCAGCCGAGTTGACGTTTTTGTTACAGAAACACCAGTCCCAGTCAGCCAAATGTAAAAAACGAATAAGCCCCAGCCCTTCCCATAATACCACACAGTTCTCTTAACTGGTTTGGTTGGGTTTGGAAATTAATGTGGTAAGTAAGTGCTGACTAGACAGTGGTCCGAATTTCCAAGAGACGAATTCACTTCGACGCAGTACCTATCGCTTTAAATGAGAAGTTAAATGTCCTGCAAGATCGGTGACTCTTATAGAGTGGTCTACAATTTAATATAAATTATTGGTGTCTGCAAAGAGCTCGGTTTCCCAGAAACATTGGTGCCACTTGAGTAATTCCGCCAATTTACATTTTGATGATTGAAATCAACCACAATAATTATTTCGCACTCCGGATTGGAGAATAAAAATCTGGACATATTAGCGGAAATAACTTCAAACGCGCTAGTTGAGGCTCCGTTACTTATATTAGGACTTATACAAATATACGAAGCAGAAGAATATTAAGTGGTTTCGATCGATGATTTCAAGCTAGAGCTTAAATGATACCTGATAGTGATCTAATTCAGCATCAGGTGATATTTTGGATTCACTTAGTGCGAAAGTGGGCGTTTGAAAATTCAATGGCACTCTACAAAGGAAAAATTCGAATGGGGCCCACGCATAAACCCAAAATGTTTAAAAAAATTAATTTCTTTCAAATGCAAACATGAAAAGAGTGACTACAATGTTTACTTAATTATTTTCTTAACATTACGAAATTTTCAGAAAAAATTCAACTCAAGGTAAATTGGAGAGTCGTTTTTTTAGTGTTCTAAGGAAATCCTTAACAAGGCTGTCTGACAAATTAATTTGTCAATAATTTGATGTTAAGGTAACGAAACCGTTTCAATTTTAATAATAGTCTAGACGTGGGGGTTTATGTTATTTTTTTTTGTTTGCTTGTTTCAATACAAGTCATCTATTTTGATCAAGGGTATTTTCAAATAATATTAATTTGAGAAGGGCTTGTGAAAATTATTTTAATTATTTTTATTATAATAAAGCATATATTCATATATCTATAAGACTTTTTAAGTGGCGTGTGTGAGTCGGAAAAAACCGCGAAAATGGTAACTACTTTGAGCCGGAACAAGACTACCTCTCCTCCCCGTTTTCGAGGATGCTGAACACGATGGCGTTGTTAGAATTTCTATTTTCGGTTGCGCAACCTCTCAAAACGGCCAAAAACCAACCCCAAGAGGGGTTAAACGCGCTTTACACTGTTTCCTTGTAAAAAAGCACGGTGATGGTGTTGCATATCAGTTCCGACCCCCACCAACCCCTCCACCGGGCAATACTCTCCACAACATGTTCGTCCGATACCGACTCACACACGCCACTAGTAAGGAAATGCCGAGTTAGCAGTTAAGCAGTGTCTCTCAATAAGTTGGCACTTCTCAGTTTAGAGTAGAGTTAATGAGTTGGTGCTACTTTTTACATTTGCCAATTTTCAGTAACATATAAACACCGCCATCACACCACCATTTTGCTGATCTAAAGTTTTATTTCATGGGATTGTTGCGGTCCATAACCGTTAATGATGAAGTTCGACACACGAGATATACGAAACTGAATAAGAAGAATGAAATTGTTAACAGGTGTTGTACATAGAAATTAATATATGAATTAAATAAAAGAATTTAATTCCTTAAAAAAATTTAATTAGATAAAATTTTATTTGTTCACCGAATGATTTGAATTCTCGATAAGTACTAAATCTTAAAATTAACCCTGTCTAAATGCAAATATTCACTTGAAATTGTTTCCTCAGTGCAGTGGAAATCAGTCCTCATTTACACTCATTATATTCCATCTTTATGGCGGATATTCGCCGTAGGCGGGGGTGTCAAATTCTATTTAGTATGTACAAAAAATGAAATTATGATTACTGATCAAATAAACTTTAAATTATTGTCCTGAACATGCTCCATGCAAAGAGATTGTTTTAGCAAAGGTTTTAACGTCTTGGGGTAGGTTGTTGGGCGTCAGACATTTCTTTCACGAGATATATACGAATATGTCGAGTAAACTATTCCGTACCATGCTATTCTTATGGAAAAGTGAAAAGCTCGTTGAGCCACCACTAAATATTAATACTAATGGCCCCCTTTTCACAGAATTTTCCTTTCATGTACAGGTACCCCCGTATAACACGGCACTTCTATAGTATTTGGATATTTTGTCAAAAGGAAAACGCCATCGATTAATAGTGCTAAGTCATTTAAATTAATTTTTTTTAATTTTTGAAGCCTAACTCCCCTTTTCGTACTAATTCTTTGTTTCGTATAACACGGATTCGCATAAAGGTCGATTCGCACTATACGGAACGTCAACGGCAACGGCACGTCAAAATATTCTTGAATGAGTTTTATACTACGCGTTCACATATATAGGCAACGTCACGTCACGGACCGTCAACGTAACGTCACGTCAAGATTAGTTTGAAACTATTCTGTTGAATGTGAACGTAGTTACGGCAGTATTTCGAATTTTTCAAGTATTTATCTGTTTTTGTTCAAACTAATTTTAGTCGAATCAATGAAGGTACAACTCCAATTGATGATTTTTTTTTTAAATGTTTGTTTTTATAGATTATTTGAAATCAGAAACATTTCAATATTATTTAAACAATATAAACCCAATTTATACATAAATTAATTTTTTTTACGATATATATTAACTTTTAAATAGTAAAAAAGGGTTAAAAATTGTTGACAGGTTTTTGATAGACGCACAAAAAATTGTCAAAAACACAGGGTGATATGTAAAACTAAAAAAAAAATTCAAAACGCCCCTATGCTAAAACGTTACGATCTCCTCACCCACCCCATACAAATTTTTGTTCGTCTATCCAAAACATGAACGTCAAGCTAGCGGCGGTTGCACTGAGTAGCGGCGAAGTTAAAATTCGATGTCCCTTATAAAAATTGTATTATGTAACATAAGGACTTTAACGGTTTTAGTTGCAAAACACTTGTTAGCTGTAAACACTTGTTGGAACTTTTCCACTGTAGTTATTTGACATTTAAATTATTGTATAGTTTAAGGTTCCTTGATTATTGGTTACCCTAGTAACCAACTAGTATAAATAGTTGTGCCTAGAGTACATTAATTCAGTTATAAACTAGAACTCACAGTGAGCACTAACTGGCACTCCAGGGTCCAAAGGTCTCACTGCGAGTTAGGTTATGCGTTTTGCGTTTTTCTTTAACTAAATAAACAATTTATAACGAGTTAAACCTATTCTTTATTTTTTTAATAATAATTGATACAATTACATCTTTTTCTTTTTAGGTGTAAAAAAGGTATCTAAGCAATTTTGAAGTTCGTTTGGCTGTTTTAAAGCAAATTCGGGAAACTTTTCCAAATGTGCGTTGTTGCATATTACTCGAAATAGAAAAACCTCAATTTAAAAATACAAAGCTAATGTCCCTCATTGAAATTTTTTTTTAAGTATGTATATATGTGAGGAAGATTCTGAAAAAAATTCAGGATGGTTGTATGGTTCTGAAGGAAATACGATTTAATTTTGTCAGCGAGCGTCATTGCGCTTAACTCCAAATTCAAAAACACAAGTAATTTTTATAAAATACAAAGCTAATTTTAAACGAACTTCAAAATTTCTTAGATACCGTTTTTACACCTAAAAAGAAAAAGATGTAATACAATTTTTATAAGGGACATCGAATTTGAACTTCGCCGCTACTCAGTGCAACCGCCCCGCTAGCTTGACGTTTATTCCAAAACCTATCAATAATTTTTAACCCTTTACTATTTTAAAGTTAATAAATATCGTTTTTTTTAAAGAATATGAAACTGATATTACGACATTCTCAAATATTTATGAAAAAATATTTCATCGTCATCCAATTCCTTATATAGCGTGTGGTATTCTCCTTCTTATTTTCTTTTTGTAAATATCTTTTGTACGCATTTTTTTCTTTTTTGTTGCTTAATTTAAATTTTCTTCTTCCTCATCTAAAATTAATGCAATCATTTCTAACATTTTATTATTAAATTTTGGCATTCCAAATAACAATTTAAATTAGCAATACGGAATACGACAATACTCTAACTAATTTTTTTAGACTGAATGGCAAAATTCACGTAAAGTTGACGTTTAAGTGCGAATCGACAGCAAAATTTACGTGCCGTTGCCAAAATTGACGTGTAAATTTGCTTTTTTTGTGTTATTGTTTTTTTTTCTGGTTTAAACTTCATCACCTATCACACTTACCATGATAAGTAACATTAATGGATATATTTTTTTTAATTAATATACCTTTTTTGGGACAGTTTTGCTTTTGCCTTAGGCGGCGTTCATACCGGGGCGATATACGATAAGAGACCTATCGCGAGCGATATATCGCGACGATATATTGTTTGGAGGGGTCATAACAGCGGGCGATAAAAATATGGTGGGAACACAGTTCTCACTACTTCAGTTACAAATATGAGTTCAAGTGAGGACGACGTTGTAGTGGCTTATTGGTTCTGGCGTACAATGAGAAGAAAAAGAAAATACTGGATCCATCCCTTCAATCTTACCAACGTGCACCATAGCTCGGCTGTTGTTTCTCGAGAGCTGTGTCAACATGAATCAAAATTTAGGGAGCTTTATCGAATGAATCCTGAAAACTTTCATTTTCTGAAAAGCCTAGTGAAATACGCGCACTTGATAAGTTTATTCTCCCAGCGGGAAATGTAAGCATTCGTCGTATTGTTCAGGCACTCGTACGAAGGCGTGGAAGCATTACTTTACGATAGCCACGCAATTATTTTTTTACATTGATGTCCTAGGGAGAGAAGAAATATAAGCCGCCTATTTACCTTACCTCTGCATTACCAGTAACAACGACTCCGCACGTTGGTTACCAGCGCAGATTCCGACTGGCGACGGCCAATCCGCAATACTCATGCCAACTGCATATTTCTCGATCCACACGTTGAACAAGTAGCATTGGGACAACCTTGGTGCCAAAGTGTGTAGCCGCCCTAAGGAGAAAAGGAACATTGCTTTAGTTTAGGCCGGTTCACAACTGTGCGAGACTGCGATGCGAGATTTCGTACGAGTCTCGCCCGACACTCGTTCTAGCTTTTAACTCGTAGTTTAACATACAATAATGCGAGTGCGAGGCGTTTCAATACTTCAGGTCTGATAAATTTTGACACTTGAGCTGACAGTTTTAATAAAGAAAGGTAAGCATTTATAAATAAAATATGATAATTTTCTATATTATTTTTTTTTTATATTACTGCAAATTGAATTTAGAATTGTAGGAAATTAAAATGGCTTGGGCAAAAGTTAAAAGAACACTTATTTATGCTACCATAGGATTCGTAGCATATAAAAATCTAAAAAGGGAAAAGTTGAAAAGGAAGAGAAGATGGTGGGTTAGGCCAGTTTATCAAGATAGAGATAAATTTGGATATTTTGAAACAACATTTGAATGACTGAAGGAAAAAGATCCTGACATGTTTTTGAAAGTGACCAGAATGAGTGTCGATAAATTTAACGTTCTTCTAACCTTAGTTCGTTCCAAGCTGGAGAAGTTGTCATTTCGAAAGCCCATTTCGCCTGAATGCCGTTTGTTTATAACATTAATGTAAGAATGTGCTAAATATGATATTATATATGTTTTCAAGTTGATATTGTACCTATTTGTTTAGGTACTTAGCGCATGGAGGAGCACGCAGAATTTATTGCTGGAAATTTAGGATAAGTAGTTCAACGTTTGGAAGTATTGTGTATGAAACCTGCGAAGGACTATGGGATGAGTTAAGCAGTATTTATTTGGCTCCTCCGAACAATGATGAATGGATACGTATTGCTAAAGGTTTTAGTAACCGATGGTGTCTCCCAAATTGTCTCGGAGCTATAGATGGCAAACATATAAACATTGTTTGTCCACCTAATGGAGGCTCACAGTTTTTTAATTACAAAGGACGGCACAGCATTGTCCTTATTGCAGTTTGTGACGCAAACTACTGCTTCAGTATGGTCGACATAGGTGCATATGGGAGCCAAAGCGACGGAGGGATTCTAGCTGAAAGTGTTTTTGGAAAACTTCTCTTAGAAAATGAGCTACCAATTCCACAATCATCTACTTTGGATAACTCCGACATATCGTGTCCATACTTTTTCGTAGGGGACAATGCTTTTCCGTTACGACGAAATTTGATGCGTCCATTTCCTGGTAATTTAGTTGTATAATTTCTGCTATTTTATTCTTTCTTTCATAAGTATTTTATTTTATTGTAGGTCAAAATTTATCACCAACACAAGAAAATTTCAATAAAAGAATTTCTCATGCCCGAGTTACTATTGAAAATACATTCGGTATACTAGCGGCAAGATGGAGAATATTGCGAAACGATATCCACGCACTACCGAGAAATGTTGACAAGATAATAAAAGCCACCGTACTACTGCACAACTTCTTAATGCTCGATAAATGTGCATCGTATTGTCCACAAAATTATGTTCACAAGCTTGTGAATGGAGAACTTGTGCAAGGAGAATGGAGAAATGATAACCCAAATTTGACCGGAATTGGTGCTTCAAGAAGTCACAATGCTACTAGAGAGGCTTACAATGTACGAGAAACATTGTGTAATTATTTATTTGATTAAAAAAAAAACAAGAAAAAATATAGTCTTCAAATTCAGTTCATATGTATTTTCTCAAATCAACAATGTATAATTATTTATTTGATTAAAAAAAACAAAAAAAATAATATATTATTCACATTCAGTTCATATGTGTTTTCTCAACTCAACAATGTATAATTATTTATTTGATAAAAAAACAAGAAAAAATAATATATTCTTCAAATTCAGTTCATGTGTTTTTCATTTCTAAAATAGCTCACAGAATTAATATCTCAGCATACAGGGGTTGCAGCACGTAAGTTGTTTCAATCGACCTCTTCATACAAAAATTTTTGTAACACTTGAATTTTTGTATGAAGAGGTCGATTGAAACAACTTACGTGCTACCATCCCAGAATTACAAGATGAATTTATTTCACATTATTTTTAACTTTGTCCAATTCTTCTTTCAAATAGGACATGAAATTACATTGCAAAGAAGTCAAATCACATACCGGCAAATTGTACTGCTTGACGATTGAGGAAAGCACTAAAAAATATTTATCAAGGTCATCTTGCTCTTCTTTATTTTGCGATAGTAATTCTTTCAGAAAATTTTGGAAATGGTCATCATTTTCGTTACTTTTTTTAATTTTGGATGCCTGTGCACGTAATGGTGGCTCTGGAGTTGAAGTGGGAGGTGAAAAAACAACTGAATCATCGGAAATATTAACAGTAATTCTACTAGATTCACTTTCCAGGATTGCACTGTTGCATGAGGATGAGGCTAGTTCATCTAAATCTTCCCATAAGGAAATATTAGAAATATTCTGGTCCTCTATAATTTGATTGAAATTGCAGTCGGTCCTGAAAAACAAATAGTTTTTTTATACACACATCAGTGACTGCATAATATCTTAATATAAAACAGTTAAATTACTATCTTGCTTCAATTGCATCTTTTAAAAATAACAGATTATCGAAGTATTTGTATCGTTTTGTTGATATTGCTTCCTGCCCGGATGATCCCTTTATTTCCTTTATACTTTTAGCGAATTGGTCTCTCAAAGACCTCCAGGCTGTTTTGCAATCATTTACTGAAATTTATCATCAATTATTTTATAACCAATTTCAAAATACATATTTTTAATTTTTTATTCATTACTTACCATTAACCTCCAAAATTTGCGATACTTCCATCCAACACTTTTCTTTATAATTAGTTTTTTTATAATTAATACTTCGTTTGTCGTAAATTGCCGGCTTCGCTTTTATTAAGTCTATTAATTTTTCAACTTGAACCTCATTTAAGCCCGGGCCACACATATCCGCACCGCGTCCGCACCGCATGACGGCCGTGTGTTGGGCAACACATGGAGAGAAATTAAACAAGTAAAATTTGACGCGGTGCGGACACGGACACGCGGAAATGTGGGGACTGACTGATAAGATTTCACTTGTTTACTTTTTCTCCGTGTGTTGTCCAACACACGGCCGTCATGCGGTGCGGACGCGGTGCGGATATGTGTGGCCCGGCCTTTAATCGTTGCATGTTGTACAATTCTTTTATTCAAAATACAAGAGACAAGAATTTCATAACAAATGTAATTTAGCTGTAAACGCATTCTCGTTGCGAGAAATTATCAATTTTCCGAAACTGTCTTCTCTCGCATTCTCACACATCGTTACATTGTACATTGCTACATTTGCATGAATACAATGAAAATGGTTTGACATCTCGGACGAGACTCGTACGAAATCTCGTATCGCAGTCTCGCCCTATTGTGAACCGGCCTTTTACCTCTGCATTACTAGTAAGGTGGAGGTAGCCGTACGTTTCAAATCATTTATTTACTTTGCCATTACTACACAATAGTAACTGTTTTGATATTTTAAGAGCAAGTTTATTTTCACACCCTTAATATAAAATATATTAAAAAATTTCTATATGTATATTAATATGTGAATTGTATTTTTTTTAAATAAACTTGTAATAATACAAAATATTGCGCCAGCAACGAATCGCTGAAGCGACTGGCAAAGAATTCTGTTCCCACCACATTTTTATCGCGCCGATCGATATATCGCTGAGGCGTCCGGCAAATCGCACTTCAAGCGATATGTTGCTTGCGATATGTTGCTACATCGCGCGACTGTGAACCTTTTTTATCGCCTCCCTTTAGATTTCTAGTATTTTTTGTGCTGGTCGTGTATCGTATATCGCTTGCGGCATATCGCTTACCTTTCAGGCCTTACAGTCAAGATTGTCGTATATGACAACCGCCACTAAAGTCTATCAACCTTTAAGTAACAAAACTGTCTCGAATTTTCTCGGTTATCACAAACCAAAACAGATTTAATTACAATCTTTTGGGTATTCGAGTTAATAGTATTACACTGAAAGGTTAATTAAAAAATATTTTTTTTCCTTTTCAATATCAAAAACGATACAACGCAATTACACAAACCGAAAACTGACACAATCACTGACTTTATCCTTAATGAAACTGAATACAGATTTCCCTTTTGAGAACTAAGGTAATTAATTTTCTCACAAGAAAAATAACAAACAGTGCAAAGTCAGCAAATCAAAGTAACTTAGTAAAGCCCCTGTCATTCTCTCTCAGGCGTGCATTTAATCCTATCAAAAAAGAACGGAGGCTCGTTGGAGAACCCAAGGACCTTTTGCACTACCCTAAGTTCCTTGCTACCTCCCCTCAAAAAAAAAATAGAAGTTGCCTGCCTGCCTTAATCAACAAAGCTTGTTTGTAGCGCTTGTTGTTGAACTTTTAATTAGCAATTTTCATTTTTAGAAACAAAAAAAAATTAGAGTGAAATTGTTGTAACTCCCCTTAATACCAAACCACCCTGTGTGTGTGAGAGCCCAGTTTAAGATGAACTTTTATTCCTTATCAAACGAATACTTTTACTTCTCCGTGTTCTCTTGAAACTTTTTGTCGCAGTTTATTGAAAGTTGATAACTGAATTTCACAGTTAAGTAAATATTTACTTGTCCAGAGAACTCTTTCAGCCAGGGAAACTTCTTTCAAGCCACCCTAGAAATGCTTGATGGTGTAACAAGATGAAAAAGGGAACATGAGTCGTGGATGCTTAGTCGTATTTCAAACAAGGATTGGTGTGTACTCTGTTGTTTGAGTTTTAGAAAACTCCCTAAGTTTCCTTTTAGAATTACTTGCGTACACAGTACAAAAAGCTTTGATCCTTTTTCTAGAGAAGAATGACACAGAACCATGCCCGTTCTACTGGCGTGTTTAACCACCCCAAATACTACCCCCCCCCCCCGACGTTTAAATACACCCAAATAGCACTGGCACACGTCTTAAAGTACAAAACGGATACAAGTTGTTGCAAGCATAATTCAAAGAGTCCTTGTTAAGTTTGGAGCTGGCATTTTGTTGTATCCACAGTATTGGATTTGTTCAGTTTCTGTGAGGCTAGCTTGTTCAGTTCTGGGCGCTCGAGCATTTTATTTCGGTTGGCAGAGTTTTATGGGGCCGAGTCAATGTTCAATGTTTAACTTTGTTGAACAAACGCCCTCCGGTTTTCAGTTTGAATTTCTCCGCAAATAACATTTCAACGGTCAGTTACCTGGCTGAAGGGAAATCTGCAAAAGGTTAGGTGTCATTCAATTTGTGTCAACGTCATCTCGTTGTAAAAGTTAAATAAAACAAATATAAATAAAAAATTCAACACTTTATTTTCGCATTAATGACTCTTGGTTGAAGTAGTCAGCACAAGGATACCACCTTTGCTTGTCGTAAGTCACGATCCCCTCTACTCCTTGCAATGGATGGATGGAAGGAAAGTTAACGTGATGGATGATATGTCAAATCCCAGCAATTAGTCTTCCCACTGTGACGTTTACTCACGCTCCCCCAGGCTGCAGGTCCCCGGAGATGCCGCTTCTGTGACAATAACTGATTATGTTATAGTTTCTGACGGTTCTGACAAAAATTCCATTAAACGCAATTAAACCTTGTGAAAGTTTTTGCACAGGATAACATCAAACACGTAATTAGCCAGACATCCCCCGGCCCTGTCTTCAGCTTATCCATTGCTAGCACAGCTAGATCTGAGGTTGTACGTGCCACTTAACATTTATCTTTGCAGTCACATAAATTCCATTTAAACCACCACTTATCACAGCTGCGAACTTTTGTGGTAATTAAATTCATCAATTTACTCCAAAGTCGCCAGGCAAAAAGTGTTACCCGATGATTACTCAAATACTGCTGAAAGTAAGGCCAGAGAAAGAGAGAGGAAGAGAGTAACGACATTAGTATATTGCTGTAAGTAAGGTGGCGTCGGAAGCGGCGTCGGCGACAGCAACGGTGGCAACAGCAATGGCGGCAAGGACATATGTCGAGGACGAGTTGGAGTTTCCAGATATACACAAAAAGTTTCCTTGTGGCTTGTGCTGTTGCCTTTTGCCACTTTTATGGGGTGAAATACCGCAGGGCTCTACGTTTGCCATATACGCATATTTATATATGTATATATGTACATACCTATACATATGTATAACAAAATCACAAGAGAAAGCTCGACAAAAAAAGGGTGGGTGTAAAAGGAGTTGCGAGTCCTGAAATTATTACTGGCAACAAATTACTACCGTTATTAGAGGAAGTCCCTGTAGGAGGGAAATTTAGTTTTCCTAGATGATGGATAATTTACGCATGGGAATATTTTTTTTCCTTTTCCTTTAACATGGGTAAATGTAAGATGAATGAAGTTTCTTTGCCA
This sequence comes from Thereva nobilitata, assembly GCA_963855945.1. Classification (NCBI taxonomy): domain Eukaryota; kingdom Metazoa; phylum Arthropoda; class Insecta; order Diptera; family Therevidae; genus Thereva; species Thereva nobilitata. Next base: position 113,445,837 of record OY979696.1, on the reverse strand, counting down.
AATATGTTTGATGTTGCTGTGTAATTATTCTTTTTGAAATCAGGGCTGCTTGAGTAATTGTTAGAATTTCGCAAAGTTTTTTAAGTCAGCTGGTGACAAGTCCCATGTTATTCGTGTATGTGGGTGCAAAGGAGTCATTGACTTTATTTGGAGTCAACAACAACACCCGGAACAACAAATCAATTTATTTATACATACCTTTAATGTAAAAAAACACCCGGAATTTTTAAATAAAAATAGGCCACATGTGGTGAAATAGTGCTATGCCAGCCCAATCCTTCACAAAAATGTTCATAGGCTGATTGAAGTATGACCTTCAGGTCTTTCACTGAATTTTCATTTATGAATTCAATTTATTCGAAATGCATTTGTCGAAGTGGTACCTAATTCTAGCTTCTGGTGCAAAAAAACTCACAAAGCGACATTTCAAGAGAGGTAGGAATATGAGGCTTGGTGGATGACACTAGTAGAGTTTTGGATGATAGCTTTGCGCGAAGGTGTTTTAACCTGGTGCAAAATCGATGAGTTTTATTAGAAGTGCAAATGCAAAACCGCAGTCTTTTTTCCAAGGCTTTATTGTGGCGAAATACTTATATATTTATTCTTCAAAATATTCTTCATCATTAGCCACACCTTTTCCCATTTTTTTAGTAGCATATGGGTTCCGAATCGATTCTTTTAAGGCGATCCACAAATCGACCCAATTTTTAGTCTCGGCACGGCATAAAGGGCCAATTACAATGATTCGGTTCCGTCCGATCCGTTCCGAAAAAGTTGAAGCTTATTCAACTTTTTCGTCAGATCCGTAAGCACCATTGGAACCACCTTTCCGAACTGCCATATAAGTTAAAGTTCTAAGCAAAATTCGAATTTTAACTTTGACAGCTTAGCGGATCGGAACTCGGAACGAAGCGGTTGCATTGTGATTGGCCCTTAAGAATGGAAGTGCTGCAGGGCCAGCCCATGCGTCATCGATCGTAACAGGTTGAGGTGATTTCTGATGAATACGGTGGTTGGGGTAGCACATGGCAATGCAGTGTTTCCGGGAAGGTTTTACCGACATTACCAACAAACATGTTAACAAACTGCAAAATCACTTCTTTTTTCCTTCCAGCCTGGTACAGACTATGCCAGTATTTTAGTCGAGCGAGTAAAGAGCTTTTTACACCACATGATTTTGTCACAAGCTTTCGCAAATGAGTTTGGCCGTGATTTTGTCACTGACAAAATTTATCATATGACAGTTCCGGTTTTGGTTTACATTGTTGTGATTTTGTCAGTGTCTTAACTACAGAGTTAGAAGAGACATAATTTATTTAAAATTAAAATGAACATCGAATCCAGATTTAATATTATGATGTCATTACCGTTATGAATATTTAGTCAGTTTTGAAACTCAAAAAGGAAAAAAGGCGAAAAAACTGAGAAACATGTGGGGTAGGAATTGGCTCCAGAAAAGAGGAACTGTTCGGGACGTTTCCCACCTTATTATGAACGAAATTCGTATTGAAGATGTACGTTTATTTCAAAATTATACAAGAATGAAGGCAGATACTTTCAAAACTTTATTGAATTTAGTAACACCTTTAATTGAAAAAGAAGATACTCTTTAGGGATCATCCATAAATTACGTGAGCCGTTAGGGAGGAGGGGGTCACGGCAAATATCACGTAATTTTTTCCCGCAAGAAACAGTGTAAAATTGCGAGAAAACTGGGTTAAATTAATAGTACAGGTAAATTGAGCCGAAAAAACCGAAACAGCGGAAATAATTAAGTACAGGCTGAAAGTTGCCAGAGAGCTTCCTTTTAGGGTTCTGAATAAGGGGTTATAACGTCTACCGATTTTCTACCCCGGGAAGCCCACTTTTGAGGGGGTTTTGCCGTCAAAATGGGTATTTTCGATATTTCTGCAATTTTTTCGCAATATTATTCAATTTTAAGTGTAATATCTGTTAATGAGAAAATCTTTAAAAACGTCTTTTTGGATACGCCCTTAGATATCATTCACGAAAATCTTGGTGTAGTCTCAGATGAACATGGTGAAAGGTTTTATCAATACATATTGCACATAGAGAAGGAATAATGAATCCATTACATAAAAAGTATACGTGATACTATTACTATATTTCGACTCAATAGCAATTGGGTGTAAAAATTAAGCCGCTGCCGTTTACACTGTATTTGTTCACTGCTTTGAATACCATCCAACTGAAACATCCAAAAAAAGTAATGAAAATATTTTAAATATCTGGGAATGAAGAGTGTACGACGTGATGAAAAATTCCTATCATTTTATACAATGGTCTGGGAAAAACTGCGAAAGTAATGTATGCATTGACTTATACGACCATTTTTAGACAGATTGCGACCCTACGCTTAACTAGTGTGGTGGACTAAGTTGGAACAAAACAAAAAGGCCAAGAAGCCCAATTGAAAAACCTGGAACCTAATGCCTTCCTAAGTATCTCAAGTGCATAATGTACCTAATCCTACTGCAATCATAGAGATTATATTAGGAGTCGGCTCTTTTCACATCAGTCAGAGCACATGCTATCTGCAGTGCATTGTCACTATACAAAAAGCAGACATTTACACCAGGCGACATAATTAGTCATCTAAGCAACTTACAGGATTCGTATTTTTAATCGACGACCATCTGTTCTGACATACTAGAGGCCAAGATAGATTTTGAAAACCTTTTGTTATGAATATCGAGCGCTGTGAAGAATGGAAGTCTAACAGATCCGCACTTCTTGAATCTATATCCTGGTGTACAGGAGGCTCAAACACGAATTTGAGAAGCTGGCTGTGACTTCAGACTCCGCCTTTCTAAGGCCTGGGTCATTCAGTCACAGGTTATTTACCATCTTTTTCCATCTATAGAAGAATGCTCCGAAGTTTGTATATCTGCATCATTACAATAATATTGTGAATGATTATGCATGCCATAATTATATGTTTTGCCAAATTCAACCTTCGTATGTCAATATAATGTAAAAATCTAATTTTTTTTAAATTCCTTATTATTGCTCTACAAATACACGAGTTGAGCTCAAACTAGAATTTAATTTTTCTGTTCTCTTGTTAAGAAGCCATTATCCCTGTAAGGCATCATAAGATTGATTTATAAAGGAAAGGCAGAATCACCAGCTAAATGGTAATCCACAGTTATTGTAGTTTATATTGGGTGCATGCCCAGTTGGTGCTGGGATGATTTTGTGGTGCTGTTCTTCAACACAAATTATGTTTTTTTAAATAAATCCAACGCAACCAAGCACAGATTAACGTATTTTCACTATAAATACGCTAAATAGTGTAAATACTAGAATTTTTTAAAATTTGAATAATCTCACTTGGGATTGGGGGGGGGGGAAGGTCGAGCCAAATATCACGACATCTCACCAGGGAAAAGGGGGGGGGGGTCGAAAAATCGGCAAAAACGCGTCACGTAATTTATGGATGACCCCTTATGCGGCGTTTACATCGCCTCGAAAACACGTGTTTTCGTCAAAATTTGGCGTTTTGGGCAACGTGAATCGATACCTGTTTCAACAAGGTTCCTAAGAACAACTTACAACATTGTTATTCTTTTACATAACTTTTTTTAATTACTCAATATTCCATAGATTGCTTCTCACTATGAGGTTCTTGGCGACGGGAGACTCATATAGTGATTTATCATTCAACTTCAAAATTTCAATTCCATCGATATCTATAATTATACCTGAATCATGGAACGCAATTTACACATCTTTGAAAGATGATTACAAAGGTAACTTCGTGGCATATTGGAAACCTTCGAGAAAAATAGTTATTCCCATTCTTAGACGCCCAGTTGTAAGGAACAATGGAAAGAAGTTGCTGAGCAGAAGTTGCAGGACTCGTCTTGTGTCAAATTATGTGACAAAATCATATGGTGTAAACTGCTCTTAAGTAAACCAGTAAAGACAAACAAATTTAGTCGAGTAATTAGTAAAATCATTAAGTCGAATCAATCCATTCCTGTTCTATTTTTTCGGTCGAGTAGGATGCCATGACTTACTTATTACTTGATAAGCCACTAGACAAGTGTGTACAAACTTTGTTCAGTCGTTTTCTTGAGCTGATACGAAAATGTCATGCAAATTTATTAAATTATTAATTTTTACTTTGTTATCTTGTCGTCTGTTTATTTTGACACTTTACTTACTAATGCACTGTGTTCGGACACTTTTTAACTACTAATACGTTTTAAGACGTCTAGTGGCATGTAAATTACTCGCCACTCGACTAAAATACTAGCATAGTCTGTACCAGGCTTAACGCATTAGTCTTACTTTTATGTGGTAGTTCTAAGCTAAGGAATCACCTTTGTACTACGAGTCCGTCAAACTTGCTACAAGAACAGATAAATGAAATCTCTATGAAAATATTGCTAGGGAAGCATAAGTAGCAGCAAGCAATAGCAATATGCAAGAGCTATACGACCTTGCCAGGAAATTATCAAGTAAAGAATTGAGAAGAAGACAGCCCTTGTTGGGCTCAGAAGGACGTTTACTTACATCTACGGAAGATCAGATACGAAGATGGCGTCAATACTATACACAGCGAAACCAACAGAGAGAGAACAGTGAATGGCAATCAATATGGAGGGAAGAAATACGAGGCATGTCCAGAAAGTAAGTGTACTAGATTTTTGTAGGTTTCAAATAATTTATTTATAAACAGCTTTTAACATGGTTACATCAGTACATACGTGAACTATTTTTCCACGTTGTCACCATCCCTCTCGATGCACGTAGTGAGACGAGGAATCAATTTTTTGATGCCTTGATCAAAGAACTCTGCCGCCAACTCCTTTGCCCATTTGTTTACCCCCCCCCCCCCCCCCCACCAACAACACTTTCACGCCAGTTGAAAGTTTTTCCCAAACATGTGCATCTTCAGGGAGGTGAACAGATGATGATCTGAAGGTCCTAGAATAAGGGATTACGGGGGGTGGTTCAAAACGTCCCATCCGAACGACTCCAAAAGTTGTTTTGTTGCGTTGGCCGTGTGGGGTCTGGCATTGTCGTGCAGCAGTCCCCTTCTCTTGTTCTGAATTGCCCTTCTTCAATTTTTTAAGGTCTCACAATACCGAGAAGCATTGATGGTTTCACCCTGAGGTAAAAATTCGATCAAAATGATCCCCTTGTGGTCCCAAAACACGGATGCCATGATTTTTTTGGCCGAAATCGTCGTTTTGAATTTTTTGGCTGTGGGTGATGGAGGTGTGACGCCATTGGGAGGATTGTCGTTTGGTTTCAGGGAAATAGTGGGCAACCCAAGCTTCATCCCCTGTAACAATAGAGTGCAGAAAATCATCACCTTCAAGTTCATACCGCTCTAAAAACGGATAAATGCTGCGAATTTCGCACTTGGCGGCAGATTTTATAGACATGGTTCACGAGACACGTTGCTGTAACCACAGTTTTAGTCATACTGACGCCATCTTTGGCTCGTTCGACATGGAGGAGCTAAGCTACACGGCTGTGTTACCATAATAGCAAAAAAAATTCATTGTGCTCGTGAGGGCCCTAGTACACTTACTTTCTGAACATGCCTCGTAACACAACGGACCCGGGCTCCATTCAAAATAAATCTACAAACAACGCTGAGAGAAGTCAAAAAAGGAATGATTTAGTTGAAAAATAAGAAAAAGAAGGCTCAGATGAAGCGTGTGTTTCAAGTTCCATCAATTATTGCAATCACTGCATCTTGTCAACATTACATATGTCCCATATTCCATCATTTTTTGTCGGTTTCGAACAATTGCTCATCAATGATAAGGGTTAATTTCCATTACTGATTTCTGATTACTGATTGAAACTTGAAACACACCTGAAGTTCCAGATATGTCAAATTTTCTGTGGCATAAAAATAACAAACTTAGAATTATGGAGCTTGACTAAGCAAGAACCAATTATCAAACAGATAAAGAAAAAGAAGTGGACGTGGATAGGGCACTCCCTACGAAAAGAGCACTTGACTGGAGTCCAGTAGAGGAAGTTGAGGTGTCGGTAGACCGAAAACTACATGAAGAAGAACAGTAATGAAATAAATCGAAAATTTTGACAAAACCTGGATTGAAACCAAGAGGATAGCTCAAAACAGAATCCGATGGAGAAGCTTTGCGGAAGCCCTATGCTCCCGTTTTGACGACGTTGTTGCGATGTTTACCACATTTGTCCACTACCATTTGTCGAGCATTTTCGATGTTCTCGGTGGTGGTCGCAGCTCTTGGCCGTTCCGAATGCTCACCATCAGACAACCTGGTATGACAACGTTTAAATTCACTCTGGCAAATTATGGGACAAAGTAGCGTCCAAGCTCGTGTTAATATGCGCAGGCGTTTTATTTTCAAAAGCAAGAAATTAATTAAGTCACGATATTTAATTTACATCACGCCACTGACATCGACCGACCCAACACAACTGTCAAACATCAATCAGCCATCCAAATTGGCCCAAATGTGTACAAGCATCTGTGAAAGCAGGCAATATTGTAGTACTAGAATGGTTTTGAAGAGCAACTATCTTTATGTTGCGGTTTAAAACTTGTCAGACAGCACTCGTAAAGCCAGTGCTGTCGTTGTTCCCGATTCCACCCGGACAACTGTTTACAAAATTTTTTTTTATGTAATAGTCCAAGCTTAGCAGTCACTCCTTGTACTACCAGTCTGTCATATCGCACTCGTCATGGTGCAATGTCTAGTAGTGCTGTTGGCTCGAAGGAAGGAATAGAGGACCGGATAGGGTAATACGAGTCTGGAGGATGCTGATCGAGGAGGCAATTGACTTTGTGTTTAAACTCCAGGATATTGTAGGAGTTCACACCAAAGAGCAGAAATTTGCATGAAGCCAACGAATGTAAAACAATCAAAACAAAAATCTTTGTAATGGGGCTTTGATTTCGCAAAGTTGATATCCTCAATAGCAGCCAGCTGAGCTAGAGACCCAACTGTCGGGGTTAGTGGGAGGCAGCCAAGTCGGAGTTATATTCCTCCTGAAGCAAGTGAACCCCGCTAATCATGCCACAAGGACCAGACTACTAGGTGAACCAGAAGGTACACCGTCCACTGGGTGAAGACTCGATCTAAGCGCAACTTTGGTACTCTATTATTAACCGGTTAAGCCTGCGAGATGCCTTATTACTTCTCCAGTGACAAGCGCTGATGGACTTCTCTCCAGCTATTCTCGGATCGAAAAATTTCAATTTTTCATTAAGATACATGTGAAGGCAGAAAATAGGGTCTTCTTTATAAAGTGAAGATGAATTGATAATCAGGTAAGACGCAAGACCGTTTTCAGGTAGGGAATCGGCCCCATCATCTCTGCGTTGGCTTGTCATTCCGTTTCAAAACAATCGACCAATTTCTCCTTGCAATTACATCTATGTCCAACGATTACAGCATTTCAAAAGCTCATTTCCATAATCCATCAAATCCTCCTAAAAAAATTTCATCCTGCCAAGCAAGGAAAAAATCACTTTGACAAATAAAGCCACGCTTTAATTCTACCCGTGAAAAGGAGCGAATAAAACACTTCTACTGCTCACGAATGAAAAAAAACACAATTCCCGGAAACTTCCCCTTCAGTATAGGAGCCCTTCACCAAACAAAGTACCCTAACTAAAGTATCCATATAACCACTACCACCATCGCTACCACACCACCTTTCAGTGCCTGAGAGCGCTATACTAGTTCTTTATGGCATCAGGTACCAACCATTCTGGGGGGGGAGGGGTGGGTGGTAATGGTGGCTTGGGATGGGGTTGCTAGTAGTACAAGGCTCTCCCGTCATTTCCTTGAAAATCTAAATTAAAGCAAGAACGTGCCAGAAGGAGGTAATTACTTATGCAGAATGAATTACCTGAATTTCCATATGTAAATTTTTACCTGGAGAGCGTGCAAAAATGTGGCCCACATTGGATGGTAAAAAGGAAAGGACGGAAAGGACTTACATTTCAAAAAAAAAAAAAATAGAAAGAAAAAAGAAAAGAGGAGCAGCCAACCAACCGACACCAAGCACTTGGTGTGTGTGTTGCCGTGCAATAGACCAATTTGCCAAAATGATTCTTTTTCATGTGCCGTAACAATTCCTTACTGTGTGATGTGCGGGGAAATTGACCGAAGACCACTCCAGGTCCTAGAAAACACTTGAGTCCTTGCACCATGGGAATGGAAGTGTTACAGAAGAATGACAAGGAAGGAAAGGACAAGTATTTTGCTTTTTGAATAAAGGAATGATGATGGAATTATGTTGTTTTGGGGCAAGTTTTGTATTTGAATGAGTTTACCTGGAAAGGACACAAAAAAATGTGATAATGGAAGTTTTTAGTAGGTTTGAGATTCTTAACAAATTAAAATCGAATCGTAGTTCTGACACTAAATTCATTTGTTATTAAGTCTGATATCACACGATTCCCAAATGATTTTTTTCTGTGTCCTTATACTTATGAGTAATGCGCATTTTCCTTAACACAGTAAAAAAAATTGATCAATCTTGACATACACCAGCAGCACCACCGCAGTCTCACTCCACATTTCTGTCAAAAAAAAATGTTATTCTGTCAAAAACATAAACAAACAACAAAATGGCAAACTGTCAACCAAGTCGCCTTCATTTTCTTAACGAAAACATACAAGGTTGTACCTGACGACCTATAAATCAAGCCACATCTTCGCCTCCCCTAACTTTCAGTCAGCCAAGCATTCGAAATGACTAAAAAATATATATAAAAAAAAATAACAACAACACATAAAGCCTTGCTTGCACAGGACGACGAACGACAAGGCCAGTACCCATTTATCAAATCACAAATCCATCTGTCATTCACTTTCATCTCTTGTCCCTTGTAAAGCGCCTCTGCAGTCTCAGATGGCAGCTCCAGTCAGCTGAGAGAGAGAGCTTGCAAGGATCTGTCCCCATCTCTAGGATGGCTAAAAAAATTGCGAGATGTGTTTTAAAGGAATTAGCTGCACAAGTATAGTTACTGCTGCTGCTTTACCCCTGTACATTGAACTGGTATATCCAGAGCATGAAATCAATATTTGGGGGCGAAGGGGAGGTGTACCCTCCAATCTTCTAGAATAGACTAGCCTTAACAAAATGCAGAGCAGACATTCTATGGCGGACCCCAAAAGACAGATTGTAAGAACAAGGGAGTCGTCGTCTCTGCCGGAAGGAAGGAAGATGTAAATCAGCAGATGAAGGAGGCAAACGTGCTCTATGCACAGCTCTCTACTGCAAATCAAAACTAAAGTGCAGCCCATTTATCAGCGGAGTTCAATTATTGAGAATATAATTGCATTATTTATCATTAAGAATCGTTCGATTTGGGACGGAAGTGAGGCACAGAAGATTTACGGAAGGCATACATACAGCCACCACAAACTAGAACGAAAGAAAGAGAGCGAGTCGATTTGTGTGGATCTTCTTTCAAGGATATTGATTTTCGAGGACGAGAATTTCTTCTATGGCTTAATGGTAATGTTCCCGACCGCACACGTTTGGTATTACTGATTTTGGCTTTTAAGACGGCTATGCTACGCTACGAGGGTAAATTTAAAAGCATCGAACACTTTGGGTGAATATAATAGTGATGAAAATCTTATGGGAACACCCAGGAAGTGCATTAAGGATAAGTAACTTTTTGCATTTAGTTGAAAGAGTGCATTTTTTATTTAAGAAGGATTTTGACCTTATTTTAATCTCAGTTTTATAGAACTTCGGTTAATGGGATAGAGGAGGTGCATTTTAATATATAAGTCTGGTTTCTATGAAGGCATCCAGTGCTGGTTTTAAATTAAAAAACAAAGGAAAGTGATTTAAGGAAGGTGTATACACTGTACTTGGATCAACTCTGTGTATATCTGTCGATATGAATGGGGTTTTTGTTTTTATAATAGTAGCAAGCATCCTTACACAATATAACTTCAGTAGTACAGCGATAAGGTTTTCTAGCTACCATAACGGACGTAGTGAGTTGGAATCTCTGCTCAAGTCCTACATTTTATGCACCTTGTGTAAATATTATCTCTCTTGACTGTTTAACTTAATAAGTTTTGCAAGATTTGTCCCTATCACCTGTTCACTTGCAAACTGATCAATGACACTATCAAGCAAGCAACGCTTCACTTAGTATACGAAAGATAACATCCTCATCCCTATCAATTTTTGACTGTTAAAAACAATAGTGTTAATGAAAATACAAACCGGCTCGACAAAAAACATGACTAAGAGGAAATGGTTTGGACCACAGAATGTCGAGAAATGGTTTGCAAACACAGCTATAATTTGGAATAGGAATGGATCGAACATAGACCCCGACATACCTCGGCCAATAGCTCAATGAAATAAATGAATATAATCTAGACTAGATTAATATTTTAAGGATTAGTGAAATAAGAGCACAACGCAATGGAAAATTACGACCAGCCAAGACAGCATAATCAATTAGTGAAACTGAAAAGAATACGCTGGAGAGATCTAAATAGAGTAGATTATAAGGAAGTAGATTATAAGGAAAATCTCAAAGTAGTTCCTGTTTATGCGCCAGTAATTCTATCATAGAGGCCAAAGTCGAAAAATAGGGGTTGCCATTTGAAATTTCAGATTCACGATTCCACCCTCCAAGTTGAGCCACTTTTTTCACGAAAACTTTCCCTTCAGGAAATATCGGACGGTTGCCGGACAGATAGTCCAAGAGCCGGCAGTATAAAAATGAAGGTATAAAATATCCTAACAATTTTTTGTGAGGGAGTAGTACTGCCACAGACCTAAAGGGAGCCACCTTTTATATAACCTAATTTCGCCCGCGTCATGGAATTTTGACGTCACTTCCGGTAACGATTTTTGGTGTTGGTGACGTCATAAAATATCCTAATAAAATTTACATCAAATGAAGATTGGAATGTGTACATTAAGATTACACAAGGGTGCCAGGCCTAAAGCACCCGCAACCCTGTGGCACCCTCGATTGAAGGTTTTTTTACAAGCTTTTTTCTTTGTTTGGGACAAATCTTCCGATCCGTTTTTCAAGTACTTCCCGATGTCCGGTGATGCTCAAATTTGGCACACACCTTTGGTTCTGGAGGCAATATAATATAGTATATTCAATTTTATGGTACATCCAATATGGCGTCCACCATTAAATGGCGGATATTCCTGGGGGTGGAATCTTGCGATTGATTTTTCGGCCACTTCCCGTAATCCAGTGATGCTCAAATTTGGCACAAACCTTTGGTTCTCAAGACAATGCAATATAGTATATTCAATTATATGGTACATCTAATATGGCGGCCACAAATGGCGGATTACCTTTTTCTTTACAGCCCCCCCCCCCCCAACATGGGTATCAAATGAAAGAGTATTACGAGTAGAACACAGCAAGCTATGTGACGTCATTTTAAATCGAATATGGCGGCTAAGATAAACTGGCGGATTACCTTTTTCTTTACAAACACGTCATTTTAAATCCAATATGTCGGCCACCACGAACAACCCCTCGATATTGGTATCAAATCATAAGTTGAATACAGTTAGCTGTGTTAGTCAGATATGTGACGGCATTTTAAAGCCAATAAGGTGGCCACTATAAAATGGAGCATGAGACTAAAAATTAAAATAAAAACCAATAAAACAATTTTTAAAAACAAGCTTTTATTAGATAAACTAAAAAATATTAAAAAATAAAAAAATTTTAAATATGCGTTGATAAGATGAGCTAAAAAGTATAAAATACAAATAATTTTTTTAATCCACCTGTATGTAACTACAAGTAAAAGCTTGGGACGCTCAGTTAACAAATGTTTCACATATTATAACAAAAATGGAAAAAATATTATGATTTAACTATTAAATACGAAAATTAATTAGGATACAATTTGATAAAACGCGCCCAATTATTTGATACTTTTTCGTTCATCTTTTTAACGCATGTTTAAAAACTTTTTTTATTATTTAATATTTTTTAGTTTATCTAATAAAAGCTTTGCTTTTTAAAAAAAATGTTTTATTGTTTTTTTTGATTTTCTTAACTCATCGAATACATCAGTGACTTTTTTTTTAAATTAATGTATAAGCCTTATAGTTATTAAAAAAAATAGGGTACCTCTTGTTAGTTGCCCGCATCCTACGGGCTGTTTCGGTTTTACTAACTATAAAGCCTACGCCCATAGGGCTAAATCTATGAATTCGATAATTTATTTATAAATGTTTTTTTCTATATCTACGTAATTTATCACCTCTTTATCAATAAACCATTATCCATTATTACTCATGGCTCAAAAATTTGTTATGCTCCAAGATTTTAATCAGATTATAACATAATTTATTAACTACAGATTTTTTTCATGTTTGCCTTATTAAGTTTACATCATAAACAACAAAAGGAAAAGAAAATATTTTGGAATATACATAGAGTTACCAAAATATGATTTTATTATAATGTAATAACAAAACTCTTATATTAAAAATGCCGTCACATATCAGACTAACACAGCTAATTGTATTCAACTTATCATAACCTTTCATTTGATACCAATATCGATGGTTGTTCGTGGTGGCCGCCATATTGGAGTTAAAATGACGTCACATAGCTTGCTGTGTTCTACTCGTAATACTTTTTCATTTGATATCCATGTTGGGGGGAGGGTTGTAAAGAAAAAGGTAATCCGCCATTTGTGGCCGCCACATTGGATGTACCATTTAATTGAATATACTATATTGCATTGTCTTGAGAACCAAAGGTTTGTGCCAAATTTGAGCATCACTGGATTACGGGAAGTGGCCGAAAAATCGATCGCAAGATTCCACCCGCAGAAATATCCGCCATTTAATGGTGGACGCCATATTGGATGTACCATAAAATTGAATATACTATATTGTATTGCCTCCAGAACCAAAGGTGTGGGCCAAATTTGAGCATCACCGGACATCGGGAAGTACTTGAAAAACGGATCGGAAGATTTGTCCCAAACAAAGAAAAAAGCTTGTAAAAAAAACTTTAATCGAGGTTGCCACGGGGTTGCGGGTGGTTTAAGCCTGGCACCCTAGTGTAATCTTAATGTACACATTCCAACCTTCATTTGATGTAAATTTTATTAGGATATTTTATGACGTCACCAACACCAAAAATCGTAACCGGAAGTGACGTCAAAATTCCATGACGCGGGCGAAATTAGGTTATATAAAAGGTGGCTCCCTTTAGGTCTGTGGCAGTACTACTCCCTCACAAAAAATTGTTAGGATATATTATACCTTCATTTTTATACTGCCGGCTCTCCGACTAAGAGGTAAGCTGTGCCTATTAAGATCTTGGCTTAATTTGATCCGTGCCGTGGTAACAGATGTTATACTGCTCGTCCAAGAATGTTCCGTCTTCTTACCCAGGGCTCTGGTATTAAGGCGATATCCAGGTTTTTCTTCTTTAGGAAAATCTGGATTTTGTATGTGGTTGATTTTTGACCATCTCGCTAAGCAGCCTGTGTGGGCCCGACTGTGATCCACCTGCCGCTGTTGTCCTTTTTGGAGCCCTGAGAAACTTTGGCCTTTTCGGCTTTTCGCTCCATCTTCTCTTTAGGAGAGAATCGAGATCTTGTCTGTCCTTCCCGCGACTCGGGAGCCCTGAGTAAAAATAATTTAATTGGTTAATTTTTTTAAAAACATATGAGCAAATCTAAAATTAACATCCACTTAGCGGTTCAGAAAAGTAAAAATTTTCCAACATTAGGCACACTCCTGGGATTTTTTTCACAGGTTCTGGGTACCAATATGAGATGAAAAAATGATGCGGCCCCTCTCAAAACAGGTGGTGACATTCTAACTAATTCCATTTGTATTCTTTTGTATGAAACGAATGAATTACTTTTACACGGCCATTGCATTGGGCGGAATGAATTTATTCGCTCTGCATTACAAAGTAATGGGTTCGGAACTAGTTACAAAGTAATGTGTTCTGAATTAATTACAAAGTTTCATAATAACCATAACGAGTTTTATAATAACTATTTTAATGCTTTTATAGAAGAAATGTCTTATTACTAAAAATAAATATTTAAATATGTCACCACCTGTTTTGAGAGGGACCGCATCATTTTTTTTTTCTCTTATTGGTATCCAGAACCTGTGAAAAAAATCCCAGGGGTGTGCCTAATGTTGGAAAATTTTTACTTTTCTGAACCGCTAAGTGGATGTTAATTTTAGATTTGCTCATATACAATTATGTAAAATCGTCTAAAACTGTTGAAATATTTTATATAAGATTCTATATAATTTGATATAAATATATATGATTATATATTTTTCTATATAATTATTTTTACTCGGGCTTACTCAGGGTTCAAGCTTCCATACCAAATCTTATCAAAATTGGTTCAGGAGTTTGGCCGTGAAAGTCGAGCAGACAGACAGACTTTCGCGTTTTTAATATTAGTATGAATTATGAAGGTAGGATTTATTTAGCGAGTCTTGCAGAAAATCTCACCCATTGAGTTCGCGGGATTATCGAGGTTGGTCTTGTTGATGATGATGTAAAAAGATGAACAGAAATTCTGTTTCTTGTTCGTCACAGAATGCATTATCAAGCTGGCTTCTGTAGTCGGGAAGATAGTAGAGAAATGAATAAAAGAACTGCCAACGCCAATATACGTTTAGTCCACCCAGTCCACCCGATTCCACGCAATACTACCGCTACAGAATAACTTTAGCTATCGAACAGGAGATATGCCTACGTTGATCCAGTACATTTCAATCAATACTGGGTAGCTGCTGATAGTTGGCGTAAAGTCGGTCCAAAACCATAGAGTTTTTCAAGACGTGCCGGGAACATCAATATAAAGTCTGCTGAATATTTTATTGAAGAAGAGGAAATCTTATGGCTAGATTATTAAGGGTACGCAGAATTGTTTCCCATTTTTTTAAGTGCTCCGTGAAATTAGTTGAAGTTTAATTTTGTGTTTCAAACAACATTTCTTACGCTGAATCACTGAAAATGTTTCAAAAAAACTACAGTAAATCGTTCATGTCAAAAACACAGGTAATGGTATGAAGTATTCAAAGAAAGCCAACAAGTGGTAGTTGATTTGTCTCTTTCTGGTCCACCATCAACTTCTACTACGAACGACAAAAATATCGACATGATCGAGGAGTTTGTGTTGGTTTCCAGCCTTTTTTTCAACTGCTTCACAACTTCTACTACTGATGAAGGCAGTGTGGGCACAGACACAGACAAAACTTGTGGCCGTTTAGAACTACTAGGAATCTCGCATTGAAGAGGGTTGGTAGTAGATACACTGAGAATTGCGTTATACTCCGGCTTCACCGGCCTCAGTTTAATCAAGTTTAATTCAATCCGCATAAGTGGCTTCACCGGCTAAAGTCGAGCTCACTGCTTGAAATTGTTGTTGCGTTTTCGTCAGAAGTCATAAATGCGAAAGCTCCCTGGAATGGCATTGCACTATTCCAGCTGATTACTCTCTTTTGAGCGAGTTTTTACTTTCAAGCTTGATCTCATGTTCTGTTGGACGAAATCAGGCTTTATTTTCCTTGACTTCAAAATGTGAAAATGTATGGGAACTCAGGCAAAAATTGAAGCTCAGTAGACTAATTTGCTCGAACTTGCGCAGTTCGTCCCGTGAAACCGCGGTATTAGAAGATTCCCAATCATCACTTTTTGATTTCGAAAAGAATGTATCAATATCTACTGTATTCTGTATTGTATTGTATTCTTGTATTCTTTATTACATTTCCTGTTTTTCTTCCTTTTCCTTAGCCTTTCTTTTATATGCTGCACTACTAGGTTTTTTCTTCAATTCATTCATTTTTTGAATACTTAAACGTAATAAACTAATTAAACACAAATACCGCTGCGAGAACGTAAACAATATAATTGAAGACTGATGGCGCGCGCAATGCTCTAAAGCTGCTGAGAGATACACGCGGGTATATACGGGGTATGTATACTACCGAGAAACTGGTTAGGTACACATTAAAAATGTCTTGTATCTTAAAGACGCAATGGTAACATCAATCCGCGAAACTGATGTCATTGATACAATCTACTGGAGAGCAGCAGAAGCCAGAAGTGAATACAGCGGAGTTGACACAGCTGATCAATGCTCGTAATTTTCAGTGTGAAGTGTGAAGTCTAATTTTGAAAACGCTATTGTGTCAAATTAGCAATTTTGGTTGTTTTAGTTTAAGCTTCACTTCTTTCAATAAATTGGGTCTTTTCCGTTCAATTTGGTGTTTTTGCTTTCCTTAGGTCCAGCGTACACTATCCTATTGATGTTTTGAATTAAAATATATATGTATGTTGTCTCACAGGCAGGGTGAACCTAATTTTGTTCATTCAGAGGTGCACCCCCAATGGAGGGTTAACGAATTCGTTACAGCTGTTCCAAAAATTTGGTCCGAGTTTTCAACCGATTTCGTAATTAAATCGTAAAGAAAAACAACATCGGAAAAGAATATCATTTTGAAGTCGATAGCATGGTATTCGGAAAGATATTGTTGGCAGTGGAGATGTTTAACACAGTGTAGTGAAAATCAAGTACCAGATGTGATTTACTAACACATAACAATTCAGCAAGTGATAACAATTCCAATCGTGATCCAGAAGATCATAGTGTTTTCAAATCATTTTATTTTTCCTAACGAGGGTCAAATACGGCATTCATTAATGATGCGCGGATGAGGAAAGGCCTTAAATGACACTTAAATGACAAGGACCCTAGCTGCAACCCCTCAAAAATCTAGTCGAGAGCATCCCCGCACTGTATTTGAACTCAGAACCTTTTCTATGCACAGTCTTTGAAGTCCCTGGGTCCATAATACCCTACCTTAACCGAAATGTCTATCTACAGTTAAGAAACAATTCTCAAAGGAGATCACAATTCAAATAAAACTTTTTCCCATTATCCACAGCAACTGCTAATAAATAAAATCCTCTTCAAAAACTTTTGAATATTCACTTTTAAATAAAATTTAACAATCGAAAAGAATTGTTACTTTTCCTGAAAGAATTGTTAGAAAACGATTTCCATTGCAAAACTCTTCTACGAAGAAAAAAAACCAGTTCAACTAAACCAATTGTACTGGTGTTATATACACCCTCGCATCCTTACAGTACGATTTGAAACTATATCACAAGCTGATATGTTTCAGGATACCAAATCAAACTACGCACAATTACCACATCAACACGACAAGGGATTACTGGTGGTAAATAGCGTTTTAGGTTCGAATTTATTTTACCCCTTGAACCATACTAGAGAGAGTATAGTAGCAAGAGATGGGAGTCCTCTTCTAGAAACCAATATAAACGGTTTTCGATTGGGTTTAATATCACCCTATAAAACAGTCCTACCATAACACCAATTACCCAAACTTAATCTCATCATGAAGTTGAAATCTTCTCGTCGAAAGGGAAACTTTGAACGAAAAGTACCCCCAAAACAGGAAGGATTTTCAAGGACTCGGTAAGCATATGGAATCTGTTCGGTCGTCTCTTTTTTTGATATGGGGGGTTAGGTGGCGAAAGAATGTGTGGGGATGTTTGCTGTTGTTGTTGTTGTTGGATTTTTTTTATTTTGAGATGTACATCGCTAGAAAAAGGGGCTACTCTGATATCAGATTTAGCACAGTATCCCCACCCTCGGAACCGCCCTGATATGAGAGTTTTACGACTAAATCCCTGTGTATTGGCTCTTTCCTTGGGTTAAGACGGTTATTTATGCTTTTGAAAAGACTAGGACATGGAGCTTTTTCATAGGATTTACTGAGAGAAAAGCAACGACCTACCTATCCTGATATATCCTTGAAACTTCACACAAGCCCCCCGATTGTCAAAAGGAAAAGGTCGAGGCTGTAAAATGTTCAATTTCCCCAAATAGTAACACCACCATCACCACCCGTACCACTACCACCACCACCAACATCACAGGAAGCAGCAGCAGTACTGGAATCATGGCTCTTGAATGAAGACGAAATTTCAAGCCAGTTACCGTCACGGTAAATTGGATCTAATCTTCCTTATTTTCCGGTAAATACACTTTACCTGACACTTAAACTACCTCAAGACTTTAAACGTTGCGAATATATCCTCTAAGTAGCGGTATATTATCCACACGAAAAAAAAATCCATTCCAATGGTTGAAAATCGTAACATATACCGTTATCGGAAATATATAGCCCAATAATTTAGCTCCATTCCACCAGTTTATTACAACACATGCACACACTGTGGAGCACTTCAATAGGTTTGGATTACATCCCAGGACTTTCCGGTGTATCCATGAAGTATAGATAGTCATGGCTGTGAACCTTCTCTCTACATCCTTAACTCAAAGGATCATTTCATTTCCATTAAAATAACAGCTACCCCGTCAAACTGGGGGTGGATATTACTGAAGGGTGTAAAACTGAAGAACCCGAACCTGTTGTATTCTTTGCTGCTACCGCTCAAGGATAATATCCATCGGATATGTATATTTGCAATATACATATACACAAAAATACCTCTAAACATCATAGCAGGACGCGAAAAGTGTAAGGTGGAATTGTTGTGGTCATAAATTTTACTACGACCAGCCCACGATTTGCACGATATTTTTTGTTGTTGCTGCTATACTCCTGGGTTCGTCCTTCTTATTTTTTTTCTCTCTGCTATCCTTGATTTGGATCTACTGCCTGCCTGCCTTGCTACCGGTGTACAACTCCTTGAGTGCTGGGTGGAGATTTCTTCTGAGTAACTTCCTTGTAAAATTTATTTCACTTTTTCCTTAACTTTCAGACTTGGGGCATTTCCTTTAGACTTGTGTACTTGTCAGGATTGATGAGTTTTTGGGTCATAAATTTTATCCAATTTTAAGGTGTATAATATCGTATAAACATGCAACCATACAGATATGCATAATATACAAGCGTATATGGGAAATGCTAGATTTTAAGAAGCACGAACCGGATTAGAAGTTAAATAATTTATAAGCAATTGGGATATGTTTAAATACTTGTTTTGTGGTTAATAATATGTTATTTACGATTCTCATTATTAATTTATTGTGACATATGTATGAGTATGTATGTGGCAATTGGTTATATTTTGAGTGTTATTTCGATTTCAGAAGTTATTGTTTATCATGCCTTTTTGCTAAGATGTCTGACAGATGCTCTTTAATATTATTAAAGTAAAGTACCTTAATATGAGCGGTCTCATTATTATGTGAGTATGGGGCAATCCATATGGTGAACACTGCGGACAAGTTAGGCCTATTGAGGGTATCTACACGAGTATTCTCGTTACATGTAGTTAAATTAGTTTCACCCATTGCTCTCTGTCTACACGGCGGGGAAGTTACCATGAGCAACGTTCTCGTCTTTTTAAATAGCAAAGTGTGTGTGTAATGGTTCTTTCTTTCTTCTTCTTTCTCTTGTAAATTTCAGAGCCTAGAAAGAAGAAAGTAAAAAGTCAGAAAGCTCATTGTGCATGTGTTAGTTTTCATGCCCAAAATTTTGGGCTGAAAATGTCATAACACTTCCCTCTTTCCGTTTTGCTGCTCTCGCCTAAAAAACCAGTTTTACAACACGTAAGAAATACTTGTCGAGATTCTCACATTATCTACATGCCCCACTAACGGAAAAGACCTACGGACGAAGACAAGAAGTTGAAGAACACCGAATCTGAGCAGGACGGTAGCTCTTTACTAAAGGATCTTCTTATAAGACAGATCAGACCAGGCCATTCAGAGAGAATATGTGCGGAAGTCTGGTCGCTTTTTATTCATACTACTACTAATTGCTACTTTAATCCCTCATGGGACATAGGGCGGAAACAGTTGCCCTTCAGCGGACTCTGTTCTATTCATAGCCGCAATTATATCTCTTTGCTAGTCTTAGGTTGTAAAAGTGGTACCTCCCCAACTAGCACAGATGCATCACTTAACAACTAAATTGTTTTATTATATGTTTTTTAATTGCATGTGTAAATACTTTTTGGCGGAATTAATGTTTTATTAATTGTATTTTGTACTCAAATGCCATTTAGCTAACAAATAAAGTTGTGAGAATACTTTTACGACAAAATTATAAAACTAGTTTATTAAATATTGTATAATGTTTATATAAATGTTGCCTTGAAACCATTTATGAAACTTAAAGGTATCCGGATTCATTTTTACATTTATAATTATTTTATAAATGCTTTAACAACCAATCTATCAAGTTAATATAAAACAAGTGTTTTCTGTATTAAAGCTGAATATAATATCAATTTAAAGGTTTACACAACTACGTTATAAAACATTATTGCTTTTTGAGCTTAAAGGCTGCTTTATAAGCTTATATAGAGATAGACTGCTTTATAAGCTTATATAGAGAGGAGAATTGTTTAAATGCTAACACTATTTACTTAAAAGAGCTTTAATTTAAGAAAGTAGTGTTAGCATTTAAACAACTCTCCTTCAATCAAAAAGTGTTATATGCATCTATAACACTCTCTTACAACTATTTTGTGATTATACATTTTGGTACAAATAATAAATATGTTCATCAGCTCTCGCTCTGCTTTTCAGTCAAGTGCATCAGTACAGTATTTATAAGCGGCTTATTCTTGCTGTTTTCTTGAGCTTGATTGGTATACAATTTAGTGAATTACATGAGATTTTATAATGGATATTTTGAGATGGAAAAATGTTAACCGAAGCGGCAATTTGCGAAGGAAACTTGACCTTACCTTGGACGGTAGCTTGAAAAAAATTTAGAAACAAAAACAGAACCGATTCATAATGAAGACGTGGACTTTAATTCTGCCATAACAAATTCTGTAACAGAAGCATGCACTCTTTTACAACACTGCCCCTCAGATGATAAAACTTGCAGTGAGAACACGTTGTTTTAAATTATATGGGCAACAATGGCTCATACTGGCTTATCGAGTTGCCTTAGGAAGTACTTGTTGAATGAAGAAATAAATCCACAAACCATTTCTCTAAATATTAATGTACCAGAACACAAGAGTTTTAGCCCATCTTCTGTAACATATGTTTTGTAGAATTCAAGAAATGGTTTCTAGAATTCCGTCTATGGTAAAAAGTATATTTGTTTCTCAATTATGCGCATGCGTATTAAAAATCTTGCAAGTCGCTCTTTAATAAAACCATTTTATAGCAATAAAGAATAAAAACTGCTGTAATATGAGCAAAAATGTTTTGTAAAGGTAATTGTAAGAGCTGGTTATACAGCTAATGAATAATAGAGGAGAGGAGGGTATTATGGAATAGTCGGGGAATATGGAATACCGAGGTTTTGGCTGTGTTTGTTGCTGCTGTTATGCCGGAATATCATGATCTAGTCAAGAAAAACTCCCATGATGCAATGCAATGGAGTGAGAGTTGAGCGCTTGTTGATGTCGTACCACTCGCTACAGAACAAAATGTGTTTAATGATTTTCAAGAGTTTCTGTTGGTAAGTTTTCAAACATTTGAATCTACCAGTATACATGTGTTTTGAACATTGATGTTAAGCACTACAAACACTAAAAGAATTGCAGTTTGGTATACTGTGGTCGTTTTTTAATTGACAATATTTTGTCCATCAGTTTAAAGGTTCATTTTCCAAGATGGCTTGTCGGGTATTATGGAATACATGGTATTCCATATAACCCAAAAAAATAAACTGAATAAAAATGAGTTTTTTGCATAATATTGATAGCTAAATAATAATTATTAATTATATAAATAGCAATATAGTCTAATTTATAACCATACTACATTTTTAAAAAAAAACATTGGTTGACACCACCTATCCCATATTACCCGACTATTCCATATTAACCTCCAATTGCAACTTTTTTTTATAACAAGAAAATAAATAGTAGTTTTTTTACAAGTGACAGTTCATGACAATTAGTTATAGTATGCACTCATAATGATTTTGAGGATTTTTATTCAAAAACCAGTTAGTAATTTTTAGAAATGTAAATGGTATTCCATAATACCCTCCTCTCCTCTACTCGGAGCAAAAATATCACGCAAAATACTTTTACACTGCCCATTGTTCTATAATTCTATTATTGATACCTATTTTCTCACTAATTTACTTCTTAGAAAATATTATTATCTACCAAGTATCTAAATTACTTTCTAATAGTTTCAATAAAAGTAAAATTGCCTTACTGCAAGAGAAGACATTTTGGTTTTGAAAATGGTAAGGAAAGGAAAGCCGCCATATTAGAAAAACCGGTTATAAAGAAAAAATTTTTTTTTTCTTTTCCACTTCTATAAATGATTTCAAAAATGTACGCAGTAGATACCATATTTTCATAGATTCGAAAAAAAAGTGGTACGTTTTGATAATATCATAAAATAATTAAAATTCAAAAATTAGTTTAATATTAACATTTGTTAAATTTTCATTATTTTTAAGGCGCGTTGAACCTATTCGAGTTATTACCAAGACTCTCAACAGTAAAGTGAACTTTGCAAGTAATTTTCACTTCGCCAAAGCCAATATTAGGATTTAAAATTGTCATATTATTATTAGATGACTACAGCGATGTCATCACAATATGCAGAAAGTTACCATGGCGTAAAATATTAAAATTAAACGAATGCCAAGTGAGTAAGTAAATAGCAATTATGTTACCATAATGTTTTTTAATAATATCTTATGAAAATAAATATACAACAAAATGATTACAATAATCCTCTAAAATTTACTGATATAAGGTTGTATAAAAATGTTTTTTAAAAGTTATATAGCTACTTATACAGACTAAAATTCTGTATAATATCTTATTATACAGTTTTAAAACAGTTTTAGCAGTTACTGTGTAAAAGTGATATAATTTGCTGGACAAGCGATTAAACAACCTTTATGTACGACACGTACAAAGCAATTTTGCTGTATAAACCTGCGCCTATTTGGGGTATATAAATGTTGTTTTAATGTTTCAAACACTAAATTATAAAACTACTACACTTATTAAAAGGTTGTGTAAAGATTCTTACAACATTTGTGTTAGTTGGGTCATTTTTTCCTGCACAATTTTGCGCGAACCAAAAAAGATGCCGTTCGAAGCGTATTAAAGGAAATATGATCTGAAGATTTTCATAAAAATCAGTCGAGCCGTTTTTTTGTTTGAACGACTTAAGTGATTTTTGTACCAGCACGATTTCGTGCGAACTAATAATGATACCGACTTCGTTGAGGTGTCGATCGTAGCGTATTACCGAAGTTACTATCTTAAAAGATTTTCATAAAATTCGGTCGAGCGGTTTCTTTGTTTAGAAGACGTAAGTGATTTTTTTACCTGCACGATTTGGCGCGAAGTTAAAGGAAATATGATCTGAAGAGATTTTTATAAAAATCGGTCGAGCCGTTTTTTTGTTTGAACGACTTAAGTGATTTTTGTTCCTAGGCGATACCGCGCGAACAAAAAATGATATAGACTTCGTTGAGGTGCCGATCGAAGTACATTAACGAAAACATGTTCTGTAAAAAATTTCATAACATTCGGTCACGCCGTTTTTTTTTGTTTAAATGAAAAAACTTCGGCTAAGGGTAACAAGCCTAATAAACTAGTTGAAATGAAACCCATTATAAATTAAATTACATTTTCTGGATTCAGCAGAGTGATAGCTTCCCATCAAGATATCGCTTGTCAAAATCCAAGCACTCTTTCACTCTTTAAAACCCGTGCAAAAATTACATAACTCTTTACAACCATCTGGATTTGTTCTATTAGGTATAGGAGTTGTGTTAGTTTGAAGAATCATGTGTATGAATTTGGTGTGATTTTTTCTTACAATTTGGTGTTGTTACTGTTCACTTATTATTAAAATATCCTTTGATAATATTCAACATTCATCATACTGGGAAGTTGATCGTGTGGACCGAAAGGGTCAAACCCACATCACAACTAGTTTATATAAGAGATCCAAATTGTTAGTATATAAGGATTTTTGAATGAATAAAAGAAATATTATTTTGTAAGAAGGTGTTTGTTCTCACAAGACCTTGGACAACTAAAGAGCCCCCGGCAACACCCCC
Source organism: Thereva nobilitata (assembly GCA_963855945.1). NCBI lineage: Eukaryota > Metazoa > Arthropoda > Insecta > Diptera > Therevidae > Thereva > Thereva nobilitata. Next base: position 113,421,768 of record OY979696.1, on the reverse strand, counting down.
CCCCCCTAAAAAAGGAGGTTAAGAGAACTACCGGACGAAACACCATTACAGATGAACCTTGCGTTTGAACTCTTTGATGTTGTACTACTGATACTGGCTGCGAGAGGTTGTTCCACAGTCGAGTGGTTCCATTTGGAAACGAATTATGTACTAGTTTGAAGAGTACGTGAAAGGGGGAGTTGCAGGTGAAAGGGATGAGACGAGTGGTCTAATCTCGTGTTGCGGGTATAAGAATGCCCTGGAGGCAGAAGAGCGTTTATTTCGGCTGTACAGTCGCTATGATAGTAGCCATATAATTTTGTCAGTGCTGCTACATTCCTACGGTGGCTCAAAGGGTCTCTGGTGGAGCAAACGAGGGCCCTTATACTATGTTAAGGTAGTTTTCGAAGCGCCGGCCGCCATAAATGAGAGGGTCGAGAAGTGGCCGAGTATAGGATTTGTATATTACGGTCCTCAATATGGGCGTCACCCTTAAAAACGAAAAAAACCCCTTTTTAGGGGTTTTTCGCGATAATTTCAATAATAATGAAAAATAATCCAACGAAATACACTTTTCTCAATATTTATTTGCGAAGGTGGTTGATTTATACTAAATCAAGTCAAACTTTAAAACAAGGGATAATCCTAAAGGGTTAAAACCACCCCTAAATCAACTGAAAATAAAAAAATTTGTAATTTTTTTTTCTAGTTTATGCTTCAAATTCGATTGTATGCGTATTGTAAAATTATTTATTTTCACCACTTAAGGGGTAAAACTACCCCTACATAAAAGTTGAATTTGAAAAAAATTTAATTTTTATTTTATATTAAGATTTTATTTTTGATGAAATATTATTAAAACATTTGGAAAATTTATTTTATCCCCTTTTAAAGGGATTAAAGCACCCCTAAATCGAAACAAAAAAAATACATTGAAAAAATGTTCTTTTCGTAGGTTCCAATTTAAATTTTAAATAAATTTTCCAAATGTTTTAATAATTATTTCATCAAAAATAAAATTTTTGGCTGACTTAAGGGGATAAAGTGTTGAAAATAATTAAGCAAAAAAAGAATTTTTGCTTATTTTTTTGTTTAAAGTTGATTTTTAAAATTGTGGTGGTAGTTTAACCCCTTAAGGGTTGAAAATAATTTGAATAAAATCGAATTTGGAGCATAAACTAGAAAAAAAAAATTTTACAAATTTTTTTATTTTCAGTTGATTTAGGGGTGGTTTTTACCCTTTAGGATTACCCCTTGTTATAAAGTTTGGCTTGATTTAGTATAAATCAACCACCTTTTTTTTTATGTGATAGTCTAAGCTCAGGTGTCAACTTTTGTACTACCAGTTCGTCATGTCGTACAAGTCATGGTGCAATGTCTGGTAGTAAGCTTAGCACGAAGAAGAGAGAAGGATAGGATAGGTTAGGGGGAGTCAAGGGGGTGTTGGAGGAGATGGCGATGAACCTTGCGTTTAAACTCTTGGGTGTTGTATAAGTTCGGAATTACTGACCTTGGAAGGCTGTTCCACAAATAAATATTGAGAAAAGTGTATTTCGTTGGATTATTTTTATTATTATTGAAATTATCGCGAAAAACCCTTAAAAAGGGGTATTTTTTTTCTTTTTTAAGGGTGGCGCCCATATTTTAGGACCGCAGGACCCCGATTTTCGTAATCAGCGACCCAAAATACATGTAGGGTTCGATTTTCTTAATGGTGTTATGTTGGAACATCCCCCTTCGCATCTTGAATGGACTATTTATGCAATAAACCCCTTTAAATAAATATTTAGAGCGTTCTGGCAAGCATTAGGTGAAGGGTAAATGTTCTGGCATTAATTTTTATAAATAGAGAATACTATCGAAAATATTCTCCAGAAAATTCATGAGTAATACTATAACAAAATTGAACTTTATTTTTTACCCTCTTTGTAATTTTGCGGTAGTTCATCCCGGCCACAGGGGGCTGCCAGAAGTAACTTTTATTGTTCAGCAGGCATATAAGATTTAGTGTGGAAATTTTCATGAGGGATGAAATGACAACACAAAATATGTCGCTGGCTCTTGGTCTATTAGGCACTGGTCGGAATTGCCAAGAGGTGAATCAACTTCGACGGAGTATCGCGTTGGGTGAGTAGTAAGAAATATGTCAAGGAGATGGGCTCGTTAACCAGCAACTTCGGGGACTCTAGTGGGATGGTCTACAAATTGATATAAAGCAGCAAACACTATTCGGGGAGATAGTAGAGAAACGAGTGAAAAGTGAACACGTGGTTTTATTCTATCTGCTGTCATCCAATACTATCGTGACAAAACACAGGCAATAACAGAAGAGAGCTCAGGCAATTGCTATAAATAGGAGAGACAAAAATTTTATCGAGATGAGAGAAGTTGAAAGAGAGCATGCATGCATGATCATGCATGAGAGAAATCGAATCACAGACCTCTGGAATGGTAGCTGGTCACCCAGGTCGACTAAGAACTGTTAAAACTGTACCAAATTTAGGCTGATCCCTTTTTTTAAAAATCGAATGTTTCGTTTCCATATTCCAAAAGACCGACTCTTATATAAATTACGATAGTTATGCTTAAGTTCTCTTTTAGCTTTATAAAGCCCAACGGACTCAAATAAAGGTCCATAACAAGGTAATAAAAAATATCCTCCAATGTACAAAGTTTGACACTAAATAAAGTTAAGCATTAACCCATTAAATTTATACTCGTTTCTTTTTTTATAACAATGCAGTCTATAACAACTCATCCTCAAGTAGGTCGCATGATAGTGTGTTACGCTCCGTTAAATCTACATCAGACTTATTTTTTATTCCTTTGTTCTTTCTAGTATCTCTTCTTTTCCTTCACCTGATATAATGCTAAAATTTTTGCTACGTACGGATAACTTTTGTATATTTAACATGTACCGGACTGATTATGATATCCTTTCGTTGCAGGCAACCTACATGCCTTTGATAGAGTTAGTATATAGAAAAAGTTAAAAACTTTTAAAGCATGGGCAAAAAAATATATACCATAAGAACTTTCTTTCAACACTTTTCCTTTGGATGTGAAAGCCATAAAAGTAACTCGCAAGTGGTCTTAAGAGTTCATTCTATAGTAGCAGAAAAAAAATATACCAAAAGGGGTTTGGTCCTGGTGGTGTATAAAAAAAGAAATAATATACAGACAAAAGACAAGATTCTAAAAAGTTGAGGGGGTAATTCTCCTGCAAAATTAAGTAAAATTTCTTGTAGAGAAACTTTGGGTTTTTATATAATAAAAAAAAAAATATATAGTTTAAAAAAACTAAAAAATACGCTTTGATTTTAAAATGAACTAAAAAGTAAAAAATAATTTTGAATGTAAAGTTTTTATTGCTCCAGCCAGAATATGGAAACAACCTACCTTTCGAAATGTAAAACAGCGTGGGACTCTCTTCCTACGGGAAATTTTCGCTAGAGGCCCACGCTTTTTTACATTTCGAAAGGTAGGTTGTTTCCATATTCTGGCTGGAGCAATAAAAACTTTACATTCAAAATTATTTTTTACTTTTTAGTTCATTTTAAAATCAAAGCGTATTTTTTAGTTTTTTTAAACTATATATTTTTTATTTTCTATTTTTTAGTCTATTATATGTCCTCCGCCATTTTGTAGTGACCGCCATATTGGATTTAAAAGAACGTCACACAGTTTACTATACTATACTCGTCGTACACTTTCATTTGATACCCATACCGAGGGCGTTGTAAAGAAAAAGGTATTCCGCCATTTTGTGTTGGCGGCCATTTTGAATTTTGAATGACGCCACAGAGCTAACAGAATTCTACTTGTCATTTCCTTTCATTTGATACCCATATCGAGTGGGTTGTAAAGAAAATGGTAGTCCGCCATTTTTTGTTGTCCGCCATTTTGAATTTTGAATAACGCCACATAGCTAATTGTATTGTACTTGTAATACTCTTTCATTTGATACCCATGTCGGGGGTCGGGGAGCACAATTGCAAAATTCGGCCGCCATCTTGGAACCGCCGTCTTGATTTTTTTAAAAAATGGTCAGATTGCATTGTCACGCCAGCTTTACATATGGGCAAAATTTGAAGTTGATCGGTTATATGGAAGTGGGTCAAAATCAAGTTGCAAGATTTGTCTACATACATACATACACACATACATACATACATACAGGTGAAGCTAATATAAAGCGTATAAAAATCCTTGTTTTTCTTGAGCTTGAGTTCTTTAATTTTTAAGATAGAGTTACTTTCACCGATGAGCTACTTACTTTGTGTTTTTATTCGCGCATTGTCGTAAGAAAAAGTTTTTAATCTTTCTTTTGTTATTAGCCACCATTATTTTAGTGCAACACAAAATGGATTGCCCTTTGTGATACTTTTTTTACTCTTGTTTGTTGCCTTTTTTACTGTTGTAGATAAAAGAAATTTTGATACAAAGAAGGTAAATTTTGTTTTATAATGTAGAGACTTTATTGAGCTGTTAAGCTTATTATAAGAACTGCAATAGGGGAAGATCAGTTTTAAATGTTTTGATTCACTTTCAATTCCAGAATTAACAATGTCCTCAAATCTATGTTCGTGGAGCCAGCTCTAAAAACAATCATAGAAAAATGCTGGTTAAAAATTGATATATATTAATAACAACCATGGAAGAAATGTAAAGCTTTCGAAAAAGTTGTTTGTGACGTCACAAAAGCTATCATGTTTTAGAATTGTAGAGCTTTCTAAAAAATTGTTTGTGACGTGACGAAAGCTTTCGTGCTTCAGAATTGTATAACTTTCAAAGAAATTGTTGACGACCACAAAAAAGCTTTCGGAATTATACTGCTTTGAAATTTCCTTTTTGGCCATGATTTTGTGTGCGTGTCATTGCTAGATGTCAATATAAGATAAGACCAACATGAATACACTTAATTCCACCTAATTAAGAAGTTCTTTTTTTAGCGAAATTTAAGTTTTTGAAAGATACATAAAATTGTAAGAGAGATGCAATTTGAAAGATACATATTAGTAAAGGCGTTTACCTTATTAGGGCCAATTGTCCTTGTAAATTGTGTGGTGCATTGAAGTATGTTGTTTTGAAAAGGGTGTCATTAGTATACTGAATATACTGGACTTCGTTCGCATTTACTGAGAAAAAGTCAAAATAATATACCTTAAGGCTTAATATCGTTAAGAATGTTAAAAAGATTTCTAAAATTTGAAGTTAAGTCTTACATTTTCCAGATTGGATGTTTTATTAAACCTGGTTTTCACAAATTATTTCCAGCATAGTGTTCCTTCCTGCAGTGGGAGATATGTATTTATGTACGGTCCCCAGACAATAAAACTGTGGATCAGTGTTTTCAAAGAAGTAGAAGGTTTGATTTCTCAATTCCACAGAGGTCAAAATCTATATATCTGTATCAAATGAAATACCGGGAAGTGTATTTGAAAGTGGCTAAAGCCATTGTTATTTGCGTATTCGGACGATGCCTAAGTAGAGAACATGGTAAGGATGAAAGAACTAGCCAACTGGATTCATGGAGGACTGTAGTATGGTATCTTTTGTGATTTACCGGATGCTGCAACTTTACAGAATTATCTCATATTCCACATTTCAATTTCTTGACAGAAGTGCTTCCGCAGAAGACATTAGCAGTGATGAGTAGCGTCTATTCAGAAACTCCACTCCTCTGGGCTACAACAACCTGCATCAAGCCTATTCAAAAAGTAACAGTTATCGTTGCTGTACAAATCCAGAGCAACGATCACACTGTAGCAAAAAGCATTCCTACGATTGTTCCTAATTGATAAAATTCTACTTGGATTTATACTAATTTATGGTGTTGGGGTGGATGATGATGACCCCACAGATCGGCCCGGCTATTGATCATCACCCCGGATGACTCCCCGTTGACTTGTTCCCATTCCCTCCGAAGCTTTATATGGTCAGCAGACGATGTAATTTTGTTTAGGCCATCTTGATACTCTACCTTCCTCAGCTGATATCTGTCGTTACTTATTTGCGTTATCACTTCGGAATCACATAAACTTCGGAAAAACCTTGGTGTATGTGCTTAATTGCGTCTTCTTAATCGCTACAATATCCTTTAATCTATATTGGTGGGCTGCCTTCGCACGTCTCAGCGAATAACGACGATTTTCTTCTTGGATTTTGGCTATTAGCAACTTAGCTTGATGACGCTCTGATAAGCGGCCCACACACTCTCAGTTTTAACTGGGCAGTTAAGCTGTATAAAAACATGTACAATAAACTGAATTGAAAATTTGTGGGTTCTTCAGTTCGTTGTATGTGCAGTTATCGGAGCAAAAGAGGGTCCAGAAGCTCAGGTCTGAAGACTGAATGAAAATAGTTCAAAACGCACAGTTCACACAATTTATCGCTCAGACATGAAGTAACACGTGATAAACTGCGCTGTTAAACTGAGAGTGTATGGACCGCTTTAGGAAGATCCTAGCATCCTAAATTTTACTACGTATACATGATGAGTTGAACCCAGGTTGAACCCGAGTTCAAATGCATGTAGACGCGAGTCGAGTTGAGATAGGGTCGACTGAACTCGACTCAGCTCTGCTTCCTGGGTTGAGTTAAAGCTATGGAGATATACGCGAGTTCAGTAGTTGAGTAGTTGAATTTAGTTGACAGCAGCATCTCTGTGTTTTGTTTGTGATTTTTGTCGAATTTTGTCGATTTTCGAAAATTTAACTCAACCTCAACTCAACTATTCAACTCATCATGTATACGTAGTATTTGTCTTGCGAATTCAACATCTTCCCACATACTCATGCAAACCCCTATGAGCAATTCGAACGACTTTTATTTGTGCCTGAGCTTAGTGTAGAGAATGGAAAGCTCCCGACGTAAAAGCAGTACAACATTCTGTAATAAGCCTATGCTGGTTGCTAAATGTCGCACTTAGTGATTCTAACCTCTTTCATACTTCTTCAGCCTCTGTATCCTTGACTGATAATAGCAAACAAAAGTTACTAAACGCATCAATACTAACAAGCAAAGACCTATAGTTTCTGGCGGTGAAAGCTGTAGTGTACCGAAATGAGAGTGTGTAAGGGTATGTACTATTTACCAATGGGATTTAGAACACCTTCCTTTTTAACTACCTTGTGTGATACTAAAATATAGGAAACGCAGTTCGCCAACACTTTATCAACCTGCTGCGCCATTTTCGGAAAGTAATAATATTCCTATGCCTTCCGAACGTTAATGTGTCCTTGCTCGAAAGAGGACTTTATCAAGTCCCTTTGTAATCCTTTTTGGACCAGCAACAAAAATTTTCCCTCCTCGAAAAGATACATCATATCGTTGCCAAAGACGAATTCTTCGTACTGTTGATGAGTTCCCAATATTTTAGTAGCAATCGGCAATGTTCGCCTTAATTTAAACTATCTTAATACGGTGGATGAAGTCTTTTTCAATGATCTCCGCAACTGGAAATTAGCTTAATGCGTGAGGTATTCGTGCTCCTGGGTGTATCGTACGACTGTACTCTTCCTAAACTAACGCCTACCTAGCGGTCCTGGTACACAGCTCTTTCTTCTTTATCGACTGGTGAACAACCTGAAAGTTCTAGCAAATAGTACTTTAACCTAAACAAAGCTTTGGCGACCGCTAGAAACTCTAGCTCGTAGCTCATGTAATTTTTTGCATAGAAACTCAGGAAAAATACTGCATAATATGATCATCGGCATGCTTTTAAAGCAGAACATGTCCAAGACCTTGATTGCTGGCATCAGAATGTAGTTCTATGAACAATTCTGGATTGAATAGCTTCAATACTGGTTCTGGGAATAAGGAATAAGCTTCCTGAAGAATCCTCTGAGTCTTAAGAAACGCCTCATGTCATTCACTGACTTAGTGTCTAGAAACCTTGCTACAGCTTTTGTTTTATCTTGAGAAGGCTTCCTTCATACTCCCGTTTTCTATGATGTGTCCTAAAAACTCTACCCATGGTTTATAGAATTTGCATTTAAGGCATTTCCCTATTAATATTCTAAAAGCCGTCACACATCACAACGCAATGAGAAGTGTGTGGTTGATGAGTCTAAACTTAAGACAATTTGGGGTTCTAATTTTTCCGTCCGAATTTTGGCAATCCGCAAACAGTCCCAACGCCTATCTAATTGTGACTGTATAAATAGCAGATCACAAGAGTAAAAGAGTCGGTTTCTATCATATTTTTCATAGCATATTCTCCCAGAGTCGACAGCAGACAGCATCAATGAGAGGTGCTGGGATTAGTGATGAGCAAAAATGGTCTTGTTCTTTCAGTCAAGAACAAGACTTAGTTATGCTCGCAAGAACAAGAACAAGACTAACTATGCAATAACAAGACCAAGAGCAAGACTTTAGCAAGAGTCTTCAAAAAGTTTCACCTAAATTCATTCTTTTAAAAACAAAAAATATAAAATTGATTAGGATGTTCAAGTAGTTATGATATAAATATATGTGTGTATTGTATATTTACTTTTTAGTATGGTAATTGTAAAAGCAATTATTCGCATTTGTACATAAGTATATAATGACTTTGCATGCATTGTGCGTCAACGTGTCAAGTCTTTTTATAATCAATTGGGTGCTCTGTTACTTTACTTCAATTACTGGTGTCTAGGAAATAAGTCCTTCTTCTGTTAAATCTTTCAGGATTTAAAAAGAAAACCATACAAAAATGAAGATTCCTACGTTTCTTTTTTTAATAACCAATTTATAAAAATATCTATATTAATAAAAGAAAGTTTCTGTACGTATGTATGTATATATGTATGTGTGCGGTATAGCGGGCGCACCAGTCATCGCAGAGGTTCGAAATTTGGCATGAAGGTTCGTTCGGGTCTTCACCTCGAAGCCTGATTTTCGAAATTCAACATGGCCGCCGAAATATGAATTTGAAAATTGTGTTCCGATTTCAATGAAAGTTGGTATTTAGTGGTTTCTAAGGTTGTAAATAACGAATTTGTAGTCAAAACTTATAAATTGAAAATGGCCGCATCAACATGGCCGATGAGTTTGCCAATTGTATTCCGACTCCAATGAAAATCGGTATCTGGGGGATTTTAAGGTAACAAATAAAGAATTTATGATCAAAACTTATAAATTTTAAATTTAGGGGCCAATCTGGGGGACGAATTTTACCAAATAAGTGTCATTTCGCGGTCAGCTGTATGTAGGTTGCTCAAGAGTTGGGAAATTGAAAAATTTTCACATCCTAGCTCCAAATGGAAGAATATTGACCATAGTGTATCCTGGTCATTTCCTCTATTGTCGTGAAGTTTGCCACATTCTTAAGTGTAGGAAATTTCTTAATTTTCCCCTAACCAGTATAGAAACAGTAAAAGTGGTATAAACGGTAGAAATACGTTTGCAAATTAATATGAAGAACATCTCTATATAATTCAATAAAAAAAGCTGTACAGGACAGTTATCCACAGTTCTATCGGTAAGACGCCTGCAAAGATGATTTTCGGGAAACAGATTACGCGGCTAAGTGATTTAATTTTGGGAATCGCCCAACAGCAAGACCCACTACGACCTAAGGGCGGACGGATCTAGATTTAAGGCGATCGAGTCTAGCTATAAAATACTCAAAATTGCCAAAACTACAAAGGAAATGGAAGGACCCCTCCACTGTCATCACGAGGTTACACGATGTCATCTATCGCATCCAAAAATGTTCGATCGGTAAGAACGGGACCTGTAGGAAGCTGTGTTCAACACTAAGTAAGAAGGGGGCAGTGCAACGGCTAACTGACAAGAGAAAGTTAAAATTCCCATTCACCGAGAAGTTTCATGTTCAGAGGCACCTACTTGAATACATATATAATGCAGTGTCACATCTCAATTCAGGGCCGTCCTAAGATAACTCGGCGCCCATGGGCTACTAAAAATTATGCGCCCCTCTAAGAAAATACACGGTATGTCTGGGGGAGCGAGGTGACCGGCGAAGTTATAGAAAAGTATCAGAACTAGAGAAAGTTAATTTATTACCATTCCACTAAATAAAACATAAATTTCATACAAAATTTAAAAAAAACTATATGAATGAAAACAAATTTCATTGTAAACGAAAGCTAAAAGTAGCTCGTACATTTATTTTCTTAGCTTTTTTTGCAAATTGATTAATAATATCATACGTATTTAAGTTATTAAATAACTCTCAAATCATTTAATTTGCTGTATCTCAAAGAAGACCGTATATAATTTTTTATTCTTTTCAGTGCTGAAAAGGATCTTTCGCTTTTGCAATTTTTAGAGACAAAATATACTTAAAAAATGCACAGTGATGTAGTCATGTTAGGAAATGTGGAAACAATTTTCGAGTCAATTATTGTCCTTAAACTAAGTCCCGCAGTAGATATATTTTCTCTATTTTTCAATAAATATACTAATGGAGTTAGACAAGCATCAAATTTTCGTGAAAAAGGAATTGTTTACAGTCTCAAATGTTTTTTTAACATGTTGAACCGCCGCACAGTGGGGCAAATAGCACATTTTTTGGACAAACGACAATTCCCAAGCCTGGAGTTAATGAAACTTAAAATTTTTTTTTTAAACTATTCGTTATAAAATTGCCTTTAATTCTATCGAGCCCGAATTTTGAAATTTCAAAATTAAAGATGGCTAATCCAATATGGCGGATTTTTGTAAGTAAATTAAAATTTTAGCAGAAGATTCTTGAAAATTATAAAAAATTGTTACTTGGGTGTTTTTTTGGAACCCAAAAATTAATTAATAATAATTAATTTCAATAATTTTAAAGAATCTTTTGATAAAATTTTAATTTACTTACAAAATTTATGTCCGCCATATTGGATTAGCCATCTTTAATTTTGAAATTTCAAAATTCGATCTCGATAGAATTAAAGGCAATTTTATAACGAATAGTTAAAAAAAAATTTTGTTAAGTTTCATTAACTCCAGGCTTGGGAATTGTCGTTTGTCCAAAAAATGTGCTATTTGCCCCACTGTGCGCCGCTACGCAAGCTATCGGCCATTTTGTGAAAAATCTACCAATTTGGTCGTTCTTGTGTGTAGATCCCAAAAAAGAAAAAAATTGAGACTGTATGAAATTTTTATCTGCACATATAACGCCAAAAAAAACTGAAAAAACTGCTGCTGTAAACAAGAACTGGTTAAAATTTCAAGTCAAAATATCTAATATAAGTCCCAAAAATTGACTTCAAATTTGATAAATTGATTGGCCAATAAATTTTGTGCATCGGAGAGTATGCGGCTCTTTCTTTTTTTAAAATGTAGGTTATTTTATGAACGTTGTGATAGTGGAGAAGAAAAAATGTTTAAACTTGAAAAAAAGTGAAAAAAATCGACTAGAAAATATTTTCGAAATTGGCAAATTTTTTCGTTATTGGCATCAAATTTAACTTCTTCGGACGTATTTTCGTCGTTTGTACTCATCACAATTTTATACCTTCAGATTTGTAAAGGTATTTCGTTTCGACTGACAGATTTTTCTAAAAAACGTATAATTCAGCAGGATGGCCACTTTTTCTTAAGACCAAATTTCCTTGACGTTTCCAGGTTCTCCAGACAATATTTGAATTTCTTCTAGACTTTACGTTGTATCATGAAACTAGAGATGACTATTGAATAGAATAGAGCCAAGATAACTACTCTGCGGAAAGGAATCCTTGGAATCTGAAAACATGTGATCTTCCGTAGAGATATGATCTCATCCATTCAAGGGCCGAACCTGATATTCCAAATTTTAAGAGTTTAGCAATTAAAATATGATAGTCTACTTTATCAAAGGCTTTTCTGAAGTCAGTATAAATAGCATCAATTTGATGGCCGCTTTCCATACCACAGAGCAGTTCAGAAATTAGGACCATGGGGTTTGAGGAGGTCGAACGCAATTTTCTGAAGCCGTGTTGTAGTTAATTTAGGTATGGGTCGATTAGAGGGGATATCTTATCGTAGACGAGTTTTTGAAATAGTTTGGGGATTGATGATAGGATGGCAACAGCTCTATAGTTATCAACTAAATGCTTATCAGATGCCTTATGGATTGGTGTTGTGAGGTGGAATTTCATCTAAACGGTAGGAATCTTTCCTAACGACAATGAAATTATTTTTCCAAAAATTTTCTAGTTGACACTAGGTCCGTCCTTTGAAATTTGTAGTAGATTTGAAAGGGCATGACCTTTTTATGCTTCAACGAAAGATCTCATTAAGTTAGATGCCCAGAAATGATATAAATACAAACAAAATTGCCGCCCCGAAAAGGCTTGCGCCCCGGGGCTATAGCCCATTTAGCCCTGTGGTTAGGGTGGCCCTGAATCTCAATGTAGTACGGTACGGCTGTTCTAACTGAACCGCCAAGAAGAGGAAAGAGGAGCACATGTGTGCAAAAAGTTTTGTTTTGAAATTAAAGTTGTTAAAAAGAAACAAATTGTTCTAATTAATCCCTGACGATTCCGAGAAGAAATATTACAATATTTTTTATACGTAACTCTAAATTTTTGTATGGTATCCAAAATCATTTTTTTCAGATTTTTTGCTGTTTTCATTATACATTTTTCCTACCGCGGACAGTGCACACATAAACTTTTTTCATTAAAAGGCGTTGCACGCGGGTTTTTTTACTAGTATACAATACATACTTGATGAGCGCACATAGCCTTGGTCTTGCAGTTTTGTCTTGTCTTGGTCTTGCACATTTAGCAAGACCAAGGGCAAGACCTGGCTATGTTTGCAAGAACAAGACCAAGAACAAGACTTAGCTATGCTCGCAAGACCAAGAACAAGACAAGACCTAGACTATATTAGTCTTGTCTTGTTCTTGCTTTTTCTCATCACTAGCTGGGGTGTTTACAGACACTCTGCATCAATATATTCTGGAATACGTTGATTGCGTTGTCACCAAGATTTTGCTTTATCTCATTACACAAATGCAAATCCACCATTAGAGGTGAATTTTGGTGATTTTTCTTGTGATTGAGTCCTTAGAATGCCAAAACAGCTGATAGTCATAACAAGCATCACAAACCGTCAATGACAAGCACGAGTCACAAAAGTTCTGACTTATGACCGGTCACAATAAATTAAGAATAGTCTTTTCAGCGAGTTTTAAAATTTCTCTTAACTTATTGAAATTTTTGACTTCATTTTCGGATGATCTTATGAAATTGTTCATATAAGCTAGCAGCACTTTCTCCCGGATCAATTTTTGGAACACTCTGTTGGTAAACCTCTGAATCACGGCTGGGGAGTTTCAGAACAAAAAAGGTGCCTTCAAAAATGCATACTGACTCTTCTACGCCATATTTTCAACTAGCATCAGCAACAACTACATGAAAAAATCAAGAGTCGTAAAACTTCCGCCTTGTATAATTCTGTCATAACTTCCTCTATTATAGGTAATGGATACCGATTTTTGATTACTTTCTTATTCAAAGACGGGGATAGCCAACTGCTTTGTAGACTAGAACAATTGGGTTTGCGAAATCGGATTTACTATGATGGATAATACCTTCTTTCAGCCACAGCTTTACTTGGTTCTGCACAATCTGCCTCTCAATTCGTCTTGGGTTGGGGGAAATCATCTTGTGTTCTGATAGGCGTCTCATCTTCCAAATGGATGGTCATCTCGATAGATTATTGACTTTAAGCTGATTTTTGTTGAAAATTTTAAATTGCTCAATCGTCATTAACCAACCTTTTATAAACCCCTTTCTGGTTACCAGCTTAATTATCACAGATATTTTTTATCTGTCAATTCAATTGAATATCATGAGCTATAAATCAGTAAGTCCTTATTAAATAATCTTATCCGTTCACAGGAATTTTTAATATGATTCTTATCTAAAAAAATCTAGAAAAGCGTGAAATATATATTGTTCCCAGAAGCCTCCATAATCATGTTTGTTTAATATTTTTCATAATTTTGTCAATATCTTATGCCTCAATTCTTTACTCCCAATAAACACCACATGCTTAAGCTTAAGCAACCGTAAAATCCCACCACCAAAAAAAAAATGGGAATTAAGGAGAAATTCAAATTCTTAAGCCACTCAAGCAAATTTATTCTTCATAGAAATCATAAAAATTTTCATTAAGCATAAAAAAAGGAATTTCTTACACTCATGTCATAACTCTATATTCCTCAAAAATCCTTTTTACAAAATCAAATTTAATCCCCTAATGGCAATTTGCGTCATTTAACGAATTTATCTCAAGCCTTCAGGGGTTGTTAACAAGCAAGAAGAGGAAAAATACTCTACCCATACACGCACAACTATACAAGCTACTTTTTTACTTCTATAGTAGTATACTTTAGTCCTTATATACCCCCTTCATCCGGCAGTCAACATACAGATTTATAAACACACACACATCAACATTAACAAGGAAAAACCCGTAGCAGAAAAAAAATCTTATTCCATTCCGAAAGAAATTAAATAATTTTCCAATATTGAACGAAAAAAAAAATCTCCCCAGGATCAAATCATGATGTTAGTCCTTGTTGCCCGTGGAATGAGGATTCACCAGGAATCACCCGCAAGGATATTGCAATGTTCGGTGAACTGGAAATATTTACAAGCATAGGGAAAATGATTTTTCTTACTCAGGCAGAAGAAAATTGTGTTTGCATTAGTGGAAATCCTGATTTTAACGAAGATTTAAGGATTGCAATTCGTTCGGTAAGTGTTTGCTCTACATTACAATTTGCTGTTGCTGCAATTAGATGAAGAAGAAGCAAAATAAAATATGACGATTGATATAGATAGAGAAGCGCGTTTCGTTAGGTGCTGATAAATTTTGGAGAAAAGTACGGAAAAACTGATTTTAGGTGATGTTTGAAGCTATGCTATTGCTAATTCGTTTTTCTGCTTTAAATTTATCAATTTTATTACCTACCCTCTTATTAGTTGCAGTTTTAAATGTGAATTTATTGTGCACCTTATGCCCGGGGTTATAGATGGGCTACTACCCTATAGTCGAGGAAATAAAGCACTAAGGGCCTGTGTGAATTCTATGACTAAAATTTAGTGTCGATAATACAGTATTTAGTCTTTTGGCGAGTAGACTAAATTTTTCGACAGTTGACTAAATTGTTGTTATGGTTACAATTTAAATATTGGAATAACCGACAGCATTTAGTCATCAAAAGAATTCACACAGCAATTCCCTACATTATCCACAAAAACTGCAAAATTTAGTTTAGTCATCAATTTAGTCACTATTCGCACAGGCCCTAAAAACTGCCGAATCTAATGCGGTTTTTTGTGTTCGATTCGTGAGAGCGTCTACAAACTTTGTGACCGGTAGTGATGAATTCGTTTTGAAAAAATGCATTTCCTGCAATAAAAATATGCATTTTAGAAGTGCATCTCAAAGAGACACTCTATCATCCGGTAAATATTGATGGAAATGAGTCAAGTTTTGCTACGGGGGGGTTTTTTGGGGTCACTGAACACGAAAATAACGACGGCAACGGTCTCCGAGGTACCTGGTGCCCAGGGTGGACTGTAACACCCCTGTTTAAGGGTTTTCCGCGATAAAATCAATAATAATGAAAATTAATCCAATGAAATATACTTTTATCAATATTTATTTGCGAGGTGGTTGATTTCTACTAAATCAAGCCAAACTTTATGATAAGGGATAATCCTTAAGGGTTAAAACCACCCCTAAATAGACTGTAACTAAAAAAAATTGTAAACAATTTTTTTTCAAGTTTATGCTTTAAATTCCATTGCATGCGTATTTTCAGGCAAAAATAAATTTATTTTCAACCCTTAAGGGGTTAAAACTACCCCTACAATTTGAAAAATCAACTTTAAATAAAAAAATTGCAAAAAAATTTTTTTTTTACTATTTCCTTGAAATTTGGTTGAATAGGTATTATCAGCCAAGAATATATTATTATCAACCCTTGAGGGGGTAAAACTACCCCTAGATTAATGTTAAATATGAAAAAAGATTAAATTTATTTTTTTTTGCATATAATTTTTATTTTTGATGAAATATTATTAAAAAATTTGGGAAATTTATTCTAACCCCTCCAAACCACCCCTAAATCGAAACAGAATAAAAAATACATTAAAGAAAAATTTATTTGAAATCTCACCCAAACTCACTTGTGGGAGAGGAGTTGTCTCGGCAAATTTCACGTAATTTTTTTTCCGCAAGAAACAGTGAAATTAAGTAAAGCATATTTCTCCACTTATGTTGGGTCCACACGACACAGGCTTTTGTTTGTCTTGCTTTCCATTTCGGCTTATGTACAGACTGTGAAGTTTAAATTAAACGGCCGACAGAATGTCTAGGCGGACAATGTCGACGGAATGCCTGTGGGAACTTTTTTCAGCAGCTTTCCTTTGTTTCACAGATAAAATTCTATAGAAAAAAAGTTCGCGCGAACAAAGTTTGTTCCTCGTGACAGGCCATAATATGTGGCTAAATCCTATACAAAAACAGTTATCGCGGATATGCGAACACCACAGAGTAGCAAAATGCCCCTCGATTATTTATCCGCCACCGACCAGCCAAACGTGCGACTCGACGAACCCGCGGAAAGGACCGACTTGCTAAGCTTACGCCCGTAAATGGGTTTTGTTTTTAGTGTAAAAAGTAGAGATTAGGGGTGAGGAGGGGGTCGAGCCAAATATCACGACATCTCACCCAGGGGGGGGGTCCAAAAATCGCCAATATCCCTTCACGTATTTAATGGACGCCCCCTTTAAAAGGTCGGCTATCATTCCAGAGTGTAGGGTTCGATTCCTTGCAGTGGCATTGTTCTTCGTTCTTCATTCTGATAGTAATAGATGAAAGCCGGTGGTGAAATGCCACGTGCTGTTGTTGGCATTCCTTTCCTTACCTTTTAGATTTTATGTTAGAATCGTCGAAAACTAGAATCTACAAAACTAGTTAAGGGAAGAAGAAACTTCAAGAGGCCCAACTCTTACAAAGACTAGCGCCATTTAAAAAGAAGAAGAAAATAGAATTTAGTAATTTAGATAAAGCTCAAGTCTTCAACATTGATAAAAACTATTGACGAAAAAAAATTCCTCTTTATCTTCTGTTGTTGTATCAACAACAAAATATAAGGCCTATTGTAGACTTTAAGGCCGTCTACGAGAGCGTAGCCCGGATAAATCTTAACAAAGCCATCAGAAAATTTGGCATCTAAAATAAACTAACATACCCAATGTTAAAAGCCAAGTAATAGGTCGCTATCCTGTCTAGACTAAGGCTGCCAACTTTCCTAAATCGAAATGGGGGACGGAACGAGCCTTTTCTATGCGATCATGAAAAATATAATAACCCTAGTCCGGGGAAATTAGTAAAAAAAAAGCACGAAAGGAGACAAAATTACATAATGGCTGAAAATTGGTCCACAGCTTCCTTGAGACTTTTCAAGAAAACAATTTCGGAATCACAAAAAAACGTAGCCGCCGGAGATATCACTTTTTGGCCAAAAAATCACTCAAAAATTGGTAATTTCTTGTAATTTTTTCGAAAACCTTGGTCTTTCCGAATTTCCGACCTTGAATAACTTCGAAACGGTTAGGTTTTCGAAAAAATTGTAAAAAATTGCTTTTTTGTAGGCAATAACTTTTCGTATTGACTGATCAAAAAATTTTTTCGAAAAAACCGGTTTTTGAGTGATTTTTTGGACAAAAAGTGGCGGTCATGCTTTTTTTTGTAATTCCGAAATTGTTGTCTTAAAATGTCCCAAGGAAGCTGTGGACCAATTTTCAACCATTTTGAAATTTTGTCTCCTTAAAATGCTAATTTCCCCGGATTAATAATCCAGTCAAATTAGGGTTTCACCTCGGAATGAGGGGTAATAAGCTGAATATTTGTATGAACTTTTGTTTTGGCATTCTAAATGATGTGTCAAAAGTATCATATAATCTCGTGTCCGCGTCTTGAGATATTAAAGGTAAAAGGTCACAAGTATCAGTTTTTCGCAAATATCTCTTAAATTATCGGCTTTACGTAAATTTTGGTTACGCGAAGTTTGTTCATTAGATAAATCTGCATAAAATTGTCCTATGCAGAATTTAGGTGGAACCAAAAGTTTTCGAGATATAGGGCTGAAAATTCTTGGCATTGTGCTACTTTCGTTTCCGCACCACCTCTGAAGGAGAATGGAAAGGGCGCTTTTTACATGGTGTCCCCCGTAGGCCTAATCGTTGGGTTACAAGTTATAATAAAATTCTGTTGATTTTCTCTCTATCTCTTCTATTTCCGCTTCTTCCATATTGTCATCTTCATCTACAATCACCTCAGAAGAAAATAATGAAATGTGGTCGGCGTCATTATCGTTGAACTCATATTCAACGGTTGTATCCTCGGACATACTATTGAAACACGACTGGCTCTCTGATACGCTACGGAACATGGCAATCTTACTATTCTACATTCACTAATGGACCACTGAATTACAGTCAAATTTCTCTCTTTAAGGGCCTTTAGTCTTAATACGCAAAGTGAATACGAAGAGAACGTACTACCTAGACGGAAAAACAATGCATGTGCATATGCAATAATGTATATAAACACAACGTTTGTTCATATGTATTAATATTTTTCCGTCTCCTTAGTCATTTCCACCTGATGCACAATATACTATTTGCACAAAAACAAAATGCGGGACTTGTGGGATGAATTTGACGATTGGGTGACAATGTGGGACGCTTTTAATAACGGGGAACAATACAAGCAAATGCGGGACTGTCCCCCCTAATGCGGGACGGTTGGCAGCCTTAGTCTAGACTAATGGACGCGACATGGCCATCCTAGAGAATGTGATAGTTTGTGTTTGATATTGCTAGATGGGCAATCTTACCCAAGACCTGTATGAATATAATAATAATGGCTTATGATAATGGCCATTATTGAAAGAATAACTAAGATGAGTTTTACCGTGACATACATATATGTTAGATGCCATAAAGAAGAAGATTCGGGAGTCTGGAGTTCGCATGAGGGAACAGAAATCTACTCAGAAAGTTCCTTCTAGTAGGGTTAATGGAATAAATTCATTAGACCGCGGATACTCAGGGCTAAGGGATGTTAAATTGGATAGGATCGGCATCAGGATCGGTAGAGCGTAGAGCAGTGCAGGAGTTACAACGGGTCTTGATTGGGTCCCAATTGCCCTTGATTGGGTCCCAATTGTAGAGCGGTGTTAGAAGAAAACGAAGGAAGGTTAGAAGAAACGTTGAAGGATAGAATTGGCTAAAGGTGCGGAAAGGTGTAGAAGGATTTAGTCCATTCATTCATGATTTTAGTCATTTACAATGAATTTTCGTGTATTTACAATGTTGTTGATAAAAGACAATTTTTTTTCGTCTAATAAACCCTTTGTTCTTCGACTATCTTATAACGATCTAATAACGCTGAGATAACAAGCGCATTCAAAAAATGGACCTGAATCTGGTTTTCGCCATCGAAACGGTTGTTGAAGTCGGATTCCGGAGTAATCTTTAAAACTTTCTTCGATTCGGGTTGTTCAGTCGAGTCCAAAGGAGGTGGTGGGGCGTTTTTTTGAGTCACGGGATAAGCCAGAAGTCAGACTGAGATAAATTAGGAGGATAGGGCGGTTTCGAAACGATATGAGTCGAATTTGTAGTCATATAGGAATGTTTGTTTCAAAAACGTTACCACCAAGTTTTTTTCGAAAGAAATTGAGACGCGTCTGAGACCTAAATCATCTATCAAAATCTATTGTACCGACCTAAACGGTATTTGCGCAACAAGATCTCTAATACCCAAACGATGATTTTTGAACACCAAACTGACTTCCTTGAGTAGTGGTCGTCGCTAGACGTCGAACAGGGCATTCATTGTCTTCATTCTTTGCTTTCTTTGTACCAATCAAAAACATTCGCTTTTGGCCCCAACCTTGGAAACCGAAATTACACTGTTGAAACAAAATCTTTCTGGCTGAACATTTCCACTTATTTTAAAAATCGAAAAATGTAACATTTTAGATTAAAGGAAAAAACCATATCTCATCGTCATTATTGGCATGCAATTTCACATAAATTTCAGTTAGAGTCCTTCCAACTATAATAAAAACTACTCGTTAGGAAAAGCCGGCCTGATATGAATGGGTTGAACAGAAAATGACTACCAATAACACTAGAAACGGTGATAAGTTCTGATCACGAGTACCCAGACTAAAATAATTGGGCTGCCGAGTACACCAGTAAAAAGTGACTCTTTGATCGTACGAAGAGCTTGAAAAAATGTATAACGAAATAAAGATAGCCTTTTACTGGCCTTGGCTTCCTGCAACATACTTCTCCAGAACTGTCTGTCCCTGGCTTGAAATCTCCAATTTCTTATACCTAGGGTTCCTAGATCTTCTCCTACGCTATCTGTATATCTCTTTTTTGGTTGTCCCGTGCTGGTCTCTTGTTCATAATAATTTTTGTTATGCTGTCATCACTGCTACGTTCAACATGTCCTGCCCATCGAATTCTGTTAATTTTTATAGTTTTTATGACCACTGGAATAAGAGGCTATCAGACTAAAGGGACTGGGACGCCATATTTTCTATAGCTTTTTTTTAATTTAAATCTAGAAGTATCCAATAACAAAATTTTTCGAGAGCAATAAAACTAAATTGAAAAATGAAACAAATTTTTTATAGTTGAAAAAAGCAAACCAACTTTTATTATCTCCAACTAACCAACCAACTTTTATTATCTCTTATGCCCGGTTTCACAATGTTCACTTAAGCTTTCGCTCAGCCTTAAGCTTTCGCTCAACTTATTTTACTGTTTCACAGTAGTGGTTCAAGTGATGAACTTGGTTCAAAATTTACTTGAACTGAGTGACTAAATTTGGGCACTTAAGCCAAAACTCAGGATATACGTGAGAGAAATGTCATTAATTTTAGAGAAGTCACAGTGAACTTGTGTTTATTTATTGATTCTAGTTATAATTTGGATTTTTCAATTGTAAAAAAGAGAGCATTCTACTACAAACATGCCGTAAAGAGTACGAATAGATGGAGAGATAATTTATTTGCCGCTCTGAATACTTCATTTTCACAGGAACCTGAAGAAAACTTAACAATGCAGAGCAAATAAGAATCACCACTCGTGCACCATCTAAGACAGAAATAGCAACCGCAATTTATGCAATAGGCAATGGTAAAGCTGCTGAAGAAGACGGCATCCCGCCAGAATTGCTGAAAACTTCTGCTAATATAGTCTAAGAGCTGGAGACGAAAAAGTGCTTTGATCTTTGATGTGGGCAAACTCGATTGCAACTCATTCTATTACTAAACGGGATTATAAGTCCCATGGTAAAATAATTACAAGGAAAGCTCATAAGGGTCCTGTGACGTCACTCAGATCTTTTCTCACAAAGGAAAAAAGCTTTCTTTTCTAATGTAAAAAGCGTAAAAGCTTTTCAAGATGGAAACAGAAGTTTTCCTTATGAGCCTACCTGTATTATTGTACCATGATATGTCCGAGCTCTCCGACACCAACGAGTAGTCATCTTCTTATTGAAAAAATGTCATCGATGTGGCGCATGAAAATTTGTAGGATGGAAGACTATAAACTACTTAATATAAATTCCAAGTCTCCGACAGCTAGGTTGGTGCAAAATGGGTGGGTGACAGGGGTCAATTTACCGTCGTCGTACTCGTTCTTATAGTAATAAGCGGCCATATCCTTTTCAAAAATCCTTACAACTAAAGATTAAAAACTAGAAAAATCACACAATTTATCAACCAAAAGCAAAAATTTCCCCAACTGATTCATCCACAGTTCCCTGCAAAATCCAGTTAACTAAGTTCAGCTGAACTGAGCACAAAAACAAACTGTGAAACAGTTTTGACTTGAGCTAAAGCTCAAAATTACTGCTCAGGTTCAGCTGAGCGAAAGCTCAAATCGACACTGTGAAACCGGGCATTAATGTCACATATTGCAAAATTGCGTTCATATATTCGAATTAAATGTAACAGATGCTATACGTTTCATTGGGGAATTAATTGTACAATTATTTTCTAATGTTTAGCGTTCTTTTGTGCCGTGTATAAATAAAATTGCGATTCTGCACTTCTTTAGGCTCAGGGCTACACGGTGAAACAGTTTTCAATATTGTTGGAGAATTTAAACTCTGTAAAATGGTGCCACAAAATAAGTGCTTGCCATTTAATTATATGATCTTTAAAATTAAATTCTTCATAACCAATAACGAAAAACCAAGTATTCCTATAAACGTTCGAGACATTAGATTCAAAATTCATTTATTTGAAGGGTGACCAAAATTACCTAAGGGGTGCGAGTTCAGACGAATTATCACGACATTATCAGACATGTAATATTACATGTCTTGCAATTGCTTGGCCCCTTGGGTTCTCATCTGCAATGTCACTGACTCAGGTTTTATTTGTTTACCCAGATGCCCGAGTTGCAGAATCCTAGACTTATACCAAAAACTTCAGAGGTGATGGGTTTCTTTCTTTCTTATCCATTATACATAAATCATCCCAAATTTCCGTTTCTCCTTACCATCTTTCCAAAAAAACTACTACTCTTGAACAACCTACATACAGCTAACCGGGAAATGACACTTATTTGGCAAAATTCTTCCGCCATATTGGCCCCACAATTTTGAATAAGTTTTGATCATAAATTCGTTATTTACTACCTTAAAAACTCCCATACACCGATTTTAATTGTAATCCGAATACAATCCGCAAACTCGTCGGCCATATTGGTGAAGCCATTTTGAATTTAAATTTTGATCATAAAGTCGTTATTTGCTACCTTAAAAACCTCAGATACAGATTTTCATTGGAATCGGAACACAATTGGCAAATTCGTCGGCCATTTTGAATTTATAAGTTTTGACCACAAATTCGTTATTTGTGACGTTAAAAACCCCTAGATACCAATTCAAAGCTCTGCGATGATTTTCAACGAAGCTCTCCATGACAGCGCCATCTAGGAGTGGCTTTAGAAAGTAATAAAATAGCCTATGTTCTAAGTTTGAATGTAAATAGCACATGGTTAAAATTTCATTAAGATCGGTTGCACGGTGTAGGAGCCTATAGCGATCATATATAGATGACCATTAAAATTAAATATTTTTTCGCCCCGCCAACTTAAATATAATAGTAAGCCATACACTAAGAGTTTTTTCTTTCGAAAAAACTGTCGGTTGGCGCGTTAAAAAAACTGCCACTTTGCGTTGCGTGTTTGACAAAGCTCTTTGCCCATTCACTATAAAAGTTTATTAGTCGGATTGCGTGGCAGTTAAGGTGCTTTTGAAAAACAACAACAAAATGTATATACTTGACTCGGCGTGTGGAGTGGCTGTTTTTTCAACGTTCCACGCCATAGTCGACACTCAGTAGTATAAAGAGAGTGAATTTATACGAGTATTTCATAAAATTTGTGTGTTGTTAATGACGGAAAATTTATCCGGCAGATATATATAACTATTTAAGAATGGATGCACATGAGTTTGGAAATCTACTTGAAGAAATAAGACGGTATATTCAAAAATAAAACAATAAG
This sequence comes from Thereva nobilitata, assembly GCA_963855945.1. Lineage (NCBI taxonomy): Eukaryota > Metazoa > Arthropoda > Insecta > Diptera > Therevidae > Thereva > Thereva nobilitata. The sequence continues at coordinate 113,398,249 of OY979696.1, read as the reverse complement.
ATGAGAAATAGTATCCTACCAGAAAAACGTCTTGTAGCAACATTAAGTTTTTTGGCTACAGGTCGTTCTTACGAATGCTTAAAATTAGCAGGAATATCAGCTCAATCATATGTACCTATCTTACGCACTAGCAAGTTAAGCTTATATTGTTAGTATGGATTCAATTTCTTTTTTATAGGATATTTTAAGGGGAATAACGTGATCCCTGACCCAACAGCATCTGTTGACGGGTTCGTTCCTTGCATACTCGGTGCGATGTCTGTATTCTCTAAATAGTTTCGTATGTCAAGTATGTCGAATTTCGTCATTAAATCTTTTTCTATTCGATAGAAATTCTACATTAACGTTTCCGTTTAGGACATTTAACGTAAAGCACGATATAAGCAATTTACTCCTACAAGGCAGCGGCGAGATCCAACATCTTGAGTCTGGCTGTGTAGAATTGTAGGCTGAGATAATCTTGGGGGTCGTACAGATTTCTCAGAACAAAAAGAAGAATTCTCTTCTGAACTGATTCAATCCTGCTGCTTACTTGGAATATAGGATCTTAGATCGGCCATGCGTATTCCAATATTGGGCGGACTACTGAACAGAAAAGTGTTTTTGTAACCCGTATATCGCCGAATTCATTAGCCCATCTAATTGGCCGTGGCAGTAATATTATCATAGTGCAGATTGAAGTTAAATTTGTTGTTTAAGGCAACACCTAGGTCATCAGCGTAGAAGAGATGTGGAAAATTGACTAATCGGAGATGAAGATATTAAAAGAAGAGGACCTAGGTGACTACCCTGAGGATCACTGGAAGGTACATACTTCAATTTCGTTGGACAGAAATCCTTGAAATCTCACAACTTGTGCTCTTCCGTTAAGATATGGCTTTATCTACTGCAGGGTGGAGCCAGAGATTCCAAATTTGAATAGTTTTGCAATTAAAATGTGGTGGTCCACTCGATCAAAGGCCTTGCATAGACAATTTTATGGCCGCTCTCCATATCACCCCGAGTAAAAATAAATGATGGCCTTAGAACGGCCAAATGCCGACTGTGATTGAAACATAGTCCTCGGCCATCTGGCGGTTAACAGAAGGCTCGTTGCAAGACAGTACGGCCGTACAGGGGGCGATTGACGGTGAAACAACGACCTTACAGTTCCTATAACGGCCATGCGACGGTGGTACGGCGGCCGTATGGTTGCTATTACGGGTATACGACGGTGGTGCAGTGGCAGCAACGTGGATATTCGCTCTCCTATAAGAAAATATATTTCACTGCCATTAAATGTTTGATTTTTTTTCGGTTGTGTTTTTTTTCAAGCCGTTAAATAACAAAATTTCCCACTAAAATATAAATCAACACGCACCACACCCTTCACGTACAACAAACCGACGACAGGCGAGCTCGTTTCTCTCGTGCATCGATATCTTTAAGTAGGATAAATCGAAAGAACCATTGTACATAACGATAATGATGAAGTTCCCATAAAACACATTTAACAATACATTTGGTGCAGATTCTTTTTTTGGCTCAAATTTCCCGTCGAATGCCCGTTTCTACAGCTCAGTACTTGGCCTTTTAAATTTTTTGGTCAAATTTGGCCATCGTAAGGCCGTATGTGCTCCCATTAAAAATGGTTAAAAAATCTACGGCCATCATATGCCCCTTAAAAAGCCAAGCGGCCGGTGTTCGCCCTTTATAAGGCCGTTTTTTATTTTTACTCGGGACAACATAGTTCGGAGATTGGAACCATAAGATTTTAGGTTGTCGAACGCCCTTTTCTGTACCCATGTTGTTGTTCGTTAAGGTATACGTCGATTAAAGAAGCAATCATGTCGGAGACAGACATGAACTATCAGCCTGAGTATAATACGTTTTACAGGAATCCCTGCCTCTATTTTTTAGATTTGATTTTCCACAAAGCCGTGGGCTTTTTGTTCTATGAAATTTATAATAAATTCCTTAGAATTATTAATTTTATCTGCCATTTTCATAAACACCTAAACAACCATCAACACTACACTCCAAATGGCACGCCACTTTTTGAATTTTTCCATGTGTGCATAGATCAACAGAAAAACCGTAAAATTGAGTGTCAAATGGAATGCAGAAAAAATTGGCGTGTGATGTTGCCCACACACGATGGTATAAAAATGGCAGATTGCGTGGCGCGACAATTGGCGCGTGGAAAAAACTCTTAGTGTATGGCTTCCTAATGAGTGATACATTGAAATTCTCTATATTTCGACAACAGCTTCACCTTACTGGACCAAAAAAAATTATATCTTTCAATCTGGAACCAACCCTACACATTCCCAAATTTTCATTTAAATCTGTTGGGCGGTTTCGGAGATTAGCGTGTACAAACATTGTGACACGTAGTTTTTATATATAGGTTTTTAAGTTCAAATTCGATTTTTTAAACACCAAATTAAATTTTTTTCAAACAAAATTCAATTTTATCAAGTTCAAATTAAAATTTTTAAAATGAAATTCAATTTTTTTAGAAGTCCAATTAAATTTTGTAAAGTTAAAACTCAATTTATTAAAGTACAAATTCAATTTTTTGGAGCCCAAAATCAATTTTTTAAAGTTCAAATTAATTTTTTTCAAACTCAAATTCAATTTTTTAAAGTTTAAATCAAAACCATGTTTAATGTAATAACAATTAATAATAATTGAATCGGTCATTTCAAAACTCTCATGAGTCACGGTACCACATAAGTCAACACATTCCTTTCTCGTCAAATAATTCCGCGTAATCATTTGCGCCTTCGACATTATATGAGTTTTCATTATGATTTAGATAAAAAAGATACTATTACAGCCGAGGAATTTATTGATGGATTCATTAAACATTCATTCATACTAAAGTTAAAACTCTTAGCTCATACGTCTTTTTATCAGAACATATTTATGGCCAACTACAAAAGTTGAAGGTAATCCAGATGGGAGTGATGATGAAAATGATTTTGCATCTTAAAGATGTTAGTAAGATAATGTTTAAGTGTAATTTTCAATAATCTATATAAAAATCAATTGCCGTGCGTTAGTCTCGCAAAAGCTCGTAAATGGCTCGCCTCAATACATGGGTGGTTAAAAAAAAATAAGAAAAACCCAAAAGGAACTACTAAAAAAACTAAAATTTGGTAATTTTGAGAACTTTCACTGAAGATTAGTTCAATAGCTTCATGGCCTACCTATTGTTTGACAGATGCGTAAATGTGAAATTGTCATTAAATTGGGGTTTTTGAGAAATGACAGTTCCAATTTAATGACAATTTCACATTTACGCAGCTGTCAAACAATATATAGGTAGGCCATGAAGCTATTGGAACTAATGTGAGGTGAAAAATCCCAAAATTACCAATTTTTTTGGTTTTGCAGCTGTTCCTTTTGGTTTTTTGAAATGGTTTTTTTCTAAAACCACCCCTGTATTGAGGCGAACAAAGCAAAAAAAAATTATTGAAATCGGTCGAGCCATTTTCGAGTTTTTGCGGGACTAACGCACGGCATTCATTTTTATATATATAGATAGATAAAGATAATTAGAGTCTGTTAAAATTATATTATTATATTTTCTGTACCTGTACTAGTGCATTTTATCTGCTAAATTTCCAAAATTGTTTCGGGATGAAGGGCCCCAAATGTCAAGTGCTTGGGGACCCTGGGTCTCTAAGACCGGGCCTGGTGACACCACTTAGTGACTGACATCTGGAATACATATATTAAATGGTATTGTACGGTAAAAATAAATCGATTGACAAGTGTCAAACGTTGATGCAAAATAAATATTGTTTGAAGATCTCACTTTTATCGAGGCAATAAAGGAACATGAATCTCTTTTACCTACTATAAAATTTTCGGAATACATCAAAAGTAGCTATTCAAATAGCTTGAAAGTAGTGTGTTATGACAAAATAAAAGTCTACCATCATCCCGATGACCTTTTTAAAACACGACAAAATTCAAAATGGCATAAACTGTTTGATCAAACCATATTTTATATTTGCACAATATAAATTAAAATTTTTTGATACGCAAAAGCGATGCCTTATCCATGTACATAAATTTTAAAAATAAAATTAATGTTCAACAAATTAAAATTAACTCATCAAAGTTAATTACATGAAGCGCTTGCCATTATATTTAGCAGATGGGGGTTGGGAAGGAAGGAGGGGGTGAAAGGATTAAAAAAAATGATTGCTATTTATCATAATTAAATGCCATTGAAATTGCCTTAAACTTGCATATGGCCAATCAAATTACATTTACCGCCTGTGTTTACTCAATGTTCATTATCAAATTATATTCCTTCGCAGTTGAACACTTCCTGCAGTAATTAAAAGGTAGCAGATTACTAACACAGCTTGAGACCTTCCTTTCATCTGCTCTCTAAGCATTCAATTCCGAAGGGCTTCTTTATACACTCGAGAATACTTCATCAAGCTTATGCCTTTCTCACATCTGTCCAATACTCTTGCTATCGCAACATAAGTACACAAGTGGTGGATAGAATCCTGGAAAACAGTGTACGCAAAGAAAGGGCAAAAGCAGCCCAGGGTTTAAGTGGTTATGAGGCTCTCCCTTTGATGATACCGGGCTCACTTTCACCCTCATCAGTATAGCGGTACCCAGAGATTCTGCTGTCGCCTAGTACTATATAGTACTACTACTGGATGCCACCACACTGATACTGATGATGATTATGATGATGATGACGACGACGACGACAACGGCGACGATGACGACAGCGACGATGTTGCCCTTTCTTTGCACGAAGAATGTCTCCATTTAGTGATCTTTGAAGTGTCTTTAATTTGCTCTAATGACGGCTCAAGACTTTCTAGGATTTTGTTCATGGAAATGTTTACAGTTAGATTTGAATGATACTGGCAGGTGGAGCAAAGATACAGGACCCTTTAACCCCTTAAGTTGTCGGGAATTGTTGTTAATGTGATCATAAGTGGTTATACATTTGCTATCAGGTGGGGAAACGGTTTTTATCTTTCTCTGTTCAAGGGATGAAATTCAAATTTCCATTTTTTTCGTCGGTTGTAGTCGCTTTAGTGGCGCCGTACTATAAATTGCGTATTTACTCCGGTACTCGGGGTTTTTTGTAGGTTAAAACATTTTTTTTATTAAAGACCCAAAAAAGGGTACAAATTCATCATCGTGCTTTGTCATTACTTGGGCCTAAACTTTTGCATAAATTTCGAAGGTAAAAAAATTACAAAACTTCCGTCAGCAAAGCGAAAGAGAGAGAATTTTAGTAAAATTAGCACTAATCAACAATGGACAATGTTTAAGAGAAGCGTAAAAAATAATCTATAAGAACGGAATAAAGTTAAAGGGTTTACTTGAAACATAAAGAAGATAAATAGCACAGCGACTATAGTTATACAAAACGGTCTCCTTGCAGCTGAGTAAACTTTAGTGTTGTAGTGTTTTTCAGTATAATTATTGCGAATTTCGATTAAATTGGAGACTATAAAAGAAGAATTTTTTGAATGTTTAAGCTGAGTAAGTGATTAAGTGCCAAGCCTTTTAATGCAGCTCTAGTAGAACGCATCAGTATCAGGAAGGGAATTAAAAATCACAAAACTTCACTTCTTGTTAAATTTTTAAAGAAGAAATAATATTCTTCGAAAGCTTGAAAGTAGTGTGATGTATGATATCGAGAAATTATTATGCAGAAAGACAGATTGATTCAAAATCGGTTAAATGTCCTATGCCCGACCCATCTGGTTTACTGCCAACCCGAGTAAAAATAATTTGCTTGGTTAATTTTCTTACTAGCACCCACGCGCCCGCAGCTAGCTTGCATAGCGAACAAATAGGCCTGCCACAAAAGTATGCACGCTTCCGCCACAGCCAAGCACACTCCCTCCCAATATTCAGGCATGGCCATTTATAAATGCCTCCGCATCGGCATATCAACGCAATCGAACGAGAACCGAGAACCGTTCTACGGAGTATGCTATTGGCACCCTCTATGTTCACCAAGTTAATTGCCCATTTACTTCGTCCTCTACAATTTTTTAAAGCCATACAGGCGATTTCGTGCATGTCTATGGCGGGAGCGTGCATGCCTGTGGCGGAAGCGTACACGCCTGTGGCGGGAGTGTGCATGCGAGTTTTATTCCTGAGTAAAAATACAACTCGCCGCACCTTAGCACGCACACTCCCGCCACAGGCATGCACACTCCCGCCACAAGTATGCACGCTCCCTCTCCTCACGCACAGGAAGAGAAGAGTAGGAGGCTTCATTCTACGAAAATATTTTTTTGGTTTCGTTTTAAATTTGAGCTTAGAAAAATACCCTTTGACACTGCTCGTGCGCCAGCTGCATGCTAGGTGCGGGCGAGTCTTATTTTTACTCAAGCATGCATGCTAGTTGCGGGCGCCCTGGTGGGTAGTGTGTGCCAGCTGCATGCTAGCTGCGGGCGAGTTTAATTTTTACTCGTGATTAACACGGTTAGTGCGTGCCAGCTGCATACTAGCTGCGGGCGAGTTTCATTTTTACTCGGGAAAACGGCAGCGGTCAGAGGATTCTTCAGGGGATCAAGAACCCCAGGAGAAGAAGGACCCACCAGCCAATGGTTGACGTATGCTGTCGCTAAGCTACGGGTTTGGGAGGGCCACAACCTCAAAGTAATTGAGGGAAAGGTCCTTCCCAAAATAAGGTCAAAACAGAATTGCGACTGCGACGGCGGACGGCGAAGTCGGTCGTTTAGCGCAAATGTAAAACAACGTTGTATAACGAAATTACAACTGCAGCGGCACTGCGCCGCAAAATCGAAGTCGGCGTACAAAACATAATTTTTTTCAAACACAATTTTTGGATATGCAAAACGTCACGTCTCAATAAAAGTTGTGGTTGCAATTTCGTTATACATTAGCTGCTTCGTCCAAATATGACATAAATCGCAGTTGCAGTCGGCCGTCGCAGTCGCAATTCTGTTTTGAGCTATATAGTCAAGCTTCTGGGTCCATTATGATGTTAGGGAACTGGAGCAAAACAGTGAAATTGTTGCCCTAAGGAGAAAGGTAGACCGCGCGCATTAAAATAAGGGAAATGAGCGCGCATGTGGATTGATAATAACAGAGTGACGTTGGGACTTGGGACTCTTACTGTGCATGGAAACAGCGATTTTGACATTCCCTTCTCCTATGTCACTGCGTCTAGCTGATGCAGCTGAAAGAACAGGCACTGTCCCTATTTGACGGCTTTGGCCGAATCAGAGTCAAGAAGATTGGCATAAAAAAGGAGATTCGTGCTAGCTCACAGTTGTGGATAAAATAAAATCCTTGTAGATTAAAGTCGCCAAAGATCAGACGTTTTTACTGCAAGTAGCAGTATTCTATTCTTTCGTCCATTTTCTGTTTTTCAGTTCTTTTCCAAAGTGTTTGAAAAACTCATGCACGAACAAATATCGGAATATATTGAGCGAAATAATTTTCTACAGCTTATCAATTTGGATTTAGATCTAAATATTATAGTTTCAACCCTGCGTAGTTTAAAATTACTGAAAAGGCGAAGGTAGAGGGTCAATTAACTTTGCTGGTGTTGTTGGATTTCTCCAATGTGTGAAACGAGTTATTAATATAATAAATAAACTGAAATATCTGTTTAATTTTTTTAGCCATGCCTGTAAACTTATATAATCTTATATAAAAGAGCCCCGTCCAATGAGTGTGCTCGGGTGAGATGATAACCGACTTTGTTAATAGTTTCAGTGGCGCTCCACAAGGATATATTCTTGGGCCCTTATTATTTTTAATGATTATTAATGATCTGACTAGCCTTTTGACCTTTTGCCGTCATTTATATGGTGATGATGTGAAATAATATATTAGAATAAGCCCAAAGAAACCAACTTGATACTGCTCGATCTATGAACATAGACTTAACGAATACGTTTAAATGGGCTGTTGAAAATGACCTTGACAATATCTTGCGATTTGAAGACTATTTTTTCCTCGGTAGTTTTGTTAAGTGCTAATAATTCAAAAACAATTCCCAAACTGAAAACAGAAATTCGAATCTACTATTGTAATCTAGTGAAGAGGGTCCTGTCTTCATGAAATTCATACTCGAATTGCTCGAAAGTTGTCGTTCCTTAAATTGTCTGAATGTACTACTTTTTTCTAGATGGAAAACTAAAGCTTAGAGAGAGAATCCTTTTTTGTAATACCCCCGGGTAGCATTTAAAGAAGGTGCAGATAGCGCCCCTATGAGGCACGCCTCACTGTCTCATGTGGTCCCCATGTGGATTGCCCTATAAGGCCCGCAAGGGGTATCTAACGCCTTGCCCCATCTCGAGTGGAAAATAGAAAAATTCGAAAATTTTGGCGTGGATATGCGAGTAATAAATAAATAACTTGCGGCGGTGTTGAGAGATTTTTATTTTCAAGCGCGAGTGTCGTTTTCCCAAACGGCCCCGCACCAAGTACTAATGGCGTCGAATGCTGCTTACCTCCGCAATCGAACGAGAACCAGTCTATTGAGTATGCTAAAGTCAGCTTTCATGCCCATCAACATAATTATCTGAAATATGAACAACAAAACTAAAGCTTTATGAGAAAAATTATAGCGTAAGCTAAAAGCTTGAGGATTGCCCCTTATCATTTGTAATGGGGTTTGCCTAATGGGGCCCTTATGAGAAACTGATAGGGCATACTTCACTTCAGTATCGCAAACTTTTTCTTTGTGTGGTGCTAATGAGAAATAAGGGGAAACCCCTCTTTCGACATCCCCTTTATTTGCCATAGGGGATCCTCATAGGGAACCTACGGCGAAATTTCCGCATGCCCCTCATTTGCCACATGAAGCTGAATGAGGCAAGACCCTTTTAAATGCTGGTCTGGTACAGACGATTCTATTATAGAGTCCAATGTCGAACGGCCAATCTCTAGAATGTTATTTAAATGGGAGAAATGACGATGACGTGATGGAGGACAATGCTGCAAAAAATCGAGCCTCAACTCCTGAAATGGTAGTTGGTAACCGATGCCGGTCATTTTCGAATGTCGTTCTGGACGAAATGACTCCTATCTGATTTATAAAATAAATATCGTTTAATTTTTCCAGCTTTCGCATACACGGCATTAATGTCCCGGGCTATTTCGCAAATTTTAACCTCCACGAAAGGCTATAGAGGAGTTTTCGAAAGTCATGGTTTTGCTGCCTATAAAGTTTTCATTTTCTGAGATCACTTATGTCAGAACAAAGCTCAAACTAATCGTGCAACGTTATCGACTATCATACAGAGTTATTCTTCAAATTTACTAGGGTCTGATTACGCTGCAGTATCAAGACGTCAGGCTGCAATGCCTATTAGTAATGTTTATCTACAAGAAAATGTAAAATATAGAATAGGTTGAATGGAGGAGGCGATAAACCCCGCGTTTGAACTGTTGAATATTGAATAAGTTTGGGAATACTAACTGTGGAAGGTTGTTCCACAATCGAGCTATCCTGCTTAAAAAACAAATTCGTCAACTGCAGGGTGAGCGAATAGAATATCTGTAGACTGTGCGAGTTAGGCGAGCTGGCTGATACCATGTTTACAGAAAAACATATTCGTGGAGAGTGGGTGTTATTTATTTCGTTGGTACAAACGCTGTGTTAGTGCTGCTGCATTCCAAAGTCTAGATATTAACAAGTCTTTCATCTTTATATGGTTAGTGAGTGAAAGGCAAACAGCTATATGCACACATTCTTCAAATGACTATGCCAGGATACTAGAGAGAAAATGCAACATTTTTATACACGCTCGCACACAACTAGCCAGCGCAAGACTTTATGATTTTATATGGAGATAAACTTGATGTATTGGTGCATATTTCCTATTAATGGAAAAAAACAGCTGATTCTATTTTCTTTCCTTTTCTGTTCTGCATACTTTATCGAAGAGAGAGAATCTGGCTTTGTTTCGCCGAGTTCACGATGTATGTGTTTAGTTGTGCTCAGCAATGATGTTCATATATGCACGAAGATGAAAGACTTGTTATATCTAGACTTTGCTACATTCCTGCTAAACCTTGTCAAGTCACGCTAAGATGACCCATAGTCCAATCAACCTACAATAGCTCCTTTTAAATTTAGCGTTAGTTGCCAACAGGAAACAAAGTATATGGTAGGAAAACAATTCTAAAAAAGATAGCGTTTTTTGTTTTTGAATTTGGCATGGCGAACCTAACCTAAAAAATTCCGGAAAGTGAAAAAATGCTTTTTTGCGAATAACAAAGAAACTTGAGCTCGGATCGAAAAAAATCAAATTATAAAGTTGTAGGTATTCAAATTATCTTTCGATTGATATATATAAAGTTATAGGTTAGAGCACAAAACATAGAGATAACTGCAAAAAAACTGTTAAAATTCACGTTTTTTTAATTTGCTAATAACTTTTGTTTAACGCAACTTAGATATTTGCTATTTGGCAAAATTATTGCTTCTTGCTAGCTGAAAAAACATTTTTAATTTTGTGGCAAAATATTGAACACTTTCCTTAAAATTTCACTTTTTGTAAAAAAGGCGTTCTTCTAAAAACGCTCCTCTTGGTCTACGGATTCTTCTACCGTTCTATAGCTTAAAATTTTCTTCAATACTTGTACTATTACGTACAAGTAACAAAAATCTATTACAAGGTTTTCCATTGTTTAAAATGACCCCCAAAAACATATTAATAATGAAAAAACAGACGTTCGATTGTAAAAACTAACTTTTTGTGTCTGTTTTTTCACTATCAATATGTTTTTGGGGGTCATTTTAAACAATGGAAAACCTTCAAATGGAATTTTTTTACTTGTACGTGATAGTACAGCTTGGGAAGAAAATTTTAAGCTCTAGAACGGTACTCTAGAAGAATCCGCAGACCAAGGGGAGCGTTTTTAGAAGAACGCCTTTTTTACAAAAAGTGATTTAATTTGTTATATGATTTTTTTTCGATCCGAGCTCAAGTTTCTTTGTTATTCGCAAAAAAGCGTTTTTTTCACTTTCCGGAATTTTTTAGGTTAGGTTCGCCATGCCAAATTCAAAAACAAAAAACGCTATCTTTTTTAGAATTTTTTTCCTATATAACCATATATTTTGTTTCCTTTTGGCGATTATTAGATGGATTTTTGTAGATTGATTGGACTACCAGTTATATGGTCAAGCGATGCCCGCTAGATGATGACAAATAGCGATTACTAATGTAGACAAATATTTGTGAAGATTTAAATTTTAAATATTTCATGAACTTATTAACAATTGGACGTTTCATATCCATATATTTGTCATTAGTATACAACATGCTCCTTTACCGGTGATCGATCAGTTCAGCGATATCTTTTCGAAATAAACTTGATGGTTTCGGTGCAAAATAGTCGTTGTGTTAATTTTGTACTTCTTAAAACTTCAAATACATGTGCTAAACGGCAGAAGAAATTTTAAGATGCACATGGTAAAACTTCCCGCCAAAAACACTTTTTTTCAGCAAACAACATCTTTCTTCTAGAGCGGTCCAAAGTTAGGATGGTCTTAATGTGAAAGCGTAAGGGAGACGATAGAAAAAGGGGATTTTTAACGGCTGCTTGGGTTCCATTTAATTATATCATCAATGAAAAACGACTTTTTAATTCTACCCATTATTTGGGTTTGGTATTTGAGATAAGAGCCCAAAAAATAGGTGCTTTCCCAATTCTATCATATCTATTAGCGTAACGAATTCAGTTCCACTTTTCTTCTGGCCAAGCCATAAACCAATTCATTATAAATAAATCTCGGATAGCAATATATCCTTCCTTCAAATTGCATAACGATAAACCAAATCCACCTTAAAAATGGGAGCAAAAGAAAAATTTCATTACCTAAGTAAAATGTTCGTTCAATTTCAATTTCAATTCAAATCACTTAAGCTGACACGACCTTGTTGGGGATTGCATCTTAATAAGTGTCATTTAAAACGTTGGCGCTTACATGAAAATCCTTTGTTTCAGGCACCCATATAAGCGAGTAAAGTCCACTTTGGTACGGTAAAGAGGGGGGAAATGAAATCTATAGAAAATTAAAAATTCACACAGTGCCATAATTTATCCCAGGCACTGTACAAAGCCTTGACAGAACGCTCTCGGCAAGGAAGTAAAAAGGAGAACCATAAAAATTAAACCGTAGATTGGATTTCCAGTTCCTCCGGCTTCTTCTCTTCAGACATCCCTGTAATACCACTATGCTGTGGTGATTTATGTTGGTCCTGTAGACCAGCACGGTCTCCTACCCTCTATGCCCGGTGTGCAGGACCCCCAACTGGGGTTTCCACTTTCACACTAAACTGTTTCGTAAATGTTTCCTCGATACGAAAGCCCCTCGTGCCTCCATTCTGCCATGATCCTGGCCAACCCATGGATCTGGGAATTTTAACAATTGTAACTGTTACTTGCATAATTTTTTTCCCATCCATTTGGCAGCGGCCTCCCTTTGCTGGATGATGGCGGCGCGGCGGTAGCACCCCCATACCAAACCCCGGGTGGGAAACTGAAATAAACTTTGGTTTCTTCTCTTTTAGTCACATCGTCTGAACTAGGGTTTTTGTGGCTTTTCTTAGGGTTTCGTCCTTTTTTCCTTTCTCATATCACTCTGAGTCAGGGGTGGAAAAAAATCCCAGAACTTTGCTGCTTGGATGGCAAGGACTCTGTGCTCCTTCCTTTTGCTGGCAAAAGTAATTGTCATCGTGTAATTTAAATGAAGTTTTAATGGAAAATAAATTTTCATGCAATGAAAAATGACAATTCAGCACTGGAAAAGAATGGCGAGGTGGAGGCGGAGAGGGTTGAGCCAGCACAGGGCAACGCCACTTATATTTAATTAGCTGGCGAGGAGCTGGAATTAGGTTAGCAGACCGCTTAGTAAGGGGTAAATTAGTTGTAAGGATCCCTTAAATTTCTTACCCTGGGGTTTTAATTAGTTGGTTAAAGAGAATGATTTGCGGTTTTTGAAATCTTAAGGATTGAAAACGATGATTGTAGTTTTTTCTTCTTCTGTTAAACATTGCGATTTAATAACCGCAGGAATTTTTTATTAAGGTGAAAATGAGGTATTTTTATTAGGTATGATGGTGTAGGTATAGAAAAGTTGAAATTTATAGTGGAGTGAAATTGTAAAAGGCCTGTGTGGAAGCTATAATTAGTAGAAAAAGTGTGCAATAGAAAATTTAATCCTTTTGAAAATAATGTTCAAAGAGAAATTCAGCTCTTCTGCTAAAGGTAACTATTTTCTTGGTTGAATCGCCTGATCCAAAATTCTCAAACCATATAATGTATTTTCCATAAAAATTTCACTACATTGCTTTAAACTGCTGTTAGCGAAAATACTAGGTTCTTAATTACATAATTCGTAAAAACCACCCCTTTCAAAGTAACTCAAAAAAGAGGTAAGACATTTTTGTTAATTCAATTTAAACTAATTAATCATTTTTAGTGAATTAGTAATAATTTTTCACTGTTTGTTACTCGTCTTCTAAATTGCGGTATTACTCATTTACAAACGTGTTCATGTCGGATTTAAAAACAATGTATTTTGGTTCTTATGTCACAGATCGGTAATTCCTCCTTTTGACTCCTGTCGACCCTTTTACCAGTCAATCGTAAAGCCCAATATCGAGAAATAAGTTATAGTCGAAAAGGCTGCTATGTTGCTGTTATGAATAAGGTCATGAACCTTAGGAAAAAGAGTCCTCGATACAACATTAAAATTTAATTTTGATTTTCGTAATATCCGGAGGTTTAATGCCAATTTTCTACCTGCTATGTGCCACCTGTTACTACATGCCCCTGATATTCTTGCATTGAGTGAACCCCAAGTCTTGCTTGATCTTGATTTAGATCGATTTCAAATGACAGGGTATAGCTTAGAGTGCACAACTTTTCTCCCACAGGGGATTAGCCTTTAATATTAGAAGTGACGTGGCGTTGTAGAAGGTGAACAGTAGTACCTACATTCTTAGATTTTAATCATCCTTGGATCAAAAAATCCTCCGTGGTAATGTCATATTCTTCTGTTTTCTATAAAGAAGTCCTGTTCGGCCCCAAACCCCTAAACTAGCTAAAAGGAACAGGAAAAAAACAAAAGAAAGACAACATGCAATATATACACATATAATTATCAATGAATTAACAAAGACTGAATTAGTCTAACATCTAATCTACACTGATAAAAAAATTGTCTTGATTCCAGCAATTCGATAGTCTTCGTTTCGTTGTCTTGAGTAGAAAATTTTTTCAGTCTTAACATGAGAATGCTGTCTCAGAGGAAGACACTGGAAATTCTTGAGCCAAGCAAAAAAATTTCTTCGCTCAATACTTATATTTTTCGACCAAGATATTTCTTTCTCGAACTAAGATTGTTTAATTTTTTACTCAAGAAACTAAATTCTTAATTCATCGGAGTTTTTTCGTTTTCCGGGCTTTCACGCTCTAAAAATGTATCACAAACTAGTAAGACCGATTTTAGAACTTGACTTTTTTTCAATTATAATATCATCGGTTTCGTAATTTTTTTAACTTCAAGTCAACTTTTGTCTTCATCCAAGACAATAAAACCAAGACTATGAGTATTGCTTATCCCGAGACAATTTTGTTTTCGTTATATCCAAAACATGAGTTGCTTAGTTCAAGAAAAAGTGCTTTAAGCCAAGAAATTTTTTTTATCAGTGTAAGTAGCTTATAAACTAACATAATCTGAAAATGAACTTAAAACTAGATAATACTTATAAAATAACTGAAAAAAGATATATATTAAAATAGACTTAATAATAAACCTGAAAGTTAATAAAATATTTGAAATTAACACACCTGAAATATAAAATTAGAAAAAAAATAGGATAAAACCTGAAAACATGAAAAATAAATAAACGAAATTTATACTTAACAAGGCGGTCTTTTGATTGCATTGCTCTACATCAGGGGTGTCAAACTCGCGGCCCCTACGAACATTTGTGCGGCCCGGCCCATGTATCGGCTCGGCAGACAATAATATATAATAAAATAACAAACCGACGCAGAATAAAAATTAGTTGGGTCGTGGGTTTGACCCTTTCGGTCCACACGATCAAATTCCCAGTATGATGAATGTTGAATATTTTGATTGGATATTTTAGTAATAAATATAAATAACATACTTAGCTTAAACAAAAAAGCGGCTCGACCGAATTTCATGCAAATTCTTTTCAGATCATACTTACGTTAATACGCTTCGAACGACTTCTCAACGAAGTCGATACCTTTTTTGGTTCGCGAGATATCGTGCAGGAAAAAATGACCACATACGTACGCACACACACATACAGCAAAAATATCAAATACAAAACGACATTCTCTTCGTAAAAAAACTATCTTCCGATCAAACAAAACAACAGAAAATAAAGAAATTCGCTTCTGAAAAAATTCTCTTTCGATTTAACTCTTGGAAAAATGTTGAAAGTCGCACAAGGGCCATTCCATGAAAATTCGACCAAAGCCCGAGTAAAAATAATTTAGTTGCTTAATTTTCTTACTAGCACGCACGCGACCACTGCTAGCGCGCATAGCGAACAAATAGAGACGCCACAAAAGTATGCACGCTCCCGCCACAAGTGTGAAAATCTAAAAATTTGTTCGCTAGAGGCATCCACTGGCACGAAAATTTAAAAATTCAGGCATGACCATTTATAAATACATCCGCATCGCAAACCATTCCAAACGCGAGTGTTGTTTTACAAAGCAGTCCCCCAGCTAAACACTAACCACTTCCAATGCTGCTTGACCTACGCAAACGAACGCGAACCTTTTTACTGAGTATGCTATTGGCACACTTTCTGGTCACCAAGATAGTTGCCCCTTTTCTTCGTCCTCTACAATTTTTTAAAGCAATACAGGGTGATTTCGGGCATCCCTGTGGCGGAAGCGTGGATCCCTGTGGCGAGAGCGTGGATCCCTGTGGCGGGAGTGTGCGTGCTAGTTTTGTTCCCGAGTAAAAATAAAACTCACGCACCCGCAACGGGGATGCACGAAATCGCCTGTATTGCTTTAAAAAATTGTAGAGGACGAAGAAAACCGTAGTAAAAATGTGCCATGTGCATTTGTTCGCCATGCGTGCTAGCTATTAAATAAAAATGCCAAAAAGGACATTCGACGAAAAAAGGATTCAAAGGACATATTAAGTATCGTTTATCGTTGCGGGTCTCAAAAAGCCAACGAGGGATTTTCTCCAAATTTTTATATGTTTGACTGGCAATACTAAAGATAAGTTACCTGAGTCTCATGCTGGGATCGAAGACCGCTTGGGAAGTAGAATTTTTTAAATTATACCCTGTCAAACGTAGTGGCGGCGTGTGTGAGTCGGACGAACATGTAAATATTTTGAGCCGGAACAAGAGTACCTCCCCCCGCCGTTTTCGAGGGTGCTGAACACGATGGCGTTGTTAGAATTTTTCTTTGGGGTTGCGCAAGCCCCTATAATGGCCAAAAGCCACCCCCAATAGGGGTTAAACGTGCTTTGCACGGGTTCCCTGTAAAACACACTTTCTCTCCGTTTTCGAGGGTGCTGAGCATGATGGTGGTGTTGGATATCGCTTCCGACCCCCACCAACTCCTCCACCGGCCAATACTCTTCCCCAAAAGGGGTGCATTTTTTGTTGTAACATCAGCGCCAAAATATATTTCCGCCTGTTTTCGAACGTTAAATAAATTTTTTTAAACCCCTCCAATCCCTTCCCGCAAATGAAACAAAACGAAGATGAGATGATCGCTGGGCATTACAGGGTATTATTCTAAATAAACCTAAGTTTCTCTGAAAATTAAGTTTTTTTGTGGCCCACCTAAAGTTAAACCTTATTTGTTTGGCCCGAGTTAGCCTTTGAGTTTGACACCGTTGCTCTACATAGTATTAGCAAGTTGAAACTTACTTACTAGTACCTGGAAACCTAAAAAATTATATAATTATTAATCAGATAGATAATCCACAAAGGTATCATACTCACCTGCCAAAAGATAAAAATCAGACTAATAAGGAACAACAAATCAAAGAAAATTTAAGGCTGACAAACAACAACAACAACTACATGCACAATGTAAACAAACCAACTTTTAATTAAATAACATACAAAAAGCACATCCAAGTCAAAATACTTGTGCAATGTGTGCTAAATGAGATATCACCCGCACAATATGTGTCGATTTGCACACATTACAGGTGAAAAATAACAATGTAAGGTGGTAAATGACGGATATAATCTATCATTTTTCAACCACCTAATTTTACACAAAAAAACACAATTCCTTTCACCTACATCAAATAAAAACTAGCACAGATGAGCAATAAACACATCACATCACATTACTTACCTGGAAAACAATTAGAAACAGGTGAAAACATTATCACTACACTCGCGACGTACACAAAACTTCGCCCGGCATCGAAACGTCAAACTTTATGTTTCATATGAAAATGACATATGAAACTTATGTAGAATTTCGCAGGGATTCTAATGGCGATGTTAAAAATATCGAAAAAGATACGTGAAAAAAGATATTTTAATAATAATATTTCTCCATAAGGATAAGGAGAGTGAAAGAGAAGATAAGTGTGCGAAAATAAAGCGAGACGAGAATAGAGTTTTACAAAATGGAAAAGGAAATTATCCGTGGCCATATTAGGGAATTAAAATATCCCTGCAATAAAAATCGACAAAAAATAGAAAATCAGTCGAATAATGGCATGGAAAAATTAAAATAATTATTTTTAAATTTAATATGAATAATTACTAGATAATTGGTCTCAAAAATCCGACAAATTTAATATTTTTACATTACCGATAAGGTAGCCCGCAACAAAGAAATAAAATTTCCCAAGGATACCGTTATTTTCGGCCTATAAAAGCGCGGACGCATCATCAGTCGGTCTCTCATTTTTCAGGACACAGTCAAGCAGTGAATTCTTGCACACCAATAGGAAGACCTGTGAGCATTTTGCATGCTTTTTTTTACAAAACTTGGAATTTGATAGCGAGCAGTAAATTTTCACGTACACCACTTGTGGAAGGCAGAACATTTTACATGCACTTTGTGTGGTAGTCAATATCAATAAAAAGCAGTGAACTCATAAGCATACCACTTGGTGGAAGGCTAAAGTTCTGCCTGCGTTTTGTACACCTGTTTTTTGTTGGAGAATAGATTGTCGCAGTGAACTTAACGCACACCACGTTGTGGAAGGCTGCAGTTCTACCTGCGTCGTGGGTGTTTGTTTTGCGTAGAGTAGACAGTAGCAGTGACTTCGCAAGCACACCACTATTTGTGGAAGGCCAGGAGTTTGTCTGCTACTGCTTGTTTTGTTCGCGTAGTTCGCAATTAGTAAATATTAGCAGTGAACCTCTGCACACCGCTCACTGGCGGAAGGTGGACATTCTGCATGCTAATTCTTTAGGGATCTTTAAAAAACGTCAACCACTCGCAGTGAATTCCATCAGTGCACACCATTGATTTGGAAGGCCGGAATCCTACCTGCAAACACAACCTTAGGACGCGATTACGAAATATCCGACACACCAGCACTCGGAGCCAGCAGTATCTACTACGAATCAGCGACATTGAGAAACTACTCCAGCAAGCAGCAATTAATTATACAACAACAAAGTACCTTGCATGTTTAGACGTTAAGTTTGTAGCATTAAGTGTTTGAAATTGAATAAAGCTTGAATACTAGCTACACGTGCGTTATTATTTGTACTTGATGTTTTGGGGTGCCAATTTTAACAAGTCCTATTATTAGTAATGAAGCACTGCCCTACGAGAGTCCTTGACGTTGCAGGTCAAGGAGCCCATCACCTTGATCTATTTATAACTTAATATCCAATACGGTATCCTGTCGAAATAGACCTTCGCTGACAGTTATTTTTGATAACCCAAGAAGGATAAAATTGGATTTTACAGCGAATCTGTTTGAAAATGAGTGCATAGAAGAAGGCCTACCACATTCGTTGATCACTACTGGCGTCCCTAGGGGAAATGGCCAGGTAGAAAGGATAAATCGCATCCTAATACCGATCCTAACCAAATTATCAATCGCGGAGTCAAACGCGTGGTACAAGAGTTCAACAAATGATAAATAATACCCCAAAAGGTTTACGAAGTTCTCGCCCTTCCGTATTTTAACTGACATGAAAATGAAAGTATACTAGAAGCATTGCCAGGCTCCCAAGCCTTTATAAGGGACGATAATTTAAATGAACTATAGAACGCCCAGGAAATGGTACGACGAGAAGCCAAACAAAATATTACTAAGATTCAATAGGAAAGTAGGAGACAAAGCAATAAAAAGCGTAAGGCTGCAAGTGTCTATAAGTAGGGCGCCTTGTTTGCAGTGAAGAGAACACAATTTAGCCCCGGGTTGAAATTAAAACCTAAGTTTTTGGGACCTTACCGAGTTGTGAAACGGCAAAATCACCAAAGTTATGAATTTGAAAAGATAGGGTGACCACGAGGGGCCCAGGATAACTACAGCCGCGAATAGGGCTCATCATTCGGGGCTTCTCCATTCTATTGAAGAAAACTAAAATGTGAGTCTGTAATGTAATGTTTTGTAAAGAAGTGGAGTTTTGTTTAATTGCAGACGACCACTCAAGACCCAGAAGCCCACATCTTAAAATAACTCGGGATCGGTTCACACGCATATAATGTTTTCTATTTCATAGAAAATTACCTGTTCTTACTTTTGTTATGAAAAGATTTTAAATAAAAACAGCTAATAACTAATAATAACAAAAAAATATAACACCAAAAAAATGCCGCCCGAAAAGGCTTGCACCCCGGGGCTATAGCCCATTTAGCCCTGTGGTTAAGGTGGCCCTGATTTTGTCAGATTTTGTTTGTTTTCATTCATAATTTTATTTGTTTTCATTTTCAACCGATCAGCTGTTCAAAACGTAATAGAACCTATAGCGGATTGTACTAAATATTTTATGTTAAGTGTTCATAACAGACTTATAATCATAAAATAACATAAAATATTATTTTATGAAAAATTACAGAATAGGGCCCCTTATCAGCCAAAAATAAATTATTTTCAACCCTTAAGGGATAAACTACCCCCAGATTAAACGGGCGGACCCCGTAATCAGGGACCCAAAAAACATACATATACGGAAAGAGTTTCAAAAAGGTGTTATGTTAACCGCGCGTTTTGAATGGACTAATAGCGGCAATACACGACCGCAGTTTATGTTCATATTCTTTATGATCATTTTTATTTATCTTAACAAGGCAAATCTCATATCGAAGTGTGATCGCAAAACGTCCTCCGGAAGAAATTGGTTGACGCATGTTTGTGGTTTGCTTTTCGATCAATGGAGCCACTCTATCAAGGAGGAAATCGAAGTCATCGGCGGACATCGTTAAAATTTTTTTTAAGAGTACTGGATTGGATCCTTTTGCCGGAGTTGCTGGTAAGTAACTCAGGGGTAGTGAGCTGACGTTATATAAAATACTCAGCAGCTATCCCGTCGACACCCACAGCTGAGTTTCTTTTTACGCTGTGTTGTTCAGCTAAAGGGGCGTCCATAAATTACGTGAGGTGTTTTTAGGGGGGGGGGTCGAGCCGAATCTCACCAAATCTCACGTGGGGGAGGGTAGGGCAAGAAACAGTGGAATATCGCGAGAAAACTGGGTTAAATTAATAGTACAGGTAAATTAAGCCGAAAAAAGCGATATAGCGGAAATAATTAGGTACAGGTTGAAAATTGGGTATAAAAATTTTGCACTGCCGTTTACACTGTATATTTGTTCACTGCTTTAAATGCCATCCGACTGGAACATCCAAAAAAAAGTAAAGAAAATAATTTAAATATCTGGGAATGAAAAGTGTATGACGTGATGAAAAATTCTTATGATTTTATACAATGGTGTGGGAAAAACTGCGAAAGTAATGTATGCATGTACTTATACGACCATTTTTGGACAGATTGCGACCCTACAATGAACTAGTGTGGGGGTCTAAGCTTAAACAAAACAAAAAGGCCTAGAAGCCCAATTGAAAAACCTGGAACCTTATGCCCTCCTAAGTATATCAAGTGCATAATGTACCCAATCCTACTGCAATCATAGAGATTATATTAAAAATCGGCTCTTTTCACATCAGTCAGAACACATGCTATCTGCGGTGCATTGTCACTACAAAAATCAGACATTTGCACCAGACGACATAATTAGTTATCTAGGCATCTTACAGGACTCGAATTTTGAATCGACGACCATTTGCTCTGACATACCTACTAGAGGCCAAGATAGATTTTGAAAACCTTTTGTTATCATTATCGAGAGTGGTGAAGAATGGAAGTCTAACAGATCCGCACCTCTTGAATCTCTATCCTGATGTAGAGGCGGCTCAAACGTCAATTTGAGAAGCTGGCTGTGACTTCAGACTCCGCTTTTCTAAGGCGATACGAAAGTAGGAAGCAAACGGAAGCTAGTAGCGATGCCTGATAAATCTTCGAATAGAAATTATTTTCAGCCAACCAACTTCATTTATTAACTTAATTTGACATTTTGAAGCGTGATTTCAAGAATATTTAAAGAGTTTTTAGAATATTTTAAAACAAACAAATAAATGCAGCGCATGCGGCAATGGCTTTACTCGTGGACTGAAATCCGATAACAGGCGGACAAATTTAATTCGAATTCGCATTGGTGGAGGATACCATTTTCTTATTTCCGAATATCATGATTTTCGAATCGCATTCCAGGATAACATTAACGATAGGAACGTTTGCGAAGGGAAATAAAAACAAAAAGGAAATATGATTGAAACTTAAAAAGATAACTTTATTCAAAAAATGTAAAATGGTTAGATAGATGAATTATCTCCGAAGGACACACGGCGCACGACACACGACGGACATGGCTCTACCATTACTATTCAAACAGTCAAGTCGTTACTCTCTAAAAACGAATCAGTGGATGCCAAAGTCAACCTTCGTATGTCAATATATTGTAAAATTTTAAAATTTTTTTTATATTCCATATGCTTGCTCTACAAATACACGAGTTTTCTGTTCTCTTGTTAAGAAATCATTATCCCTGTAAGGCACCATGAGGTTGGTTTCCAAAGGATAGGCAGAATCACCTGCTAAATGGTAATCCACAGGTATCGTAGTTTTTATTGGGTGCATGCCGCGTTGGTGCTGTTATGATTTTGTGGTACTGTTCTTCAAAACAAATTATGTTTTTTTAAATAAATCCAACGCAATCAAGTACAGATTAAGTTATTTACACTAAAAATACGTATAATAGTGTAAATTCTACAAAATTTTTTAAAATTTTAAAAATCTCACGTGAGATTGAGGGGGGAGTGGGTCGAGCCAAATCTCACGGCATCTCACCAAGGGGTGGGGGGTCGAAAAATCGCCAAAATCACCTCACGTAATTTATGGATGCCCCCCTAAGCGGCTTTTTCGATGAGCTCGCTGGATGCGCCCATTGACCAGATCTCCATGATGATTCGTTACCTGTGATAAAACCGAGTTTTTAGAAGAGAGGGGCAAAACGACAAGAGGAGTGTGTTGTTATTTTTTCAACAAAAATGCTCGGCGTGAAAACTAACACACATGCACAACGTGCTTTCTTACTTCTAATCTTCTTCTTTCTTTGCTCGGAAATTTACATACACTTTCATATCTCCTTGTAAAGACAAGAAAGTTACGCATGGTGAACTCCCTGCCGTGTAGACCGAGAGTAAGGCGGAAAACTGATTTTACCACATGTAACAAAAATACTCCTGGAGATATACGGATTGCTTGTAAGTATTCCTTGTTATTCACTTCTTACAAATGCTATATTTGGCTATCTTCTACGCAATAACGAAATTATTTCACTAAAAACTACAAGTTTGCAAAAATTAAAATTAAATATCCACATCCCAGCCTCGCAATAATATATGACTTGTGTCAAAATACAACTTCAAGTTTAGGTAAACTTTAAAATTTATGTAAATACCTTTGAACAACCACAGCGGAAATGCGATATAATTTTGTGTGTATCCTTTTTGACCCATGTCAAATGTCCTATCTCAAACCCTGAAAATTTCATAGAACAGTATTTTCATGCTTAATCCCATTTATTGATTTTACTATAATCTCCTACTTACTTTTACACTTTTAAAAGGTTAACTATATCGTCCGAATCAATTAGGTAAAATTAAAGAAAATGAAAATGGGATAAACTTTTAATTAAAGCAGCGAACAGAACAGAAAAGGGGCGATTTTCATCGAATAAACTTTACAATTCAAGGATAGACACTGTCTTTAGTTCTGAGAAAGGGTTGAATTTCATTATTTTAGTGTCCATAGCAGGGGGTTCTGCATAAGAAGACCTTGGATTATCTTTGCAAAGATCGCCAAGACTTTAATATGCATTTTCTTATTATATGCAAGCAGAGTGGAAGTTTTTTTGATTGCATATGCAAATTGTGGGACTTCGCGTCAGCATGAAATTGTATATAGAATGAAACAAGAAAATTTTTCGCTTGCACTTTAAACAAGATCTAAAAAAGTCAAAACTCTCTAAATCTGTTTGGTTTATCCACTGTTGCTATTTGTGATAATCCCTTAGCAAATATCTCAGTTACAGTCGCCCCCCTCATAACGAATTGCTCATCCAATCCAATCTTTTTTTTTCGTCCTGTATCCGAAATGATATCTTTCCCGGGGTCTCTAGTTGCTTAAATGTAATTCACTTACTCTAGTTACCAAACAATTCTTTTACCCAAGTAAACTCTAGTCTCTTTCTTGTGATGAGAATGATGCTTGACCTAAATTTGACTGTATAGGAGGGAAATATATATCTGGAAAGAAAGGACAAGAAAGAAACCCAAGGCAAAGGGGAAAAAATGAATGTCCTTTTGGGAGGGAAGATGTTAACATGTCCCGTCTTCCAGCATCAGCAATTATCATTTATCGCTGAAGCGAAGAAAGGATGCTGTTCATTTCCTTCCTCTTGAGGAATATTCCCTCACCCACAAGCGATTCAACGAGCCACAAAAGTGTTATGAAAGTAAAAAAAATGGCGAAGGAGGAGAAAAAAAATTTATAGTCTTGTCCCTCGTGGCTTTCTATTACGTTTAATGCCTTTTTCCCTTTGGTTTTTTCTCGCAGTTATATCCAACCACCTACAATTTTCCTCTAGCAACCTTTCAAGGAGAGGTCACAGGACTCACAGGGAAGCACTTTGAAAGGGATGATAACATTCCGCCAGTAGTTTTTGATGTAATTAAAGGAAGCCAAGTGGAATCATTGATGATGAACGGCAGAATGGTTGTATATGGACTGAAGGATACTGATGGTCGGGGATTTTGGATGAATGAAGTGATATTTTTTTCGCTCATTCCTTTCCTTATCGAATTTAAGTTGAGAAATTCTGTTTTGTAAGGATCTGAAAGGAGGTTTCTTAAATATATATATTTTTTTTTGGTTTATTCCATGTTTATAAGGATTTTTTCGCGTTTTAATAGAATTATCGCATATTTTGAACAAAAAATTGCTAGCTCATTACTGGTGCAGGAGTTGATTTCTTTTAATAGTTAAGGAGCGTATTTGTAAATAACGAAGTTACTAAGAGGGTATACAAAGAAACCACGAACTTTATTCATCTCCCATGGTAATTTAGTCTCCCATTAAGATTTTATGCTTCAAAATCTATTATAGCTTAAAATTTAAATGCAATCTTCCTGATTTTTTAAATAATTCAATTGAACTGAATAATGTTTTATTAAAGACTATTTTTAAATCATTGACAATCATCTTATGCCGGCTCCAGACTCACGCCGTGAATTCACGTAGAGAATTAACGGCGTGAACCCCGCGCGACGCGAACGTCTCTCGACACTCGCAGTGTTCACAGTCGTGTTCACGCACTTGTACGAAATGGACGAAACGACGGTTGCAGCAGCTTCAACTCTATGTGCACTGGCATACATATTAAATGTACAAAGGAATGTAAAAAACAATGGAGAAAAAGGAGATGGTGGATGACGAGTATACGCCAGCCCCTGAAAGCATGGAATTCTTAACCATCTTTTTATATTTCCTATATCTAGATAATGAATCATCCGCTACTGGAACCTCCATCTGAACACTAATACGGACCCAAGCAACATTATTTTTATTTTTATCTTTAATGCCGGGTTTTCATCAGTAGACTTAGTGGTAGAGTATGCTGGGCGAATGCTAACTATCCTGTGAACTAGCCTAATGAAAACGTAAGTGGTAGTGTAAAGTACTTGCTTACCCGGGGTCTCCACGAGCAATTTTTGGCATTGGCAATCGTAAATTATTGTCATTGCCGGAAAATATTGACCGTGGAGACGCAGCAGCATGTTCGGCAATATTCCTCTAAAATATTACCAAAGCAATAATTGTCTATGTAATAAGTTCACGAATTTCTGAAATCAAGATGGCGGAAAATGAAAATAAACAAAAAGAACTATTGTTTTTCTGGGTTAAAGCCGATACATTAAATGGATGATATTTCTTATATGTATATTCTTCCATTTTAAAAACAACTAAAATTAGTATTTGTTTTTTTACTTTTGGTACTTTTCGCGAGTAAACGCATATTTTAAAAATAAAATTGCCGAGCAATGAAATTCCGGCTTAGATACGTTGACAAGCAATATTGTCAGTTACCATTGCTGTAAAAAATTCCCGTGGAGACCCGGGGTTATAGTAGAGTAGAGTGGGATAGCACCGTGGTAAAGTTACTCTACAACTTAAAAGTACGCCAGTTAGTCTAGCACTAACTCTACTAATGAAAACCCGGCTTAAATAATGGATGCTTAGCGTCCCATATTAGTGGCTCTCTTTGGTAATATTCCAGAAATTTAATTTCTAAGTCGTTATTCCACAATGTACTCTTTTTTAATAACTTCTATCAATTTGCTTTTCCACACACGCCTACTGCGACTTTCGGGTTTCTCGGCAGCGAGCCCGCGAAAAATCCACTCGAAACGGGGAACAAGGCGCGAACGGACACGAAACCCATAAATTGGCGGAAAACCATCCACACTCGCGTTCACGGGTGCTCGCGGGTGCTCATGGCGTGAGCCTGGAGCCGGCATTAGACTACAAAAAAAAATTTGTTTCAAAGAAAACCTAACTTCGGACGATCATTTCTCGCGATCGGGAGTTTTTTCCGCTGTGCGCCTATGGGCACTTTTTATCTACTCACCGAATGCTATAAGTGAGTAAAATTTCGGCCAATTTGACCGGGACCCATTTCCCATACAGATTCTGCGGGGTCCTTCATTTGAATTGAGCAAAGTAAATTTTTTCTAGGAAGTATTCAAAGAAATCTAATTATTTTCTATCTTACAGTATTCAAGGATTTCAATTGTAAATTTTAATAAATAATGAAAAATATAAAACAATGATTGAAAAATTACTTTTTGAAATCAATTTTTTTAAGTTTTTCGCGTTTCCTGGCAAATTTGTCCATAGTCATGTTAATTTTTTCTACACCATCTGAAACTAGACCTTTCAACAAAAAAAACACTTCGATTTTTTGAAAAAAATGTTTTTAGAACATGGGCATTTTCGGTTGAAAATGAGGTCTCTTTTTAGGTTTAAATTCAAAATAAAACGTAAAAATAAATATTTTAATTCAAAAAAATTACAGCGTGTTTGGGACATGTAAGTTTCCATAAAATTTCGTGAAAAACATTTTTTTTAAGGGAGATAAAAATCAAAAGCAAAAACACTAGTTTTTTCGATTTTTCTCGGAAATTTAAGGTTATGTGAAAAAATGGTTTGTACAAAAGTTGCAGATCTTTTTATTACCTACAACTTCTATATTTAACTTTTTTCGATCGGAGGTCTAATTTCGCTGAAAATCGTAAAAAACCCTTTTGACCCCTTAAAGTTACCCCTATTTCACCCTCGTAACTGTAACTGTCGGGGTAGGGTGTGCCGGGGCACGAAGAAGGGAAATTGCCATAAAGGCCAAAGACTACCATTACAAAAAACTTGGGGAAGGGGACTCAAAAAGAAGGGTGACTCGGACGGTTCGACCGTCGGGGGAAGTGTCGCGAATTTATGCATCCAATGCACCGGTTGCAGGCACGACTAGCGGTGCTCTAGCTAGCTCGTCAGATGGGGTGGGGTTCGCGGTGCTTGGATGCCTGAGGGGGTGACAGTTATACTGTTAAATCGCTCGTGCCTATGCAACAACAAAACTAAAGGGGGCGACGAGGGGGTGGAACAACGTCCAGGGCCAACGAGAGGGGCAAAAAGGGGGAAGAAAAGAGAGAAAGGGTGGTCGCTGGTCACCAGGTCATCACTAGGGGACTACATAATGTCAAACAATATAAAAGTTGTGAGTGGGCGGCACTTACCTTGGTTATGGGCCTCCTTCATCCGGGGTCACAGCTACAGGGGTTCCTACTCCATTTTCATCGTTTATTTCATCTTATTTAGTTAGTTCGGTAATTATGCGTTATGATTTATCTTATTTAGTTAGCTCGTTATCTACCCGGTATTATTTATTTTATCTAGTTAGTTCGTTATTTGTTCATTATTATTTACCGTATTTAGTTCGTACGTTATTTATTCATTATGATTTACCTTATTTAGTTAGTTCGTTAATTATTTGTTTATGTATATAATTTCATTCAATTTATTCAGTGTGTAGTGGTTTGTTACTAATTTATTCGATACTTTATTCAATTATAGGTTTTTTTTTGTTGTTCGTTATTAGTTACTTTTAGTATGTAATTATTTATTCAATTATGGATACGTGGTTAGTTAATGTTTCAAGATTCAATTAGTTATTATTCTATTCCATTTTACATATTCAGCTATTCATGATCAGTTACTACTATTCAGCTATTCATGATCAGTTACTACTATTCAGTTATTCATGATCAGTTACTACTATTCAGCTATTCATGATCAGTTACTACTAGTATATGATTATTTATTCGATTATTGGTATATATATGTTTAGGCTAATGCTTTATGACTTAATTAATTAATAAGTTATTCCGTTCTACGTATTCAGTATGTAGTGATTTGTTACTAATTTATTCGATATTTTATTCAATTATAGGTCTTAGGTTGGTCGTTATTAGTTACTTTTAGTATGTAATTATTTATTCAAATATGGATATGTGGTTAGTTAATGTTTCATGATTCATTTCAATGTCTATAATAAACCACCTCCCTTTGTGCATCTAAGCGCGATTGATTGGTAATTAGCCACACAATGTCTTCTCGTTTAGTGTCCACACCCGATAAGAGGTTCACGTTCTACGGTAGATTGCTCCGAAGAACCAGCAATCTTGGTTTGGGAAAAGTTCATATATTAATCGCAAAGAAGGACGACCTACTGTTCAGAAAAAAAAAACCGGTAGAGTATTCGTAATCAAATTATTACTGTGTTTAACAGAGACGATACGCAGTATAATGCCCATAAGGGGTTATGACTATGTGCAAGGAAACTTGGAGAATTTAAAAAAAATTCCCAGCGGAACATTCAAAGAGAGAATTCGCGATTTTATGTTCAGAAAAAAATTTTGATATAATGTACAAGAAAGAATCCATCGAATGTTCACAAAAACCACCGTATCTTTAACGCACCGTTACGTAAGCGACATCGGCGCGTTTTTATCATGCCTCTTCCGAAACCACTACCACCGCGCGGACGTCTCGGATAAGAAACGTTTTCCTCTCTCTTTAGTTTCCACACACACAAAAAAAATACAAAATTCTGAGTACTTTAAGGATGACACTTAGCTTTTTATGGGTGCTCTTTAAATATCCGGGCTCGGTGATACCCGGCTCTCTGCTTCCTAGATTGCGCCAAAATGCGTCCACGGCCAGCCAAATTCTCAACCCCACACTTCGCAAGATTAGCACTTTTCAACAGGTAATCACCCG
Source organism: Thereva nobilitata (assembly GCA_963855945.1). Classification (NCBI taxonomy): domain Eukaryota; kingdom Metazoa; phylum Arthropoda; class Insecta; order Diptera; family Therevidae; genus Thereva; species Thereva nobilitata. The sequence goes on along the minus strand of OY979696.1, from coordinate 113,369,318 downwards.
GCTTCTTAGCGATCACAGAACCGTGCTACCTTCAGAAGAAAGATAGCCCGCAATTTGTCTCGCGTTTTCACCAATAAGAACCTCACTTTAATCTCGTTAAACTAAAACTTCAAATACCAAAAATCCGGCTCAAAGAAAACTCAGAACAAAAAATATCCACGATTTTTCTTAAAGAACGTTTCTCAATTTCCGCCTTTTGTCCCAAAAGGGAGCTTCTAAGCCCAACTCAAAACAATAAAAAGAAACTCAAAAAAAACTCCCCAAAAATTTGGGCGCGTGGTTAGCCAAGGTAAGGTTCAAGATCCGAAAAAAAAGCACCGACACAGGATTGCTCTTTACTCGATCGCCGATAGCTGGTTACTCCCTTTTCCTAGTCTCGTGATCAGCATGGGAACCGACGAAGAGGAAAAAAAAATCTGCCTAGAGCAGAACTGGGCATAAAATTTCGTCGCATCTTGCAGCGCGCGCTCTGCTTCTTTCCCCGCACTCTCCGATGCTACGTTGCCAGTTTTGCTTTTTCCTTTTGTTTATTTTTTTTTTTCAGATAGACAAAATTAAGTAAATGCCGTTTTGTAGTAAAATTTCTTTCTTTTGTCCTATACATATAGGTAATAATTCAAGGGCAGTAAAACATTTTCAATTTTTTTGGAGATTGGGAGTTTTATGCAATATGTTATTGTTTAATCTTGTTTTTAGGTCGTTTCCAGGGAAGAAAAATTTTATAATTTATATTTAGGGTGCGTGGATGGCTTAAGTCTCATAGGGCGTCCGTTACAACGCGCGCCATTTCGAATCCGCCCGGCGAGAGGTGGCGCGAAAAAAAAACAAACGGCGGCCTTGTTTGATCACTAGCCCAACGTGTGGCTCGACTACGCCCTGAAATTAGCAGTCTCATGCTTTACTGACTGAGCTAGCCGGGCTGTACCAAGGTAATGGAAAAGGCCGCTCGCGCGCGCAAACATTGATACTTCGGTTTTTGACATGCCTGAAATTACTGGGTTATTGGCGCTATTTGGCATTGATTTCCAATGACCGCCATCGTGTACTCTTTGGTGTTATATGTTCTAAGACAATCTCTGCTTTCCCTTGTGTTTTTACTGGCATATCTCAACTTTAACGACAATCGTCTCGTCCTCAGCCATTTTTCGATAAAAAGTGGGTTACACCATGCGTCCCCTGCTGCTTCCTTTCCCTGCGGATCCTGGTCCAGCTGGGACTAAGCTAGGTTCTCGTATCCATTTCCAAAAATCTTAGGCGGACGTCTTATAGGGTCGTCAGGGCCTGATGAGATCCTATTGCCTATATGTTGCCGAACATGAGCAGGAAGCAGAGGTTGTCTTCACGAATTTTGTTAAGTTTAGCCTGTATTACATCTGCGCACGAGAGCGGTCTCCTCCTTACCGGCAACCTAGGCGTCTCGGTAGTGTCTTTCTATAAACGTGAGTCCCCTCTATGTGTATTGGGGTTGGCCTGGCAACCCCTGAAGTTACTAACATGAAAGCTTGGCTCCAGACAGCCAAGTATAACAAGCAGGTGTACCATCCGCTGGGGAAGCTACCCAAGCGGACCTCGATGGGTACCCTATTAATAACCGGTTAGGCCGGCGAGATGCCTTATTAGGGCTACTCGGAGTCACCTTCGCTTCCAATAGTTATACTAGGACGTGTCTTGGACCTGATTGCTCCACGGAGTGACTTCGCGTGTTCGTCGAGAAGGTCGAGGCAATTCCACATTGTCCCGACGAGTCCCTCTGAGCGCGAAGTCTCTCTTCCGGAAGATATCTCGTGCCCCAAGGACTCAGTCCGCCGACTAAACCACATAGTCGCCGTCTGGGACCCTTGGTCCACGAGGTCATCTTCCGCTACGCAGGCTGTCAGGCCTTGAGATCTTTGGCGTGAAAAATGCCGATCGGCTTTCCTTTCAAGTCCTCTAATTCATAACGCCCACTCCCAAGCTTTCGCCTCACGCGAGCCTTCATAAATTTATCCGCCAGTTTAGCGCTAAACCGGTCGATCTTGTTACTTACGGGGAAGGTACGTCGATAAACTACCTGGCCGGGCGAGAACTCGACAGCTCTGCAGCGCAGATTGTAGTGTTTCTCATGTCTCGTGTGAGCCGCGGCCAGGTGTTGCTCTATTTTGTCCCGCCGGGCCTGCCATCGATCTACGGCCGGCGACACCGTTATATCTCCCTCTTGTAGGACACCTAAGGCCTTCAGTACTGGGTAAGCGGATCCATGCAGGATCATGGGGCACCCGAACAGGGCCTGGTACGGGGAGGTGTTAATGGACGTGTGGTGTGCACTCCGTAGGGCACATTCGATTGCAGACAGGTGTAGGTCCCAATCCCGGTGATCTTCTTTCAGATACGCTCGGATAGCAGCTAAGACGGAACGGTTCACTCGCTCGGAAGCGTTGGCTTGGGGGGAATAGACAGCGGTGAGTTGGTGTTTGACGCCGTAATCGGACAACAGTTTCGTGAATTCTTTGGAAGTGAAATGACTTCCATTATCAGAGAATATTGCCTCGGGGACACCGAAGGCATGGAAGATTCGATGTTCAAGGAAATTCACGGCGGCTTTGGATGTTTCGCCAGCTACTGGGTGGAGAAAAGAGAATTTGGAAAACGCGTCTAGCACTACCAACACAGCAGTGTGGCCTTTCTTAGTCCTAGGGTAAGGGCCCATATAATCGATGTATAAGAGTTGAAAAGGTCGGCACACATCCATGGCTTTGCCCATAGGGGGCCGAAGGGTTGTGTTTGGAGCTTTTGTTTCCTTACATACTTCACAGCTCGCTATATATTTTCTGACTTGGCTAGTCATACCGGGCCAATAATATTTTTCCCGAAGGCGTGCAAGGGTTTTGTGAATACCGCCATGGGAAGTTTGAGGGGGCTCATGAGCGGACTGGATCAAGGGAGCGGTCAATTCTGCAGGGATCCACAATTTCCAAATCAGATCGTCCGTCTCGGGGTCGCCAGTTCGTGGGGCCGAACGGTGGAACACATAACCATCCGAAACCTGAAGGTCAGGTAACTGCCCGGCATCTTTGCTGACTTTGTCAACAAGATGCTGGTAGTCCGCTGACCTGAAGGCTGGAGACGTTAGGTCCACGTCACGACAGAAGGACACTTCATCGACACAGTCGACTCGTGACAGTGCGTCCGGAACCACATTCTGACTACCCTTGCGGTGCTCGATAGAAAATTGGAAGCCCTGCAGCTTTAGGCTCCACCGCGCTAGCCGGCCGTTTAAGTCGGTCTGGCTCATGAGCCACTTCAAGCTGGCATGGTCAGTAATTATTGTAAAAGGCTGTCCTTCCACATACGCCCGGAACTTTTTAACGCTCAGCACCGCTGCGTAACACTCTAGTTCTGTGATGGAATAATTACGCTGGGCGCTGTTCAGCTTCTTAGAGAAAAATGCGATGGGATGTTCTTCATCGCCCTGTCTTTGGAAGAGGACGCTTCCTACCCCCGTTTTGCTGGCGTCACATTGGATGTAGAAGGGGCGGGTGAAGTCTGGAGTGACCAGTAAAGGAGCAGACATCATTGACTTCTTAAGTTCCATGAAGGCTTGGTGGGCCTCGTCGGACCAAACAAATTTGCCGCCTTTTAGGCAGTCCGTGATGGGAGAGGCGATACTTGCATAGTTACCTATGAAGCGCCTATACCACCCCGTCATACCTAAGAAGCGTCGCACCTGTTTGGTCGACTTGGGAACTGGGAAGTCCCTAATGGCTGCCACCTTGTCGGGATCAGTTTTCAGGGACCCATCGCCAATGATGAACCCCAGATACTTCACCTCCCGGACGCAAAATCGGCTCTTTGACAGGTTTACTGTCAGCCCGGAGCGACGAAGGCAGTCGGCGACCTTTTCCAGCAGTTGAAGGTGGGTCTCAAAGTCTGGTGACACCACCAATAAATCGTCCAGATAGACGAACACATTTTCTCTAAGTGAGCCCGGTATCGCCTTATCCATCAAGCGACACATGCGTTGCGGAGCGTTACAAAGCCCGAACGGCATCACTGTAAATTGATACAGCGGTCTTCCTGGGACGGTGAAGGCAGTTTTTTCCCTGGACTTTTCCTCCAATGGGATTTGCCAAAAGGCATCTTTCAAGTCGATTGCGGAAATGAACTTAGTGTCCTGCAATCGCCCCAGGAGACCGTCTATATGAGGCAGTGGGTAGGCATCCTTTATGGTTACGGTATTTACCTTGCGGGAGTCCAAGCAGAGGCGGACCTTTCCAGGCTTACGCACCAGGACCACGGGTGAGTTCCATGGACTGTTGGACTCTTCGATCACACCTAAACTCAACATGCGATCGATTTCCTCATACATGAGGGCCTGAATGGCGGGAGAAACAGGATAGTGCCTCTGCTTGATGGGCACCGCCTCGCCAGTGTCGATCACGTGTTGTTCCAGGTGTGTTCGACCAAGTCCACAGGTGTCGAACGACGGGAATCGCGCGCGGACCTGGTTCAGTCGCTCCTGTTGGGACTCCTCAAGGATATGGCAGTCGGGATCAGGTTGTGGGGTATGATGGAGTTCCCCAATTATGTGTGGAGCCAATTTAAAGGCCCTCCAAAAATCGACGCCGAGGTAAAGATTCTGAGACAAGTCCGGTACTACATATAGTGTCATAGTCATAGTTTTCGATCCATAAGTTACTGGGACGGTGATGAAACCACTAACATTCTTAGACGTACCGTCAGCTACTTGGACATCGGCGCGCAGGCGATGTAGCTTAATGGCCGGGTTGTCCTGGAGGAACGACTCTGCCCCTCTACCCAGGCAGCTAATGCTGGCGCCGGTGTCCAACAGGCCTGTTAGTTTGGTACCTTGGATCCGCACGTTGACGAAAGGTCGATCATCTCCGTTCTCATGTAACATGGCGGCGACAATCTTCTGTGTATGTGCCCTCTTCTCTAGGGCCCATGACCGTATGCGCGGGGCTTTGCGAGTTGGTGGCAGTTCGGCAGAATCATTAAAGATTCGCTTACGAACTCGATGATAGTTGGCCCATCGCTGCATAAAAGAGGCTCTGGCCTGTGGAGAAGGGAAGTCTGGCAGGGATTCCATTATCGACAGGTCAGAGACGTCGGACATGCTTGTTGACAAATCAAGTGTAAAAGGGGGACTTTCAGATACTAGGTCGGGCGCGGACCTCCCCGGGGCCTCGCACCCTGGTTCCGGTTTCCCGAACAGATTGGGCAAGAAGTGGTGTAGACTTCGGGGCGCCCACATCTGTAGCAAAAGATTTTACGATGTGGGGAAGGGCAATCAGAGAACGAATGTCCTTCCTGCTGGCAGTTCCAGCAAGTGACTGGGCGGCGCGGAGTTGCGTCGGCCCTCACCTCGTCTACAGTAGGTGATGGTGGGTCAGGGGCGTAGTTGGGATAGGGCAAGGTCGGTTGCTGTGAGTGTACGTCGTTCAACTCATGTACTCGATGGGAATGGCGATTCTCCTCCCTCTTGGCTTTTTGCCATCTCTCAACGCGGATGCACGCTTCGCGAAGTTGGCGCATATTGTCATAGGTGGATCCTATAATGGCTGAACCCAGGGTACTGTTCAGGTTTTCCATGACAAGGTGTACCAACTCCGCGGAGGACATTTGGCGCGAGAGGCGGTTTGCCAAGGCTAGTATTTTCGCGGCGTAATCGTCGAACGATTGGTTAAGCTGTTTCGTCTCCAGCATTTCCTTAATGATTTGATGGTCGGTCTGCCTTCCTCCGAACTGTTCCAACAAGCCAGACTTGAAATCCACCCACAAGGGATTGGACTGCTGTCGGCGGAACTGAGTCCAGTACCAGTCCTCAGCGGGTCCTGATAACAGGGCGGCCACATTCCGCACCAGCTCCCGTGACGATATGTCATCATCTCGAGCTCGGGTGTCGAGCCGATAGAGAAATTCCTCTGCCGAGGTTTCTCCCGGCCGACCCGTGAACTTGAGGTTCCAGTTCAAGACTGGCGACTTCTGTCTGTAGGTAGGGCCGGTATGTTCTGGGCGGTAAGGGGGGCGCTCTCCTATGCTGCTGGACCGCGGAGGAATGCCACTGGGCCCAGCCCCGGCCGATGTGTGAGGGTGAAGAAAATTGTACGCGGTATCATTCGGGGACGCTTCGGGGGGTCCTCGCTGTTTCAGCCTTTCAACTTCATGTTGCAAGGCTTCAACCTGCTCAGTCAGCGCTATCAACGCCGCGGCCCGTTCCAACTCGCCGTCCTCAGAACGAGAGTTATCATTGCCTTCGTCATCTTCGCCGTCGGCGACAAATTGCCCCTTATCGTTTCTTTTTTTAGGCATAGCACGAGTCAGGGTACGGTCTCGGGAATGTAGAGGCTATATAAGTTATCGCTCAGTCCGGTAGGAGGACCAGAGAAAAATTATGTTTTTTTTTTTTTTTTTTTTTTTTTTGTTTTACCTTTGAATAACTACTAATAATAAAAAATATTTTTGTTTTACTTAAGTTCAAAGAATTATTTTATCTCCCTCCCAGCAAACTCATCAAGTAAGCAGATCATCATTCGTCAACATAAACATAATAATTATGCAACTTAGAAGACAAATAATAATAATAATTAAGACAAAAAAAAAATAACAAAAAAATACTGTTCTCAATCAGTATATAAATTATTATAATAATTGCGAGTTGTACACAACATAACTAAACTGAATTTCAGTCCTTAAATAGAACTAATTTAATTGAAAAAAAGTTGTATTAAAATATATTTTAATAAAACAAACGCTGGTATTTATAGTTTATAGTTTTTATCTTTTTTTTTTTTTTTTGTGAGTGTGGCCCCAGGGAGAGGATGTCCTCCCCAAGGCTATGGTGGCTGATGGCGCCGATGACAGCCAGCCTGAACTCAGGACTGAGTGGCATCCGCGTCATCAGAAGCACCAAGTGCCTCCACTTGCGGGATCGATGATGAGGGTGGTGCCAGGCTAATGTCTAGCACCATCTTCATCAAGGAATCCCAATTGTCTGACATCCGGCAACCCCAAAGCGATGACCGGATCCCAGTGACCAGCAAAAGAAGAAAGGGTGAAAGAAGGGATAGAAGCCTCCGTTGAGTACTAAAAGAGACCGCTCTGACACCCAGCCACAACTGGTCAGCAACTCTGCTGAGACACAGGAAGGTGAAATGTCAGAACGGTCAAACAGCCGGGGGCGGGTGCATATCAGGACGTCGAGCCTGTCGCAGCGCCAGGCGATAGAACGCCTGTTAGCCTTGACGGGACAGGTCCGACGTCCAGGCGTACATCCGCCCATACTACAAAAGGTAAGAAAAAAATTGAAGGTTGATGTTCACTGTCAGTGAAGGCTCGCACAGTGCCAGGCGGTATTACGCCTGTTAGCCAGACTTTGAGCCTCACTGACAGGAACTGCAAATAAGATAGGGAGGCTACCGCAGAAGAAATCGAAAGATGAAGTGGTTGAAGAAGAAGAAAGATAGGAAAGTGGAAGAAAACAGAGATGATGAGGGCTAGAGTACCGCGGTAGGTACTTTTCGCCCATTAACCAGAAGCCGGAGGGACTTGGACGGAGACGGAGAACTGCTAAGCAAAAGAAGTCCACTCCTGGCTCCTCTCGTTGGCCTGAGCCACAAAATTTAAAAGATAAACTACAATAAACAAAAAAATCTAATATGAAACATAGCTCGGCAGTGGAAAAGTGACTAATAAAAAAACAGACTTTCCGAGCTATGGTACCGAGACCAGAGAATCAAAACAACGTTATAATTCACTAGCCTTCGTTGGGCGCCATTTGTAACTGTCGGGGTAGGGTGTGCCGGGGCACGAAGAAGGGAAATTGCCATAAAGGCCAAAGACTACCATTACAAAAAACTTGGGGAAGGGGACTCAAAAAGAAGGGTGACTCGGACGGTTCGACCGTCGGGGGAAGTGTCGCGAATTTATGCATCCAATGCACCGGTTGCAGGCACGACTAGCGGTGCTCTAGCTAGCTCGTCAGATGGGGTGGGGTTCGCGGTGCTTGGATGCCTGAGGGGGTGACAGTTATACTGTTAAATCGCTCGTGCCTATGCAACAACAAAACTAAAGGGGGCGACGAGGGGGTGGAACAACGTCCAGGGCCAACGAGAGGGGCAAAAAGGGGGAAGAAAAGAGAGAAAGGGTGGTCGCTGGTCACCAGGTCATCACTAGGGGACTACATAATGTCAAACAATATAAAAGTTGTGAGTGGGCGGCACTTACCTTGGTTATGGGCCTCCTTCATCCGGGGTCACAGCTACAGGGGTTCCTACTCCATTTTCATCGTTTATTTCATCTTATTTAGTTAGTTCGGTAATTATGCGTTATGATTTATCTTATTTAGTTAGCTCGTTATCTACCCGGTATTATTTATTTTATCTAGTTAGTTCGTTATTTGTTCATTATTATTTACCGTATTTAGTTCGTACGTTATTTATTCATTATGATTTACCTTATTTAGTTAGTTCGTTAATTATTTGTTTATGTATATAATTTCATTCAATTTATTCAGTGTGTAGTGGTTTGTTACTAATTTATTCGATACTTTATTCAATTATAGGTTTTTTTTTGTTGTTCGTTATTAGTTACTTTTAGTATGTAATTATTTATTCAATTATGGATACGTGGTTAGTTAATGTTTCAAGATTCAATTAGTTATTATTCTATTCCATTTTACATATTCAGCTATTCATGATCAGTTACTACTATTCAGCTATTCATGATCAGTTACTACTATTCAGTTATTCATGATCAGTTACTACTATTCAGCTATTCATGATCAGTTACTACTAGTATATGATTATTTATTCGATTATTGGTATATATATGTTTAGGCTAATGCTTTATGACTTAATTAATTAATAAGTTATTCCGTTCTACGTATTCAGTATGTAGTGATTTGTTACTAATTTATTCGATATTTTATTCAATTATAGGTCTTAGGTTGGTCGTTATTAGTTACTTTTAGTATGTAATTATTTATTCAAATATGGATATGTGGTTAGTTAATGTTTCATGATTCATTTCAATGTCTATAATAAACCACCTCCCTTTGTGCATCTAAGCGCGATTGATTGGTAATTAGCCACACAATGTCTTCTCGTTTAGTGTCCACACCCGATAAGAGGTTCACGTTCTACGGTAGATTGCTCCGAAGAACCAGCAATCTTGGTTTGGGAAAAGTTCATATATTAATCGCAAAGAAGGACGACCTACTGTTCAGAAAAAAAAAACCGGTAGAGTATTCGTAATCAAATTATTACTGTGTTTAACAGAGACGATACGCAGTATAATGCCCATAAGGGGTTATGACTATGTGCAAGGAAACTTGGAGAATTTAAAAAAAATTCCCAGCGGAACATTCAAAGAGAGAATTCGCGATTTTATGTTCAGAAAAAAATTTTGATATAATGTACAAGAAAGAATCCATCGAATGTTCACAAAAACCACCGTATCTTTAACGCACCGTTACGTAAGCGACATCGGCGCGTTTTTATCATGCCTCTTCCGAAACCACTACCACCGCGCGGACGTCTCGGATAAGAAACGTTTTCCTCTCTCTTTAGTTTCCACACACACAAAAAAAATACAAAATTCTGAGTACTTTAAGGATGACACTTAGCTTTTTATGGGTGCTCTTTAAATATCCGGGCTCGGTGATACCCGGCTCTCTGCTTCCTAGATTGCGCCAAAATGCGTCCACGGCCAGCCAAATTCTCAACCCCACACTTCGCAAGATTAGCACTTTTCAACAGGTAATCACCCGGCTTCTTAGCGATCACAGAACCGTGCTACCTTCAGAAGAAAGATAGCCCGCAATTTGTCTCGCGTTTTCACCAATAAGAACCTCACTTTAATCTCGTTAAACTAAAACTTCAAATACCAAAAATCCGGCTCAAAGAAAACTCAGAACAAAAAATATCCACGATTTTTCTTAAAGAACGTTTCTCAATTTCCGCCTTTTGTCCCAAAAGGGAGCTTCTAAGCCCAACTCAAAACAATAAAAAGAAACTCAAAAAAAACTCCCCAAAAATTTGGGCGCGTGGTTAGCCAAGGTAAGGTTCAAGATCCGAAAAAAAAGCACCGACACAGGATTGCTCTTTACTCGATCGCCGATAGCTGGTTACTCCCTTTTCCTAGTCTCGTGATCAGCATGGGAACCGACGAAGAGGAAAAAAAAATCTGCCTAGAGCAGAACTGGGCATAAAATTTCGTCGCATCTTGCAGCGCGCGCTCTGCTTCTTTCCCCGCACTCTCCGATGCTACGTTGCCAGTTTTGCTTTTTCCTTTTGTTTATTTTTTTTTTTCAGATAGACAAAATTAAGTAAATGCCGTTTTGTAGTAAAATTTCTTTCTTTTGTCCTATACATATAGGTAATAATTCAAGGGCAGTAAAACATTTTCAATTTTTTTGGAGATTGGGAGTTTTATGCAATATGTTATTGTTTAATCTTGTTTTTAGGTCGTTTCCAGGTAAGAAAAATTTTATAATTTATATTTAGGGTGCGTGGATGGCTTAAGTCTCATAGGGCGTCCGTTACATAACTCAGATCGACTTCAATTTATTTTTCTGGTTGGCTGCGCTATATTTCCTTCACTTTCCAACATTTGTCATGCTGTTAATAATTTTTTTGTTTCCAAAAATGTTTGCACTGGTCTAATTAATGTGTCGCGGGGACGGGTCTGTGTGAAGGAAAATTAAATTCTATTGGTTGCCTATCGATAGGAGTTAATTTACTATGATGGTGATAAAATATATATTTTGTTGCCTATCGATAGGCAATTAATCGAATTTCGTGAGCAAAATAGTTTTTTTCATTTTTCCGGCCATCTTTTCTCATGTTTCCAATGAAGTAGCAAAGTGCGCACAAAACACAACTATTAGCACAACTCTTCCAGAACATTTTGAGCCGAAAAACATTTCTGTAGTTGTTGTTGGCTATGAGTTAATCGAATTCGACAACAAAGGTATTTTTTTCGAAAAAACCGTATTTTGCAAATATTATTTATTATTTTGCAAATTTACAAAAACGTTTTTATTGCACTCTCCAAGGGCTACACTTTCCATGAGTTTCATTACAAAATGTTTTTTTTGGTTTAAATATGAGCATTTAAAAAAAACGTGATTTTTAGCGGTTTTTTTGCAATTACTCCTTTATTTGTTTATGTATTGACATCAAACTGGTGTCATTTTATTAGTGTGAAGAAGATCTACAAACTTTATTTAAACCTTTTTTTGTACAATGTGTAGTTTTTTTTAAAACGCGGAAATCTGTTTTTGGCCCCCATTTGACGCCTACGAGTGCCAAAAGTATTTCATCGAATTCCACGGAATTTTTCCTATTTTACACATATTTTACTTTTCGGATGACTCGGTTGGCATAAAAACGAGGTTTTTTCGATAAGTTGACTGGCCTACATGGCCATCTTTGGTTTGCACACCCCGTTTTAAACCAATTATTATGTTGGTGTCCCGCACTTCGAATTTTTTGACGAAAAGTTGATATTTGACTCATAAGAAATGTGCCCTTATTTGCTTTCAAATCGTTTCTCGAGCTTCTTCCGAGATTTTGAAATTTGAAAAAAAAGCGCGATGTTTAGGGAAAAAAACTCCGTTTGTGACTAATACCTCTTAAACGGTAAGTGTTATCATACTATATTTGCAGAGTTTGTAGGTTATGCGATTATCTACCAAAAGAGATAATATCTTATAATAATAATATTATACATTTTCCCGTACGAGTTGCCATTCATGAGGTATCGCCGTTTTAAAGATTTAAAATACTCATATGCACTCATTCGCGACGACATGTATAAGGTCATCAGACGCTCAATAAATCTTTTGTTGGACTATGTGGGTAATATTTTCAGGGGTGGTGATTCCTGGATGTATTTGGAGAAAAAATTGTTCTAGAGAGGGGGGCTACCCCCACTATCCACTAAAATACAAGGTGTTTACGAAAAAAAAATTTAATGTTTTTAAAATTTACTTAAACCTCAATTACTCCCAGACTAATTATGGTAAAGCAACAAAATTCGGCTAATCTTTTAGGTAAATGTGTATCCTTTTATTTGATATAAAGAACAAAAAGTTGAGTGACTCCGTTTAGAATATATGTAGGATTAAAGTATGGGCAAAATGGTGCTTATCAGCATTTTGCCCATACTTTAAACCTGTGGTTTCAAAATTTCAGAAGAAGCTCGAGAAACGAATCAACTTTTCGTCAAAAAATTCGAAGGACATCAACATAATAATTGGTTTAAAACGGGGTGTGCTTGAGAACCTATCAATTTTACATGCGTATGCAAGATTTCTTTACGCTTTCCTCGATGTTCGACTTCCAGTTGTTTTTTGGGACTAGGATTAGACCCGGAAATTTAACTGTGGAGGATGTAGTAAGGTTGTGCCCATTCAAACATGAAGTTGGAGGTTATTTACTATTTTTGCTTGTTATTTTTTGACTGTTTTTTGACGATTCCTCTAAATTTTGGTACAACTTCATTGTTTTCTTTCAGTTGTCTATGATGTTCTTTACTAGATACTTCTATTTCTAGATTATATAGATATTGGGAGTAAAAGTTCCTGTTCGTTAAAGCCATTGTATTTTGGTGCGATTCTAGATATTAACATGGTATTGTTATGATAATGCCTCTCTATAATCTTTGCCTACATAGCCGTTCGTTAATCAGAGAAAAGCCTTACATTCTGTTATCTATTCTGATGATAGTTTCAGTCATCATTGCACCGTGCCGTTAAAGTCCATTTCGATCAGCTGAGCCGCTGTGTAGAATAAATAAGACTTTCGTCACGTGTCTTTGCTTTTCCGATCAAGAGTATTTCTTAAATTTCCGGAATACCGTACAACTTGCAGTTTCCATGTGCTATTCCATTGAAAGCAATATATTTTGTCACCTTACCAAGTAAATAAATATCATTGAAATTTTGAATTTAATTGACCGAAATTGACGTCCTTTGTTTTATTATTTGTACTATGGACAAACTAATTATCCACCTTCATCTAGTAACGGCTCGCACATCATTCATGTAAATTTGACACTCGAAGAGTCGATATTTCGCAAAATTCGTATAGTATGCAACTAATGAACTAATCAAGTATGAAAACCACCGGCAGAGCAATTAACTGCACTCTAGGTAAGTTCAATTCATCAAAATCAGATAAAATTCGTTGAAAAGATTGATGAACTTAACCCCTTTAACACATATTATCAAACAGTTGCGGTAGTAACGGTTTGATGAGAGGCGGGAAGGGGGTCGAGGATACTCCGAAACCGGGCTGCAAGCACCATGAAACTTGTTATATCATTCTGGTTGATGGTGACGGACTCACAAAGGCAAAGGATCAAATTGTAATTTTATGCTTGTCACTTGAATTGGGGTCAAATTTGAAGTTTTTTTTAGTGGTTTTGAAATATGTATATCTCTTTTTTGAGACTTCGCTTTTGTGCATGGTATTGAGGGTTTTTAAATTCATTAATATTTTAATTAATTAAGTTTTTCGCGGACACTTTATTTTACTCGGTCTTAGCTTAAGTAGCAGTCTCCAATTTAATGGGATTTCTGCCTATCCTACACGATCGTCGTTGCGTTTGTTCTCTCAGGTGCTCGTTTTCGGAGTTCGAAGGTTCTACTATCAGACTCTCGGCTTGGACTACCATCCTCAGTACTAATTCAAGCTTCCTCACTGCCACTGGGCTCCTGCCTTTTCCGAATTTTTCCACACCTAAAGGGCCCAATACACGAGCGCTCCATCCGACCACGCCACGCCAAAACAACAATTTGTATGCACTCGAAATTCCTAGTGCATACAAATTGTTGTTGTTTTAGCGTGGCGTGATCGAATGAAGCGCTCGTCTATTGAGCCCTTTAGATGTGAATGACCGTCTTCGTCTCATCCATTTTATTTCTCAAATCCTAAAATCTCCAGCAATTCCCTAAGAAAGCTAGTAAATGTGTTCGGCTTCAGTTAAAGCCTTTGATATCAAGCTAGATGTTTCATGCCCATCATTTCGTCCGTACATCTCAGGCAGTCGACGACTCACTATGTCCAAATTGGAGAAGTTTACATTTGTAGCCACCGTGACCCTTCTAAAACAGCAGTTCATTCAAACAGTCGCTGTGATCCCTGTGATCAATCCATCTTTCCACATTATTTATTTTCCGAGTCTGTTGTCGGTTCTTCTGCAACTCATCCCAGTACTTACCGTTATTATATTTTATAATAGGACGATAAAATTTTGTTTTGTTGTGACTTTTTCTTTCATGGTTTTGACACTACTGTGTAGAGAATTGCAAAATTCATAATAATGATTCAAAAACAAAATTTCCCTAAAAATTCTCATACGTGGTATAAGAATGAGGGTATCGATATATTAGGATACTGGACTAGACTACCGCCTCAATTATCATCTTCACACTCACAAAGTTGAAGGTATTATATACATACATCGAGCACTATTTTTGTGGATAGTGGCTCTAGCTCCTACTCATCAATATTTTCATATTTTATTCCGTTTTACTACCAGCAACATTTTTAAGTGAAATACTAGAGCTCACACGTTAACACCTTTGCATATCCACATCATTTCATTCATAGTACAGACAAATTTATTGGTAAATTAATTGTTGCTCAGTGGACGAAAGATGTCAGTCACGATGATCTTCTTTCAGGAACGATTGCGGCTAGGATAGATCTATTTACCCGCTCTGAAGCATTGGGGTGAGGCGAATATACGGCTGTGCGCACCGTAATTATTCAACAGTTTCGCAAACTCCTTGGAGGTGAATTGCGGACCATTGTCAGAGAAGGGAGTTTCAGGAACTCCAAAAGTATGGAACACCGTTTGCTCCAGGAACATGACGGCAGCCTCAGTGGTTTCGCCGACCACTGGGTGGAGAAATATAAACTTGCTTGCTGAAGGCGTCGAGAACGACGAGTACTGAAGTGTGGCCTTTATTTGCACTGCGATACGGACTCCACATACAAGCGAAGATTGCGATACCTGGCGACGTAAGATGGAATACACATCTCTCAGAAAAACGTAAATTACGATTCATGAGTGATAAAGCTATAGGAAACACATTTTGGCTACTTTAGCGGTCGTATTCGAATCCCTAAAGCTTTAGACTCCACCTTGCCAATGTGCTGTTGAGCTCCTTCTGTCCTGTGCGCTACTTCAAGCTAAAATGATCAGTGGTGATCGTAAAAGCCTGACCCTCCACATATCCTCTAAACTTCTTTACACTCAGTACGGCTGCATTTTAGTTCAGTAATGGTGTAAGAAACCACTCCCTTATCTGCTTCGGAGCTGGAAATTCCGTAATGGATGTAACTTTATTAAGATCGGCTTTCAATACTTGACTTCATTCACGCAAAATTTCATTTCGTTCAGATTGATGGACAACCCTGCACGACGAACACAGCTTGCGAATGAACGTTGAGTACAATGTCGGAGAGAAAGCTCTAGTCAGGAAGATAGAAGAGAAAGAATGTACAACGGTTTTATTCCACAGACTCCCATCCAAAACTACCGCGATAGACCTCTGACTTCGATGATCGGATAGATCTATGGTTCCTATTATGCTTACAAGTGATCGCAGGAGCATTGCTATAGTAATGGTTGTTGTGTAGTGTAGTATTTCTGCATATCTAAAAACCGAAAAGATTAAAAATTTAATAATATTCCACAAGAAATAATATTCAAAATCCTTTCAATTATGTAATAATAATAGTAATCATTCTGATATCACTCTTTTGGAAAATATTAATTATGAAACTAAAATAACATTTGACCTAAAAGTTAAAATATACCCAATCAATTATATACCTTCAAGGCCGCGTGTCGATAACAAGGAAGAACCGCTTCCTTCTTCTCGCATCACCCTGATAGTGGGCAGATGCAAAAAGATAGTGTTGTAAAGTTTTTTATTAATTAAGTAAAATTATTAATTTGAGAAGTAGTACATATAAAGGTAGTAACTAATTACCAGTTCAGTTGTGCAATATACCAAAGGAAGGAACAAACAAAATAAATTACAACAAATATAAATTATAACAAAAAGAATAAACCAGCCACACATTTCTGTGGTAATTTTACAAAAAAAATACTGGAAGTTTTATTCACAAGCAGTTTTGTAAATTTGCTATATATATTATTAGGAATATTCCTAATCTACTTTACGCATTTTTACCAACTATGTAGTAAATATACATTATTTGTGGGATGTAAAAATATAAATCAGTATTGGAGCTTTTACTTCATAGTTTTGTAAATTTCCAACACCCTTGTGTTGTAACTTTTTACCCATGAGGGGTACAGGGAAACACGGCTAAAGATTCCCGCCCTGTTCCAATGTGCTTGGCCTTGCTTGAATTATTTTCAGGCGTCAAATTTTATTCCTAGTTTACCCCACTCCCTACACATAAAAAATACCATTTTGCTCACCATGCCTTGTTAAGCATGTACGTGAGGCAACGCCTATCAAAATTTCTTGGCTGTTACAAGAACTGCCGAGACCGTGATCAAAATCAAAGGTCTGACCTTAACTTAAGAAGGATCGGGTATATATGCTTAGTATTCCATTGTTACCTGTGAATTATATCCATGAGAGGAAAAATTTAAACCTTACATTCCAATAACCAATTTGTAATTTTACTGAAAATTTATGTTCTAAAATTACGCCTCTTACTGTAAAATTACAGTATAAAGTGTATAAAGTATAAAGATTTTTTTAGTACGTAACATTGATAAATAATACTAAGAAATATTGTAATTTTCCTAGATAACCGATTTAAAAAAATACACAACATTGTGTAAAATATACCTCACATTCATGTAATCCACATTTACGTTATGCAGTATTGGAGATTCCCAATTTCTTTATGTGAAGTTACAAAATTTATAGTAAAATTACAATAATTGTGTAGTAAATTAGTATTTCATATCACGATTTGTAATTTTACTGTACATTTGCACTGTAAATTTACATATTTTTTTTACAGTGTATTTGTAACAGCCAAGAAATTTTAACAGGGCGGGAATCTTTAGCCGTGTTTCCCTGTACCCCTCACGGGTAAAAAGTTACAACTCAAGAGTTTTGGAAATTTACAAAACTATGAAGTAAAAGCTCCAATACTGATTGTATTTTTACATCCCACAAATAATGTATATTTACTACACAGTTGGTAAAAATGCGGAAAGTAGATTAGGAATATTCCTATATATATTGCAAATTTACATATTTCCTATATATATATTGCAAATTTACAAAACTGCTTGTGAATAAAACTTCCAGTATTTTTTTGTCCACAGAAATTTTTTACAGTGTATACCACATAATACTAAATTTATTTACTTAATCATTTATTATAATATTATATTCATTTTTTTTATAAGTATTTTGCATGCTTTATTTTTTTATCTATTTATTCTAAATCCATATTTATTTAATTTATTTATTTATGATTAATTCCTGTTACATGAAATATTAGATAGGAAATATGTAATGGGCCCAAGTGAATATGTAGGTTAGGTAAGGTAAGCCTAAATTGTTAGTAAATTGTCAAAAAAAGAAAAAAAAACCTAAAGAACAGAAATGCAATTAAATATAGAATAATAATTATACAACCTAAAAACAAAGGGTGTTTCGAAGAGAAGGATACCGATTTTTATATATATATATATAGCTGGACCCGGCATAACACCATTTTGACCGCAACAGTTGGCCAGCATATCTATTTCAGTTATTTAGAGTTCAAATTCAAATTTGTGAAATGTAAGAAGGAAAAATAATTTTCATGAAAAGTAATTTTTTTTTTAATGTACAAAAAATAAATATTTATATTTATTTTTAATCTTAATATCAACAGGAAATTTTATCTTAATGCTATTTGATGAACAATATTTTTAGTTAATCCCTGGGGGGTAAAAACGAACAAACCTGATGGTTTGCCAACCCTTGAACACGCAGCATATAATTGGCCATGTAAAAAGCACGGATTTTCTAGATCCAACCCACAAATTGACATTGTTTGGCCTTGTGACTTATTAATAGTCATTGCGAATGCCAAGCGAATTGGGAATTGCAGGCCTTTGAATGGAATGGGCGAGTCTGATGGGATCATTGGGATACGTGGTAGAAGAACAACTTCACCTTGAAACTTGCCGTTTAAAATGGTAGTTTCAAGAACATTACTCATGATTTTTTTTATGATCAATCGCGTGCCATTGCATAGCTTTGGTGCATTCAAATTTCGAAGTAAAATGATTGGTGAACCAATTTTCAATCGCAAGTTTTGTGTTGGCATTCCAGGTAAATCCAATGAATTCAAGAATTCGACAGGGTAGTTAACAACTTCTTCAGGATCGACAACAGTGTCGATCGATTTGAATGATATTTCATTGCCCGGCAATGAATGTTGTATTTTAAAATTAATTACGTCGACATCTATATTTTTTGCGGCTAAAATAGTTCGGTCACGTAGCCACGCATGTTTAGATTTTTACCTGTCATCCAGTGTTTTTGAAACGCTTTAACCTATTTTCATGAATAAGGTATCAGTGTACGCAGAATACTCCCACTAAAATTGTAAAAGTGACGGTTCGGCTGCACCAATTTCCAGATTTGGAAAACGACCAAATAAAGTCAATGTTAACATAAAGATTGCTCATATCTTCGAAAGTCATGGCCGTAACATGGCCAATGTTTTGGAGATTATTCAAAGGGAATATTCCATACATTCCAATTATTAAAAAAAAATATTGGTAAACTGCAAATTTTTGTTTGTGTAAGTTTGTACGTGCATGTTCATTTATCTCTTAATCAGTCAGCCGTTTAGGTTTCGGTTCAAATTGTGATTCTAAACCATTCTCGAATAAACTTAATGACACAGAAAATTTCATTAAAATCGGTCCAGCCGTTTAGAAGGAGTTCAGTAACATAAGCACGGACAGAAGAAATTTATATGTATAGATAACATATTTTACAGTGGGCTTTATTAAAGGGAACTCTATAAATTTCGTCGCCTTCCATGGCCTTACGAAAAGTTCCCGCCCGGGAGAAAAGAGGGATCTTGAATTTCAGGTAAAATACGCGACAGTTGGCCAAGTATAATGACGAAGGATAATATCTGAAAAAATTAGTAGTTGTTGTATTGGTATGTAGAGTGGAATAGAACCGCATACCTGTGGGATGGTATTCGGACGCCTTAACCCCGAGTAGAGCCCTCGCTATAAAATAAGGGAATTGAGCGCGAATGAGCCGGTTATTTAGGTTTTTACACAAACAGAGTAACGTTGCTCTTTTGGGAATTGAGACTCTCACTGCGCATGGAAACAAGGATTTTGAGATTCCCTTGTTTTATGGCGCGGGCTCTAACTGAGGCCTATTTTGTAAAGTAGATCCTACTCTGACATAGCTCACGATACTCTGCAAGTTACATTATAGTTTACTGATTATACTTTCACCTTATACTTTTAAGAGAAATGCCTTGGCATAAGTTTTTTGTGGTTTGAATTTCTTTTTGTTTTTGGAAATATTTCTTGATTGGACTTTTGTAGACGACTTAAGAGTATGTAAACATGGACGTAACTAGAGAATTGTTCTCGGTGGGGGGAGGGGCAGGCCCTTTGTGTTCGAAATGCAAAGTAGATAAACCAGCAATTTTTGCTTAACTAGCTGGTTCTCAAAATTGAGCAAAGATAAATTTGAGAATCTGTCCTGCATCATTGTGTTCCTAAAGCCTCGGCCACGATACGAGCGGCGTGCGGCTAGAGGTGAGTGGCGGGGCGGGGATTCTGAGTTTTATTTTGTATTGTTTTATATGGAAAACGCTCGAATCCGGCCACGATATGAGCTGGGAGCGTCGAGAGGTAGAGCGGCAATACTAAAGTGCCGCTCTACTGCCGCTCGCCGCTAATTCGAGACATTACATTTTTTTTGGTTCCGCCCGCCGCTCACCACTTACCGCTCGCCGCTCGTATCGTGGCCGAGGCTTAAGCCAAGTTCTTATGCCTCACACAACAGAGAAACAACTTTCGCAATCAGCTGGGCTCACCGGAAGGCCTACAGCAGTCTACAGCAACTTGCACAATTGCTGGTATAGGTTGGGAGTGAGATCGCTCTTCACCTGACTCTTCATATTATTGAAACTGATTTCTAAATTTTGGTTTTTTAACAAATTTTGCGTAACTAAGACCATGGGCAATACTTTTTTATGTTTTCCATAGGGCGCGCGACGAGCCATGCCCAGTCTGGGGTGAACCGGACCCACCCTGCACCCTCCCTAGTTACGCTTATGTGTGTATATGGTTCGGTATTAAAGGCGATATTAATGTCGTTGGTATTATTGCAATCGAAGAACGGAAAATCACATCAATTAAATCCTCTTAAATCCCGAACTTTTAAATAGCACTTTATCCCTTTCATTTATGCTGTCCGAAATCTGACCCTCTAAGTTGGGTGCGTATTGCTCAATTGCCTGCCAAAAATCCCCTCTCCTTCAAAAAAAAAATATATTTTTTTTTTCAAGAATCTTCAACCGGGATGGTTGATCTCTAGTTTCGTTTTTATTTTCACTTCAAGTATTTACGAGAACGAGCTTCTAATGAAAAAAGTTTGAAGAGTTCCTCTGGCTGTTGTCGGTTCGATTTCTCTCTTTCAACTTTTTCCATTTTTTTCCCCATTTTTTTTCTGCTGCTTTCATTTCAACTCTTTTTTTTCGTCGACTGAAGCAATATTCTCCTTCAACGTTCCTCTATACAGGGGCTCTTTTTCATACAGGGTGGTGGATTGAGTGAAAATGGAATGAGGTGGATGAGATGGTGTACAGTTGTGAAGGCTTATTCTAGTGTGGCGCAATTTTCCAACTCATTACGACTTTGAAGTGTTAGTAGAAGATTTAGGGTATTGCTTGGCCTTTTACCGCCATAGCCATAGTACTGGCAGAAGAAGAATTGTTTTTTTGCGGTAATTAATTTTCAAGGGTAATTTCAGTAGGGATTTATTGCTGCCCACTTAACGAGAGAAAGAATTTTAGTTTCAAGGAGTTTCAACGATAATACTTCAGGTGTTCAATGTTGTGAGTGCATAAATAAGGATCAACTTGATTAGGTTATTTTTCGTTGTGATTCTGCCTTCGTTATTGATGGTGATGTATAACGTGATTGTAATACTATTACTGTACTACTATAGACTTATAATGTATTCGGTATAACTTCCGCACTTTATGCGATACCTGCATGCTATCATAATTAGTGCAGCAAGCTTAACTAACTACTTTAAGCTCTCTCTCTCTCTTGTTGCATGATTTCTAGCTAGCAAAATTTGCATCCTTTCTTCCATTATTACCACTCCTCTATTAAAGTCACTATGGTCATCATTATGCGGTCCAAGAAATAAACTGCATACATCCCCCCAGTTCCGCCCTACTAGCGTAAAACATTCACCAGTTTCTTGTATAGTAGTTTGTAAAGGGCTAGAAACGTTCAACACGAACCCAACTTGACAGGACTTCGCTGGCGTGCCTGAAGCCCATTAAAAGGCGTTGCAAGTAGAACATGTCGCCGCCATAAAGTGGGTTAACGGGGGAATGTGAGATATTCATCCAGGGTGACATGTTTACAACAAGTCCGCTGAGTCCACCCACCAATGCTGCTGGTGGTGCTGCTCTGGTGTTGTTGTACACTAACCTCCAAGGATTCTGATACAAAGTGGCGTAGTACCACAACAAGGAACGAGTTGATGTTGTTGCTGCAGTTGTTGATTAAAAAACTTTGAACCCTCGGGGCTTTGGCCTAGCTTTGCTTTTCTCCCCTTTATACTTAATATATCTTTATCACACCGGGGGTGAGTCTCTCATGTGCCAGTGGTGATTTTGCCTCGCTTCACCTTCTGACCTTTCAGATCTCGCAATCTTATAAGCATAAACCACCTAAAATCTACCAACTACAACGATATTGTGTCTGTTGTTGTTGCTGCTGGCATAAAATGCACCTGTAATAAATAAAATTAAAAAAGATATTATTAAATTTTTTTTTCACTTAATTTAATATTTTTCAATATTTTCTTCCCCCGTTCTCCGCAGAACATTTCGTTGCCTGCTTGCTTCTATATTGACCTCGATCCTTATACCATAGAAAATCATCCCTCTATTATTGCACCAACAGAGGGCTGTGGTGGGGGTGGTCGTATAAAATCAACAACATTCTATAAGGAATTGTTGTGAATGGGCTCGGGGCTGTTTTGTTATATTTACTTCCCTCCCTCAAGATGGTTTGTTTGTGTTTTGATGTTCTCGCTGCTAATATTGGTTTTTAATTATGCCTTTACTCTGGTTGTTTGGGAAAATAATGTTCAATTGAGTTTTTCGCTCTAAGAAGGAAAATAAATGGGGATTGAAAATTTTGTAGATTTTGTTTATTGAATAATGTATATTGAAAATTATATTGATTTGCGGGAATATTGTGGCAGTTGAGGGTAAGCATGGTGGTTTACAATTTCTTCTTTCGTTATTTATGTTTTGGGTGCTGTACAGAAAACGAGAAATTGACGTTGATAAATTTAATAATAAAGTCAACTCTTTGAAAGGCATTTATTAATTTAACTATCCTATTATAAATTTAACTTTTCTAATCTAGGGGTCGAACGGCTAACCGAGTCTTCGGAAGGTGGTGGCACCCGATTTGTAACTTCTACCAAAAACTAAGAAGGGTGCTTGCAGAAAAACAAGCAGCAGCTTTTTTAATTAATCCCTCTTGCCCGCGGGAGACGGTCGAATGGCGAGCCCTCTGCCCAATAAAACAGAGTTTTAAGTACTAATTATTTTTTTGAATAGGCAAACAGAACCGGATGGCTAACATAACGAAGACTTTTGCTTTTCGAATCAGGACATGAATTGGAACATGGAATGTAAGAACACTGCTTTCTGATGGACGAGTGGTGGAAGTACTCAACCCATATAATATCAAGACCATGAGACTTCGCAAGACCAGATTGGACGATGCGGCGAGCATATATACAAACACGGTGAGTCCATATATTCTGGAAATCGCCAAACCGAAAGCCGTAGCAGTGGCGTTGGAGTAATACTCACCAAGCAATCCAGGTCCAGCTGCATTAGCTTGTCATCAGTTTCTGAAAGTATTATTACTGTGCGCCTGCGTACCAGACTAAGAAGTACTACGGTAGTTCAATGCTACGCTGCAATAGAGGAACGATGACATCAAGAACGAGTTTTATATGCGACTGAATGAGTTTTTTGCGCTCTATTCCAATGCGAGACATCGTTATTTTAATCAGGGCCGGATTAAAATTTCGGCGCTCTAAGGCCCAAACGTTTTTCCCACGCCCTCTACATACCACCGGTGGGACATGATTGAAATTAAACGTATGGTACTTAATTAAACTATCAAAAAAAGTCAAAAAGCACTTAATAAAAACAAGTACTGTTTTTTTTATAATTATTGTCCCGGACCCGGTGACACTGAAAGCACCGTCATACGGATTTGAAAAATGTCTATGGAAATCGAAAGTTCAAAGTTAGACGAACAAGATAAGCTTGATATGCGTGGATTTAATAAGCCGAAAATATTTATAATTAAATTAATTATTATTAAAAACAAGCTGGAACCCGGTTCGCCTCGTTGCCCCCAATCTTAAAACTTTTAAAATTAATCCAAATCTTCAAAATTCAACTTTTCAACAAATATTTAATTAACGAAAAATCAATTATTCCTATAAAAGTTCGAGACATTAGATTCAAAATGCGCACCCAAAGTAGAGACCTGAGAGTCACGCGAGTTATATTTGCAGATAAATAGATATACTTAGATTAAGACAATAAATGTACACTGCACCTGCACCCGATAATAAAATCTTCCCACCGCAACATATGTACCAATTTCCGTTCCCATAGACAAAATTCCTAGAAACATCTCCCAATTGTTCCCATCACCCATCAAACAAAGCACCTTGGCACCTTGATATTAAATTGGCACTTTAATAACGAATTATCTTTTTAGCTTTAGTCAGTTAAGTTTTGATTGTGAACAAGACCACTTCTATCTTAAAATAAATCATTATATATTTAACTTTCGTTGCTTTTAATTTATTTTTTTTTAATGAAAGAGGATTAAAATAGTTATTTGGCGCAGTCGGTAGGATAGGCAAACGATACTATCCCCGTTCTCCGAAGTAACAACGCGACGGTTTATCGCATTTTATCCAGTGTTAGCAACGGTTTATTGCTCGAGATATTGTATTAGTTTTTGCAGTCCGGTATTGGCAACGGTTTATTGCCAAAAGTGACAAGTGAACTAAAACTAAACATATCCAAGAATCTGGAGGAGAGCCAGGATCACCCTGTTTGTGTGCGGTCACCCAACAACGTGGGACTCCGCAATATCGAAGGATAATCGGTAGCAGTGCAGCAGGAATCGTTGGATTTTAATCTTTTATTGCCTAAAAGGAAAATATGAAGAAGACAACTTTGTTTGGATTGATACTGTAAGTCAAAGTATTCATTTTCCTTTCTTTTCCTATTTAAATATCCTCTCTTAGAAATAAGCTTTATTGACCAAATTGTGTATTTCGCGTATTTTGACAAATTTAATTAAATTAGTGATACTGAAAAGTGATTAAGAAAGTGTAGTTCCAAAATAAAGGAAAGAAAAAAATCTGTTCGATCAAAATAAAAGAAAAATTTTTCTACGATATTTGTTTAATAAAAATATATATATATTATTTTAACTAAATAAAGGAAACAAATTTATTTTTTGCTAACGTGGAAACTGATCGTTTTACCATTCTGTGATTGAGATTTATAATAAATATTTATAATAAACATACATATAATAATATTAATACAAATTCGAAATAAATTATTCTCGTAAAAATGGCTAACGAAAACGCAACCGCAAGTGCAACCATTACCATTACTCCGCAAGTCATTTGTAACACACTAAAAGTGCCAGATGCAGTTAAGGATTTACCACGATTTGATGGTAACCCTCGGTTGTTGCACGAATTTATTAGAAATGTCGAAGAAACCATGGAGCTCATTTCAGTTACCATCGGTACACCTTACGGTAGATTACTTCTTAGGACAATTAGAAACAAAATTGAGGGCCCAGCTAATGAAGTCCTAAATATGTATGGGACACCATTAGATTGGAGTGAAATTAAGCAAAATTTAACTTTGCATTATTCCGACAAGCGAAACGAAACGTCTTTAATTAGGGATTTACATAATTCTCGACAAGAAAATAATTCAGTAGAAAAATTTTACAGCGAAATTGTTGAAATCTTTGCGACAATGATGAACAATATTCAAATTAACGAAAGTGATAATAACGTAATTAGGGCCAAAAAAGCCCTTTATTCGGAAATGTGTCTTAATACCTTTTTGACAGGATTGAGGGAACCTCTGGGTTCCACGATTCGTGCGATGAGGCCAGAAACTTTACCCATTGCTTTTTCATTCTGCATTGAAGAACAAAATATTTTTTATATGAAACCAACTAACCATAACAACAATACATATAGCCGTAATCAATCTTCTAACGCAAATAGAAACCTTATACGAAAACCCTCTTTTCCACAATTTCGGGATACAAGAACAATTCCGCAAATAAAGTCCTTGAACCAAACTTACAACCCCTTTCATAGGCAACAGCAAACAAACCAACCCTTCGTTAGATCTAACTTTGGTCATAACCCCTTTTACTCTGGCCAAAACGTTTTCAAATCTGGCAATAACAACTCCTTCCCACAACATCAAGGAAATCAACCTTTTTTCAGAAATAATAACAACAACTTCTCTAAACCGGAACCTATGGATACAAATTCAGGGTATTCAAATCTGAGGCAGCAAACTGCATTCCAACCCCCCACAAATAGGGCTACCACAAATAATTTCTTCAGACAGACAGGACAACCAAGATTTGTTAGTAAAGAATTATTCAATGTGAACGAGCTAAGTCCACCAAATCAAAATTCACTCTACGATCAACATAAGTTTTATTACCCCAATAATTATAATTACCCTGAACCTAACCAATCATACCAACCACAGTTAGACGAGTTTTATAACAATCAACAAGACGCCTCCCTTAACGTTCAGAATTCATATGATGATACAAGCGACGCAGCAACCGATTCAAATTTTCCAATAGATGCCTCTACAAACCAATCGGATATATAGACGTTAATAAACACGGGTCTATACTGCCATACGTAAACATTTCCTCTCCTTTTGGCAGACACTTAAAGTTCCTAATAGATACTGGTGCGTCATCCTCCTTTATTAACCCCGAATTCACCCGACCAGAAAACCTCACGGAAATCGAACCAATCATCATTTCTACAGTTCTGGCAGAACATTCCTTAAATAAACAAATAACTCTCCCTAATTTCATAGAATTCAACCAGCCTGGAGAGAGCAAGTTTTTAGTTTTCAAATTTCATGGATATTTTGACGGTCTTTTAGGATGGGACCTTTTAACAGCACTAGGATCTAAATTTGACGTAGGAAACCGGCTCTTAATCACACAAAATACCACCCTACCTATAAACTTAAAACCAAACTTAATGTCAAAAAAATATATTGTTCCACCAAACTCAAAATTGATAACATGGTTACCAGTAGATATCCGTAATGGAGATATTTACATCGAAGAAACACAAATAGACAACGATCTCTATATTTCGGAAGGAATATACACTGCTTCAAACTGGTATAGCGCAATAGAAGTAGTAAATAAATCATCCCTAGATAAAATATTACTATTAGAACAACCCTTAAAAGTCAAACACTACTCTTCGGACCAATTTATTGAAGTAAACAACGTTAACTTACCATACCCCTATTCCGAAAAAGTAGTCCAACAAGGAAAAAATGATATAAGGAAACTTATTAGAGTAGAACACCTTAATGAGGAAGAAAAGAAAACCCTCTATAAATTATGTATCGAATTCGAAGAGCTTTTCTTCAAAGAAGGCGATAAATTGACTTTTACAAACCAAGTCAAACATAATATCCCTACTATAGACGAAATACCGATCCACACAAAATCTTACAGATACCCTTACATCCATAAGGAGGAGGTAAGAACACAAATACAAGATATGTTAAGGCAAGGTATAATACGACCAAGCTTCTCCCCTTGGAGTGCCCCAGTTTGGATCGTACCAAAGAAATCTGACGCTAGTGGAAAAAAGAAATGGCGATTAGTCATTGATTACCGTAAATTAAACGAAAAAACGGTTAGTGACAAATACCCTCTTCCCAATATTGTCGAAATTCTTGACAAGCTAGGGAAATGCATGTACTTCTCAACCCTCGACCTGGCAAGTGGTTTTCACCAGATCGAGATGAATCAAAAGGACATAGTAAAGACAGCTTTCACCGTAGAAAGTGGTCACTATGAGTACATAAGAATGCCATTTGGGTTAAAGAACGCTCCATCCACTTTCCAAAGAGTAATGGACAACGTTCTCCAAGACCTACAAGGAAAAATTTGTTTAGTCTATTTAGACGATATAATTATTTATTCTACTTCCTTGCAAGAACACGTTGAAAATCTTAGAAAAGTGTTTTTAAAGTTACGAGAAGCCAACTTCAAAGTGCAACTGGACAAGTCAGAGTTTATGCACAAAGAAATCGCTTTCTTAGGTCATATCGTCACCACTGACGGCGTAAAACCCAACCCGGAAAAGATTAACACTATCAAAAATTTCCCCATTCCACAAACTCAAAGAGATATTAAATCATTCTTAGGATTGCTTGGTTATTACCGCAAATTCATTAAGGATTTCGCAAAATTAACCAAACCTTTGACAGAATGTTTAAAGAAAGACAAGAAAATAGAAATAAATGATAGATACCTCAAAGCTTTCAGTACTTGCAAAGATCTCTTGATAAACGACCCGATTTTACAATACCCCGATTTTGCCAAACCTTTCATACTCACCACTGATGCTAGCAACTTTGCTATAGGTGCAGTCCTCTCCCAAGGTCATATAGGTTCAGACAAACCAATATGTTATGCGAGCAGGACACTCACAGACTCAGAAATTAATTATTCCACGATTGAAAAGGAATTACTTGCAATTGTTTGGGCAACCAAGTACTTCCGCCCTTACCTTTTCGGTCGGAGATTTAAAATAGTAACCGATCACAAACCCCTTACTTGGTTAATGAACCTTAAGGAACCAAATTCAAAGTTAATTAGATGGCGCCTCAAATTAGAGGAATACGATTACGAAATCATATATAAAAAAGGAAAGCAAAATGCAAATGCGGATGCATTGAGTCGCATCAGAATTAGCAATAACAAAATCACTGAGTTAAACACCAATGAAACGGAAACATCATTAGAAAATGCAAGCAATTCAACTATCCATTCAGCCCAAGAAAACGTGAATGATGGAATTCCCATCTCAGAACGTCCACTTAATGAATTTAATCTACAAATAATCCTTGATAAATCTGATAAAAATCCCCCGGTGTCCTTAGAAGTTCCCTTTCGAAACAAACAACGGCGTAAATTCCAACTACCAAATTTTACAGAAGAAAATATTACCCAAATCTTCAAAGACTACTTATGTCCCAATAAACTTACCGCGGTAATGACAGATGATGAAACCTTTAAAATAGTTCAGACTGTATATTCAAAATACTTTTCTAGAAACAAAACCTTTAAAATAATTCGCTGCATGGAAATTCTAATCGATATAAAGGAAAACGACGAGCAGGATAAAATAATCCGCGATTATCATTCTAAAAACAATCATCGAGGAATCCAAGAAACACTAACTCGCCTAAAAAGACAATATTACTTTCCATATATGATAAATAAAATATCTGAAACCATAAATAATTGTGAAACATGCCAGACCTTAAAGTATGACCGAAATCCCCCAAAATTAAAGTACGAAAGACCCGAAAACCCACAAAAACCATTAGACATTATCCATATAGATATATATTGCATAAATAACAAACAGATATTAACTATAATCGATAAGTTTTCAAAATTTGCTGCAGCTTATACTCTAACTGCAAGAAATAGTTTGAATATCATTAAATGTCTTAGACACTATTTAAGCCTACACGGCATTCCTAGTAAGTTAATAGCAGATCAAGGATCAGAGTTCACGGCTAATATTTTTAAAGATTTTTGTAACCAATACCACGTAAAAGTTCATTTTACGTCATTTCAACAAACTAGCAGTAATTCCCCAGTAGAGAGACTACATTCAACTCTTACTGAGATATACAGAATAATTATGGATAAACGTAAAAAGTTAAACTTAGATTTAGAACACGATGACATTTTAAACGAAACAATCATAACTTATAATAACGCGATTCATTCGACAACTAAACTAACCCCGTACGAATTATTTTATGGAAAAACTTATAAATTTATTAAAAATAACGAAACATTTAGAGACGAACATGAATACTTAAAGAAGTTAAACGAATATCAAAATGAATTATACCCTAAAATAAGTAATCAAGTAGGCAACCTAGTTAATAAGAATCTAGAGAAACTCAATAAGGATAGAGAAGATCCCGTAGAAGTAAAAGAAAACCAGGTAATTTATCGCAAGGAATGCAGAAGAAATAAACTAACCCCTAGATTTAGTAAACATAAAATGATAAAAGATAATAAAATAACAATTATAACTAGCACAAAAAAGAAACTCCATAAAGCAAGAATTAAAAGAAAACGAAAATTTCAGGCTGACATTAACGCACGGACAGAACCTGGAAATTCAGGACCTGACCAACAACCAAGGATTACTACCGATACGACTAGGAGCAGCGAGAACAATACAGACGTACAATAACTTATTACATATCGTAAGACTAGAGAACTACGAACATAACTTGAACCAAATACGAGACTCACTCACAAAATTTGACTATATGGAAGACGCTAAGGAATCTTTATCAATTACAAAATTAAAACTTGCCGAAGTAACCCATAAATTAGAAACTCTATTACCAAAATTTAGAAACAAAAGAGGACTTATAAATGGACTAGGTTCAGTAATTAAAGCTATAACAGGTAACTTAGACGCAAATGACGCTGAAGATATTAATAAAAAAATTGAAGAAATAACAACTAACCAAGCTAATCTAAAAATTCAAGCAACCCAACAAACTCAAATCAATCACCAAATGGTAGAACGGTTTGAAAATATTACAAATCATATAAATAAAGAACAAGAAATTATACAAAACTTTCTAAAATATTCGCAAGATCAAACAAAAAACAGTATTAGAACAGAACATGACCTTCTTAAACGCATTCAGTATCTTAACCAAATGAACTATAATATCGACTTGTTAAATAATCATCTAACTAACATCGCTGAAGCGACAATGTTAGCCCGGCTTAACGTCATATCTAAACAGATCTTGAGCCCAACAGAACTAAATGAAATATATTCCATTTTTCAAAATCAATCTATAAATATTTATTCAAATGAACACATATACGAACTACTTGGTCTTCAAGCTTATTACAATAACACAAACATTATATTCAATATCAGAATTCCAATAATTTCCAATGAAACCTATACTTTATTCCATTTAATACCCCTACCTATTCAGAAATTCCAAAAGATCGCAGCAAAACCTTTCCTAATCCTTAACGATAAAAATATGCAATACTTTGACCAAAAGTGTCAGCAAACAGAAGGAACCTACTATTGCGAAGAATCAAGTAATCGCAAAAGGACTGAAGACTCCAAATGCATCGCAAGGATCATCCATAGCAAACCAGCAAGTTGTGCACTCACACCTACATCAGAAATCAGCGAAATTCTTCAACCAGAACCAAATCTTATTCTTTTAATAAATGTCCCTCGAATCACAATCAAATCAACCTGTGGCTTCACCAACCAAACAATCTCAGGAACAGCACTTATTCGTTACAAAGGATGCAACGTCGAGATAAACAAAATCCTGTATAGAGATCAGAGCCGCACTTACTGGGATGAAATCCACATATACCCCATAATTTTTAATAAAATAAACTTAACAGATACTCCTGACAACTTAACGCTTCCTAAACTCAGTACTTACCACTTCAAAATTCAAGAGCTAGCTGAAACTGTAAAAATCAAAAACCAAGAGAAGGACATCCAGATTTACACAATCATCGCAATCTTCATCTGTTTCACCATTTTCTGCGTATTCATCACTAAGCGACTACTTACCAAACACCGTAACAATATGAACCTTCAACCAGGACCCAGCCCAGGAAACGCAGTCGTCGCTCCTGCCGAAGAAATTCCAAGGTTGCAATTCCTTTGGCCATCGCTCCAACTTAAGGAGGGAGGAGTTATATTTGCAGATAAATAGATATACTTAGATTAAGACAATAAATGTACACTGCACCTGCACCCGATAATAAAATCTTCCCACCGCAACATATGTACCAATTTCCGTTCCCATAGACAAAATTCCTAGAAACATCTCCCAATTGTTCCCATCACCCATCAAACAAAGCACCTTGGCACCTTGATATTAAATTGGCACTTTAATAACGAATTATCTTTTTAGCTTTAGTCAGTTAAGTTTTGATTGTGAACAAGACCACTTCTATCTTAAAATAAATCATTATATATTTAACTTTCGTTGCTTTTAATTTATTTTTTTTTAATGAAAGAGGATTAAAATAGTTATTTCGCGCCGGGTCCACAACAAAATTCGATTTTCGAAACTGACTTCGAGTATGAAATGGAACATTTTACTCTAGGTTAGAGAATTTTTTTTCTTTGTTCATATGAAAATACCATCCAAATTTCCGTAAGCGCGGTTCTACACATTCAACTTTACCTTCAACGTCAACACTTTCTTCTTTTTCACTCGCATGCAATTGTGAAAAGGGTAAGATTATCTCTTTCGCAAGTTGCATGCGAACGAAAAAGAAAAAAGTGTTGAAGTTGAACGAAAATTTGAACGTATAGAACCGTAGAACCGATTTTAAGTACAAAGTACCTTATACATAATACATACTACTTAGGACATAGTGCATGGTACATAGTAGATAGTGCATAATGCATAGTTCTTAGTACATAGTATCAGTCAAACTTTAAAGTCACCCTGAAAATATAACCGTTTTTTTATACATCAAAATTGAGTGAAATATTTTTTCGCACCGCCAATTTAAATTTTACTCAAGGTAGTAGAAAATAGTAGAAAACATATCAAGAGATATGTACCGTATTTTTTTTACAAGTGCCCCGAGCCATAATTTTAACTTCCCATTAGGAAGTTATTGTAATCGGTCCGAAAATCGAAATCGAAATTTTCAATGTATTTACACGTTTCAAGGTACCAATAGCATTTTAAGCAAAAATTTGAGAAGAAATATGTGTGTGTGTGCGTACGTATGTGGTCATTTTTTCCTGCACAATTTCGCGCGAACCAAAAAAGACATCGACTTCGTTGAGATGCCGTTCGAAGCGTGTCAAAGGAAATATGATCTGAAAAGATTTTCATAAAAATTGGTTGAGCCGTTTCTTTGTTTGAACGACTTCAGTGATTTTTGTAGCAGCACGGTTTTGCGCGAACCAAAACAGATATCGACTTCGTTAAGGCGCCGTTCGAAGTGTGTTAAAAGACATATGACCGGAAAAGATTTTCATAAAAATCGGTCGAACCGCTTCTTTTTTGAACGACTTAAGTGATTTTTGTACCAGCACGGTTTCGCGCGAACCAAAAAAGATATCGACTTCGTTAAGGCCCCGATCGAAGCGTGTTAAAGGAAATATGATCTGAAAAGATTTTCATAAAAATCGGTCAAGTCGTTTTTTTTGAACGACTTAAGTGACTTTTTTTTATTTATTATTAAAATATCCGTTGATAATATTCAACATTCATAATACTGGGAAGTTGATTGTGCGGACCGAAAGGGTCAAACCCCATCCCAACTAGTTTATTTATTGGTTAAAAACTTTGAATATCATCGAGTACACGCAGTGTCACGTTTATACCGCTATTTATGTTTGTTGGTATGCATGGCTCGGTTGCCTAGGGACAGAGTGCCTGGCAATCAGAGAGGCTCTGGGTTTTGTTCATAAGTTAAAAACCCATGACGAGCAGGCAGTACACATAGTAACTCTAAGCGGGAGGTAAAGATTTTTACCGCCCGCCTCGATACTTTACCGGCCGCTTTCTCGGAAAGGTCTGGAAAACGGCACTTTCGGGGCACATGTGAAGAAAACATTTTTTTTATATAAAACTATCATCCAAATTGTAACGGTCGGTTATTTACCGAAAGTTTCTCCCTTTTAATGGTCCCCCATCTATCGGAAAGTTCAGGCTTAATTAATAAAATTACTTCACAAAAAAAAAATTTTGGAAAAAAATTTTTTTAAATTCTAGTAGTCGAAGAAAATTTTTTTTGGTTCTGGGAAAAAAATGGAAAAAAAAGATAGTTTTTTTGATACGTCTGTCACGAATTTACGGGAGGTTTTTTTTTGGAAAATTATAATTAATGGTCAGGAGCTAAAACCCGATACGAGAACTGTTCAAGGAAGTCTTGAGATCGTTTTAGGAAAACTAAACCCAGCTAATCTTATAGAAGTGGAATTATCCAGCAGAACAGATTCCGGTGTGCACGCTCTAGATTCATCTGTACATGTTGATTTAGGAATACCTAGCGGAACTTGGAATTCATCAACCGGTGTAACCCGAATGGTAACCAGAGAACTTGCTAGACGAGGGCTTGCTATACGAGTTATAAAAACAATTCAACTTCCTGATACATTGGATTGTAGTTTTAGTGCCAAGGCACGAATATATCTCTGTAGATTAGCAGTGTCCAAGAAATCGTTAAATCCCAAAGATTTTCCGAATTTTACTTTTTATTTAGGCAAAGATTTCAGAATTTTGTTGCTGTTATTCCGATTGAATAGTCGGAAACGTTGGTTCTTTAATCAAAGTAGTAGTTTTGAAATTGTCAACCTCAAAGAAGCCGCAAAACTCTAATCCCAAGGATTGTTTAAGGAGATAGGAGGCACGGCGACCTCTGATATTAATGGTGTAACAGATGCACTTTTAGGAGCCACCATTTTTTTGATACCACTTAATCAAGAGAACCTCTCTGCATGTATTAGGTTATCTTCCGTCAAGTACCAGAACATCACAACCATATCGTTGTGTTTTTATCGTTATCTTTTCACCCGAGGGCCAACCAAATAACAAGACGCAGAAGGACACTCAACGGGCGTTCCCTCTTTGACGGACCACGGACGTTTTTGTAAGCTAGACGCAGGTTATCAGTTGTGGAAAATAGAAGTAAGTTCGTTTTTGTGTTAGCATTGTATACTAGTTTTTGAAATCTCCCAATTTACATTCCAACTGTTAATCATATTGATATTCTACACCAGATATTTACTCAGTACATATTAAATATTTATCAAAACAAATTATATTATCCATTTAAACTTGACATTTCTACTTATGTTACACATCATTATTATTAATAATGTTGACTTAATTAATTTGTTATCACATAAGCATTATCTTGAGAGTTTGTGCGTTGTAAAAAAATCAGGAATCAGCGACTGGTACCAGCTCGACGATTTGTGTTTTTCCTTTCCGTTATTGTATGGAAGTTGTTGTTTTTTTCTGGTAATAGGTGGTTGCATCCACATTACCTGTATTGTAAAATTACTTTTGATTTACACTTATATCCTAATTAATTCAACTCTTTATTCTGGTGTTACTTAAATTTTAGTATATTGTGCTTTAAATTAATATACAATACATTTGTTAACAATTCTTTAACTCAACGAGTATTACTGGGCATGACAGCCTAAGGGGGTAATTTATCCAGGATGGTTGGGTGTTGCTTTCTCTCCCGGGTCCTCTCGAAGTCGCGTTGAACATTTACAGGTCCACCAGGTCGTTGGGAACTTCCAGCGATGAAGCCCTTTGGCTAACCTAGGACAAGAACGGTATGAAGAAATCTCCTTTTTGACTAATAGGTAAGTGGTGAATCATATGTGTACATTGCCGGTCACACAACCCCACGCCCCCACCGGCGAGCTAGCGTAAACCGTGTGGCCGGTTTAGCATCCCCTATAAGAATTTAGGAAACTAGGGAGGATGTGGTTTTTCAAAATTTTTTATGTATACCCAAGCATGATGGCAGTAGCCTTGCTGTCACCAGCAAGGAGCTCCATTGTGCCGGGTTCAAAATTACGGACTTTTCCCATGTATTTTCCAAATATTTTCTTTCATATGAGCCTTGTCGTGACAATAACGTACATAACAAAAAAAATCAGCCAAATCTGTCGAGCCGTTCTCAAGTGATGCTCCGTCATACATGTTTTAATTCATTTTTATATAAATAGATTAATAATATTTCACTGTCATGCGGATATTGATTATACTAATTTAGTCCAGGCGCTGGAGCATTTCCAGTGGTTTTGGCGTGGTGTAATGGACTTTTTTGGTAGAATTGGTCAGGAATGTCATCCCCAACAATATCTAGGGGGTGCGGAAACATGAAAACGCTTGGAAAATTTATGGGAGCTTAAAAACTGAAAAATTCACGAAAAATTCCCTGTTTTTTGACCTTTCTTGAAAGGCTTTCTAGGCGAAAAGTTTGTTGGACATGTTTTGTTCGTGATTGGGTTTGCTAAAACTTAGCGTAAGTTTGATTTTTGAAATTTGAATTTTTGCATTGCAAAATAGCCGAAAACTGCGAAAAACTGTACCCTCACTTTAAAGTTATACCAACAAAAGAAAACACCATTATTTTTCAATGTAATTCTGGAATTAGGTAGTTTAAGAAGGTATGTTTAACTTATATCTAAAACTCTATTTCACTTACAGGCTCACTTTTCAATATCCAATCATAATTTCATAAATTCATAATTTCCCGACAAATTTTATTTCTCCGTTAAATGCAGCAAGTTTTTTCTTTTTTCATTTTACTCGTTTTGATGTTAACTTTTAAAATATCTCGGCATGGGGACTCAAAAACTGCCGGAAGTTGCGGCATGCATACCAGTTTTTATTGCAATCAGCTGAATAAGTTTATTTCAGAATAAACGTCCTTATAAAATGAAACACCTAATACTTTCCATAGATTTAATTTAATAAAGTTGTATGAGGATTAATATGGTCAAAGGAGTTATAGGAAAAATTTTATTTTAATTAGTCTAAACAATAAAATAATGAAAGCCTAAAAACATAAATTTCAAAGAAGCAATAATAGCCTTTTTACATGCACATTGGACGGATAATTCGTTTAGCTCCATTTTCAACGGTGAAAAAGTTAATTTTTATTTATAGACGTTTTTATATGAAAAAAAATCAAAGCAATCAAAAGCCTAAAGTGTTTTTGCTCATATCTTAGAGCAGGAGTAAATGCAAGTACTCACGAGCAAATATAATCAGAAAAGGAAAGCAGCTATTGTAAGTCACTCACCAAATGATTAACTTCGGAAAACTTAATCCGGGCTAACTTCTCCTGAAATCCAAAAAAAAAAATATACACTTGCAGACCTTTAAATTCTGTATTACATGGAATAAAATTGGGCACTTTCATTACATTTTGAATTACTTAGTATTGACTTTCCATTTCATCAACGAATGAGTTGATTAATATTTCATCGGTTGTAAAAAGTGCTACTGGGTATAGCTTCTTTTATACACGTTATACGCTCTGCAATTGCCATGAAAGATTCCCAGAATTTTGTAAGGAAAATTTATGTAAAGATCAGCTTTGTCATATTCTTGGTATTTTGGATGAAAATGAAAAATTCATTGAATTTGATAAAACCCAACGGTTATGAAAAAGAGATTTTTCTTTTTGTCTATGTTTTTAAGTATCCGAAAATCAAATTTAAAATTTTTCCGGCAGAAAATTTTGGTAATTCCAAATTGTACTTTACCAAATTTCTGGAAACCTTATACCAGATTCCAGGAATTATATATTGGGAATGAAGAACAGTATATCCAAATATTTTATGCATGATTGGAGGCTTGAGTTTCACTTGAATCTAAAAGCTTAGCTCGAGGAAAAATTTATTTTAAAGACTTACTACAAGGCCCTGACTACAGCTTTGGAAAGTTGCAAATGCGTAGGGGAATAATGTCAGTGAAATAATTAGTGCAGTTCATAAACTACAGTGTTCTCCTTTCGGTATAAGTATAATGCACTTTGTTTAAAAAACAGCATTTGAAAATAAGGTGCGTCTTGTAGGCCTAAGCCCTAAGTATACGCGAGAAGCCAGCTTCTGAGGGAAAATCTCTTTTTGTGCAAGGAAAGCTTGGGAAGGTGGGGAAAGTGTTGAATATCGTCCTGCAGTGGAGATTTTTATGCTTCTGCTTTTAACCTAGCGTTAGCTCGCCCTCACACAAATAAGAAATTAAAAGTCCGACGTTTGAAAAATTAAAAAAAAACTGTTGCAGGAGAACACAACGCTCGCCATAATAGCCCAGTCACTTTATACAAAAAAAAAGGCCAAACCTTTAAAAAAATCCAACTGGAGTTTTTCCAACGGGATTCTCTTTATTTTGGGGTCACATATAATTTCCCAAAAGTCCATAAAGCCAACTGACAGGCCACTCAAGTTACGGAGGATCAAAGGTCACGAAAATCAGTTTTTCTCAAATATCTCGTAAATTATCGGTTTTACGGAAATTTTGGCTAAGTAAAATTTGTTCGTGAGATAAATCTGCATAAAAATGGTCTATACAAAATTTACGTAGAACCAATAGTTTTCGAGAAATCTGAGTGACAAGCTGTGGGCTACGCATACACCATTATCCTAAACGAGTGCATGTGTTTATTGTGTATGCTTGTGGCAACGCTATGACGCTATCAGATTAAAAGCCCATGAAGATTATATCAGTTTAAGCCTTCTTTGGTGCATATAAACGGTTGGCCATCTGTTAGTGTCTTTTTGGAGTCGTTATTAAAACTACATCATTCAATATTTTTCAATTAGTGCTGCTTTATTGAAGAGAGTATATATCTTCCGATTATTTATGTTAAACAATTTCACCCAAATGGCTGCGACGGCTGGCTTGGCAGTGGCCCATTCTATTAACCAAATTTTATTTGGGGCACGACGTATGTTTCCTTAAGTGGGCTTATTGTTTGTAGATCGTTGGAGTAACAAGGGTAATTAGTCCGGGGAAATTAGCATTTTAAGGAGACAAAGTTCAAAAATGGCTGAAAATTGGTCCACAGCTTCCTAGGGACTTTTTACGAAAACGATTTCAGAATCACAAAAAATAAAACATGGCCGCCGGAGATATCGCGTTTTTCCCGTGCTTTCCTTGTATCTCGGTTTCTATAGATCGTACAACCCTGTACGAAGGCCCAAAATGTTGACAATGAAATTCTCTAAAACTTAGGTCTCACAAATATGTTGACCGGATTAATCCTTGTAAAGTTATACAAGGTCAAAATTATCAAAAATGACTTTTTAGCCAAAAAATCACTCAAAAACTGGTTTTTTTGAAAAGTTTTTTCGATCAGTCAATACGAACCGTTATTTCCTACAAAAAAGCCCTCTCGTAATTTTTTCGAAAACTTAAACCCTTCGAAGTTATTCCTACATTTGAGTGAAAGCAACTGCCAGGACGAGTTTTCAGAAGCAATTAGTAAAATGTAGCTTTAAATGGGCAAAGCGAATACAAGCAAAAAATTCCTGGAAATAATGACGAAAATACAACAGACGCCAATTTATTCGTAATGTCATTGGTTCCTCTTCGTTTAAGGGGACATTCTGGGTTGTCGACCCAAAAAATAGCTCATTTTTATGAATTTTTTTTAAGGAAACTATTGAAGATATCAAAACCGGGTTTTTTTTAATAATTTTATTCATTCTTCGACTACATTGTAGAATTTTATCGAGCCACTCCGGAACCGGTAACTCCCCCCTCCAGGTGTCCAAAGTGGGCCGTGCAGCCGTGCGCGGCCTGCTGGTGGCAGGGTTTTTAGCTTCACCGGTGATCTAAAATGGAAAATGACGTAAGTTTATTAAACTTAAGTGTATTGATCAAAAAGTGGTGGAACACTTTTTCAAAATTCAAAAAAATAACAAAATGGCGGGCAATTGAAAGAAAATGTGAATTTTTCGGCTTTTTTTTTCTCCGTTTTTTTGCTATAACTTTTTAAAAAAAAAAGATAAACGAAATCTGTTCCACCACTTTTTGCACAACATCACAAAGAACAAGTGTGCCAAGTTTCATCGAATTCGCATGCACCGTTTTTTCAAAAAAGCTGCCACCGCCGAAAAATTATTGATTCTGAGATATTTCACTTTGAAGTTTAGAAACGCATTTCGACTTGAAAAAGTTTGCTTTCTCGATGATTTTTTCATGAAATCATTGGGATTTTTTAGAGATTTTAGAGACAAAGGAAGATCAAAAATACCTTCCTCATATAATTCATTCTTAAATTCAAGGCCATAAAACCGAACGCTATTCACACGCTCGATTCATAGCTCGCACCTGCTCTCAGGCTCGTCGGCTTAGTCGGCCGCGCGGCAGGAGGCATGCCTCTCTAATTACCTGTAACTTTTAAACCGCTCAAGATTTCGGTTTGAAATTTTAACAAGTTATTTTTAAAGGGTTATACTATCGATTGAGCAAAAAAAAAATCGATTTTCTGACCAGAATGTCCCCTTAAAGGCCCGTCCTCACTACGCGGACTTAGAATCCACGCGCTTTTGGTCGTACGGCCAGCCAAAAGCGCGCGTGATCTTTTAATTTTCTGAGTCATGAGTGAGAAAAAATCAATTCTCATTTGAAACGGCGTACGCGCTTTTGAAAAGCTCATAGTGTGTGGACGCACAATGTACCTTTTTAACCACAGCCTTTTGTCCGCGTTGTTTGGCCGCACGGCCTTTACCATGGACAAAGTCGTAAAAAAGTCGTAAAAAAGTCATAAAACTCTATATGAAAAAAAAGGCAAAAGCGCGTACGACCCAAGACCGCGTAGTGTGGCCACACCATTATATGCGCAATACTTCAGAAAACTTATTGTGGGGAAATCCTCGTCCATCATCTGCAAACTTTTGTAGACCTATTAAATTTAAATATGTAAAGGAAACAAAAGAATTGGTTCAAAGTGAAGTTGACCTCGTGAAACAACAAATAAAAGCTTTAGTTCCCGTTTACGACAAAGAAATGGAAGTAATTAATAGCCCAGCGGGGAAGAAGAGCGCTTCCACACGGCAGTTAATGCGCGTCTTTGGAAGCACGGAGTGCTTGCCTGTTCCATTCCACTTCATTGCAATTTTACATGAGGATGTCATCAGAAAGATGCGCTTCCCCTTTCTTTCCTTAAACGCGCTTCTGAAGCTTGTTAAATGGATGCAGCGGGAAGCACTTGCGATTATGGTTCTGTTTGGATATGCGAAGCTTTTAAGCTTTTTTTTAATTAAACAGGAAGGAAAAGAGCTGAAGAGAGAGTAAATATTTCATACTTAAAAACAGAGCATTTTTGAGCATTAGACATAAAGAACATTTTGATATTCACACAAAAATTTCCAGTTATGCTCCTTCACAAATCACTACTCATTAGTTGCTCAGACCTATGAAAACTGAAATCAAAGCAAATCCACAGGGAATTGTCATGTACCAAGAGAATTCGCAGCTTGCATCGAACCTACTTCCGATACGAAATACTCTAGAAGCGCATCACTAAAGCTTCCAGTGGAAGCACTTGCTTTATTTCCCGCTGGGAGGCTTCACTTAACAATGTGTGATGGCAGAGTAACCCAATTTGTAACAGGCACCAAATCTTCAGCAACTTGTACTATTTGCCAAAAAAATCCAAAAGATTTTCGAAATACGGAAGAAGAATGCGATGTTGAAGAAAACTATCAATAACTATAACTATCTTCATGCAAGGATTCGATTTATGGAATTTATATTGCACATGAGTTACGACTTGAGTTTCCCTGTGTACGAAACAACCCTGATACTGATAATAAGCAAAAGGGACTGGAGGAGAAATACAGGAAACAACAAGAGTTCAGACGACAACTTGGTTTAATTATACCGAAGCAAGGATTTGGAAGCACAAATGACGGCAACACAGCGAGGAGATTTTTTTAATACCCGGACATAACAGCGAATATCACCAAAATGGCCGTGGAAATTATAAAGAGATTACAGACCATATTAAATTGTTCTTTCTTGTGGTCTTCCTATAAATGCCGAAAAATTCGGAATATATTAACAAATTAACCAGCAACCGTACACAAAGTTTGAAGGCATGGAAAAAATATAATACTTCACTGTCTTTTGCCAATTGGCGAACTGACGGAAGCAGCCTAGGAAGCCAAAAATAACGAATACAAGCGCTACAGATACCACACCACCAGAAAAACATCAAGGCAACAGAAAAACGTTGATTTCATGAATATGCTGCTTATATCATCAGATCCATACACCTCATCATTTCGGAGAATACGGGACAAACGTTTTACAAGCAGGTGAAAGTGTGCAGGATTAGTATTTGAGTATAATTTTTATTTTTTTGTATATATGTATTTGTAAAATTGTAAAAAGTATTGTTATGGAGATAATAAAATAATTAAAGATTAAGTTAAAAATGACGTTAAAACTTTTTAAATAACATTAATAATCCATTTATTGACTACTTCAAATTTTGTTGATTTATTTTGAGGCACCCTGTAAACCAATTGAACATTTTTTTATCAATTAAAAGGTAATAATGTCATTATTTATTTCCCAAAGTTTCATTATTGCCGTGTTTTTTTAATCTGTTCTATTCTGTTCTGTCCTGGAACATTAAAAAAACGGCAAAGGAAATTTTCATTTTTATTTACATAAATTACCGCTTTGGTCATTTTAATTTCTTCTAATATTGCATAAAGATCGGTCTTATTTATCTCTCCATTAATTTTTCTCGTTTTTCATTCAGCAAACAAAACATTTTACTTTATTTATCAACTGTCCAGTTAAGAAACGTATGTGAGAAAAGGG
This sequence comes from Thereva nobilitata, assembly GCA_963855945.1. Taxonomy (NCBI): domain Eukaryota; kingdom Metazoa; phylum Arthropoda; class Insecta; order Diptera; family Therevidae; genus Thereva; species Thereva nobilitata. Next base: position 113,327,292 of record OY979696.1, on the reverse strand, counting down.
AAATTTAAAATTTCCCTTTGTGCTGGATAGTGTTCTTGATAATTATCGGGGACAAGACTTTTGTATGGAAGCTGTTCTGTTCTGTGCTGGAACAGATTAAAAAACACCCCTTATGATATCTTTAACACAACAAAAGTTACAGATTTTTTATAGCCAACAAGTCGTTTTGGCCCACTGTGCGTCGTGTCTCAATTCAATGTCCGAGGATACAACCATTGAACCTGAGTTGAACGATAATTACGTCGACCACATTTCGTTGTTTTCCTCTGAGACGAGTGTTGATGAAGGTGCCAATAGAAGACATAGAGAGATAATCAACAAAATTATCATAACTTGTAATCTATGGACAAGGCCTATTGGGGATACCATGTAAAATCCATGCTTGCATTCTACTTCAAAGGTGGTGCGGAAACGAATGCAGTGCGATGCCCGAGTTTTCTCAGCCCCATATCTCGAAAACTATTGGCTCTACGTAAATTTTGTATAAGACATTTTCACGCAGATTTATCTCACGGACAAATTTTACTTAGCCAAAATTTTCGTAAAACCGAAAATTTACGAGATATTTGAGAAAAACTGATTTTCGTGACCTTTGACCCTCCGTAACTTGAGTGGCCGGTCCGCTGGCTTTATGGACTTTTGGGAAATTATTTGTGACCCCAAAATAAAGAGAATCCCTTTGGAAAATCTCAGTTGGATTTTTTTAGAGGTTCATGTTTAAAGTGACTGGGCTATATGCCGTTGGCTAAGAAAGCTTTATCGCTATCAAATTATGCCTCCGCTGTCAATCGTAAACTCAATAGGCTGGGTCTCGTTGAGTAGGGTTACCAGAAATCCTGGACGTATATAAAGAACAATTCAATAGAAAAAAGAGAACATGACAGAATTTATTGAAATTCACCCCGCGATTCTAGATCATAGAAATCTAACAATAGTCAGAAAATGAGTAAAAAGCTCAAAGCTCTTGCCCCTTCGGTGGAGACTATGTGCTTTTGTCAGAAAAAGAGAGGATTTGGTATTCTGGATGTTAGATCTAACAAATGGAGGGGAATTGGAAGCTTTGAAAATCTAACTATAGCCAGCGACTCGCGAGCTGGCTGTTATGGTCGTATTGATGATTTAGGTATTAAATTCTATGACTAAAATTTTAATTAGGCTAGTGCCAAAGCGAATTTTTTGCGATTTGCGGTGAAACATGACCTCCTAGAGGAAAATGTTTCATACAAAAGTTGTAGATAATAAAAAGATTAAAACTTTTGTATATAACATATTTTGACATAACCTCAAATTTTCCAAGAAAATGGCGGAAAAACGATTTATCAGTTTTTAATTTTTTTCTCCCGTAAAAATAATTCAAATTACATAAAAATTTGTAAGAGTATACCTTGTGTTGCGTTAAATAAGCATGATTTTTTTTTTGTTTGGATAACGGATAGTTCCCTAGAAATTAACATTTTTCGAAAAAAATACCCTAATCTTGCATGGACAACTTTATTGATGTTTTTGTCGAATTTTGATGTTCAATAAGTGCTCATTTCACCATTGAAATGTCTAGTTTCAAATGGTCTATAAATTTTGATACTTTATTTTCATTAAACCGCTTAAAATTAAGAAAAACCGAACACCTGATTTTTCGAATCACGTACATATTTCTCGATTTTTTCAATTTTATTCAATTTTTTTAATTTTTCTGTTAATGTTAACTTATTTTGTTATTTCCTATTGCATACTACATCTGTGCAAGGCTGGACTGAGAATGAATTTAGGACCGGGAAATTCAAAAATTTCGGCCCATTTCAATACATTTTGCTTTAACAATCAAGTAAAGTTCCTTTTTGCTTTCAAAAGTTTTTCTTTAAGCATAATTATGAGAAGAACTATGTGTGAATGTGTAGGTGTGTTTGTGCGTACGTCCGTAGTAATTTTTTCTTGCACGAGAATAGGGCGAACCAAAAAAGATATCGTCTTCGTGGAGGTACCGATCGAAGCGTATTAGCTAAAGCATGATCTAAAATTTTTTGTTTTTTTGTTTAAACGACGTACCTGATTTTTGTACCCGCACGATATCGCGCAAACCAAAAATGATATCGGCTTCGTTGGGATGCCCATCGAAGCACATTAACGAAAACATGCTTTGGAAAAAATTTCATAACATTCGGCCAAGCCCTTTTTTAAAAAGAGTTCGGCCAAACCAGCTAATAAACTCGATAGAATAAAACCGGTTCTAAATGAAATTAACTTTTCTGGATTCAGCTTCCGATAGCTTCCCCATAAAACATCACTTGTCAATAAAATCCGAGCATTCTTTAAAACCCGTGCAAAAATTACGTTACCCTTTTCCAACATCACTATTTTTTTCAAACCTTGATCACCACTTCTTGGACGGGGAATTGTTTTCTACGTCCTACATTTTCTGAAAAAGAAATTGGCCTTTTCGGTCAAGTCTCACGATCCCTTTATCGTTATTTTAACCTATTATCGTTATTTGAACTAGCTTCTATCAGGATTACTTAAGCACCAGTTTTGGTACTACCAACCCTACCAACTTAGTTATGAGTCGTCAAAGTCAAAATTTTGGTTTTTTTAACTACAATTTCAACTTTCACTATTTTTTTCTCCAAAAATTACGCAGTTAACCTATACCTTTTTTTTCCAAATTTAGAAAGCTTGGAATATTTCCTATGAATAATGTCCGTACAATTTTTATACTACGCATTTAAAAGTTCTTGTTTTTTAATTTTTTGTTTCTCCCAACCTCTTCGTCGTTTCGTTGACATTTTTAATTTTTTAGATTTTTTTAAATTCCACTGAATCCTTATTAAATAACAGTCTTCTTTTAAATTACCTTGTTTCTGTATACCGTGAACAAACACCGGCTAACATGATTGAGCAAACTGCTGAAGGGGAAGTCTGACAAATCAAAGTCTCCAAAATCGAGGGGAAAGCTTTACGCCAAAGCTCTTTTCGATACCTGGGGTCGAGTTGTTAGATCCGACAACAATCTAACAACTAGAATCGCGGGGTCACTTTTATTTAAAATGCACAATTGCAGAAACATAAATTATCTTCATACATTATTTCTCAAAAAATAGCTTCTCTAGCTACCTACCTACCTGTTTTCATATATTAATTAATCATTAAATATTTCATATTTCTATGAGTTTGAAATTTTTGCTAGAAAATCATTATTATTTTTGATCTCATCATAAAAATTATTACAAGAAATATTCTTGTAATTATATGTCGCAGTTACAATTGATTTGACTGCTGATACATTTAACCTATTCCGTTTTTTGGTCCATTGTGCCCCTATTATAGTTAACGCCAGGGGCCTGGAAGCTCCTTTTTATATCTAAAATGTTTATGCCTTTTTCGATTAATTTATGTTGCACCAAATCTAAAAACACGCCATTGTGCCTCTCCAGCTGTCGTATATTGATAGGTCCTTTTTTTTGTATTTTGATTACGATATCTTCCGACCAATCCTCCGGAAAGCTACAGGCCCTCCTGCGCTCTATTTTAGGCCAGGTTGTGTCCGAGATCTAGTATTGCCAGTTTCTTTGGACAAAACCAATGCTGACTTCCACTGCTGTCAATGTAGCGCACTTTGCTGTTCTCCACGGAGCTCTTCATTATTTGTTTCGTCATCTACATCTACATCCGGCCTCTTCTGGCATATACCTCTCTCATTTGGGGCGCGGCTTCGAAAACCACCTCGGAGTGGTTAGATAAAGTATAAAAAAGGGCCTTCAAACTTATTGGTGACGACGCCATTCGCTCCACCATCGAGCCACCGTAGGAATGTAGCAGCGACTGTTCCACGAAATAAACGCTCTCGTGCCTCCATGGCAATCTTATACCCGCAACACCAGATTAGCTCACGCGTCTCATTCCCTCCATCTGCAACTCACCTTTTCACGCACTCTAAAAACTAGTAATTCGTTTCTAAATAGACCAATTCGACTGTGGACAACCTCTCGCAGTCAGTATTTCCGAACTCGTACAACATGCAATAGTTCAAACGCATTGTTCATCGCCACCTTCTTCAACAACCTCTCGAACCCTAATAACCCGTAACTAGGGTTCGAACGATACTCTCGATACTGAGCAGGTATCGATACTGTCGTCTTGAAAACCGATACTGAGCACTCGATACCAAGATCATGGTATCGTCAAGTACTACTCATTAAAAGTATCGAGTACTTTGTCAACCCACATACAGTGGGCACACGCAAGAAGTTTTAAACTGATGAATTTCTTTTTTCTGTTAAATCAATATTATTAAATGAATTTAAATTATTTTTTTTTAAATTTATTATTTATAATTTAAATAATGAAATTTTAATCAATAAAATTTGGTAAGATAGTTTAGTCTTGTAATATCTTCCTCAGCTGTAAAATTTCTTGGGTGTGCCAATAATTTTGACAGCCACTGTATGTACTACTGATGAACCGTAAAAACAGGAATATTCTTCCATCTTCAGAGATGTCGCTACATACAAGTTACGTTTATTTCTGAATGCAGCTTTAACCAGTAGCTGTTTTTAAAGGAGCATTTACATCGCAAACGCATTGTGGGAACCCAAAATGGAGCTCCTCTATCACACAGAAGTTTGTATGCTGTTCTACCAAACATGTGAACATGCTCAATATCTTGGGCTGAAAATGAAAACGGGCCTTAGTCATGCCTTTGTTCATATGTGTCTGTGCTGTTTTTTTGTCGACGGAGTCTTCATACCGTTGGGTTATATTATTTACGTAAATTTTTGTCAACAACGTCTTCATATCCTCGAGCTTTTGTTCTAAATAAATTTTTTGTTTAAATATATGTATTTTAAAAAATACTCGATACTGAGTAGTATCGATACTTCCAGCCCGATACTTTCTAGGTATCGATACCACGGTTTGATTCTGTTATTAGTACTTGGTATCGATACTAGAAGCCGATAGTTCGAACCCTACCCGTAACCTATTCCCCTCCCGTACTAAGCTTACTGCCAGACCTTGCATTGCCTTGTTGTCATAGACAAACGACATAACAAACTGGTAGTAGAAAGAGTGACTTCTAAGCTTAGAATTGCCACATATGACAAAAATACTTACTTACTTTACAACCAGGATCCGGTCCTGGCCTCTGGCAGCTGTTTTTTCCACCTGTCCCGATTCTGGGCCGATGTCATCCAGTTTGGAATCCCAAAGCTCTGAGCGTCCTGGTCTACGCCATACTTCCAGCGGAGGTTGGGTCTCCATCGCTGTCGCACCCCATAGATTTTACGGTGTGATACATATCCAATCCATCTAATAAAAGGCATGCAAGAATTCTATATCATTGTTTAGACGCAGTACCTGGCAAACGTACTATTTTGAACCATAAAATTGTTATCTGAAGGTCGCCTTTGCAGTGTTCAATAACATCAGGCTTTAGTTTCGGGGCGTCCATAAATTACGTGAGGTGTTTTGGGGGGGGGGGGGGGGGGGGTCGAGCCGAATCTCACCAAATCTCACGTGGGGGAGGGGGAGGGTCTCCGCAAATATCACGTAATTTTTTTCTGCAAGAAACAGTGTAAAATCGCGAGAAAACTGGGTTAAATTAATAGTACAGGTAAATTAAGCCGAAAAAAGCGATATAGCGGAAATAATTAGGTACAGGCTGAAAATTGGCAGAGAGCTTCTTTTTAGGCTTCTTAATAAGGGGTTATAAAGTCTACCGATTTTCTACCCCGAGAAGCCCACTTTTTCGGGGATTTTAGCCCTCAAAATGGGTATTTTTCGATTTTTCTGTAATTTTTTTTGCAATATTTCTTAATATCTTTTTGTTTTTTTCAATTTTAAGTACAATATCTGTAAATGAGAAAATCTTTAAAATCGTCTTTTTGGACACGCACTTAGGTTTCATTCACGAAAATCTTGGTGCAGTATCAGATGAACATGGTGAAAGGTTTTATCAATACATATTGCAAATAGAGAAGGAATAATGAATCCATCACATAAAAAGTATGCGTGATACTATTACTATATTTCGACTCAATAGCAATTGGGTATAAAAATTTTGCACTGCCGTTTACACTGTAAAGTAAAGAAAATAATTTAAATATCTGGGAATGAAGACGTGATGAAAAATTCTTGTCATTTTATACAATGGTCTGGGAAAAACTGCGAAAGTAATGTATGCATTGACTTATACGACCATTTTTGGACAGATTGCGACCCTACGATGAACTAGTGTGGGGGTCTAAGCTTAAACAAAACAAAAAGGCCTAGAAGCCCAATTGAAAAACCTGGAACCTAATGCCCTCCTAAGTATCTCAAGTGCATAATGTAGGCAATCCTACTTCAATCATAGAGATTATATTAAGAATCGACTCTTTTTACATCAGTCAGAACACATGCTATCTGCGGTGCATTGTCACTACAAAAAGCAGACATTTGCACCAGGCGACATAATTAGTTATCTAAGCATCTTACAGGACTCGAATTTTGAATCGACGACCATCTGCTCTGACATACCTACTAGAGGTCAAGATAGATTTTGAAAAGCTTTTGTTATCATAAATCGAGAGTTGTGAAGAATGGAAGTCGAACAGATCCGCACTTCTTGAATCTGTATCCTGATGTACAGGCGGCTCAAACGTCAATTTGAGAAGCTGGCTGTGACTTCAGACTCCGCTTTTCAAAGGCGATACGAAAGTAGGAAGCAAACGGAAGCTACTAGCGATGCCTGATAAATCTTCGAAAAGAAATTATTTTCAGCCAACCAACTTCATTTATTAACTTAATTTGACATTTTGATGCGAACAATAAATTGTTTCAAGAATATTTAAAGAGTTTTTAGAATATTTTAAAACAAACAAATAAATGCAACGCATGAGGCAATGGCTTTACTCGCGGACTGAAATCCGATAACAGGCGGCCAAATTTAATTCGATTTCGCATTGGTGGCGGATACCATTTTCTTATTTCCGAATTTCATGACTTTCGAATCGCATTCCAGGATAACCCCTCTGGGTCATTCAGTCACAGGTTTTTTACCCAAAGATGACATCTATAGAAGAATGCTCCGAAGTTTGTATATCTCCAGAGTCATAAATGGCTCTACCATTACTATTCAAACAGTCAAGTCGTTACTCTCTAAAAACGGATCAGTGGATGCCAAAGTCAACCTTCGTATGTCAATATATTGTAAAATTCTAAATCTTATACTATTAAGTGAGCAATTCTTGCATATTTGTAAATATTTTCTCGAAAACTGCTCTAACGATTTTCACCAAAATTGGTATTTAAAGGTCTTTTCACCCAATGAGTCCGTTGGACTTACTGAAAATTTCCGAAAAAGTTGTTTTCTGCGTGTTTTCCTACATTGATAATTTTTTTGAAAAAAATACTTTTTTTTTCAATAAGCAACGCCTATTGAAATATTCTACTGTCACTTTAATAATTTTTTTATATTTATTTTTGGAAAAAAAACTTTTACAATTATTATGTTTTCAAAACCAGTTTTAAGTATTTGAAATTGAGTTTAAAAATGAATTTGGTAAGACTTTTTTGCACCGTCACCCATTATCTCCTGAATTCCATAAAAGAATTAGAAGTCTTATCTCTTCATATGCAATGGCATCTTTAACCTGTGATTCTGTCCGAACTATTAATAAGCACGGGTTATATAGTTTTATTGCCAACGGTCAGATTTACCATAAAATTAATGTGGCCGCACAACCTAAGCAAAATTTAGACGGTAGGTTTAAGAAACCTACATATGGGCAAATTTAATTTCTTGAGCCTGAAGGAGCTGTAACCGAGCGTATTAATCACCCGATAAGTTATGGCATTCGTGTTCCATTAGTCAACTTATTGGAGGAAATTGTTAGATCTCAAAACCCATATGCACGACCACGAGGCTTTATGATGGCGAGGGAAGTAGAAGAAGAAGCTAAACGTGATGGGGCAATACGAAATATTCCAGAACCGTATGTTAGACTTTTATTTACCTGTCCAGAAGGACTTGATCAAAGACGTTACAACGTTCATCAAAGTAACGAAGTATGTGCTGTTGTAACTTTAAATGCTGACCAAAGCTTTCCAGATAATGAACTAATTATTCGACAGCTGGAAAATCTATTACAACAATGAAAAATATTGACAAACGCGTAGAGCCTTTTACTTATCCGCTCTTTTTCCCCAAAGGCACATTTGGTTTCGCACTAGAGATGGCATTAAGAAACCCGTATGTAAGTAGAGGTAATTTTACTAGACTTGAACTTGCTCGATATAGAATTGCTTATCGACCGGAACTTGCGAAATCTCTTTCATCAAATGTAACTGATGGTAATTATGATTTACGTAACATCAAATTTAATGGTTTGCATTTTGGTGGTCGCCTTTTTCAACAGTATCTTGTTGATACTTATATAAGAGTAGAACATGATAGGATTCAATGGATAAAGGCGAATCAAAAAATACTAGCTGATAATTATACATCAGTTATTTATTTTCTTAATGAGATGGCAGAAAAAATAACGGAGTTTTAGGAGAAAAGATAATAGTTCCATCGTCTTTTTCTGCCTCCACAAGATGCTATTGTGAGCATTTTGAAGATGCTATGGCCTTATTAAGATGATTCGGGTCTCCTGATTTCTTCATTACTATTAATGAAGATGATAGTGAATGGCAGCAACCGGCTTAAGATAGGCGAATCGCAAAAAAAATTTGATGAATTAATCGAGGATTTGGACAAAAGACAATTTTCGGGAGAGTTGCTGCTTATATTTACACCAATAAATTCCAAAAAAGGGGCTTTCCACACATGCATTTGCTGATAATCATGAAACCTGAAGATAAGATTCATAATTGTGAACAACTCGATGATTTAATATCGGCAGAAATTCCTAATCTACAAGATGTTGAACTTCGAGAACTGGTAAATAAGTGGATGATACATAATCCATGTGGAATACATAATCAAAGTGCATCTTGCCATATCCTTTCAAATGTCTTATTTTGTAAAAGATTACAACAAAAATTAGTTTTGAAAAAGATATCCCAAGATTTCCTTTCAACAATTATTGTGCTAAATGTAACAAAACGTGATTTAACCCAAGCGCAGCCGACCCGATAAAAGTGTGACCGATTATAGATCGGCTTCCTGGTACTTTTTTTATATTCCACATGCTTGCTCTACAAATACACGAGTTGAGCTCAAACTAGAATTGAAATTTTTCTGTTCTCTTGTTAAGAAATCATTATCCCTGTAAGGCACCATGAGGTTGGTTTCCAAAGGATAGGCAGAATCACCTGCTAAATGGTAATCCACAGGTATTGTAGTTTATATTGGGTGCATGCCAAGTTGATGCTGTTATGATTTTGTGGTACTGTTCTTCAACACAAATTATGTGTTTTTAAATAAATCCAACGCAATCAAGCACAGATTAAGGTATTTACACTAAAAATACGCATAATAGTGTAAATCCTACAAATTTTTTAAAATTTGAAAAATCTCACGTGTGATTGAGGGGGGGGGGGAGGGGGTCGAGCCAAATCTCACGACATCTCACCAAGGTTGGAGGGGGTCGAAAAATCGCCAAAATCACCTCACGTAATTTATGGATGTCCCCTTTCCTAAAAATAAGTTCTATATGAACTGTGCTCCTTGATAGCTTAATTCGTAACTTTTAATTAAAAACTCTTCTCAGCTACAACTTTAAAACTCGAACAAATTATTACCCCACCGCAGAGTTACCAAGAATTCCGAGTATAACAATCTCGGTTAATTTTTCATAATTAAATCAAAAATATTTTCCATTAAGCTGTAGTTAACAACAGAATTAATTTGACAACTCCCACCACAACTATTACATGCGACAGGTAGTGCCGGGCGAGTCCTAGAAATATAATAATAAAAAATGGCTCACGAGGCGACGGTGGATTCAAACTTACCTGGAAAAGTTTAAAAGCAATTAACTTCACTCACATGCATGACTTCATTCCACCTCCACCTGGAATAAGTTTTTACGAAAAGTGCGCGGCAACCACTACCACCACCACCACTCACGTTAATCGGCCGCTTTCTAGATCTTAATGGGGATTTGATTGACATGTTTGGTTTGATCTGCGGCAACCCGAGGCCAAGTTTATACCATATTACTAACCATCGCCGTCGAAAAGGGCCACCACACACAGGCTAAGTAATTTCGTGCAAGTCATCCCGAAACCGAAAGGAATTTTACATTATATTAATGTCTACTTTTTCGTCCTCCGGAAGAAGAAAGATTGAGGGTTGCCGTGCTCGCATATACTATGACCAAGGGAAGGGTTAAATTATTTCAGTATTATATCCATAGCCTACAATTATTATGTTACATATAAAAGCCCCCACAGCACGGGGAGAGCTAACGCGACTACTTTTGTTTTCTGGAGGTCTTTTGTTGTTTACTCGTTTGGGGCTTACCTGATGGTGGCCGGAGGGCCTCCCTGACCAATTGACCTATGCTGGAAGATTAAGTGCGATTCTGCCCGGTCATCTTTGGTAATTACGTCGATATTAACCTGAAGATAGGGTCATTCAAATTGAGCATATTAATTCGATTTCGGTTGGGTTAACCCGCTTCATTAATGATCGAAAGCCACCAACAATGATGGCTAACCGATGATGGACTCCATTAGGACCGAGTAAACTGTAGGGGGTCCTTTAATCTGGGACCGTTTCTTGTTTATTTACCTTGTCCTCCACCCCCCGAGCCGATTTCATTCCATGATGCTTCTCAATTTCGTTTTGATTTCTTCTTTTATCTAGAACAACAACTACTACTGGTCGTTGGGAATCATGTCTGGCTTCAGGTCGAATTATGTTTTGTTAAGCCAAATTATAGGGCAGGTAAATCCCTCTGTGTACAAGCGTTAGGTAACTCTAAATTGCTACTCTACTAGGTGCTTTGGGAGCATCTCGAATGAGAGATTTCCTTTTGTGATAAGAACTCTTATAGTTAAAATGTGATGGGATAGTACCCCTTACTGAGCTGTGCAAAATCTGTGATGGGCAAAATGCTTTTATTTTTAGATTAGTTTGGAACATTTTAGCTCTCTAGTTCTTAACAGAATCAGAGAATGGTTTAATCCGATTTTCCTTGGTATCTGAGATTTTATGTGTGAAATATTTGATGGTAACAGAAGTTTGAGAGAATAGTTTTCAAATATCTTGCTTGCTATTGTCCTAGAAGATATGTTTTTCAAGTGATTAATATAAGCAGCAATTGTCAGTGTAATACAATTTGTAAAAGGATCAAAATTACAATTTAGGTCACTCATTTACGTGAGCAAAATCTATTGAATTCTGATTGAGCAAAATCTGTTGAGTAATGATTTTATTTTGAAGATTTTAAGGACATTGTTATTGAAGAAAATTAAGCTAATCGAAAAAGACTACGCAGATGCTGAAGGAAAAAAATTTTTATGAACAAATTTTGTTATCGGAAAGACTAATTCAGATAAGAGTCTCTTCATATTGTCAATAGTAGAATTTAATCACAGACCATTGGGATGGTACAAGGGCGCCTCCACCACTAATCTTGCTAGGTAGATCTTAACCCTCCGAACTGCTAACTATAAAGATGCTGATATTACCATCTGAGCTAGGGACTAGCTTCTAAATTAAACCTGAGCTTTAAATTATTTCAATTCCGAAAGGAATAGTCATAGTAATATACTAGTAGCAGCCATACGCCGTATTCCCATCTAAATATTAAGAGTTCCGATTACTGCTTCACTTCGGCGACTTTCGTCGTCTCCGGCAGCATTTTTTATGTGGTAATATCAAGCTTAGGAATCACCCTTGGTACTACTACTCCGTCATGTCGTTCCAGATATCCATTCTCAGATCGGGTTAAGGTGATCGCTTATTTCGCACCCCCCGCTTCCGTTAAACAGATAAAAAGTTGTTAGCGATGGTCCGCTAAACAAAACGTGGTGGCAGACTATTGCTCACACTCACTAGGGACTGACAACGTCGACTCCATCACCTTCGACTTGCCTACATTAGCACTGGCCCAACAAAATGATAGAGTTACAAAATCACCTAGGGCACTGCAGCAAAGGGTCTCAAATAAATCTAGTGTTCCCACCAATACGGCTTATGACGTTTCAGGTTTGGTGTAAAACTAGTATTCCGCGTGCATATACACCAGCCACTTTGCGTAGGTAAGCTGGGGTTCAATTCACTTACGGTTGCCTCTGTCAAAGTGGCCGCAAATAGGGGTTGCCAGCACGTATTTGGAAATATATTTTATTTTTTTTAAATTTTTTTACGGCTGGCAACCCCTATTCGCGGCCACTTTGACAGAGGCAACCCTATGATATCGTGTAAAGAAAAAAATTAGCTTTAATTTGATGTATAACTCTTAAGAGGATACGTTATGAACGTATATATTTAACAGAGCTTCCAACTGGCTTAAAATACTAGCGGTAATATTTTTATAGGCAACCCGGCATCAATATATTTCTCTACTTAAAACTATCAATAAACATTGCATTTTTATTAAAAAACAGATGAGTGTAGAAATTTGCAGCCGGATCTTAGACTATTTGAAGCCCCGATGACCCGGGACCCAAACAAGGGTAACTTGAATGAGAACGCCCAGCTCATCAAGAACACGTTGGCAGCCCCAAACTAATTTAGACTTGGTCCTACGGCCCGCTACGAGAAGATAAAAATCCGTTCATTTTGGTAGACCCTTCTTAAGTTTTCAAGAGTGCATGCCAGTATAGCGTACACCTCTGCTTGGAAGACAGTTGCTAGGGTGCCTAAACTTTCGCTCTGCTGAATCTGGGGTTTTCGCTCCTGAGTCTGGCGCCCACACCTGTCTCTGTTTTGGAGGCATCCGTGTACCATACTATTTTTTTGTAAAATTGTTGTAAGCCTTATGTAACATCACAAGTTTTTAATAAGTGATTTACTTCTATTCTGGGGTTGGCCTGGCCCACCTGGCCCCTCTCCTTGCTATGCCCATGGCCTAAGAGGGGTTAGACGCGATTTACACGGTTTCCTTGTAAAAAAAACACTTTCCCCCGTTTTCGAGGGTGCTGCGCACGGTGGTGGTGTTGGATATTGCGTTTGACCCCCCCCCCCGCCAAACGCTTCACAAAATTTTTTTTAAACCCCTCCAATCCCACCCCGTAAATGAAACAAAAAAGAGACGAGATTATTGTTGGGCATTACAGGGATTAGAGTGGTTTAAAAAAATGTATCCACCACCACCGTGCTCAGCACAGTGGCGTAGGTAGCTTTTTGCGATGGGAGGGGATATGACTTATGCCCGATTTCTTCACTTTACACTTATCCACGGGTTTTCTAACTTTCGAATAAAAATAAACTTCTGAGATATGTTTGGCTTTTGCGCAAGTCTCGTTAAAAAAACGCAAAATTATAATTTGGCGGTTTTTTTCACGTCAAACATTGAAATAATTTAAAAAAATTTAAATTGTAATTGGGAGACAGGCAAATACTTCCGCCTACTTAATACTTAAATTAAAGTTCTCATTTATGAATGTAAACGTATTTTTTCTAATTTTAATGTAACATTTTCCATTAAATTGACTTCTTCGCTCTCATCGGTCGAGAAAACATTAACATTCATAAATGGGTCCATTTTTAATATGATAAAATATTTAAAAAAAAGTCAAAAACAAATATTTTGACACTAACCAAGAGATAAACCCTCAAAATTGGCCAGTTAACTTTAACCTTCGATAAGTCTTAACCCAACGATAGCAAAAGTGAAGAAAACCAATTTCTTTAGATATACTATGGATAAAGCTAGCAGAGGTATAACCCATTGTGAAGAAATCGGGCATTAGTTATTTTGATTGATCGGATTTTCACAACTTAATGCATCAGAATGGGGTCTTTTCGCGGTTGTTTCTGCAATGATTCTGCATTTCTATGGTTTTCACCGTCTCAAGACTTGCCGGATGGTTTTATTGACAGTAAAAATTTCTTCATTCCGAGATAATAAACAAAACAATTTTAACGCACTTTTGCAATTATAAACTAGAATAAATTTGACAATTGAGGAGTGTCTGTTCAAAACGGCGTATTTCCTACATAAACCAACTTTACAGAAATCGAAAAACACTGCCTGTTCCTATAAATAAAATGCTAAAACATATTTAAATGCAGATTCATGTGAAAGTTAAGACTACAATATGATATGGGTTTTTTATTTAAAAAAATACACATTAAAACTATATTTTTTTTAATTATTTGTTTATAAATAGGCCTTTTTGATCGGGATTGTGAGACATACGACCTTTTGATTAGTCACTTCAAGAAATAAGCCTTTTTGAATAGAATTTTTGGAAATACTTGCAGTGAAGTTTTTTGGGGTTCTGTCAAAAGCAAAAATCCTTTTAGCAAGATTTTTATGTCCACCTATCCACTCCTAGTATAACTTTGAGCTAAAATTAAATTTTTTATTGTGTTATGGCTCTAATACCAAAGTACCAAACTACCAAATAAAGCCAACTTTAACATCAAAATTTGCTAATATGTATCTTCAAAAATAAAGGCCGTAACAAAAAAATTGTTGGACATTATTTATAGGAAATTGTCCGTGCTTTCCAATTTTGGGAAAAAAGATATTGACTAACTACGTATTTTTGGGGAAAAAGGTAGTTGAAGTTGATAGTTCTGTTAAAAAAAAACAAAATTTTGTCTTTGATGACTCATTACTCTGGAAGGTAGCTGGGTAGAACCTTCACTTTTACATTTTTAGATAGGTGGGAATATTCTGCGTCCAGTGCAGTTTGTAGTTTTTTTAAATAAAATATTTTAGTACGGTGAGAGTATTTTTTCTAAAAAAACATACTTTTATAATTCATTAACTAAAGCTGATATAAAAAAACTGATAATATATTTGAAATCAGCGTCAAAAATTAGTTTAGAGTGATGTAAAATATTCTATGCAACGGTCATGCTGTTGAGCAGTGTTATAATTGGGCCTTCCTTTCGCTTACAGTCACAATTATATGAAACGAAAATTCAAATCGTATTTTGAAGTAAACCTTCTTTTGCTGAGGGAGTTCCGGTTATCCGATCATGCTGAAATTTTGCACACAGCTTCAGTTTCGATGACAATATAATATAGTATACTCAATATATCCAATATGACCACCAAAAAAGTGGCGGATTACCGTTTCCTTCACAAGATGCAAAAATACAGCCGTTTGATTGGAATCCTAATTTTTTGGAATTTTTTATATGGAAAGTACGCTCCATTTGAATAAGTTTTTAGGCTCATTCGATGGACTTTTATGCCATATTTTCAAAATAATTTTAAAATAAAAAAAGTTGAAAACGGAAATATGCCCTTTTGAACAGACCCTCCTCAATTATAAACTAGAGTAAATTAATGTTAACGCTCCAAGGAACGAATTCGAATTGTTGATTCGCCAGAGACAATGAGTGTACTGTGTATTGTGCTCGATAAAATTGTATCGAGTTAGAACAATCTATGAAGTGCAAAACTTCCCCGAACTTATAACTTAAAGTTTATCATAATTTTGCCCATAGAATCTTTTCTTGAACCTTAATATTTTTACTAACTCGGCAATTTTTATAAACTTCAAAATATTAAGGCGGAATTAAATTGACAATCAAAGCCAATAGTTAGTTCTATTTTTTAGGAAGCTCATATTTTGATACTCTACTACATTAAAAAATATTCGAAATATTACATATTGAATAAAATATGCTCATAGCTACGGGTGCCACTATTGGCTCATTGTATTTACTTTACATGTGCTCGATGTGTCCACAATTATAGTGAGCGTCCTTTTCGTGGCTCTTTATTGGTCGGCCTGCTCGAAGCGCGGAAATTATACAACACTTAAATGCCCAGCCGTCACAAAAACTAAAAACTAAACTATAATTGCGCAAAAACAAAATTGCACATTACATAATGCCAAAAGAGGCGCAGGTGCTTAAAAAATTTCATGTATACTTAAATACGTAGATACGAAGAGTTTTATTCAATTCTATTATAATTTTCGTAGGCTATTGGGGGGGGGGGATTGATCCCCTTGATCCCCCCCCCTATCTACGCCACTGGCTCAGCATCCTCGAAAACAGGGGGAAATATTTTGGCGCTGATATTACAAAAAAAACATTCACCCTTTTGGGGGAGCGTTTTGGCTGGTGAAGGGGTTGGTGGGGGTCGGAAGCGATATCCCTCGAAAACGGGGGAAAGTGTTTAACCCCTCTTGGGAGTGGTTTTTGGCCGTTTTGGGGGGGTTGCGCAACCCCAAAGAGAAATTCTAACAATGCCATCATGTTCAGCATCCTCGAAAACGGGGGGAGGTACAGGTACCCTTGTTTCGGCTCAAAATATTTACATGTTCGTCCGACTCACACACGCCAATAAAAATCTAAACTTAGGTGTCACTCTTTATGCTACTGGTAGGGTAAGGTATGTCGTTTACGTCAAGGTGGAATTTCTAGTAGTAAGCTTAGCTCGAAGGATATAAAAAGGATATGATAGGTTAAGTGTAGTCTGGAGTATTCTGGAATATTCATGAGGAGCAGGCAGTGAACCTCGCATTTGAACTCTTGGATTTTGTATGAATTCATTTTTTAGGCAGCGGAGTTAGCGGACACAGCTTCGGCAGAGTATTATGCTTCCTGAACCGCGCTAACTTGTCGAGCAACGCTGTGATGCCGGAAGTACCAGGCTACCTAGTGAACAAGAAGGTGTACCGCCCTCTAGGTGAAGACCTGATGTCTACTTTGGTAGCTTATTATTAACCAGTTAAGCTGGCGGGATGCCTTATTAGAGATACCTTCTACTGCGAACGTGCGATGCTCACTGGACCACTGCGTTATCGTGACTAAACTATCTTGGAAAGAGATAGAAGCGTTCATGGGTTGCATACGATGACATACAGTATAGAAGTGTGTGTATTCAAATGCGATCTCACATAATGTTGCCTGAACCGAATGCATTTAACTTCAACTCTTATTTTAACTTTTTCTGTATTGCAGCTATCAACATAGCACCCACAAGCATACACATCAAATGCATGCACTAGTCACTTAGAATTTTGGGCTATTTGTGAAAGACCGGACAGATACTGTGGATGCACTGAGCGTATTCCTCGCAACGCTAAATTTTGTGTATCACTTGAACTGTATCAGTTTCTCGCTCTTTCGCGGAGCTTGCTTACTTACTTCAATGGCTCTACAACCGGGATCCGGTCCTGGCCTTTTGCAATTCTTTTCTCCACCGGATTCTGACCCGATGTCATGATGTTTGGCATTGCTGGTATTCGCCATTAGAGGTTGGGTCTCCCTCAATCTCGCAACCCACACATCTTACCCCAGAGAACAAGTAGGCTCCTCTTCGGCTGAAAAGGAGGCAGGTCAGACCGTCTCCTTGCCAGAGTCCATTATAGATGCTGATTGGTCCGGACAGTGTTCCGGATATCTTTACTTGGCTTGTCGTTGTCATATTGAGCATGGTCAAGGTACCTAATCGTGTCAGCTGATCGAACTTATTCAAGCTCTAGACATTTTTCCATCTCCGGTCTCAGGGTGAAAATCTAACCAGTTGTTGCTTTGCCTGGGCTGACGACACAATGGTATTGACCTATGATATTTCAAATCCTAAATCAACCACGGAACACCCTGTGTGATGTGATTTGTGTCTTGTGTTTATCCACAATGCGCAATTATGATATAACATTTTCTGAGGCTTAGCATGTTATTTTCCATAATCATTTAACTTCTCACAACAGAACGACAAAGACCAATTTCCGCGCTACCTTCTAAAGCCTCAATTCAAATCATTTAGCGTATCACAAACTAGTTTTTTTACTCTGTTGATAAAAGATTCAACCAAATCTATATAATGCCGCTATAATACTCCCACAAATTGAAAGTACTCCTCCAAAAATACATCTGAACTACATCATCAGAAAAAGAAAATAACCAGATGTTCACCCATCCAAAAAGCTTTTTACCTTTAAAAGTAAAGCGCAGTATGAGAGCGTTACGTACCTGAGAGCATCCATAACTTAAAATCGCTCCAAAAAAGGTAAAAATTCCCTCACTGTGTTCTGCTACTACTCAAAGCGGGCGGCGGCACCAGCAGTAGCACCGGCAGCACCAAAAAAAAAGAATTACCGAAAAAAGCACTCACTCGCAGTTTGTTAGCATTCTGAAGTTATTGCCATTCATCATCTAAGCTGAGACCGACAACATTATATCAGTAAAAGTTATGGCGTCCAAAATAGCACATCCATTAGCCCTGCAATTGCGGAAGCACTTCTTGGTGGATATAAATTTCAGAACTACCATTCCTCATATCCCCTAGCTTCCTTCCTACACTATTTTGTGTAAGGCTATTTTTTTTATCCCCCAAACTCCCGTTTCGTTTCGTTTCGTTTCGTCCTTCCAGGACATCATGAAGCTGTACTAGCGGTGCTGTAAACCCTTTCGATTCAAAAGGACACCACAGAGGGAGAACCCAAATTCTATATATGCGATTCCCAGGATGTGATTCACTTTTCAATCTTATGTCGAGAATCCTAGTTGTAATTCTCAGTTGGTGACTCAAGGATTCAGGTCACGGAGGATTTTTTTATTCGTATATATCCTTTATATTTATACTGTTGTTGCCGGATATGAACTATATAAGTGGAGTTGAAGTTACTAGAATCCGAAAGTGGTGTGTGCTTCTATAGTGGCTGCATCCTTTTTCTTGTGCAATTCTTAAGGTTTTTTTGGGGGTATGATATTTAAAGAAGTGCACCCAACGGTTGAAGGGTTTGTGCAGAGGATGTGAACACACTTGAATATGGGAAAGGATCCGATTTTTTTTTTTGCAGAAGCATAATACTTCATGGAATATCGTGAAATAGAAGACGAAATCCAAAGGTAATCCCGTTAAGGATGAGTTAAGATGAACCGAAACCACGTCGTATTTTCTCTTGTTGTTGCGAAAAAAATGTATTCCTAAAAAATAAGGTAGTCACCGTTGAGTAAGATGATGATGGTAGATATCCTCCAGAAAACCAGACTATGCACGAGGAAAACATGCCAAAAAAGGGACTCAGACAGACATAAACAAGTACTTCAGTAGATGCTTCTTCGACGCTATATTCTTTTTTTTTCATGGTGTATATATACAGACACAGAGCATCTATCAATAAGGAAAATCTTAAAAATGTTATACGTGACCTTTTCGATTTACCATCCCTTTGTGAAGTTGAAATATCTTGCAAATCATGGCCGCTATGGCTCCCTGGTTTCTGTTTTTTTTGTTGTTGTTGTTGTTGCTGCTTCTACTTCATCCTCTGACACGGAGCGTACCGTGCCGTACTCGTATTGAATGTAGAGTGTCTATCAGGAGAGAATGTACGGGTGTGGAGTGTGGAAAAAGGATTCATAGTAAATTGGTGGAGAGTATTTGTAAATAGACACATTTGGGTTTCGTCCAGATGTTGCCCCTTTTAAAATAATTCATTCCAGACGTGATTTGCTATCCCAAAAAGGAAGGAAGAGATTGGTCTCAATGGATCTTATGTACATCTTTACGAAATTGAATAACCTCCTTCTCCAACCCGCAGCAAAAATATATGTGTATATATTTTTTTATCTTTAAGAACCGTTGTACTCCTTAAGGGTATATCACATAAATATGTCCTTCCGATTTCTCAATATTTTAAGGGATTTTTTCCTTGTCCTTAAAAATGTTATAAGATGTTGTTACCGCACAATTTCGTTTTACAGAAAAAATGAACAAACTCTTCCGTTACTTATACCTCGCCAAGGATTTCACCTATTTCTGGCATTGTTGAAATAAATCACATCTTCCTGCCACTTGAATGCCTGATCCTCTATCTACGTTTCATGTCATTCTCTAGTTTTCCTTCCACAGACAATCATCCTCATTCATCAATCAGAAAATCAACATTTCAAGGACCTCTCTCACTTCATCTAATTTTACCTTGAAAATTTTCCTACTTCTTCCACAATCTAGCTACTACAGCGTTTGTGTGTGTGTTTTTTTTTTGTTTAGCCATCTTCCAACAAGGAAAACGAAGGCTATTTTCTTAACGTGTCCAGTGCTGTAAGTGACAGCATCACTGGGGTCTTCGTTCGTCTTATTTTATTGCCTCTAGGGGCGATACCTACTTTAAGAGCAACTTTTTTTGAAGACCAGCCAAACAAATACTCCAACAACCTAGAGTCTTGTCAACTAACGACATTCTCAGGTACGTGACGGGCAGTCGTTTTGTGAATTGTTTTAAATGTGAGGATGCTATTTTGAGGCGTTCTTGTGATGATAGCTCCAAAAACAGAAAAAAAATCACCATTCTGAGACCACTTTTTTTCAACAAAATTGGGGTCTAATTACGGAGGGCCAATGGCCAATTTAGCTTTTTCTGTTTAAGCAGAAAATTTTCGCTTTTATTGTGTGTATAAAATTTTTGGACCCAGACAAGTTGTCTGCACGCGATTTAGATGGCTGCTTATCTTGTGAGGTTAGGAGAAGAGTGTTGTTTTTATCAAGGTTGTTTTCTTCACTGGTTATACTATACTACTAATTGGAAGAGGCGTGGAAGGTGATATTATTTTCGGGGCTGTTTAAGAGAGTCAATGATTATTTAACTGATTTTTAATGTGAATTGTTTGATGGTGAATCATGATGTTAAAATTGGTTTAAGTTGCTTGGAGGAGCAGACAACCTTCAACCCATTAACTTGTGGCAGTCCCTAAGGCAATAACGTGCTTTTCGTAATTATATCAACATGTTGAAGCTGGTTCATTATCAATTTGTTATTAGATATTTTCGTAAAGCATAAAAAAATGTTACTGGGGTACTCACATCAAACACATTAGCAAGTAGTAGATTTAGCTCCTAGAATAGGTTATTGCGACTAAGGAAGATGTTTTATGCCAATAGTATTTAGATAAAGATTTCAAGAAAACTTGGGATTGGGACACAATCGTTATAATATTGGTTCATTCCGTTAATAATGCAGTTTTTTTTATAGTTCACTTATTTAAAAAATTTATATATATAGGTTCTTAAGTTCAAATTCGATTTTTTAAACACCAAATTAAATTTTTTTTAAACCAAATTCAATTTTATCAAGTTCAAATTCAAAATTTTTAAAATGAAATTCAATTTTTTAGAAGTCAAATTAAATTTTGTAAAGATCAAACTCAATTTATTAAAATACAAATTCAATTTTTTTAAGCCCAAAATCAATTTTTTGAAGTTCAAATTCAATTTTTTCAAATTCAAATTCAATTTTTTAAAGTTTAAATAAAATATATTAAAACTCTTGTAATAAGTAACATATGAGGTTTAACATAGTAGGTCGAAACGTTTCTCTGATTGCCGCCATGAATATACACGGGGTTTTATATAAAGAAGTCGTTGCAAACTCAACAGTTAATACAACAAGCAACTTGTTATGGTTGGTTTTAGACAACGCTAAAGTACACAAAACGCAAATGGTGCGTTATAAAATTGCTGAATCGGGACATTTAATTTTTCTTCCACCATACTCTCCTATGTTAAACCCAATTGAAAAAGTTTTCTCAAAAACTTAATTGTGTGCGCGAAATTTGTTGGCAGATCCAGAGATTAATTTGAATTTGCTAAATGTAATTGAACAATCTGTGGAATCTGTTACCCCGGAAGATTGCAACAATTATTATTGTCAATAGCTGTATCGGGAGAACCACTTCATTAAGTGCCTTTTGTATTTATTTAGGCCCTGTGCCAAAATAGCAATTCAGACGTCAATTTGTATGGAAAACTCATTTCAAGTTACTAATTTGATTTTCGACGGTTTGCGTCTATGGAAATGAGTAAATTATTTTAACTCATTTCAGTTTTTATTAATCAAGGGTAGCCGTTAAATAAATTTGAACAAGCAAACAAGTAAATAACAATAAATTATGGAAAAAGGAAATATGCAAAAAGACATAACTTAAAATAACCCGTTTATTGCTTAGGGTCAAACATAACATAACTGCATACGAATTTTTATAATTCTTTGGTCTTAAACACTCGCAAGCAGTCATCATTTTAGTATATTTTTTAGTTTAGCAGGAAGGAACTAAAAAAATAATGAAATCAAGGATAAAGCTCAATCATTTATTTATAAAAAAAAGAATAAACAATCATAATAAGATAATAAAATTTAAAAAAAAAAAATAAAATCTAGCACAAATATTTATCGTCCATTTTTACTCAAAAACTGTAACTGTCATTGAAATGTGTGAATTGGTATTTTGGCACACTTTAGAATATCGAAGTGCCCTGGGAAATGAGAAAAATTTGAAATGGTATGTTGGCAAACGGCCTTAGTTTCAAAAACAGCCGGCGCCAGACGCGAGAAGTGAAAGACTGACGGCGGCCCGGGCGCATCTTACTTCTTCATCATATTTTGTGTGCCGGTTGTTTTTGAAGTTAAAAATGGCGTCGAATGAATGCTGTAAGAAAAACTGAATATTTTAAAACATAAATTTTATCAAACAGAGACAATGTTTATCATTTTAATTATTTTTACATCAAAAGTAAATGTCTAATGATGATAAATGTACAAGGATTTTTTTTTCGTACGCCTCTATTAATATATATCTTCAATTTTATAACCATCAGTGAGAATTTTACAAATTATAACTTCCGGTCAAGTTTTCTATGAGAAACTAATGGCTTTCTTAGAAAGCTTAGGGTGTCCTCTTTAAAATGCTTTTTTTATTTTTATTTTTGCGTACATTTTAGGCAAGGATACTTTAGTTTTTCCGCGAACGCCTCGCTAGAATTTTTTAATTCAGCTTTTTGGCGCGCTTAGATTTTTCGAATTTTCTTCTTATTTTTAATAATTTTTTATAATAATAAAACATTTTTTTTAAAATAAGTTATAATATAAATTTTAATGAAATTTTCCGCTTTTTCACGTGGCGCTCTTAGTTTTTTGATTTTTTTTTATTTTTCGATATATAAAGCAAAAACCAAATTTTCGAATTTGTTTTCGAAATTGTGAACTTAGCATACACTTTAGCGCAGCAAAGATTTTTTTATCGTTTTTTACCCAAAAAAGTACCTTAGTAACAATTTTTAACGAGATCACATTTTGTGCGAGGTCAAAGTCTCTGACAACTGGGCTATACATGAGTTTTAATATATTTAATTTAAACTTTGAAAAATTGGATTTGAGTTTGAAAAAATTGAATTTGAACTTCAAAAAATTGATTTTGGGCTTAAACAATTTGAATTTGTACTGTAATAAATTGAGTTTGAATTTTACAAAATTTAATTTGACTTCTAATAAATTGAATTTTATTTTAAAAATTTGAATTTGAACTTGATAAAATTGAATTTGGTTTGAAAAAAATTTAATTGGGTGTTTAAAAAATCGAATTTGAA
Source organism: Thereva nobilitata (assembly GCA_963855945.1). Lineage (NCBI taxonomy): Eukaryota > Metazoa > Arthropoda > Insecta > Diptera > Therevidae > Thereva > Thereva nobilitata. The sequence continues at coordinate 113,303,863 of OY979696.1, read as the reverse complement.
CTTAAACACCATAAAACTTATCTTAATCCAAAATATATTCTCCATCACTTTCTACAATGCTCTATATGGTAGAGTTTGAAAAACAATTCTCCAAAATTCACTTGGTCACTCGCCGATTTTACCTAGCTAACTCCTGAGAACATATTGGAGCATATGGTAATAGGATGGAAGTGGCGCTAAAGCCCATCCACCAGAAGCTTAAGCATTATGAAGCCCAAAGAAACGGAGAAAGGCACGGAAATGCAAGGAGAGATAGCAGCTAGGTAGCTAGATGGCTAGACTGTTCCGGCTCCGGTGAGCACCTTTGAGGGATCCTTTTTTAGGGTTATGCTGATGACCCCAGACTGAAGTAATGCCTTAACGGCTCGTACCGGTCTGAACTTGAACGTCATGCAAAAAAGGATGGGTGAGTTTAGTCAGTAGGAATCTGACCCAAACGTCTGGGCGCGTACCCCCAGCGGAGTCTCATGTCATAGGGATGAAAGCGTTAGACAGGCAGCCGCAAACATTCCCTGTTGCTTAAGCGATGTTCTTGTTTGCCGGTCGAAACTTACAGCAATCGCTTGCATGTCGGTAAAAGCTTTTTCTGTGAACGCACACACTTAAAACAATCGAGACTTTTACTCGCGCCGTAAGTGCTTGTCGGCGATTGTTTGCCAGTGCTGGAAACAAGGTTTGTACGTGAACGCCTTTTATTTTTTGCCGAATTGTGCTCGAGATCGCTAGTTGCTGGTTTCTTTGGACATAACCGATGCTCACTTCTACTGCTGTCAATATAGCGCCCTTTTTTGTTCTCCACAGGCCCCTCAATATTTTATTCGTCAGGATCGCTTTGCTGATTGATGCTTTATTGCAGTTTCCCAGAAAATCCTAGCCTTTTAATGATGCCTCGCAGAAGCTCTACGTTAAACCGTCCGAAAATCTCACCATTGGCTTGGCTTATCATAGTCTGCCTCTTCAGTTGGGGCGTAGCATTGGATTACCGTAGTTCTTTTTAGTTAGGGGCGCAGACGCACAGTAATAACCCTCTCAAAAACTGGTGACCAGCTTCCTTGGTGAATATTACACTGGTTTTGGGTTTGGTTCCTGTCAGGATATAGTAAGAGCTCACCGTTTGGCAGACATTCTCTCCGCATTGTGCCATCTGGTCTCTGTAACTGTCATGTTCTTGATATTATGTCAGTTCTTCTCTCTGAGGACTTCATCCAGCCGTCCATCAGATAGCAACATTATTACATGTTCCAATTCGTGTCGTTGTTTTAAGAGCAAAGGTCGCGTTGGGTTATAGATCTGGTTCCGAAGCATTGCTTTCCGATTATAGCAAAACTATTTTTGTGGGAGTCTCAGCCCAACCGATCTAAAACTCTGTTATCGAGCTCCTTGAGGCACCTATATGTATACCTCACGAGTCCTCAAGAGTGTGTGAATGTCCCGCATATTAAGTGGGTGAATACTTTTTTACAGAGATTCTGATAAACGTCCTTGAATTTGCTTTCTGTTATCAACTCCCCTGGGTAGATAAGGGAATGGGTTCTGGGTGCAGTAAAAATCTTCTAGATGGAACCAAGGTGCAAAAGTTTCTGCTACAAGTAGTTGCGTTAATGTTTCTAAACCTATTGGTACAAGCAAGATTTTTTTAAGGAAATAACTTTAGAAATATCCTACTGACATACTCAAAGAAATATAAATAATGTCTGTGAATAAGGAATGTTGTTCGGTATAGCATTGGCAATGACTGATGGCCTCGCTAGCTTCGCCCTTCATTTTTCCGACCTGTAGTATATGGATAAATTTTCTTCTTTCTTGTCTTCCCTCTTTCCAAAAAAATTCGCTGCCTGCTGCCATTGCCTCTATGCATACTAAGCGAGAGAGCGATCTCCTGTTCCTTTACCGAAGTCAGCGATCTGCCGTGATAGTTTGAGATGGTGGAATAAAACTTGCTGCAGTCATTGTCAGTTCTTTCACTTTTCTCTGTCTTTTAGAATAGAGTTTTATTTGGGGAAGTGATGGTTCAAAGGTACCGAAGGCACTTTGCTTGGCCAATCGAACTACAACCCTATATCTTATATTTGTAGGTCACACCACTTGAACATATTCAGCAGTCTGCCTAGTAGCTTCTCGCTTAGACTTGAATGTTGAAACACGGTCTCGCCGAACAACCAGACCATGCTAATGGCTATTGCGCGGCACTCACAGAGAACACGAATATACATACATTGCTGTTCGACTTTGCACTCAATGATAGAACGGTCAACAGTACAAAATGGCATTACTTCTGAGCGGCTTGTTATTCACAAAAAATTATAATGATAAATATGGCGCGTTTTGAAAAACACATTTAAAATTTATCAACTAAAGAGAAAACAAATTGCTCCTTGTGTGGAAAGCAGTAAAGGCAAAGGGTATAAAATATCGACCATTAATGTGCCACCAATAAGAAGTAGAAATGGTAAATGGGCAAGAAGTAGGTAATAAAGACAAAGCCAATAACATTATGAAGTTCATATTAGTAAGACTCTGGTGTTCATATTAAGGCAGGTAATAGTAAACAATAACATGCCACAACATTACTTACGCAAGATATATTTTCAACTTTGTCGTATTAATAATTTCCACATAATTATTGCATAATTACTTCTCTTTCAACCGATAAAAATACTTCTCATTCGTGAAAATTCAATAAAACCGGGTTAAGTAAAACACCGTCCCGAAGTGGCGTATTTACCTAATACTTTGATAATTAGCTATAAATCAAACTCGATATTATTCCGCAATTTGCATGAAATCTATTTCCCTTATTTCATTAAAAAGTTCAACTTCACAACTTCTCGAGAATCACCCCCTTCAATCTGGCCCGTCCCGCGGCCTTGCTGACTACCATATTTCGTAAGGTATATATCACCTAGGCATAGTACTACCAGAACGGTAGAAACTTTCCTATTTTGCTGCTGCTACTTCACTCTTTTGCGTCCATAATGTCAGCCAACTTCGCTCTCTCTCTGTATGTGTTGTCGTTGTAGGTGTCATTAAATTTTGAAATAACTTTCGTTCGACGCTTGTTAAAACTGTTGCCAGTGGGGCAATTTAGAGTGGTTAAAGTCCTTGGCAAAAAGGGGTTGGGCCCCTTGCGCTCAAATTTCAAATGAGGGTAAAATAATTTCTGAATAATTAACGTTTGTACCTACTTTCGATTTGTTTTGTATAAAAGAGTATATGACTTTATAGGGGAGACATGGCACAAGAGGGGACCAACCTAAGATATCATATAATTTTGTAATTTGCATATTAGATAATGCTGAGATATCGCCAACCCCTCTCTATCATTCTGAATAACATGACTTTTTAATTATGTTTTTGGTAAATTAGGTGTAAGGATTAATAATTAATGTGATTAGGTTCAACACGTGTAATAATATACTTTGAGAAGTTTGTGCAGACAACTTAAAGAGATTTAGTATTTATCTATGTGGCACGCAAGTAGCTGGAGAAATGTTCCGCTCCCTGTTTTTTGTGGTTCACCAATTTTTGATGGTAATTTTGTAATGGGAGTTTTGCAAACACACTTAAAAAGTTAGCGATGAGCAATTCTATACGCATTTATATAATCTATATGATCAAGAATTAAAATTGTTGATCAAAAAAACTTTTTTCTTCTTGATACTCACTCTCAAAACCCATACAAATTTCTATACTTCATCAACAAGGTATGAAATTTGTTACCATATGATTACGTTAATTTTAAAAGTAATACTTTTTGATACATATTATTTCCTATCACCAAAAATTGTATGTAAAGTAGTGTGGAATTTTAATCCACTAAAACACCAAGCCTGATTTAAATAATCAAAACTGTCCAGAAGGATCAAACATTTATGTTAATGTTTTCGGTACTTGGGTGCAAGTAGATATTTGCTCAAGAATTTCCCCGCTAATTCTATTGGATTTATTCTTTTAACCCTCCTTGTGGAATTTGCAGGATATAACAGTTGACGGGCCTCGACGTTAATACAATCTTAGAGGCGAGCTTTGTGCCTTACTGCGAATTTCTTACTTTTTCTACCACAAAAGGGATTTGTAGGCCTCTGTGCAAGTCATTATAGGGCATATGTATACCAGAGAACACTTGCCGCCTTCCACAAGATTTGATTCTGAAATGATTGAATTTTTTGGATACGTGTCTTTTTGGCACATCCCCATTTTTCTTTACCGTACAACCATGTCCGTTTGTTTATTTGATTATACAACAAAATTTAACCTTGTATTGGCAAATTTAGATACGTATATTTCAACTGAAATTCAATTTGTTTTCGATCTGACGTGTCCGCTTCTCTTTGCACAACCATGTTTGTAGGGACACGGAATCGGTGAAGAGTACTCGATTAAATACTCATGAGTAGAATCGAAAGAAAACTACTCAATGAGTACTTTTTACTCCTTTACATGTACTCGATTCCTTGAGAATCGATGAGTACTTTTTTTGACATTTCTGCGAACTGCCTTTTCGGCTGCGACAGATTACAAATACTTATGTAGCTTACATCCCGAGTAAAAATAATTTAATTGGTTAATTTTTGAAACTAGCACGCATAGCGAACAAATACTGCAGACACGAAAATCTAAAAATGCGCCCGCCAGAAGTACATATGCACGTCTATTTTACAGATATGAATGTATTTGTAATCGAACATTTCAAACGTGAGTGTCGTTTTACCAAGCGATCCCCCAACTAAGTACTAACAACGTCCAATGCTGCTTGACCTGGCCACTCGAACAAAAACCGGTCTACTGAGTATGCTTAATTGCACCCTCTCCGCTACGGTCACCAAGGTAATTACCCGTTTTCTTCGTTCTAAACAATTTTTTAGAGCTCCAATTTTGCTCCTTTAGTCTAGAAAAAGTTTGAACGTACCGTGCTTCGTTTGGACTATTCGATCCGCCTTTTCTTGATATGTAGTAGAATTTTTACTCAGGCGTACCGTGGTTGTTGTGGGTGCCATGCAGTAGTTTTGGTGCTGTCCGTGCCTGTTTCATGCTAAAAACGGGCGAATCTGATTTTTACTAGGGATGAGACCTATCCCAAAATGCAAATTGGAGCTCTTTTATCGCACAGAAACTTGTAGGTATATCTCTTTGTCTGGAACCCACGTTCGTGCAACAGAGAGAAAAGCATTCAAATATCTGAGATTTAAAGAGTTCCAATTTGCGTTTCCACTTTGCTTTTGGGGTGTAGAAGGGCCTTAAACGTCCCTAAACTATCCTTACTTGAGACAGAAAAATACATAATATGCGTACAGCGTTTATATGGAAATTATTTATGACGGAGAAAAACTTGCAGTTAGCTTGAATTCTCTTGAGTACTCGATTCCACCCTATAAGTAATGATATGAGTAAAATCACTCGGTCCAAAGTATCGAGTACTGATATGAATAGAATCGAAAGCCAAATACGCATCTGAGTAAGGAATCGAGTACCGATTCCGTATCCCTACCTCTTTGGTCGCTCTAGATATAACCAAGGCTTTTGATATAGTATGGAATCCTGCTCTGTTAGCCAAACTCGACACTATTACCAGCTCTACAGAGCTGGGTCGAGGGTTTTCTTTCTGGCCGTTCAATTAGAGTAAAATTGGACAATGCCAAATTTAAACCCCACGCCTTTCTGTCAATGTCCCCAGGAATCAACTTTACCACCCGCGCTTTTCCTAGGAACAGCGTAAAAAAATTTGAAGCAAGTCAAAAATGTTGATTAATAAAAGTGTTCGATTTGTAAAAGAATGCCTTATATGAAAATAATGGAGATCTCAACTAAAACCAAATTTCGGCTGTTCAACTCTAACGTTAAGGCAGTTCTTCTGTACGGTTGCGAAGCATAGAAAGACACACAATTCATCAAAGCGCCTTCAAATATTCTAAAAATCCACTGACAAGGTAGAACTACAAATGAAGACCTTTGGCGCGTGCCGGCCAAGAAAGGATAGACGATGAAATCAGGCGAAGGAAATAGAATTGGATTGGCCCAGTGGCGTAGTCTGAATTTCTGCCACCCGGAGGGAACCGTAAATTTGCCGCCCCTTCTTTCGTGACTAAGAAAAAAATTGCTAAGAAGTCTGCGATGTCGAAAAGTCAATATTTTAAAAGGATTCAAAATAAAACGTTTTTCTTAAATTAAAACTTTATTCTGCGTGTTTCTGCGAACTCTTTAAAACAATTGCCAATGTTAATTTGTACCACTTGTTCGATTGCCAAGATTGCCAAGACAAATTTGGAAGCTACTGGAGCCTTTCTAGAATTTCAGCAGGTAGAGCTCGCGCCATAAAAGAAGGAAATCTCAAAATCGCTGTTTCCATGCACATTGAGAGTCTCAAGTCTCCACAAGAGAGCAACGTCACTCTGTTTGTTTAAAAACCCAAATAATCGGCTAATTTATATTCTCAATCACAATTCCATCTGCGCGCTCATTTCCCGTCTTTTATAGCGCGAGCTCTAGTCTATCTCATGAAGAAAATATGTTTGCTAGGCGTTGTCCACACAAGCAGGGCCGGATCTAAGCATAGGCAACATAGGCGCTCGCCTAGGGGCCCGCACCACAAAGGGGGCCGCACCACACACAAAAATATTTTATGCAGTCCACCACATAAGACACATAGTCGCATATTTGATCATAAGAATGATCATAGAAATTGTTACTTCCAAATATATTTTACAACTCGAGCTATGCGAGAAGCTTGGCAAGAAGTTGCGATTTCGGCCAATTGGCGAAAAAATATTTCAAATTTATAAAAGAAGCATAGTTTCGTTTTCACATAGTGCACGGTACGATTCAATCGTATAATAATGAAAAGTTTGTTAAACAACGAACTTTTCGTTATTTGACGACCGGACAAAGATGTTTTGTAACAATCGAAGCGAAAAAGCGTATATTGAGCCGTTGAGCCCTTCATGTATTCCTGCCCTCATTTTAATTCGGCGCTCCGGGCTGATTACCGATGCAGTACATATAGGGCTAACTACAATGGCCTTAAGACGTCTTAAGATTTCTCGTCAAATTCTTTTAAGACTGGCTAATTTTCTGTCAAATCTTAACGAATCTTAAGCTCAGCTATAATAGCCTTAAGACGCTTTGACATTTGTAAAAGGTAATCACAACAAATCGAGTCTGGAGTAAATAAAGACGTCTAGTTTAATAAAGCTATACTGGATGTAAAATTGTCCAGGATCGGTTCCTTTCATTTTTAAAAAAGTGGTTTTATAATAACCATTTTTAGAACGGTCTGTATATAATTTTCGAACACTATACGACCGCGGTTTCTTTTTTTTCGCATCACTTCGCTCACTAATTTAGTTAATGTTGTTTAATCCTTTAATAAATCCAAATATTCCATTATTAAATATCTTATCCACAGAGCACCTTATTTGAAATAATTTTTTTTCTTATATTTCCGCTGATACTTTAATTTTTGTAAAACGCCAAATTAAATATCAATCGCAAACGCCACTTTCTTGAAGATTCTTTAAGATTCTACGGTTCTGAGCGTAGCCTTAAGACTTAACGAAATTTTGCGAAAGAGAACGAAAGATTGTCTTAAGGCCATTAGGCCTCCATCCACGGTCAAACAAATCATCAAACCAATTTTCGACAAACAGCGCACACATTTATGCTTTGACATTTGTTGCCCATCAACGAGGGAAACTTTCTTCAAACATCCCGAGCGACAATTCCTGTAAACAAAACGAACTTTCATATGCTTTACATGGCACACATAAAAAATGCACACACACATTTAAGCTGTTTGAAGGAAATATTAAACCAGACGAATATTTTCTTCAAACAGCGGCCAACTTCGAAAACTTGTATTTTATACACGCACACTTAGAATTTTTTCGATGTTGGCCAGAAATTTGATGGTTTGTTTGACCGTGGATGGCGGCCTATTGTGGTTGCTTGTTCTAGCCCCATAGCCCCTGTGTTTAGAATAACGTCAAAGTATAGAGAATGTCGTTGATGACTGCCAGATTACAGATGCACGAGCTTTTTTTTATATAGTTTCCTTCCTTTTGTCGTGCGAGTAGAGTGCGTATCCAAGAGAATATCTTTGGAAAACTCATGTACTAGTTCCATTGCCAGAGTACTATACCATAAAAATGCTTTGTCCTGGTAGCAGAATTCTTCAATTTTCAATTATATTTTTGTAATCTTGACCAACGGTGAAGCAAAAATTAATAGGTTCAGAGTTTCAGATCATCATTTTCTTTTCACTTTGTTGCATTTTTCCTGCTTTACTTTCATGACAGAAAACCAACGGGCTTGCTTAGCAGAAGTGTTTCGTGCCCCAGAGTGCTCTTGAAATATCCCTAGCTTGTTTATCTGATCAGAATGATCTCGGCCAAAGGGAAATTGGCAGGAGCTAAAAAAATACAAAGGGGAATCGTTCCAAATGTCCAAAACCCATATTGTCTCGCCTGGTTGATGCTCTATCTAGGTAAATGTAGCAGTTTTTTGAGTGTGACAAATTAGGATTTTTTTTGGGAAGGGGGCCCGCACCACAGGTTCCGCCTAGGGGCCACCAGATCCTTAATCCGGCTCTGCACACAAGTGTTTTGAACCATTTACACATATCTGGATACAAAAAGAAGGTCGATTTACGAGTTCGCGACAAACATGATAGACCAAATTCACATCTGCATTGGAAGGGAATCGTTGGGTGTGTTTCAAGTTTCACCACAATCAGCAATCAGAATCAGTGATGGAAATTAACCCTAATCATTGATGGACAAAGGAGCAAGAATGTTCGAATCCGACAAAAAATGATGGAATATTGGACATATGTGATGTTGACAATTAACCACAGATGGAGTAATTGCAAACACATGCGTTCACTATGAGGTACTTCCAGTTGATTAGACGTTTCCATTGAATGAAAACGGCCCGAACTAAATAATAGAAAAGGTGTTGTATTTCTAAAGGCGGAAGTGGCGGGTCAGCTCTTAGAGCTTCCCAAGGTTTAAATAAAATTTACGTTTGTTGCTTTTAATTGGAAATTATATCTTATTCGAGTACAATTATCGAGAGGTGGAAAAGGATAAGAAATCAGGTTTTGCGGGTTACTGCTGGATCAACGCTCCCATGGTAAACCGTTTGGTAGCCTTTGTATATATTTGTCGGTGTACCACCGGATCAACTGCCCGTGGCTTGTCGCTTCTTGGTCTGTCGGTTTACCAGCGGATCAAATCTCCTGTGGTTTGTTGTTTTGTTGGTTTATCTGTATACCAATGGATCAACTCTCCTATGGTTCTATCAACGGAATCAACGCTTCCACTGTCTGATTACATCTGCCCTCTGCAGGCAAGCACCGGCCTTTTATATCTGTGCCTTGTTGCGCGTTTCTATTCTATTTGGTATCGCTTTTACAGCGGTGTAGTACTGTTTTATTACATCTTCCATCACAACAACGCCCGACCACACACTTTTTTGATGACCCGTCAAAAAGGAGAGTTTGGTTGGAAATTTTTGATACATCCACCGTATAGTCCAGACATAGCATCGTCACCCAGGACAATCTGTTCAATGTGGTAATTTTTAACAATCAATGGTAAACATGTCGTTTTTGGACTCGTTTTAGTCATACCGCCGACGGATTGCTAACTTGGTCCACTTTGGCAACCGCTCCCGTATCCGCCCGGGGCCATGGCCCGCTACGCCACTGGATTGGCCACACCTTGCGACGCTACTCTCTAAAAAGGAACCAGTGAAAATTTTACTGTGCAGCTGTTTCCGCCCTATGTCCCATGAGGAATTAAAGGAGCATAAATCAAAAAATCACTGTAGACTGTAGTTATATCGTCTCCTTCTAGATTGTGTTCGTTGATAGTTATACAGGGTGTATACCTTTAACTTTAAGCGGCCGGCTTTGGATTGGTTTTGGATAGACGAACAAAAAATCGTAAATCGTAACGGTTTAGCAGCTATGGCGCTTTGAAGTTTTTTTGGTAGAGGTTTACAAATCCCTGTTTTTTTGTAACCCTATGAGCTATTTTCATGAATAAGTTATCGCAGTGTACACAGAATACTACCACCTATCTAAAACTGTAAAAGTCAAGGCTTTACCCTATCAACTTCCAGAGAAAAGAGTCATCAAAGTCAAAAATTCGGTTTTCTTTAATTAAAATTTCAACTAAAACCCCATTTTCTCCAAAAAATACCGTGTTAACTAATTTTTTTTTTGCAAAATTGGAAAGTTTGGACAATTTTCTATGAATAATGTCCTGACAATTTTTATTCTACGGCTTTTATTTTTGCAGTTATATGCAATTTGAATGCTAAAATTGGCTCTGTTGTCCTAAAACCAGCTGGCTGGATATTCTGCTATAAGGCATTCCGATATAGGTTCAATTTTTGTTTTATAAGAATTGCGGAGGTGTTCTAACTGGAGCTGAGGAGCCTTTGTAGTTTTTAGAGGTGAATTTATCTCCTTTCTTGTATATTTTACTTATAATCTCTTTTCCCCGTCATCTGGTATGACTTCTTCCTCCCAGATATTGCGGAATTCTAAATGTCTCCGTCATTTTGGATCATCATTTAATATGGGACCGGATTCAATAACTTTTAAAAATATTCTTTCCACACTTTCCATCCTGTCTGCTAATAGGTACCCGGTCTGATGATAGGTACCTATCAATGTCTCTACAGGTGTCTGTTCTTGGCTGAAACTTATTGATGATCTGGCATGTCCCTTTGTCTCGTTGATATTGGGCTGTTCTCCAACTCGTGCTGTGAAGTTTCATACGACAGCATTCTGGTAGGCATTTCTTCTTTCTTCAAATTAAAATAAGCTTATTTATATCGTATTTTGGTTGTGTATGACCGATTCAGTTTTAAAATTTCATGACTGCATATATTTTACCTAGGAATAGGCTAATGTCACATGAGTCTGAATTCAGACTCTGAATTTTTCAGACTCGGATTTTTTCAGCTCAGATTTTGGTGTCACATGAGTCTGAATATTTCATATACCTTGGAGACCAGTGTTGTGCGTAATTTAGTACAAAGTGTTTTTTATGTGGAAGTTTAAACTCAAGTGTCACCCTTTGTACTACCAGTCCGTCATGTCGTTCACGTCATGATCAGATGTGTGGTAGTAAGCTTAGCTCGAAGGATAGAGAAAGCATAAGACAGGTTAAAGGGAGGCTGGCGGGTGCATGAGGAGATGGCGATGAGCCTTGCGTTTGAACTCCCGGATGTTGAATGAGTTCGGGGATACTGACTGTGGGAGGTTATTCCACAAACGAGTTCTTCTCGTAATGAACGAATTTTTAGACTGGTGTGTGCGTGAAAATAAGGGCTGTAGACAGTCTGGGTGAGCGGTGAAGGCTAGTCTTGTGTTGCGGGGAAAAAATTGCCGAGGAGGCAGAAGGTTAAGGCCCGTGGAGACGCTAAAACAAGGTACGAATAAACAGGGTACTAGTACCATGTTCGAGCTGATGTTGGTTGTCTGCTGGCCGGTACGCGTACCAAACTTTTGGTCTCACCAACGGTGCTAGTAAAATCAAAACCAGTTTGATTTTTCTTGATGTTTGTGAGCGGAGCTCTGCGTTGGTAATACCATGTTTAGGTGCTTGCGGACTGGTTTGTCAACATTTACTCGAACACGTCATTTGAATTGTCAAAAGACAGATGTTCAAGATCGAGTAAATTGGTCTCAGCTCGGTTTTACCGTCTGCGGGTTTTGCTCGTACCATGTTGACTCATACCATGTTTTAGCGTCTCCATGGTCCTTTATGTATTTCAGGCGAACAGTCATTGTGGTAGATGCGGTAGAGTTTAACCAGAGCCGCTACCGCTACATTCCTGCGGTGCCTTAAGGAGTCAATTGAGGAGCTAATGGCGCCATCACCAATAAGTTGGAGGGCGCGATTTTTCACCTTGTCTAGCCACGATAATGCGGTTCTCAGCGCCCCGGCCCAGATACACGAATTGAATTTAAGGCGGGGACGAATGTAGGATTCGTAGATTATGGCCCTGGCCGACCCCTGGAGGAGGAAATTGCATGTTTTGAGAAATCCCAAGCATTGTGGCTATAATATATGATTACTCCAACGCAGATCTTGTACATTTAGTTTTTTAATTTCCGTTTAGTTCCAGTTTTAAATAATCGGGATGATCTATTTTCTACAGATTTTCTTTGCTTTCAATGCAAGAAATTAATTTTTCGCCGTCACTTTATAGTATAACCTTACAGACGCACCCCTTTTGTTTAACTGAAAAATTCAGACTCATCTGACATGGCGCGATTATGGCTGATGTCACATGAGTCTGAATTCAGACTGAATTTTTCAGAGTCTCATAAAAATGCACAGAAATCAATTGTGCCATGTCACATGAATTAGAAATTCCACACGGTCTGAAAAAATTCAGACTACTCAGTCTGAAAATGTAGTCTGAATTTTTCAGAATTGGAATAAAAATTCGCTCTCTTACATGTTTTCTTATAAAGGGGTTTTTATGAGATCTTGTTGAAAAATCAAACTAAAATCTCCTTCCACACATGGTCTCTCTTAAATTTGAACAAAAGTGTATGTCACCAGTTATAAGTAGAAAGTTTTTCTCAAATACCTTCATTGTCACATCAAAAGCGCAATAAACAATGGAGAATTATTATGACAAATATCGGTCAACTTAGTGTAGTAGAAACACTAAAACGACACCAAAAACGTCACTTGCCTTCAAATCAACTTCCACACTCAAGCCCAATTCCCCTCTCTCCGTTTACTTAAAGAAGAAACCAATTTAATTTATTCCCTCGCACAAGAAACATACATTTTTGAATATATTAAAGTTTCTAAAAGGTAAAACATTTTCAACCAACAAACCAAAGAGTGGTGAAAAGTTTTAAAAACTTTCTACAAACATCTTCAACATGAAATGCACGAGATGAAACAGAGGGATTTAAGGAAAAAGTTGTACAACCCTCCAACCCCCCTAGAATATACCAATCCCATAGAGATTTATTCACGCCTTTTATTCCAGCAGCAGCAGCAGCAACTAAGTCTCCACATGGAAGAAGTCCTGTGGAATAAGGATGAAAGAAATAGTATCCAAACGTGAAGGGGGCGCTGTAAACACACGTGCTGCATACGGATTAATGTTAACCACTTGCTCCCCCCGCCCCGCTCCACTTGCAAAGTACTAGGTACATGACTGTATGGGAAATTGTAAAAGTAAAATAAAAACATAAAAAATATATAAAGTATAAATAGAGCAAGGGTTCTCCAGTGCGATGACATAAATTCCTCTAACTGTCATGCTTTATGGAGATAATCCTCGAGGCAACACTAAAGGATTTTTGAGTTCAAATAAAATGCAAAATGAGAGATTAGTTTACCGCCACTCAACTACAACAATCCCCCAAACCCCCACTGTTGTCTAGTAATCCTTTTACGGGTGTTTTGTTGTGAGTGCCCGACGCCTATTTTGGGGTGGGCAATGAAAGTTATGGTTCGTGAATGACCACAATGGGTGTTTATCTAGCTTAAAATTAAATTCATAACAAACTAAGAGCACTTGGTGCTAGCTGGAAATATTTCTATGGGAGACTTAATGTTAACCAAATGCTTTTTCGGGGACATTTGTTAAGGTTGAAGAAGAGATATGCAAAAATTTTCGGACGTCGATTGGGAGATAGCTGATGGTGGTTCGTGTTCGTTCTTATGTCCATAGTTAAGGGTTGGTTGTCCACTTTCTGAAACCCCCTTGTGGGATATTGGGTTCAATTTCGAGTTCAGATTCGACAACATTTCGTTGTATTATAGACCTAGTGACTTATTTGGATTGGAAATCAGGGGTGGCAGCACGTAAGTTGTTTCAATCGACCTCTTCATACAAAAATTCTGAATTTTTGTATGGAGAGGTCGATTGAAACAACTTACGTGCTACCACCCCAGACACTTTTCTGTCGAAAGGGAAGAGAGCTTTATATATAGTTACGGTCTCTACCAGCTGTGCCTTGGGTTCAAATTTGTTACTGAGAAATCAATTAGTAACTTATTCGACAACTGATTCGGGTGACACTTTATAAATAAAGTATTTAAATATGAAGGAACAAGTTTTCATTTGTACATTTAGGGCCATAATAATGAGCTGCTTTAAAAAGAAGGCTATTGATAAACTAGTTTATAAGGTTCACAATAAGGTTCACTGTTTGTCGGCGTCTAATAGAAAGTGATTTGCAACCTGATGGCAAATCCACGCACTTCTCAATCTCAATCTCTAGAGCATAAAATTTCTTACAAATTTTGTCGTCACCGTTTTTTTCGAATTCCGCATAGTTTCGCCGCTAGCGGCCGTTTTGCGCCTTTTTTTAGATTCTGTTGATAAATCAGAGTCCAAAGAAAAGCCGTTGAAAAACTGCAACTACTACTTTGATCTCATTTAATTTTTCTTAAAAATGCATAATTTTAGCTCAAAATCTAAAAAAATATCGAAAAAACAGTGAGGACAAAATTTGTAATTTTATGCTCTAGAACTTTGCTCTTTTGATATTTTCACCAAAATGCATAGTTTCTCCTCAAAATAGAGAAAAAGGCGGAAAATGGCGAAAAAAGGCCTACTAAATATAGTCTTAAACATATTTCGTTAGGCAACCCATCATCACCGTTACTTTTGTTAGCATATTATTTATCATGAAAAAAAAATTCATTCGGTTACTCGATCGGTGAAGGTCGCTCTTCTACGTATCTTAGACTATATGGTACTCCCATCGACAATTGTTGCCTTGATTACTATTCTAGAGAAACGAAAGTTTTGATACATTGGCAATGCAATGCGCCATCAACTTCTGTGCGTGGAACATTTTTTCATCCAAGGTTACCGAGACGTCATTGTGGTAACTGGACAAAGAAATTGTCTGATTTGGTCTCTAGCTGTTATGCTAGCGAAACACCTAGTGTGAATCCCTACGAAAGGTTCGGATACCATTCACCAGGAAACGACGCCTTTCAGACTAAACTATTTGTTCTCACAACAAGCCAGGCTTAATAGATTTGTTATCATATTATGGTGTGGCCACACTACGCGGTCTTGGGTCGTACGCGCTTTTGCCTTTTTTTTTCATATAGAGTTTTATGACTTTTTTACGACTTTTTTACGACTTTGTCCATGGTAAAGGCCGTGCGGCCAAACAACGCGGACAAAAGGCTGTGGTTAAAAAGGTACATTGTGCGTCCACACACTATGAGCTTTTCAAAAGCGCGTACGCCGTTTCAAATGAGAATTGATTTTTTCTCACTCATGACTCAGAAAATTAAAAGATCACGCGCGCTTTTGGCTGGCCGTACGACCAAAAGCGCGTGGATTCTAAGTCCGCGTAGTGAGGACGGGCCTTTAGGCAAGATTCAAAGAATGTGGCCTGTCGGGGTTTATAAGCATTTCACTCACTGCAGTGTCGGAGGCTCTACTAGTTTGGATGCCGCTCTACTTTGAGGAAGAGAAATCTGCTATAAGCGGTGCACTGAGGCTGAGTACGAAGGGCCATCTGGAACATTTTATAATTTACATTATCTTTGGAAGAGATGCCTCAGAAGCAGGAATTTGATGGCCGAGAGCATCTAAAACTGGAAACCCCGTTCTGTGAACATACAAAATAGGCTAAGATTGACTTTTTCTAATATGGTACAACAACTTTTTCTAAGATTGCAGGATCGGCCGGTGGGGTACAACAACGATTCCGGGATACGTCAGTACCGTCATGTGTAACAGTTCAGCTTGGGCACTAGAGCCACTGTGTTTTAAGTACAAATGTATGTTGTGTACTACTTACGGGACATTCCGACATTCAAGCGCCAGTTAGAATGATAAGGAAAAAAGTCTCTAAGGAAAAAATAAAAATTAGTTTGGGATTATGAATATTTTAATATGCTAGGTATTCTCAATGTGGACATCCTTATTTGGGTTGCAGGTGATCACGCCTTCTAAGGCAATGAAAAGGCGGTCTCGTACTGGCTATTGTAGCATTCACCAGTTTGTTGAAGAGAGTACTTGATAATCTAGGCTGTGATAAGATATATCGAACGCTGGAGGTGCAAACCTGGTATGGTTAATTTCAAGTGATTTTTCGCGAATCTTCCAGTAACGCTACCAAGCAGTTCTTTGGCACAGTAGATGTCAAAACTGGCTAGTTTGTCTACCGACACCATGATCTGAATTACTACATTTGAAGGATCGGAAAGGCAAGATCCATTTCTTTCAACAAGCTCATGACTCCTCGTAGCCTGAAACTTCTTCTATTATTCGAACTAAGCTTACTGCTAGACATTGCACCATTACGTGACCAACGACATGACGGACCGGTAGTAAAAAAGGATGATTCCTGCAGTGGCGAAGCGAGGGGCAAGGGGGCATCATGCCCCGGGCGCTACTCACAAAGGGGCGCCAAATGGTCCGCAAAACAAAAAATTGCTGGATAATTGGATCAAAAATACAATTTTAGAGAAATTAAATTCCGATGAAATTTCATTAACAAACTGCAGATCACAATGCTACGATAATGGTGCCGTGATGGCAGGTCACACATCTGGCGTTCAACAAAGAATAATGGAAAAAAATCCTAAAGCATTATTTGTAAATTGTGATAACCATTCATTGAATTTAGTAGGAGTTACTGCAGCTAAACAAAATCCAATCGCTGTCACATGTTTTGGAATAATTGAAAACATATATCTCTTTTTCTCACGTTAAACGTTACCGTGGGAATTATTAAAAAATGCTTTAACAAAAACTGTCAAACGTGAATCTGAAACACGATGGAGCGCCAGAATACAAGCGGTTAGCATTATCGTCGATGGGCTAGAGAATATAGTAGAACTATTAGAAAAATTAGAAGAAGACACTGCCACTACAAGTGACACCAGAAGTGAAGCTACAATTCTGTTGAAAAGTATACTAACTTTCAGTTTCATAACTTTAGTTCATTTCTGGTATGAAATCTTAAGGAGGATTGATCGTGTGCAGCTCAGATTACAAGATCCTAGAATGAATTTTAGAGAAGCGTTCCATGATCTAGAATCATTAGCGACTGAACTAGCCGAAATTCGAGACAAGCTCTGTGAAGAGGCAATAGAAAAAACGAAGTCTCTTTGTGAAAAATGGGATATTGATACAGCAATACCTACGTGTAAGAAGACGCCGCAAAATGTCCGGGGAATTGGCTGGAGATGTTGGTCTTTCTGCAGAAAGTGAAATTTCTCACGTTATGAAAAGCGTTTTTGATCGTCTCCAACAATAAATATGTACACGATTTACACGATTAAGTGACCTTAATTTCAAATTTGGATTTCTACTAGACGTTGAAAATTTATTAAACAAGGAAAATGTTGATAACGACTTTGAAAAAAATTGTAAAAATTTGGGTGAATTTTATAATACAGATTCCAATGGAATAGAAGTCTTTATCGAAATATGTGACTGCAAAATGTTACTCCGCAGTAGAAAAGAAATTGAACCTAAAACTCCGTTAGAATTTCTTACTTTTATAATCTCGTATGGAGAAGATGTTTTTCCAAACTTGAGAGTGGCAGTTCAAATAGTCCTGACTATATCAGTATCCATTGCTGGCTGCGAACGTTTATTCAGCAAATTAAAATTAATTTTGACATATCTACGATCAACGATGGGACAAGATCGCCTAAGTGACCTTGCATTTTTAAGTGTGAAAGAGAAAAATTTTAAATGATCAACTTTGATGGTATTATTGATAAATTTGCTTCATCAAAAGCAAGGAAAATTTATACAAAGTAATTGGTTTTATTAATGTATTATAATCATACTATTATTAAATATATGTATCTCCTTAGAGATAATAAATATTAACTTTTTTATTGTTTTAAAACTGCGTGTTTTTAAAATATTTCTTTATAAATGTAAAATTAATTATAGGTATCTTTTGAACTAATTCTAGATGATCATATACATTTCAAAATCTAGTCTTGTTTTCTCAACTACATTTTTTGTCTCAAACTTAAAGCCTAGCTTGAGCCTATGACTTTATTTATTTTACTTTATTTATTTATTAATTTACGAGTATATTTTACATATAATATTATATGGTTTTCGAATAGGGGGCGCTAAAAAGGTATTGTGCCCCCGGTGGGAGTTAACCTCGCTACGCCACTGGATTCCTAAGAACACAGCCACATAAAAAAACAAGTTGAATAAGAGACTTCAAGAGGCCCGAGTCCTACAAGAACTGTAGCGCCATTTAAGAAGAAGAAGAACCATTGGAGCCGAGAACCGTTGGTGGTGTCTATACCTTGCACTCTTTTTGGCCCAAATTTTTACCAGCCCTTTTAGTTACTTGCTGCCCGATACATACATTACATTCCCGTTTACAAATAAAAAAATATTTCAAGAAAGAACATGTTAGTATAACAATCAAAACTGTAGCTTATTACCTAAAATATCTTTCCAGATATTTAGGTGTCCAGACTTTACCTACCAATAGTACAATTTGTTGACCAACAAATTGTTCTAACTGGCAGCCCGACAGCAAGAGCAATAAATTAGTCGGAAGCTATACATTATTACAGTTGACTGGAATCTGCAAGGAACCCGTCGCGTTGGAAGACCTAGAAGAACCTGGAGGAGAACCCTATTAGCAGAGGCCGCAAAAACTGGGAGATCCTGGATGGAGCTGAGAGCTGTCGCACAAAACAAAGTCCGCTTGAGGGTAACAACTTTTTTCACCCTATCGGGTTGTGGCCTGGTGTTCTGATAAATTGAAGTGCCTTTGGAGGCCATTAGTAAAAGATTCCACTGCAGGAACATGAAAATGAAGAAGAGGACTAATCTCGATGCAGTTGCCGGCTACACGTATTTAATTGCAAGGTCAATGCACTATGCATTAAAACATTTTCGACTTGACGGATCCATCGATGCGATATCATCGTCTTTGACTTAAGCACCGCCTTCTCAAAAATACTCAACCTACTTGAATATTGTCTCTCTTTTCGAGCCATTCCGTGACAGCCTTTTCGTTTACAATGTTACAAGAATTTTACATTGATTCCTTAATACAATGTGGACAAATCAAGCTGAGCCAATGTATCTGTGAAATGTCGAACTCAAGTCCAATTCAATTGACAGGAACATTGATCTCATTTTTGTTTAAGGCCACAAGTCGAATCTAAACCATCAGACGTAGTATCATTGCCGAGGGCTTCAGCCATTCCCATTAACCTTAATTGAAATTCCACTTTCGTTGGTCTAGTTTAAGGGGAAGAAATTGTATTTCCATTCCAGAGATCACCTAGAGATAAGGTATTTCGCATCTTCACTCTTATAATTCTCATTACTTCATAATTGTCGCCTTCCTTAAAGTAATTCCTTTATTTATATTTTGCTGTCATAACCCTACAATACAGCATAGCGAAAAAAGAGGCCTTGTTTCGGCCATCGAAGGATTTTTCATAGTAGAATTGTTTTCCGGCGAGGAGAAAATTGGTGCGGTGCAATTTTTTAGCGAATCTTCTTTTGGTTTTTTTCCTGTGGGGTCCTCCTTCCTTAGCATAATGATCATTTCGACAAGTATCAGATTTTTACAACTAAGGCGCATAATACCTTATGGATCTTAGTGTACTGACATAGAACCAGGCTTAATAGATTTGCTCTCATATTAACAAGAATTCAAAGCACACACCTCACCGAGGCTATGCATCTCTTCGGCTTCATCGCTGGATATTCTCAACTCAACTTGGAACTGGTCTTCACCAGTGGTGGATCTAGAAATTAATTTTGGAGGGGGACATCCTCATCCAGTGGCGGATCTTAAAACTGTGTGATGGTGGTGTGGTTCGACAAATATAAATAAAAACCAAAGCTTTATTTTGAGTAAAATTTTATTTATTAAAATAATAAAGTTATCCCTTCTTGCTTTAGCAAATCGTTCGATAATTTTGTAAATGTTCACATTAATGTCACGGTGAATATTTAACAGGGCTAGACCCGTAAGCCTATCTTCCCATACCCATACAGGTCTTTAGCCAGGTTTTAATCCGAAGTAGTGTTGAAAAGGACCGCTCAGCTTTCACAACACTTGACGGAAGTATCTGAGTTCGAAGTGATTTACATTGGTTTTTGGGGGGCGCGGCATGGCCCCCGCCTGGATCCGCCACTGGTCTTCACTTAGAACCGTCTACAATCTTTAGTAATATAAAAGAGATTCCGCAAGTGGGATGCTCGCGAAAATTTCAAAGTTTAAGCATTCTTCTGTTAACATACAAAATTATCTATATAACACCCTTTTGGGTGGACCAGTGTCGTACATCGATTTCAAGGTAGAGATAAGTGTAGTGCCATACTCTGTGGTGAAAGCCCAAGGTTTGAATACCTTTGCTACTCTCTTTCAACTTGAAGTGTACGCTATACTGCTATGCAGTTACGAGAGCTTATTAAGAGCATACGTTATGATGCAGATTTAAAACTTCCTTGACAATCCAGCACCAATCAAAGCAAGATTTGGTGCTTTAGGACCAGATCCAAACTAGGACCGAGCTGACGTCCTTAATGAGTTTGGCATTCTCAATACCAGGCATTCTTCCAGTGGCACCTCGAAAAGGGCGAGGAAGTTGCTCGGATACAGTAGGAAAGATGTCAGGGCACCGATTGACTTGGTTGGTAGATACTGAGCTTGTTCAAGCAAATCTGAGAAGTACGAGGTGTCAAGAGTACATTTTCATATTTATAGAAAAAAGACAAGTGTCTAGATATCACGTAATGACTCTTCAAAATGATTTCTTTTTACACATATATCGCTTTATCTACAAGGAACGAAAAGTGTTTTGTTTTTAAATAGCAAAAATTTAATAAAGATAGTCTTTTCCAGAATTCTTCTCATGACTCTGTTACTTTACCTGACTCTATCTAATTAATCTGTCTAGATAACAACATTATCTTTATAAATGATGTGAAAAATAAAATACCTCAAAATTTCTAATAATTAATCACAAAAATCCTCGAGAAAATTTTCACATTATTTTATGGTGAGAGGAAAAATCTCACCTAAACTAAGAAGAATGAATTTAAAACAAAAAAAAAAGAAGTACGAGAAAGAAACTGTCTTACCTCATTTTCCACTCGACATCCAAAGAACTATCTCCCACACTCCTCTGGCTCGGCCCCAAAACGGAACTCGAAAGAAAAATTCCCATTTATAAGGATAAACTCTTGACACTTTAAGCACTTCCATCACGTAAGTTTTAATATTTTCAACTTCCCTACGAAAAAAAAAATAAAGAAAGAAAGAAGAAGTGAGACTCTTTAATCCTAAATGGGTAGATTCATACGTGATAATTTTTCTGATAAACCAGAGTGGAGGCATGGATAAGCATAAAAACAAGAAGCAGCATAAAAATTCATCAAACACAAGTAGTAGGCATCTTCTTATGTTTTCAATGAAAATGAAAAATGTTGAAAACATTCTGAATGTGCGTATTCCACCCCTGGGAGCAGTTCCTTAAGGTTCACCGCATGCACGTATTCCGTAATGATAAAGGTTTTTTCTTTCTCTCGTGTTTTTTTTTGCTGGGGACAATAATTTTTTTTATACTTTTCATCAGCATAGGAAATTAGTCCAGGATGGACCCACCCCCACCCTTTAAGACACCCACCCGCGCAATTGACTTTGTTTCCGGGTGGGGTGGTCCTATGGTATATTCAATAGCTCCGACCAACTTCCTTGAGTCGATGGCATAATTTTTTTATTTCGACAATTTTTTTTTATTTACCACCAATAAACTCGAGAAGGCGGAAGTTATATCTTTTGGCATGATTATGCCCCCGGAAGCGGTATTGTTGCCATTTTCCTTGTTATTATTGATTTGCGGCATGGTAATAATTCAGGCGGTTCTAGTAGAGCTGCCCTTAGACACGCTAGGTTTGGTTGTCACTCTTTAATTATGTGGTCTAGATTTTTTTCCCAGAGTATTCGTGTGATAAAGTCACGTAATTTTCGTATTTATTAAAGAAAAATAAAATGTGTTGAAGCTTTTCTTTCCTGTGGATATTAAAACAGTTTTTTTTACGATGATGATAATTCTGAACAGGCATAATCCTTTATTTTCAAGAACGAACAGAGCACAATAGAAAAATGGTAGGTGGTAGGCCTATGTAGCGCAGGGAATACGCCATTTAGAAAATTTATCGATTTGAAAACTTTTCCATCCATCAATCAATCACGAGATTAAATGGATTTTAGGTCTGACATTAAATTTTATTTTTATTTAAAAGAAATTGCAAAGATCCATTATTATTTTTTTTCCTCTCTTGCTGCTTCAACTTCATTCAAGAAAAGAGAAGAGCGAAGAAAAAAAAACACACCCCCACACAACGAACACGCAACACCATCAGCAAACACGAAGAAAATGAGTCCTTAAAATTCATACCGAAGTTACCCCTTTTGGATATCCCTTCTAATATATCGTTCTAAAGAAACGCCCAAATCCATCTTTTTTCGAGGGCTTAAAACCCACAGCCAGCAGCACCCCAAAAACTGGCTAAAGGAGAGTTATATCATCGCATGAAATGGGGTTTCACTAAGTTTTCTCCCTATTCTCGGTGGCGCTTCCAGGACCTCTTAATCTCGAATACCCTCAGTAAATGGGAATGTGTGCGTACCATGTGTACATGTGGCAACATTCATCTTCAAAGAGGATGTTATTCATCTCTTCATTATTTACAGGAGGATTTCCAGGACATAAATTGCAATATTTTCGGAATTATACGCGCAACTTACAGTCGTGGATTGTTCACCCTAACGATAAGGGACTTTTGGCGCTTTAACACCGTAAACTTGAGACCGAGCTAGAGCTATACTCGCAGCGGGTGTGTTTTGGTACCGACTATGGGTCCCCGTCGTCGTCGTCACAGAGGGGTATAATTGAAAATTCTGTGCACGCATTTTTCGATATTTCCTAAAGGAGCCAGGAACTGGAACAGTATATAGTAGCATAGAAGCCGGTAAAGTGCTTCTATACTTATTGAACATCCTTGAAACCGTGTTGCCAGACAAGATAACATCTGAATTTGATGGGGTTACTCTGGATGTCGATGGGGTGCGAGCCTGATTTTATAAAAGGATTTTTGAATTTGGTATTTTTTTCTCTCTCTTTTTCGGATTTACAGGATTTTGTGATTTCAGGTTATTTTTTTGTGAAGTTTGAATGGATCCTTTTAGACAGGACGGGAGTAGTTTTGGAAATAATGAATAATACGTGTCTTGTTTAGGTTTGATTGTTTAGCATACATTATTTAAGAATACAAAAAGCCCGTACTTATTTCTGTCGTAGAAGTACATGCCGTTAATGCTTTACCAAAATGCTCGAAATGCTTCTTCAAAACTCAACTTCAAAAAGGAACATGTTTAGCCGAAGTTGCCGCCAACAACGGTGGTCTAAAGAACTCAATAACCCCTTGATTACTAAACACCTTTATATCTCTCTTGTCAGGCCGTTACTCGAGTATGGGTCCCAGGTTTGGTCTCCTCACTACTCTTCGCACGTTGGAAGAATTGAGTCAGTTCAAAGGAGGTTCGTTCGATTCGCACTGAATCATCTTCCTTGGGATGACCCAATAGCTCTTCCACCATATGAATCTCGGCTTAAGTTACTCAACTTAAGCTCTCTTTGCAGGCGTCGTGAGGTTGCCGATGTTGTATTTGTTCATCAGATCCTTAATGGAAAGGTTGACTCAGGTTTTCTGAGTCGCCGTGCGTCGTTTAGAGAGAGTGGATACAATTTGAGAGGGCCACCTCTCTTACACACCAACACCTCTAACACGAATTACGGCAGATTCGAGCCTGTTAATCGCATGTTCATTAATGTGAATAGAAATATCGATGTTTTTAGCGTGAGCATTAGTAAAGACGTCCTTAAAAGGAGTCTTTTCAATCTGACTTGACTGACTTTTCTTGCACGCTTCTTTGTGTATTGCATTTCTTTCTGTTTTAATTGAGTGTGCAATCTCTGGGGGTCACACCTCGCATATAAAAATGTGCGGGGTGTGACCTTTTCGGGATTGCATATTCAATTTACATGTTGCATGCTTTAGTTGAGCCTATCTCAGTGCTACTTGTGCTGAGCTGGTAAATTTTTCTTGGCCCAGCTAAGAAGTGTACCTTCTGAATTAGAAGGGTAATTCTATATGCATGATTGTGTGTTGCATGAAATAAATATAAATATAAAAAAAAAAACATTTGAAAGAAATAATCTTTAAAAAATTAATGTAAAGAATGGTTATTTTATATTATAATAAAAAATCCCTATAAGACTATTTTTTTTAATGTTAAAAAAAGTATTCCTAAATTAAGTATTAATAAGGCAGTCTACTCAAGCTTTTAAAAATGAGCGCTACTATTCGCACCATATACGGATGACACGGGTGAACCGAAAGAACGCTTGAAAGACAGTTGCTAGTGTGCCTAGGCTTATTGTTCTACTGAATCTGGGGCTTTCACTCCAGATTCCGGACCGTACACCTGTCTCAGCTTTAGAGCCACTCGTCCCCGTGTACCTGACTAGTCCCCCTGCGACACTTTAGGAAAAGTCCAGGTTAGTCTGTCTTGTATGCAAGGCAAGTTACTCAAATTTTGAGATCTTCAAGTCCGATAGCATCCCTGCTTCCAGAATCTCTTCTATAATGTTGATTATTATAGAATGTCATCCTCCAAGACCAGCGCCCAAGTAGCCATTCGTAGCCATCAAATTGTGGAGAGTCGCCAGCCCTGCCGTCGGGGAAGTGCGGGTGGCCTCGGTGATGGAAAGGCAGGAAATTCTTTGAATTTTGAATTAATGAAACTTAAAAAATTTTTTCTAAACTATTCGTTATAAAATTGCCTCTAATTCTATCGAGCCGGAATTTTGTAATTTCAAAATTAAAGATGGCTAATCCAATATGGCGGACATAAATTTTGTAAGTAAATTAACATTTTATCAAAAGATTCTTTAAAATTATAAAAAATTGTTACTTGGGGGGTTTTTTTGGAAACCAAAAATCTTAATATATAAAAACTACGTGTCACAATGTTTGTACACGCTAATATCATAAACCGCCCAACAGATTTAAATGAAAATTTGGGAATGTATAGGGTTGGTTCCAGATTGAAAGATAGGATAATTTTGGTCAGATAAGTGAAGCTGTTGTCGAAATATAGAGAATTTCAATGTTTCACTGATTATATTTAAGTTGGCGGGGCGAAAAAACATTTAATTTTAATTGTCATGTACATATTAAAAATCGTTAGCTTTAAAAAAGTACTCCGATTTTTACGAGTGACAACGTATGAATTAGTGTATTGAGTGTACTGAGTGTACAGAGTGTACAGTATGTACAGTGTGTACAGTGTACTGTGTACTATATACTATGTACTATGGACTGTATACTGTAATTACCGGAGCCCGCAAATACACACCAGTTAAGAAACATATAATTTATATACAAAATAAAATATTTGTGAACATTGGGAAACCTGTAAAATATTAGCATCCATTGTTCTTTATATACTTTCATCGAAAAATGCGTAAATAAAGTGTTAATAAGAAAATATATAAATGTCGAGTTTTTGCATTATGCCTCAGATTGCGGTACATCTTGAAAACGGTCAACGTGTATATTTCACTGAAGAAAATGCTCTCCAACGAGCTTTCCATCCACCAAAAACTACACTTACTGAATTTTTCACACTGTGCCAAAAACCTGATATTTTCGGACAATTCGCAACAACATTGTTATACTATATACCGACGTCCCTCGCTATTATACATGGAACAAATCAGGTAAAAAATGGAAGCCACGTAGACAAGGCGAACCACATCCACGCACGCGTATTGAAAGCAAAGACATTGGGACAACTTTACACAGTACATCCAAAACAACGTGAATGTTTCTTTTTGCGTTTGTTGTTGCTGAATGTTCCAAAACCAATATTTGCATTAATTTCACATGTTTTGACGAACACAATTTCGCAATATAAGACAAAATAAAGTTGGTTTTTTGGCATTGCTTTTTCCAACTATAAAATAATTATTTCATTTTTTGGTTTTTTTTATTGTTCTCCAAAAATTTTGTTACTTATTGCAGACTGCTAGATTTAAATTAAAAAAAGATATAGAAAATGGCCCTCGAATTTCGAGTGGTGGATGCTGCTATTTGCACTAATTTTAAATCTTTTAACGTTCTTGGTTTTAACAGAATACACCGGCAATTTTGGTCATAGTTCAAATAAATGTAATCCAATGACTTCAACTTTTATAGGAATAGTTGGCTTTACGTTTATGGTTAAGAAGAGTTGAATTTTGAAGGTTTGGATTGATTTTAATTGTTTAAACGTTGGGTGCAGCGAGGCGCACCGGGTCCCAGCTATCCAAAATACAGAAAATAAGCGGTTCATTGAGACACTTCATCTGTGTATGAAAATTCATATCTCGAAAAATGCCATGTCAATGGATGGTTTTTATTGTCTCGATCAAAATGTCAGATCCCTAATAGTTTCACATTTTGTTATTTGGAATCAAAAATATCAAAAAAATGCCTTTTTCAAACTCTCCTACTGTATAGTATACCGGTTCTACACGTTCAATTTTCTGTTCAATTTTGCGATGTTCAATACTTGCTTTTAGCTAGAAATTTGGCGTTGAATTGAACAGCTGGTGTAGACACTAGAGTTGAAGCTAAGTTGTGTCTACACTAATTTCAAATTTATATAAAGTGTGCTATGCATTTATGTCAAATTTATATCAATAAATGTGATTGAAGTGAAGAAGAAGATATTGTTTGCTTGCCACAGCTATGCGCGTATACCCACACTAATAAAAAAGTTGAAGGCAAGATCAAAAGTTGAATAGAAATTTCTGTTCAACTTTTTCTTGCTTTCCATTCTATGTTCAAGAAAATTACTCTTCTAATTTACGAGCGAAAGAGAATGAAGTGTTGAACATCGCAAACTTGAACGGAAAATTGAACGTGTAGAACCGGTCTTAAAATTCATATCACCTGATTAATACTATTGGCTTATGGGAGCAGGAGAGGCGCGCCGGGTCCCAACTAGTAATAATTAATTTCAATAATTTTACAGAATCTTTTGATAAAATGTTAATTTACTTACAAAATTTTTGTCCGCCATATTGGATTCTTCTTCTTTAACGGCTCTACAACCGGGATCCGGTCCTGGCCTCTCGCAACTGTTCTCTCCACCGGTCTCGATTCTGAGCCGATGTCATCCAGTTTGGCATCCCTATGCTCTGAGCGTCCTGGTCTACGCCATCCTTCTTGCGGAGGTTGGGTCTCCCTCGCTGTCGCACCCCATAAGTCTTACCGCAGAGAACTTTCCGAGCAGGCTCATCTTCACTCATACGAGCTAGATGTCCTGCCCAGCGGACCCTACAGAGCTTTATTTTCTTCACAACATCTATGTCGCGATAGCGCTCGTAGATCTCGTCATTGTAGAGTCTCCGGAATCGTTCTTCCTCACATAAGGGGCCAACAATCCTCCGAAGTATTTTCCTCTCGAACACCGCCAAGAGGTTAGAGTGCTTTTTGCTAAGCACCCACGTTTCGGATGCATATGTGAGGACCGGCAAGACCGTCGTCTTATATAGTAAAAGTTTAGACGTTATGGTTAGATGGATTAGCCATCTTTAATTTTGAAATTACAAAATTCCGGCTCGATAGAATTAAAGGCAATTTTATAACGAATAGTTTAGAAAAAAAATGCGAAAAAATTCTGGCCATTAAGTAGCTCTAAAGTTCATCTACAACAAAGCACCACAGAAGTGGAGATAAGACTCCTCCCTGTGGACATCCTTTTGCTATCAAGATGAGAGACCATAAGTTTGCGAGTTTTCGAGCATAGAGTTGATCCAGTCGCAGAAAGTGCTATTTAGAGTTCGGCTACTTAGAGCCCTAGCTAATGTATGAAAGGATATATTGTCGAAGGCTCCCTCGATATCGAGGAAGGCAACCAGGGCAACTGCTTTGTTAAGTTCTGCGCATTTCAGCCTGAGCACCAAATTGTGCAGTGCTGTCTCAGTGGACTTGCACGCCTGGTACGCATGCTGGTTGGAGCTTAGTGCTTGGCGCTGAAGATAAGTTCCCCTTATCACCCTGTCTACAATTTTCTCCATCGTCTTTAAGTCAAAAGACGAGAGCCTTATCAGCCTGAAAGATTTAGCCGGAAAGATTTAGGTGTGCAATCCATACGTCATACCTTGGGTATAAATGTTATGTTGACAAATACTAAGCTATTGTCAATGTACTCAGGATCCATTTTATCTCCCAATACTGAATTAAGAGGGTTTTAAAGCTCTCGGGGAAGGGAGATGTCCCAAGTTGAAGACGAACCCTTGCACGGTTCACCCAGGCCCGCTGGGAGCGGGCGTGCAGAGTGTGCTTCCTTGGGACTTTTTAAGAAAACAATTTCGGAATCACAAAAAAAAACATGGCCGCCGGAGATATCACTTTTTGGCAAAAAAATCACTCAAAAACTGGTTTTTCGAAAAAAATTTTGTTCAATCAATTCAAAAACATTATTGCCTACAAAATTCCCCTCTTGAATTTTTTTCGAAAATCTTGACCTTTCCGAATTATTCAAAGTATTTTTTGGCTGAAATGTGATTTTTGGAAACTTTGACCTTGGAAACTTTGACCCTTGGAATTTTGTTTCCTTAAAATGCGAAGTTCCCCGGACTAAGATAGAAGTCAAAATTTACATTCTAGTCTGATTATTCACAAAATTTTAAAGCATTTTTATGTGCAATAAATTCCCACGTTTAATATCATTTGTAATCAACCTATACTTAAATTTGGAGTATTAATTACTCAAATGCAAGACGTCCAATGTTTTATAAATAATTTTATTGAATGTATGAGATATCAATAAATAACGTATTAAAATTTCAGATTTTTAATTTGGAATATGCTCCTACAATCGATCTTCCTTAAGAGAATTCCCGTTGTTCCATGTAGAGGAGAAACCAACAAAGAATACTATAAAAGTTTTTTTATACACTCATATAAGTAACCAAACTAAAACACCTTTCAACAAGCGCAATCTGGAAAAACAAGATAAGGGAGGGGCGGCATTGTCTGTTTTGCACGCGGGCGCTGAAGCGGCTAGCGGCGGGCCTGGGTTCACCTATTATGGTGCGAATAGACACTTCGTTAAAAAATATGCACACCGGGATTGGTTTAAAATTAAAAAATGGCTTAAGTATGTATGATGAAATGGTTCAATAAGCTTTTAAGTTTAATATATATTATTTCAGTAGCCACTTTCCAAAGTAAATTATTACAAAAGATGGGTGTGTTAATTTTTTTGATAGTACAAACATATCGATATTGCTGGGTACTTTGAAAAATACGTTTGCGTAAAAGTTTAAACATCTATATCATGGTACCCACACTATTTCGAGATGCAAATTTGGTATATAACAATTTGTTTTTGCTAAACAAAAGCAGCTAAAATACAAATACCAAACCAGCAATAAGTTTGAAGCAATATCAATGGATATCAGGTTCTCAACTCCTATATTCTAGTTAAACATTTTCCCTAATCAAGATGATTTTATTCCAAAATTCTACACTAAAAATAATAATAAAAGAAACACCTTTTATCACCAAACTGACCTGATAAAATTTTAAAAACAATGCCCTCAACCAGGAACAATCCCGGGTCGTATTCTAAATTGAAGCAATTATCCAAGATGACATTCGTGTATTTCTCTCATTCTGTATAGAAACATGGGTGAATTCTGCATTCGATGCATTTTCATCTAAAACAGTTTTACTTACGACATCACTTAAAACTTTTCCAGGTGTGCCCTGACTCCTGAATGCTAACTAAACTATATAGTATAGCCCACTATTCCGCTCCCTCTGCAATTTTCCTTCCTCTTATTGCATTTTAATGCAGCTTTGTTCTCTTGGCAGAAGAAGCAAGCGAAATTTATGCTATTACAATTACTCGTAGATAAACATAAACTTTTGCACACCACTTCGCTGGCAGGATATGCTCTTAATGTTCCAGAAAACAGGACTCTCCTTTTCATATAACACTGAAAATTTTATTGTTTAGAAAGGAGGGAAATAAGAATTTATAAGTTTCAAACAATAACCAGAAATTATTAGAGGAATTATGTAATAAAATGAGGGAAGAGGGGGGTTGTGAGATGTTTTCATTATCAGAGGTTTTAACTGCTGAGATAACAGTTACCAGGAACATCACCTAAGTTTTGACTAACTAATGAGACCTCTGCTAGTTTTTGGCTAGATTTTATAGGGACGATAAGGGGCTATTGTCCTGCTTACCATATCTACAATTCTCAGGCGCTATTGTCCTGTTCCTGTTGACCATATCTAAACTTGTCAGTTTGGTCTTAAAGGTTGCACACACTGTATTCTATAATCTCGTAGGCCAAATTCCTCTCATATAAAAATGAAGAAATAAGTGTAGTAGGAGGAACCACATTTGGTACTTAAGAGCACTCCACAAGCTCTCAGTATTTTACATAGCACGAATTAATTTGTCATTTGTAATAAAAGTGGTCACATTTGTCGATCAATCTCGGTCAAAAACATTTCATTGTTTGATAGCAATTGACGAACTTCGAAGTGTACTGCACGTGAAGAAGACCAGGCCAAATCTGAATGAACTATCAACTGTCTGTGTGAAGCTGAATAACAAGGTTTGTCTTAGCTTAAGAAACACCCTTACTTGGCAAAGGATTACTTGATGGTGCAAAATGGCATAGTTCTCGTTCAGCCTAAGCTCTAGGCTTAGCCAAAGGCCTAACAATGTTTTACGAAATATGTACAGACAAACCAGCTCTCCGTCCATACCGCTGACAGACTAGAAAGTGAAGTGAGACGGGTAACCCTGAACGCCTACCAAGGTTAAAGTGATGGTGTCGAGGGATGCGTTGCAGTGGGTAGTTTTTCTCCAGTTCTATAATGCCTTATCCTAATATGGAGGCTCTGTCAGAGTGGGCCTTCCCTTTCCTCCTATGAGTATGGATAGGACTTTTATGGAGGTATTATGCCTCGTGCACAATGAGAAATTGGATTAATTTTATGTTTCGTCTCGTTCATTCTACTGCATAATTCAGTATTTGCATCTCATGTCAAAATTAGAGAACATCAGTTAAAGTTTGCTCAACTTCAACTTCAACACTCAAATTTAGAATTATTTCCGAAATTCGGAACTAATCGGTGACATCTGTTTGTCGCACTAATGAATAAGCAGAATTGTTATACCAAAGTAGGTGATAAATGTTTATTATTTTATATTTAAAAACATAAAAAACATTAAAAATAAAAAAATTATTGCAATAAAATTCATTTGAGAACTTTACGAATGCATATTTTCTGAAAATTAAGTTAATAAAAAGCTAATTTTCGGTATTTTTCTCTTTCGGGTCATTAGATGGCAAGTACCATACATTTTTTTCCGAAAGAGATAGTTCTGAATTAAATTTCATTAAAAGAAATCTCTCCAAATTCAAGACTTTACTAAATTTTACTTTAAAATTAAGTAAACTCCGATCAAACCAAAGTTTTAGTAAAGGTCGAGAATTCTGTTGGCAGTTTCTTTTATGAATATTTTTAATTTAACAGCTGTTATTGACATTTTTTAAATTTGTCCGAAAGTTGCAATTTAACACTGTGCACATAGCAAAATTACCACTTTAACACTGTGAACCCGGCATTACATTGTATGTATTCATCAGCCCGGAATCAATTATTGGTTTGGGGCACCCGCCCCATTGGGATGAAACACACCGAACGGTAAAGGCTCGCGCAGACTAGGGCGGGCCGCATCGCATAACAAAAATCTTTCCACATAATTTTCGTACTGGCGGATCGCTTACTAGGCGTATTTCTGCGTATTTCTGATGCGCTGCGGTGCGGCCCGCCCTAGTCTGCGCGAGCCTTAAAGTTCCGCTCCTATACTGGCCAACTAAAAGCGTTTCCTTCCTGCGTAGGCTCTTAACGCAGCTAAGGAATTTTTGAGCACAGTAGAAAAGATATCAGAGCACTTTTTGGCTTGATGTCAGGGCACTTGTTGGCTTCATGTCAGGGCACTTGTTGGCTAGCTAACTTCAAGTTATTAGTGATTGGCTAGATGGCCGATTATGATTGGTCTAAGAAATTGAAATAACTGGTCTTAGGCCACCCCATCTGCAGTGACATAAGTTAAAGGAACTTGAAGAATCTTTGATTGTAATGTAACTGCTTGAAAGTTACAGAAAGATTGCGAAATAATAATTTTTGTATATTAGAGACTCACTTCAGGGAATACTTGAAGGAAATGATCAATCCTGAAAGTGTGTTCTTTGAATGAGTTGCAACTTTAAGGCAACCCTATTTTTCAACACTTAATATCTTTAAAATATTGCACAAGCAGGTTGTGTTCTTTTGTGTATTTTTCAACCCAATTTTTTTTTTTCAATACAGAAATTTTTGTACACAATGTCCACGTTTCGGTATTTTCGGTACATGCTCTGGCAATCCCATGTTCGTTTGCCTCTGGATCTTGCCACATAATATATTTATGCTTGTACCAATTAGACTGAAAAAAGCTTACAAAGTATTCTTTACTCTGCTGTGCTGTGATCTTTCCTATAATGTTTCAATCCTTGTAAGTGCTTTGGCGTGTTGAATCTAATAACAACTGAGATCTTCGCCGATTGAGCTTCTACAGTACATTCGCTATAATAATCTATAGGTCTTCCATCGCGACGAAGACTTTGATATAGTTCTTGTGCAGGAACCCTTACAGAGTATCGACCAATAATGGTCTACTTTAACCCTATGCAAAATACTATGCACGCACATGCATGCTTATATATGCCGTAACCGTGATAAAGGTAGAAACGAGTAAGGGAGAAGATTAGTGCAAGAGAAGCCAGCAAAACCAGCGAATTGGTGGAAAGTGCAACATCTGTAATGGTGTTTCGTTCGTTGGTTCTCTATACCTCCTTTTTTAAAGGATGGTTGCAGGGAGCTATTGAGTTTACTAGGGTTTTGTGAATTGTTATTTATGTACAAACAATTTTAATCTTCTAAATCTAAGTCACTACTTATTATCTCTGGATACATTTATCTTGCGGGTATCACTAAGCAACTACCTACTTGTTTTCTCTCTACATGTGTGTTATGGTGAGTCGAGGGTATTACTATTGCGGTCTAGTGGGATATGTGTATAAGGGCGTGTTATGTGTAATGTGGTCATACCGTGTCGGATCATACACCTCGACACGGAATAGGGGATGTTGCCGGGAACATTGTCGAATCGTACACCTCGACAAGGCCTGGTCAACATTCCACGGGCATTCGGTCTGTTTGTCAGGACAGGACAGGAGAATATGACCTCTCCGGAACCAGTCTGGTGAAAGACTGAATTTGGCCTGATGAAGCGGTTTCTTTTTGAGCTGGATAGCTTATCGCGGTAGGAAGCTTTAAATCTTCACTTCACCTCTCTTTGGTCTGGTGGTTGAATATTTATTTTTCTAAAGTTTTTTGGGAGAGGGATTATTAGTAATGAATCGCGGTTCGTTACACAACCAAGAGAAAGAATATCTTGGTCCGCTTCGGGGCAATGGCAGAGTGACCTCCTGCGGCCCTCTTCACGGTAGAGTGCTCTGAGTGCGAGGTTAAATTTCGAAGGAAGAGCAAGATATGCCAGTATAGCTTTCTATGCTTGTAAGCAGACTTTCAGCAAGAGATGGGCTTGAAGCCGCATATGGGGTGTTGGCTATACACAACAGAAATTAGACCAGTGCTGACATAGTGCTCCGCATGGGCGTAGCAAGCGGGTGGCCAGGTGGGCCAGGCCCACCCCAGAATCCTTCTGGCCCACCCTAGAATAAAAGTGAACCACTTATTAAAAACCCGCGATGTTCAGGCCCGGTCTTAGAGACCCAGACTTTATAGAATGATACGGCGAACTTTCCTTTGTGCAAAATAACGGATGACGTCATCATAGTCTATAGACTGCAATTTTTCTGACTCTATGTACATTATAGAGAGTGAATTTAGTCTGTTCTCTTCTATAGAAGATCTTAAGTAATTTTTTACCCTCTTAAGCGCTGAAAATGATCGTTCTGCCGAGCAGTTTGACGCTGGTGTGCCCAACGAAGTGGAGCGCAATTCCTACATTTGGATAAATGTCCAAGAAGCCTTTTACCAATAATTATTTGTATAAGTTCAGTGACGATAGCTCTATAACCTCACCCGACGACAAATGAGCTCACAGGTGCAGACACTCGTTTTCCAAATTCTCATCCCCCGGATAGAAAGCTGTAAGGTTTCTGGCTCCTTCACGGATGTCTTTAGATTCCACACGATGTATTTTCGTAAGAAAGTCAAATTTTTTGCTTAACTCCTCATAAGCAGATCCCCGTATCCGTAGTTCTGCAATCCGCCTGTCTATAATGACGTTAAAAATCGTAACTCTGAATCTGTCCCTACCAGAAGATTCGGTCTCGTTTTCGTTGACTTCGTCGAACTGAACTTTGCGCTTGCGTTTCCTTCGCATGTCGTATGCATATCTATTTTCACCGGATTTTTCAATAGCTTTCGACTCATAATGATCAAAGGTACTACCGGATTTACTGAAGTCTTCTAGGTCTGTTACCAAGGACTGATAAAGTTCGGCGATCGTACCCAGGTCGATTTTTACAGATTGCAGAGACTTGCTCACTTTGTTGAACCTTTCCAGAGCGCGTAGATAATTTTGCACTTGTGCCATTGGCAATTATCTGAAGAGCTGCCATGATCTCATCCCAGGAGAAACATAGACTTCGGCAGGCGTTAGCTCGAGCAGACTATCTTGTCTGAGAAAGACTTCACGACCGTTGAATTTGGCTTCTGTTTCGACGTCAAAATTTCCCATCTGTGTGTCGATACCGAAAAAAAATTGTACAATGACTGCAAAGTACCGAAGAAAGATATAGCAGCTTGTCAAAACTCAGCCGCACATGACCCAACAAAATTCAGCGAGTGAGCCCAACAGGGAAAGAAAACTATTGGGCAATAAGTCGCCAATTATTGGAGTTTTTGTGCTATTTTTTCTATAATCCTATTTCCACCTGCCGTCAGAGGTGGTCGGGGTAGCTAAGTGGGTGTGCCCCTAGGCTGGCTGAGCCCCTAGGCCGGGGCCTTGTAGGCCTAGGCGGAAATCCGGGGCTGGCGATGTTACAAAAGGCTTAAAAACAATATGACAGCAGTCTTTAAAATACTACTTACTTCAACGGCTCTACAAGCGGGATGCGGTCCTGAGTGGTTATTCTGTAACTATGAGAAAGTGAAAACGTGAAAAGTCTTTTCATTCTCATCCTCATCGGGTCTTCTCATTTTGAGTTCTCATTTTTGTCAGCAAAGCGATTCTATAACCTAAAGTGAGATATTTCAGTGACAAATGAGCTGAATGTAGTTCACATTGGAAATTCTCACTTGTATAAACGTCAAAAGTGGGGTTTTATGTCATATTTTGTACTTATACGAGTGGCCTACTTTGTAGATAAGACTTTGTAACATTTAAAATGGCAACAGTATTTTTATTTATAGAGCAAAGAAGAAGCCAACAAAGGTGGGCAATTATAATTTGGATTTGCACTCAAAATGCATGGTTTTACATTTCAAATTTCCTTTTTTGCAAAAACCGTTAAACTTAAAAAGTTACACATTACTACTTAAATTTAAAAAGTTACACCTAGTGCATTTAAATGAGTGGCATACTCCTAATATAATTTTTTTTTGAAAATTAAAAATTTTCACACTTCTGACAACTGTTGTGATTTGAAAATCACACGCTGTCACATTTCTCACGAGAAAAATTTTGGTGAGAAATTATGTTTCACCATAAAATAATTTGCCAGATAAACTCACGTTCTCATCGTTCCAGAATCGCATTTATTGGAATTCTCACTGAAAAGACTTTTCACTAGACTTTTCACAGTTACAGAATAACGGGTCAGGCCTCTCGAGTCTTTGAAATATTCAGTGCAAACTTGCACGCACGTAAAACAATGCAAAAAG
This sequence comes from Thereva nobilitata, assembly GCA_963855945.1. Lineage (NCBI taxonomy): Eukaryota > Metazoa > Arthropoda > Insecta > Diptera > Therevidae > Thereva > Thereva nobilitata. Next base: position 113,267,791 of record OY979696.1, on the reverse strand, counting down.
ATTTATTACCAGCTTTTGACAAAGAGTATAAGCAAAATTTACACGATCAAAAATTGAGCGATTTGGATGGGTTAGTGAGAAATATTTGAATGCTGAGGAGAATTTAACAAAATAGTTTTAATATCTGTTTCCGGGAAAATTGGGTCACAGCGAGAAAAGAAATAAAATCACGACAAGCCCCTTTTAGAACAACACGCGAAGAAATTGCGCGAAATTTTCAATTTCCATTTTCGAATTTCCTAAATCTGCATTTTTGAAATTTTCCCGTTTCCCTAATTTTTAAATTTTCCAATATGTTCACAACTCCAAATTCAAAAATTTTAAATTCGGAACTCCCGAAAATCTACTTTTCACATTTTAATCGCCAAAACCCTCGAACCCCAACCCAGTTTTTGATATTATTGTTTACGAACGAATCGAATCGGAATGAAACGCGCACAAGGCCAATTTTTCAAAAAATCAAATCAAGAACGAATGAATTGAAAGGTGGGTACTCTGGATTTTGTCTTTACTGACAACTGTCGGGTGTGAGGGGACGTAGAAAAGGAGGGTTTAGATGGTCGGTGGTTTAACCGTCAAAGGGGTGGTTGTTTGGGGTACCCGTTGAGTGGACTAGAAGAATAAATTATTTTACATTCAGAAATCTGTTATATCCCTCTAGCCCCGGGGTTATGGGGCCTTGTGCCCATTGAGAACTATCAACCTGCAAAATTTCAAGAAAATTAGCCGAAAACCATTTTCCATAGGAAAAATGCGTGGTCCTTTCTGGGAAATCTTGGATCATCTCAAAAACAGGGGTGTGCTTACTTGCAGCAGTTCAGAAAAGCTAGCTCAGCGTCAGCCTCTTGGTTTGTGACAGACTTTTCAGTTTCACGCCTCGTTTGTCAGTTCGACTGCAAGAAAAATCATGTGATTTGACATCAGCAGTAAAGCATGTTCACGAAATTGTGGATACGCTTCAAGAAGAACGTAAAAATGTATTCGGCGAAATTTTCAGAGCAGCTGAAAAACTCGCGAAAGAGGCATTCGATATGGAACTCAAAGTTCCGAGACTCACGTTGAAGTAAACAGCTCGTTTTAATTGTCAAACAGATTCTGTTGAAGCGTACTTTCGTTCTGCTATTTTATTCCTTTGCTCGATACGCTGATTGTCAGACAAATTTCTTAATGATATCCTTTTAAGCTTACAGATACTTCTCCCTGGATTTACCGCAAATGAAAAAGCAGATTACTTGGATCATCTTGCTCCATACTTCAATGATCGAGTATCAGAATCCGTTGTAAGAGCTGAATGTAAATTGTGGTATGAAAAATTATCAGAACTCGAGAAAGATGACGAGGTTTTGGAAGTTTTGGATTTTTGTGACGCGAGCAGATTTCCAGCAATCAAATATCTTTTAACATTTTTGACACTCTTCCGGCCACAACGGCAAGTGTGGAGAGGTCATTTTCGACACTGAAGAGAATCAAAACTTACATACCAAACTCAACGGGTAATGAGAGACTCAGTGCACTCGCCGTACTTTGAATCCATGGGACCTTAGGTGTTGATCCGAATGAGGTTCTCGAGATTATGGCAGCAAAGAAATCTCGAAAGTTGAAATTTTGAATTTTTTACTTTGATCAACGTCATTTGATTGACAATAAGCAAGCTGTTTTTCACTTTATTTAATTCTACTTCAATAATAGAAATATCCTCAGCGATTGACGCACGTTCTTTCACGTCTATTATAGTTCCGGATTTAGTCTTTCTTTATTGAGGGTCCAAAATTATAGAGCCCTGACTTCTGTGATCGAGCAGAAGAGTGTGTGTGTGTGTGACAAGAAACCTTTAAACCTTTGGGATGATATTGAGCGATAGTTAATCCTTAGGCTAGCGAGACCTTTGATGTAAATGTTTTTTTAAATGATTTGCATCGAAACAAGCTATTTGAGCATTCCAAATTGTCAAATCAATAGTTAGGTTATTGCTCGCATATGGAATATACTACCCCTGTGTATGCGGAGCGCGTCCTATTGTCGATTATTCAACAAACTCCTGAAGGAATATTTAGTAATTAATAATTTTTAGGGTCACTCACATTTTGAATTTTTGTCTTTTTTCTTTATTTCTTCTCATTTTTCTTCTTTTTGAATATTTTTACTTTATTTTCTTAATTTTTCTTTTTCATTTTGTTAATATTAATTTACATTGTTAACTTGTAGTTCTTAGTCTATAATTTTAAATTTATTTTTGCCTAATGTTTCACCCAATAATTTTTAATTGTACGCTTATAAGAATTTTACTTTTCTTTTGTACAATGATTACACAATAAATTATTATTATTATTATTATTGTTTTCGAGTGTCTTTTACAAAATGTCATCATGTGAGAAACTCCGTTGTAGTATCTGTAGAAGCAATAATAACCATTAACGCATTTATACTGGCCTTATAAATAAATCCACAAATCCTATTTCAGATCATCAAAACAATGAATTAAGCACTCTCAAAAAACAAAATTCAAAACAGACAGCAGAAAACGAAAACGATTAAACCAAAACTCACCTTAATTCTTTAAAACTTAAATCGATGTAATTTAAACGAACAAAAAAAAGGTGAAACACCACCTTTTACACTTCACTAAAGACACCTCCATCATCTGCTAAATTAACGCACGGTTGAAAATCAATTGAGCAGACAAATCCATCACTTGACCTTAAAAAATTTTCTTAAAAAAAAAAATCTGAAGAAAATTCTTCCCTCCGAAATGTTCCCGTTACGTTCCTGTCCGCCGCTAACCAACCACCCGCCTACAAACAACAACGTCTTTCCAGTAGACCATGCCAGAGTATAGCCCGTTGTATAAACCCATAGCAATCACAAGGTTGGCATACCAAAGTGAATTCCCACCTCTAGAATATCCCCGTAAATACCTTTTCGTCTTATTTCCCTATTGACCCTCATCTCCAGATTTTATCAAATCGGCTGAAGGAGGGATGGTTTTGTTAAGGGTAGCTTTAGCACGCATTTTTTTGCTTCAACAGCTCCCCACAATTGCGGGGCAATAAAATAACTTCGCTCTCAACGGTAAAGGGACCCAAAAAAACTTGACAACGCATTGCTGCTGCTTAGTGACTCGGAATTGGGAGGATCAGGTATGAGTGGTCTTGACACGCATACCAATATTGTGTAGAACCGCATGCCCTAAGGAGTTGACATGTCAAAGAAAATTTCCGTTTCCCTTATAGAAAGAGAGAGAGAGAGGGAAAAAAGAGAGAGTTGTGGTGGCAGAAAGATCCCGGCCTAACTAAAGTGAGGGTGTAATAATCCTAACGATCTTGAGCTTCTAGAAATAGAACCGCAAAAACCCAGTCCACCCCAAGTACCCTTATCATCCTCGTATGTCATTCATACATCCTCAACAATTTTTAGTGCGCCCGTGAGGCATATCTTGGGCTTCCACCACCGCAACAGCCCCAAAAGATGGGGATTTGGTATGACATAGAGCGGGGCTGAGCGGGGTAGCCATCGTTAAGGGTTGAGGATGGTGGTGCACTTCCGTAATGAGGTTTGTGGGCCATTGTGTACACGACTTTCGTATGTTGAAATATGATAATCCGCATTCACATACCTACAAGCATAAATACAATAAATTCTCCAAATGTTTACACGATGTTTGGAATGAATGGCATATTTAGGGGTGGCTTGAGGTGCCAGAACATCCAGTATAAATTTTTGGTGGTTTCTTGATTCCCTCCATCTCTTCCGCGCTGAAACCCCCTGCGGTGCAGAAGGATTTTACGGTCATGCCTCAGTATTTGTACGCTATACGTAGGGGCTTTAAAGTCATGTAAAATTTTCGTCATGTACCTTTGGTTACACTTAAACCCCTTGGAAAATTCATTTGTAAGTCCGGGTAACAAGAAGGTCTACACAACGCCGCCCCCGCCGCCTACACACGAATGCCGCCACCCTTCTGGCATTGCCTTGTGCTGCTGCTGGTGAAAATTCTGTCTGCGAACATGACGAAAGGAAATTTGCATATAAACTCATCACGTCTGTGGCTTGTATACTTTTACCCAACCATCCCCAAGCAGCATTCGAAGACGTCTAATGTTATGCCACACTATGCCATCTCACAGGCATATCCTTCCTTTTATATCGTTAGTTCCGATCTGGCTGGGAATACTTAACCATTTGTTATGTTTCCTTGTGCCTTTACTGCCGCCCGTCTTACTACACTACACTGCTTCTACAACACTACACTCACAAGCCTTTCTCTCTTTCTGGCTGTGACAAGGCCCATGAGACGAGATATTTAGGGGTGGTTTTGATAGAGGTAAGCCGCAAAACACTGCTCTTGATTTATATCACATAACATCCAGCACCGCACTGGAATAACAAATTCACAACTGCGTGTTTAATAATAATTGTTTCTAAATTAGGCAAATTTTCATATAAATAACCCCCGCCCGCATTTGTTGAGGAGACTTGATTATGGTCATGAAATTGAGATTGTCAAAAGTGTCAATTACCCTGACATACATTTATATTCAGGACATGCCATGATGCATGCTATTTATGAGTATAGTTGTTGTGGCTTTGTAAGGCCATGTAACTTACGTCGATTTTGGGTGGCTCGAGTGTCTCTTTTTATGCTGTAGAAGTGGCATAAAAGCTTGAAACATGTTCTTGAGCAGAATTTGAATAAATATTGAATGTTAACAGATGTTTTGGAGTGAACCAATCAGGAAATTTTGCGTTTAAAAAAATTTAGCACGGCTTTAAACCTTTTGGGAAGATCGACGATTATGCTGTCTATGTACATTCTTCTTCTTTCTTTGAGCTAGGGTCCTTGCAGGTTCTGCGACATATTTGGACTATTGTGCCAAGCCCGTCGAACTTAAAGGCTTTTGATATAGACTAAAATTGATTTAGGATTCTTACCTCAAATCTCTCTTGTAACAGGGAAACCGCGTTGGAGGAGACTCAATGCTGTACCTATACCCTCACAATTACACAGCAAGGGGTCCGCTCTTTCGAGAGCTGTTCTCAAAACCGACGGCTACAAACATTACCAGCCCTATTCTTCTTGAATATGGCAGTCTCCTTAGATATGTATGCCCGGTTGCAAGCAGTGGAGTGGATACCTGTAAGACCCTCCCTAATATGCTTGTATAAAACCTTCTGCATGCTTTTTATAAGAAACGAAGAGACGCTGATAAGTCAGACGCAAGGTTCATCGCACCTTCTCATGCATCCCCCAGACTACCTCTTAATCTATCGCATCCTTTTTCTATCCCAATCCCAAGGTAAGTTTATTACTAGACATGGCAGGATGACGTGCTCTCCAAAAATGAACCAGAGAACATTTTGCTAATAATAATAGAGTACCGTCACCAACTTAGCTGTGAAGTGGGTTGGAAGATACAGAGTGGATCCATGTGGTAGTTATTAAGAATAGTTCTGCTAGCTTGACATAAAGCTGGCAGAACTATGCATTTTTTACAAAAATAAAGGAATAAAAAAATTCCCTCTTGGGTAATTAAATAGTAAAATAAAAATTAGAAAAGTTGATATAAGTTTCATTTGGTTCTGCTGTAATGGGTTCGAGAGCTTGTTAGACCTCCAGTATAGCCATTTAGTGTTAAAAATAATGATTATAAATCACCCGGCTATAGAAAACGGAAATAAAAGACCTTTATTTATTCGTTTTGTTCTTTATTCGTTTGCAATTAAGTCAACTCGACGCTCGCTCAACATGAACTAAAATCTGTAGGTAGAAATTTGTCTACATGGAAGAGTGGACAGCAGGATAGCGGGATCCTTTTTTCCGCAAGATGAAGGGGAACAGAAAGGAGTCTCAGTGAGCGTCGTTCATTGTGTCTCCTATTTTTATGCGCGTTGGTGGTGGTCGTTATAATTTTCCACATCCTCGGGCCCGGCGAAGTTTTGCATCTCCAGTGGGTATAACAACTGAATCGGCCGTTTCATTATGGTTCCATTTCCTAGCCGAAGTTCACAAGATCTCACCCGATTGTCTCGACCGGGGAAGGTTTTCGTGATAACTGCCATCTTCCAATGGACACGCGGAATTGAAGGATCATGTAAAAGGACGACATCTCCAGGATATAATTTGGTCGTAAAGTTTTTGGTGCTATTATGGAAAGACCTTAAAAGTTGTAGATACTCACTCTTCCATCTTTTAGCGAGATAACGTACGGTTCGGTACTTCGTTAGCCAGGCTTCTCTTAGGGTCGCTGAAGTAATATCGACTTCGGAATTGTTTGCGATTTCTGGATTTGCAAATCCTCTCAAAAATAAGTTTGGCGTTAGTGGTTTCGGATCCGTTGGGTCATTTCCGATGTAGGTTAACGGACGTTCATTAACGATGTTCTCAGCTTCATCCAACAGAGTTTGAAGTTGCTCCAAGTTCAAAGTGGCTTTGGCAATCGTTACTTTTAAAATATTCTTCACACCTTTTATTAATCGCTCCCAAAAGCCCCCCCCACCAAGGAGCTCGCTCCACTATAAATTTCCAGTGGATTTTATGACCCGCTATAAAATTGACGATCGACTCGTTCCTTAGAACATTCGTTAGCGCTGGAAGCTCCCTTGATGTCTTCTTAAAAGTCTTTGCATTATCGGAATAGATTGTATCTGGTATTCCTCTTCTTGCCACAAAACGTCTAATAGCCAGCAAACAACTTTCTGCAGTGAGATTACGTACCAGTTCCAAATGAATGCATCTTAAGACAGCACAGGTAAAAATCAATATATAAACTTTCTGCGACAGTTCAGGATCATTTCCCCCCTTGATGTAAAGTGGTCCAGCAAAGTCCATACCGACGGTACTAAACGGCCTAACTAAGTGTAAACGGTCCTTCGGCAATGGCGCGAATGGCTGATTCATTGGCTTGGAATTCGTTTTCCTACAGATTACGCAACTTTTGATGATTCGTTTAATTAACTGTCGGCCCTTTATTATCCAGAATTTATCTCTGACCTTCGATAGCGTTAAATTGACTCCTCCATGAAGAACACTTTTATGCACATCCTTAATAATAAGTCTTGATAGGTAACAGTCCGGTAAAATAATCGGATGAACTACGTCCACGTTTTCTCGCAGAGCTTGAAGACGTCCGCCTACTCGTAAAAAGCCATCAGCATCTACCCAGGGACAAAGCGACAAAAGCTTCGAGGAGTTAGGAATATTTCTTTTCGCTTGAACAGCTGAAATTTCATTAGAAAAATGGTTGTGTTGTATATACCTGATCCAATAATTCTCCGCAGCGGTAAGCTCTTCAGCTTGTACAGTTTGATACGGTGGTGGTTGTTCCTTCTTAAGTTTGCAGATCCTCATGACATACGCGGTGACTCTCAGTAAACGTTTCCAACAGCTAAAGTCTTCATATGATATAACAGCGGCACGTTCAGCATTCGTTGCACATTCGTTCGGGATTAACAACGATGTTAAATTTTGCGGCAGTTGTCCCACCTCGATCTCGGTGTTAGGCCAACTGGAAATATCCTGGATCAACCAGCTCGGCCCATGCAACCAAACTCCTTCGCTCAACAGACGCGCTGCGGTAGCTCCTCTCGTTACGAGATCAGCGGGATTGTCCTTTCCAGGTGTGTGACGCCAATCGTTGATATTCGTTAAACGCCTAATTTCGTCTACTCGAGCAGAAACATAGGGTTTCCATTTCTTGTTCTCACCTCGGATCCAATGTAAAGCTATCTGTGAATCAGACCATAAAAATATTCGATTAAAGGTTATTTTTAATGATTTCCTCAAGTAGGACACCAATCGAGCGGCAATCAACGCAGCTGTCAACTCTAAACGTGGAAGCGTTAATTCCGGGCATCCACCTTCCTTAAGAGGCGCTACTCGGCTTTTCGAGCATAAGAATCTCGCTGAAATGTTTCCAGATTCATCCTCGATTCGCACATAAGCCACAGCTCCAAAGGCTTTCTGACTAGCATCAGCAAACACGTGTATTTCCTGACCTCTTGTATGACTGGTTACACAAACGTTGCGGGATACATAAAACTCCGTGGCTGCTAATATCTCATTCAAAGAAGAATTCCATACCTTATTTAGCTCTTCGGTTAGCGGAGCATCCCAGTCCAGTTTCGCCTTCCATATATCTTGGAAAAGAATCTTCAATTTTATCACGACTGGTCCAAGGAGTCCCAAAGGGTCGTAGATTCTAGATATACATTGAAGCACGTTTCTCTTCGATCCTTCTCGATGATTCGCTAGAAAGGTAACAAGTGAATCTAAACACGGGGCGATTTCATCAGTGTAAGTATTCCACTTGATACCAAGTACTTTCTGTTCAGGTGGGATTTCATCACTCTTGAACATCTTGCGCACTTCGTTAGAATTGGTATTCCATTTCCGTAACTGCATGGACGCACGTATCATTAGATCACTAGCTTCGATACAAATTCGTTTTGCGGATTCTTCATCATTCGTAGTTACAATAAGGTCATCCATATAGAACGAATCCTTCAAAATAGACCTTGTTTCCGGGTAATCGCTCTCCTCGGTCTCCAAATGCTTCAATATCGTCGCAGATAGTAGGAACGGGCTCGAGGTAACGCCAAATGTAACCCTAGTCATACGGAATGTCGAGAAGGTTGGTAAATCGGTTACTTCATTCACAGGTTCCGAAAACCACAGGAAACGATGGCTGTCACGATCTTCGCGTTTAAGAGAAAGCTGCAAAAATGCCTTTTCAATGTCTCCAATGAGGGCTATATTCCCTAGGCGGAAGTTAAGGAGCATTTTTAGAACATCCGGTAATAAATTTGCACCTGTATGTAGGTGATCGTTCAACGATAAGGCAGAAGGTGCATGTGCAGACGCATCGAAGACAATTCGTATCCGTGTCGTTGGTTTATCAAGTCGGTAGACCGGCCTATGGGGCATATAATAATGCCGTTCGCCTTCCTCCTCATTCGTTACACGTTCAGCCACTCCAGATTTTAAAAACTCGTGCATGGCTTTGTCATACTCCAATAAATTCTCAGGACATCTGGATAACTTCTTTATTAGGGACTTCAACCTATACAATGCGTTGCCTTTATTATTTTCTAAAGGAGCATTCGATTTCCATGGCAAGGCTGCTTCATATCGCAAACCCCTTTTAACTATACAGTCCCTTTGAAGATCGCTCGTTAACTCATTTCTCTCAAAATCGTCTGCCTTTATTCCTAGAGCTTCTAACTTCCAAAATTCGGAAAAATCTCTTTCTTCAATGGCCAATGAAGCTAAAACTGGATGTACCGGCACAATGGAGCTCCTTGCTGGTGACAGCAAGGCTACTGCCATCGTGCTTGGGTAAACATAAAAAAATTTAGAAGACTACATCCTCCCTAGTTTCCTAAATGGTTTTAGGGGATGCTAAACCGGCCACACGGTTTACGCTAGCTCGCCGGTGGGGGCGTGGGGTTGTGTGACCGGGACACTACACTTATGATTCACCACTTACCTATTGTTTAAAAGGGATATCTCTTCATATCATTCTTTTCCTAGGTTAGCCAAAGCGAGTCATCGCTGGACGTTTCCATCGACCTGGTGGACCTGTAAGTGTTCAACGCGACTTTGAGAGGACCCTGGAGAGAAAGCACAACCCAACCATCCTGGACAATTTATCCCCTTAGGCTGTCATACCTAGTAATACTAGTGGGGTTAAAGAAAGTGACAACAAATATATTTTAAAATAATTACAGTATAGTACAATTACTCAACGACAAAACAGAGGTAAGTTTGCTTTAACTAATAGATGTAAATCAAACAACAAATACTCCTATAATCTAGGTAATGTGGACACAGCCAACTATTACTACCAAATAATAACGTTAATGTAACAACGGAAGGAAACAAATCAATCGTCGCGCTGGTACCAGTCGAGGATTCTTTTCTTTCGTACAACACCAAACCGAACGATGAAATTTATGACTAAGGGCGTGTACTAAAGTAAAATAGTAACTAGTTTATATTTTAAGAAATTGTTAAATATAAGAGTATAATAATGGTATGAATATATAATTATTTGATAAGTATTGTAATATATGAAAGTAGTGGATATTACAATTAAATATTGTATATGAAAAAATATCCGGGGAATATACCTTTAGTTAACAGTTTGGATGTATATGACTTAATTACCAAAACTAATGGTACAATACTCCAAACAGAACGAATGTTGTTATTGTGATGCCTTAAAATTCCAAATTGTCATATACTGAATTTCATTAATATGTATGTTCATATATTTAGGAATATTTTTAGGGTTAAGCGATATGTTTAAAAATTGTTTATATATTTAATAAAGTTATTATATTAATAGGTAAAAGTAACCAATAATAAACCTGCCTCTTCAGTAAGTCACCATTCGCACTTTTCCAGTCGATATCCTGACGCACAAATACCATAAATCGTCTGCAACACCTCCAAACTGCAAGATTATCAGAAAAACGTATGCTATTCTGGAATCCAGACGCTGACGTTCCACGGCGATAACCACGACACCAGTTGTTGTGGCGTTATGTTCTGCTGGGTTATTAGCACTGGAAATTCTCAATTTGTGGATAACTAACAGTAAATAGGTAAAACACTTAAACCACCCATTCCCTTCATTGTCTCAACACATTAAAAATACGTGATACAAGAAAAAAACGACATGAACACAGGAAAAGTTCTTTTCAATTTCGGTTCAGCAATTGTCCGTTTTGAGGCAATTAATTAATCCGAGCGCCTCTAGGGGTGATGATCGGCTTTTTTTGCATATAGAGCAGCACGTCTTAATTGAATGGTCTTTCTGCGTGGTCAGGTAAGTTTTTGAACACCTTTTTCCTTCTATAATGTCTGGCAGTCTTCAATCGTCTTTATTTCTACAAATAAAATTATTATCGAGCTTCATTGGGTTTCGGTTTGCTCCCGTTATGATAACAAACGTCCTTCCTTCTCAAAATTCCCAGTCTTTGTTGGCATTCAAATTTAAAAAAACTTATTATATTTTTTTTTGTTTGGTCTATATACGACCTCCTTTTTCTAAATTCCAATCTCGACTCTCTAAAAATTTTCCATTTTTTTTCTCAGAACAAAAAAAAACTATTTTTTTTCGACTACTAGAATTTAAAAAATTTTTCTCAAAATTTTTTTGTGTGAAGTAATTTCATTAATTGAGCCTGAACTTTCCGATAGATGGAGGACCATTAAAAGGGAGAAACTTTCGGTAAATAACCGACCGTTACATACCCTCGGGTCCACAAGGCCGACTTGCGAGGCAGTGAGGAGCCGAAAAAAACGGAAGGTTTTTCAGCCGTAAGACTTAGTGTTTGGCGCCAATGTGTGGCTCGTCTCACGCCCTGATATTCAGAGTCTCATGCCACAGCTGCAGAGCTAGCCGGGCATCCAATATCTAAGGCGTTATCCATAAAAATCTGAGAGAATTTAGTTGTGCTGTCAAAAATGAAAATTTTGTGAGATGGTCAGTCTGACGAGTCTCTCGGAGTGTAAGTCTGGAGTTACGGGGATCCGGCGGCAGGCAATACCACATTGTCCCCCTCCGGGTCTCTACAATCATCCAGACCTCCACGTCGAACCGATCACCTGTCGGTCCATCGGGTCAGTCTCCAGCAATACCACATTGTCGTTAACCAAACCCCGATGGATCGCCCGGACCACCATTCGCCGAGTGTTGTTCTCCAGACTGACCGAAAGCAAGGAGGTGTACCATAATCAAATGCATAGTACTTATAGAAAGAACCGATGCTGAGGCAACCGTAAAAATGGGGAAAACATCGGACGACCAGCTTGGTGTAACATATGAATATTACGTAAATGCTGTCGATTTCGAAATAATTTCCTCGACAATCACCAACAGTCAACCGTGCGATGATATTAAAGTGAAGAGAAAAAAATATGCCTGAACAGTGCGCGAAGTCGTATGTAGATGGGACTTCGTGAACCGAAGGACTTAATAAAAGAAGCAGTAGGCAAGGAGAATAGTCTTAAAGAAAATTTAATACTATCGACTGAGGCGATATGACAACAATAACACGTAACGAATGTCGAAGGTTACCACCTGACTATAACTATAAACTAACACGCCACTAGCCGTAAGGTCTGAAAAAAACATTTTTTTTTTTTTTTTTTTTTTTTTTATATATAACCAACTAAACGGGTTATCGATCAATAACACAAAATAACGAGAACATGACCAAGGAAGTAACAGTAACAAAGAATTAACACTGCTTAAAATATTTAAGCCAGGACGTTCAACCAGGGTGACACCCTGTATAAATCGCGAAGGATAAGAGAAATTTGGTAGGGACAATCCTCCAAGAGTTCCCAACCTGCTGCTTGACACGCTTGGCAGAAGCATTCCAAATTATCCGGAGTGGGCTCTTGGAGCAGCTGATTCAGCAGCCCATCCAGCATCTGCCCCAGTTCGCTTCCCAGTGAACGAACCTTCTGGAAACGACGATACATTTCTGCCACGAGCAACGTTATCCCACGTACTTGATATCCAACCGGTGGAACATACCGCTGGATAACTTCCTGTTGATATGCCAGGGTCATCCTCAACAAATTTCTAAACACGCTATTTTCCCCGGGATTCATTGAATCAATCAGCTCATACAGCCTAGCTCCCGTATGGCAGAAGCTTGGTTCAGTCAATGAATGTTGGAAAATAATTTCGACAACGTGAATCAGAATTAGAGGTTTGTTAATAATATCCATCAGCATGGTCAATATTCTGGAGGCCATGGTGTCAAAAGCACCTGGGTGTGCTTCCAAACATTTCACGACGTTTAGGGTATATCGTATAGCGACGCCCTCCATCGTTGTGGACAACCTCCTGGCTTCTATGGATGCATGGATCGGAACAAATTCTCTGGCGTGCGGGGATAAATAATATAATCGATGTGGTCTTCGCAGTACTTTATGTACCACTGGACGTCCATAAAAAGTTAATGCTCCGGTCACGTCCATCTTCTCAGAGACGGTAATACTGATATCCCGTGCAGAAAAAGAATGTATAAAATTTAGGTGTAATTAAAAATTCAACACTATACCCAATAAGAGGAAAAAAAAAGTTAATTGGTCCTTGCTAGCCGAGATATACTTAATACCTCTAAACAGTATATGCCCAAAAGATCGGGACTAACCCACAAAAGAAACACCTTAATAAACCTACTACGGTAACTGTAAATATCCTAATCAAAAAAAACTTCCGTGAGCCGAATAACAATAGTGGTGATACTTGCAATAATCAACCTTACAACAGCTGATAAAAAATCAATGGGCCAAATAGTTTTGGTTGTGTTAAAATGTTTTTGTAAATGTGTGTTAATTTTCCAGGATGGTTGGAAAAAAAATCTCTCTCCCCAGGAGTCTCGGTGGCCGAGGTCATCGATGTCAGTCGGTGGTAGCTATGAGACACAGTCAACACCGAGTGTCATCGACGACGCCGGAAGCACCACACGTCTTCATCTACTTGAACGACATGAAGAGTCTACCTCCACATAAAAACAAGGAAATCTTCTCCGAAAATAATAAAAATTTTAATTGGATTCCGCTGTCCAACCACAACTGAGCTACACTACGGAAAATCAATCAGCAGTGGGGACAGACTGGAGAGAAAATAATAAAAGCACAAGGAAGGAGCCGGATGTCCCTCAACAAAAGTCCACAGGGCGCAAGTGATTAGCCAGACGGTTAAGCCTGTGCGGCCTCATAGAGGTTCACCTGAAGTGACCCCATCCCTTACCATATTTCGACCAAATTGTCTAAAGTGAACGGACAGAAAAAGAATTTGAGGGGACTGAATGGATTAAAGAAGTCCACGGGGCGCAGTGGGCAGGCGATATCACGCCTGTTACCTCAGCCGGTTATGCCCGAGTTACAACTCAAACGTCCATCAGCAAAAAGTAACAAGGATCCTGTTCACTGAACGAAGCACTGGCAGGCGGTATGACGCCTGATACTCAGGACGACGAGCAAAACAACAGGACAAAAGAACTCCAGACTCAGCCTTCACCCATGGCCAAGCGGTCATACGCTTGTTAGCCAGCGGTGCCGGTAAGCCTAGTTCAAAGATGCCTAAAGCAAAGAAGATATCATAAGACGGGACAATCTAAAAGTGAAAGCAAAATAAAATTCACACTGAATTTAGACAATAGAGATAAATCTGTAAAAGAGGCATTGGTGGTGAATCATAGTCAGAAGTTGGGGTGCCATTTATGTAATAAAAATCTCGAAAACTTGTTGGCCAAATCGATGGCATGTAAGCATACGTGGGCGCCATTTATGAAATAAATGGGCGCCGTAATTTAATATTGAAAGAAATTTGTTTGCCAAAATCGTTGGGATGAAAGCAAGCGTTGGGCGCCATTTTATGTACCGGCACAATGGAGCTCCTTGCTGGTGACAGCAAGGCTACTGCCATCGTGCTTGGGTAAACATAAAAAAATTTAGAAGACTACATCCTCCCTAGTTTCCTAAATGGTTTTAGGGGATGCTAAACCGGCCACACGGTTTACGCTAGCTCGCCGGTGGGGGCGTGGGGTTGTGTGACCGGGACACTACACTTATGATTCACCACTTACCTATTGTTTAAAAGGGATATCTCTTCATATCATTCTTTTCCTAGGTTAGCCAAAGCGAGTCATCGCTGGACGTTTCCATCGACCTGGTGGACCTGTAAGTGTTCAACGCGACTTTGAGAGGACCCTGGAGAGAAAGCACAACCCAACCATCCTGGACAATTTATCCCCTTAGGCTGTCATACCTAGTAATACTAGTGGGGTTAAAGAAAGTGACAACAAATATATTTTAAAATAATTACAGTATAGTACAATTACTCAACGACAAAACAGAGGTAAGTTTGCTTTAACTAATAGATGTAAATCAAACAACAAATACTCCTATAATCTAGGTAATGTGGACACAGCCAACTATTACTACCAAATAATAACGTTAATGTAACAACGGAAGGAAACAAATCAATCGTCGCGCTGGTACCAGTCGAGGATTCTTTTCTTTCGTACAACACCAAACCGAACGATGAAATTTATGACTAAGGGCGTGTACTAAAGTAAAATAGTAACTAGTTTATATTTTAAGAAATTGTTAAATATAAGAGTATAATAATGGTATGAATATATAATTATTTGATAAGTATTGTAATATATGAAAGTAGTGGATATTACAATTAAATATTGTATATGAAAAAATATCCGGGGAATATACCTTTAGTTAACAGTTTGGATGTATATGACTTAATTACCAAAACTAATGGTACAATACTCCAAACAGAACGAATGTTGTTATTGTGATGCCTTAAAATTCCAAATTGTCATATACTGAATTTCATTAATATGTATGTTCATATATTTAGGAATATTTTTAGGGTTAAGCGATATGTTTAAAAATTGTTTATATATTTAATAAAGTTATTATATTAATAGGTAAAAGTAACCAATAATAAACCTGCCTCTTCAGTAAGTCACCATTCGCACTTTTCCAGTCGATATCCTGACGCACAAATACCATAAATCGTCTGCAACACCTCCAAACTGCAAGATTATCAGAAAAACGTATGCTATTCTGGAATCCAGACGCTGACGTTCCACGGCGATAACCACGACACCAGTTGTTGTGGCGTTATGTTCTGCTGGGTTATTAGCACTGGAAATTCTCAATTTGTGGATAACTAACAGTAAATAGGTAAAACACTTAAACCACCCATTCCCTTCATTGTCTCAACACATTAAAAATACGTGATACAAGAAAAAAACGACATGAACACAGGAAAAGTTCTTTTCAATTTCGGTTCAGCAATTGTCCGTTTTGAGGCAATTAATTAATCCGAGCGCCTCTAGGGGTGATGATCGGCTTTTTTTGCATATAGAGCAGCACGTCTTAATTGAATGGTCTTTCTGCGTGGTCAGGTAAGTTTTTGAACACCTTTT
The DNA here is from genome assembly GCA_963855945.1 of Thereva nobilitata. NCBI lineage: Eukaryota > Metazoa > Arthropoda > Insecta > Diptera > Therevidae > Thereva > Thereva nobilitata. The sequence goes on along the minus strand of OY979696.1, from coordinate 113,251,816 downwards.
TCCTTCTATAATGTCTGGCAGTCTTCAATCGTCTTTATTTCTACAAATAAAATTATTATCGAGCTTCATTGGGTTTCGGTTTGCTCCCGTTATGATAACAAACGTCCTTCCTTCTCAAAATTCCCAGTCTTTGTTGGCATTCAAATTTAAAAAAACTTATTATATTTTTTTTTGTTTGGTCTATATACGACCTCCTTTTTCTAAATTCCAATCTCGACTCTCTAAAAATTTTCCATTTTTTTTCTCAGAACAAAAAAAAACTATTTTTTTTCGACTACTAGAATTTAAAAAATTTTTCTCAAAATTTTTTTGTGTGAAGTAATTTCATTAATTGAGCCTGAACTTTCCGATAGATGGAGGACCATTAAAAGGGAGAAACTTTCGGTAAATAACCGACCGTTACATGGAGAAGGTTTAGTGGTATTTGCTCTAGCTGATACGATACTCACCGGACCAGGTCCATGTAATGTCCAACCAAAGAGTGTCTGAACAGCTGACAATCTTGGTGTTATTCGCCTTACCTCTCCAGTCAAAATCTCCCAATAATAGTCCGCACCAACTAAAATGCTTAAACCATCTTCCTGTTCATAATTTTCGTCATTTAAATCTGCCAAATCCAGTTTACACCAGGCTGCAGCTCTTTTGTTAGGAATAGGTAAAACATCAGCGCATATCTCCGGCACCACCACTGCTTTCAGCAATATTTCACCATTACCATGTTTACCTTTCAACTTGAGAGACACTAAATCATATTTCGCATAGTTGTCAAGCTCAGCACTTCCAAAGGGTAAAATATTTAATTTTACGACTCCCACAACAGGTAAACACATTTTCTCGGCTACACTTTTCCGAATATAAGTCCTCTGACTAGCTCCATCAATAATTATTCTCACAAATAATTTAATATTCGATCTCGGCGAAACCGCAAACACGCGAGCTGTTTTTAAAAACACACCGTGATTAATGTCCGATTTTGAATAGGTGCACAAATTTGCTGATTTTCGTTTTAAGTCAATGTCAGCTGCTTTGCTATCAGAATCCCTCTTAGAAAAGCTTTCTTTAAACAGCGGATCGCACATTGGTGTCAAGTGTCTACCACTACAATTATTGCATTTCAAGTCCCTAACGCGACAAAATTTGGATGTATGACCTCTATTTGTACATCGGAAGCATCTCCCTTCTTGCTGGAGCATTTTCTTTTTGGCTTCTAAATTGACGGCACTATCACAATCTCGTGTTGAATGGGCATTGGATTTACAGAACACACATTGGGGATCTTTATTCGTTGTCAACAGACCAGCGGCTGTCGTTGGAGGACGTTTGCCTTTATTATCCACAGCTGGTTTGTTACATTTTGATAAAGAGGCTCGCTCTAGAGATTCGACCTCGCGTTTCAAAAAAGTCAACACGCTTCTAACCTGTACATCTCCACTTGTCGCCGACGAACTGCAGGCACTCACACTATCATCTACATCAGCCTCTTGTTTTAGCTGCTTCGATTTTTCGGAATGTGTTTTCTCACAACGGTGATATTCCAATCGCATCTCTGAGGGAAACGCCGATAATAAAATAGTTTTTAGCATGATGCTGTAATGAGTTGTGGGCGCTTGAAGAGCTGTAAGAGAACGGGTCGTTGATACAACCGTATTGTAAAGGTTACGTAGACCGGCTACATCGTTGCGACTACTAACACGGGGTAATGCCATCAGCTGTTGAATACTTATATCAATGAGCTTTTCTGTTTCTCCGTACTCCTCCTGTAATAAACCAATTGCGCTGTCGTAGCACTCGTCGGATGGGATAAAACCCTTTATTGCCCTTTCAGCTTCTCCTGACAACACCGATTGCAAATAATGGAATTTTTCCACACCGGACAGTGTGGAATTTTCGTGCACAGCTGTACGGAATTGTTGCCAAAATGGAATCCATTCCTTGGGATCCCCAGAAAATTTTTTGAGTTTTAACCTCTCCAACTTCGTGCAACCCTGCTTTTCGGATGACGGTCTCAAAATTGTCTCGCCGTTATTTGGAGCAGACGACTTACTCCTGATTCTATTAAGCCGGACCTTGATACGACTTATTGCATTTATAGCGGTGTCTTCGTATTCCGCGATTTTTAGCGATTCGCGCTCATATTCTTCCGTTTTTATTATATTTTTCTCGCGAATCTCGTTATTAACAGTACGCAAGCTATCATGTGCTGCTGTTAATCTTTGCAGATACGATTCTAGCTCTTCCTCGATATCGTCCGCGTTTTCATTAGTAATTCGCGATTCAGGAGAGCTTAAATACTCGATAGCCGCATTCGCAAGACGCGTTACTTGTCCACGGTATGTGGCGCGAATTATCGTTTCTTGGTTCATGGCAAATCAATATTCGTTAAAAATGTCTTGTTTCGGTTATCGTTTTAAATAAAGACGTTTTTTTTTATAAGTCCGATTCGTTTTCCGTACGTTCCCGGGTTTCGGCACCAAATGTTAAAAATAATGATTATAAATCACCCGGCTATAGAAAACGGAAATAAAAGACCTTTATTTATTCGTTTTGTTCTTTATTCGTTTGCAATTAAGTCAACTCGACGCTCGCTCAACATGAACTAAAATCTGTAGGTAGAAATTTGTCTACATGGAAGAGTGGACAGCAGGATAGCGGGATCCTTTTTTCCGCAAGATGAAGGGGAACAGAAAGGAGTCTCAGTGAGCGTCGTTCATTGTGTCTCCTATTTTTATGCGCGTTGGTGGTGGTCGTTATAATTTTCCACATTTAGTAAGCAGACCTTCGGCCAGACGGTGCTGGCTCTACACACCAGTGATTCGGCAAGTGCTGACAAATGGCTCTGCCGTGTCGTTCAACCCCTTGCAAAATAAATTAACAAATTCAAACTAGGCCAAGTCCAAAACATGTCTCAGAGTAGCGGGGTCTCTGTATGCAGCCCCTACTGAAGCAAAAATGGTAATTCTCGATCAGCTGCCACCTAATCTATACATTAAATGTACGGAGGCAGTCTGAGCGGTCCTATGGCTAAGAGAAGTAAGAGAAGACGTATGGTCCCAGCAATATACTGCGCCCGCTATACCACTGAGATTTGTAGGTCACCCACTAACCACATGACATCGAAATATGGCTTATAGCTTAACATTAATGGTATTGACTAAGCTCTCTTAATGGATTAAGAGATTCTTTGCTAGGCCGCTCAAATAAGCTAAGCTAACATGGCGTCAATCTAAACTACATACCTCACGGCATCTCTGCCGATGTCCCCTATACTAGCCACTTATCTATTTAAGGGGTCTTTCTGGTTACATTTTCAAAAAAAAAATTTTTTTAAACATTTTTTTTTTCATAGAAAGAAGAGAGATATCGTTTTGAAAATTTGTAGGTATGTTTATTGACAAAACAGTATTACAAAAAAGATTTTTTTTGATTTAAAAAATTTTTTTTGTTGACATACGGATTTTTTTAAAAAAACATCAAAAAATGATGGCGGGCATGATTTTGGGCGAATGGATGATCTGAAAAAAACAAAAAAAAGGCAAATTATTCCTTGTTGAAGTGGCTATGGCATGAACCAGAATAATTTGTTTTTGTCAAAAAATAAAAAAATGGCGGCCATTTTTCGAAAAAACAAATTTTTTAGGGTGGAAAATCGGCTGAAAATCGGACAATTTTTTACCAATTAAAACGATTCTGGTTCATGCGATAGCCATAAATGTGTACAATAACATATTCAAAAATCAGAACAATTGGTCAAGTAGTTTTTCTTAAATCGTGCCCGCCACCTTAAAAAACATAGTTTCTAGATAATCGCGTTTGAAGTTTTGTTAAAAAAAAATTTAAAGAAAAACTATATACCTTTTTAATCTGCCATGTCCGGGCCGTAAATAAGTCCTTCCTCCTCCTCATACTTCTCTTGCAGCATAAATCGAAACGTTTGCAGGGTATAATATAATACTTCATAGTATAGAGTGAATCAGATCGAAGCAGATGTTAAAAAGGGGGGAGTCGAGATTATCGAAACACAGCCGAGCGTCGAAAATTCTTTCTCACAGCGTCTCACTGTATACGTTCAAAAATAATTTTAGAATTACGATATCGCTCTAAAACCTTTTGTATCATGTTTTTGAATATATTTATTAGCAAAATGCGTAAAAAAAAAATTTTCAATTTTTTGAAAATTTGTAACCAGAAAGACCCCTTAAACGAAATTCTCTCAGCTTCTTTCGATCTAATTTACAAATTTGTTGTGTTACTCCTCCCTTTTCGTCAAAAGAACTAATCGCATGACCATATGTTACCATATTAAGGTGCGTTTCCACTGCGGTCTGCAGACAGTGCGCGAATTACGAGAACCGCCCGACTTTCAACCAAAAAAAATTAGATAAAATCAAAACAATTTATTATTATTAATTCAATTTTAACAAAAATCCAAATGAAAAATAATTAAATCAAACAATCAAACTAAAAGCAAATAATCGAACAAAAATCAAACAATCGAATTAAAAAATCAAATAGTAAGTATAATAACGAAGAAAAGATCTTTTTACTTTAACGCCAAAACTAAGAATGAATTAAAATAATTTTCCATAACTCTGAACTTAAAATGAACTCTATTTAACCTAAGCTGGAATGTGCAATTTACTCTAAAAATCAAGGTGCTTTTCTTATTCTAGGAATATTATAAAAATTGATTATTTTGCGTCTGCTTAATTTCCTATCGAATATTTTATATGCTGACACAAGGGCATGTGCCGGAAGGTGTATTTGGGCTTCACAGGTAACGATGGTATTTTGTATGGCGCATGTAATCGCACGCACAAAAATTCCCACAAATAGAGCAAAAAACGAAAAATCTCAAACTGTGCGGAGACAAAGCTTTCATTGCGTATCCACTAAAACCTCGCAGGAAGCATATGAAAAGTCTCAAACTATGTTCTAAAGGACTGTGCGCGCACTCTACAGAGACAAGACTTTAAGGTGGATACGACCTTGAATGATAAAATTCTTGTGTGCGCGCAATGTTTTATGTTTTCTGATTTTAGTATAAATATGATTTAATGATTATGATTAGACGATTTTAGTCTAAATATATATGTACATATAGTCGCTCTTTTTATTTTTATAATCGTTTGATTCGGCATCCCACGACGACTTATTCTGTTCGTAAAATTGACCATTTGGTGGGGTGTGGGGGTGAAATGGCAACTTCAGCTAGGGGTGGCTTGGGGAGGGTGCAAATTGTCAAAAATTTCTGGCACTAGTATTTAGCCTTATTAGAACCTACTTACGCAGCGGCAGAATTTTTTTTCAATTTTAACCCCTTTTTTACCCCCAACCCTAACTCTTGAAGGGTCCACTTCGCACAAAAATGTCATATTATAAAAAATGCTTGAAATTACTTGAAATCAAACGGCAGAAGATTGGGACGACACGATTTTTTCAAGTGCCAGCTCCCCTACTAATACCCTTGTCTGTCCTAAGATGTTTTGTGTTTTGCCATATTTACTGGAAAACAAAAGATAGGCCTCAACAAGCAACTTCAAGACTTTTCGAAGTCTTTTTGCAAGTATCCACTGCATTTACTTATCCGCGCACAGTCCCCGCAGAAATTCTCCGCACCGACACAGAACATTTTTTAATGGATACGTTTTGTATCCATCGGAATATCGGTGAGCTTGTGTAGTCTCCGCAACATTTCTTATCTCGGCACATTGATTTTGGTGGAGACCCTTCGGCGGATAATGTATGGAGATAGTGCGGAGACAAAACTCTTGGTTGATACCCACCTTTAGACTTCGCTTTGAATACACCTCATTTATTTGGACTGGAGCTTCGAAAACTGCACTATTGCGGTCGTAAAATATGTTCTCTTAAAACTCTCGACTAGTTTAGCCGGTTAATAATAGGGACCAAGGTTCCGCCCATTTGACCACTTCTTTCCTTGTTTACTTTTTACTTGGCTCTATGTATATTTTGCATAGGACATTTTTATGCAGATTGATCTCACGAACAAACTTTACTTAGCCAACATTTCCGTAAAACCGATCACTGGTCAACAAAAAAAAACATTCTTGCGCATAGGATTTACTTAACATTTTCTGATTTTCTACACTAAAATATTACAAAAAATGCGACTGGACATCGAAAATATTTAGTCCACGATAGCAAAAAAGTTGAAATAAATCTACCCTGCGATTTTTGGACGCTATAATTAAGAGAAAAATCGTAGGAATTCAATGAATGTGTTTTGGATAAAATCGGTCCAGGAGAACAGGTGGAAAAAAGATAATAATGGTAGCGAAAACACGTTTTTCAACGTTTTAGGTGCGAAAAAATTTTGTTTTTGGAAAACAAAAAATAGTACGCAAGAGCGCTTAAAAAGACGAAAAATATGATTTTTGGACAATTAAAATCGGTCAACAGGTTTTGTCAAAATAAAGTTAAAGCCGCGAAATATGGCCTTTTTTGACATTTAATTATAGGGACTGTAATTATCGTAGAACCTTGTTTCATGACTTAAGTTGTGGCTTCTGTTAGTGCCTACCTACAATAAAAAATTCATGCAAAAATAATTATAACTTTTCGCGTAAATCTCAAAAATGTAAAAACAGCCGTTTCAGGAAAAAAGTTTGAACAAGGCCTACAGTGGTGCTAGAGTTATTTTGAAAAGCCTTATTTATTCTCGAAGAGTTGCTCTACCAACCCATTTTCATGAAAAGTTGGTGAGGTTCGATTTAATACCTCATAAACGCGTTTGAAAACAGCCACGTTTCTTGATTTTCAGAAAAAACACCTTTCGGCGAAGAGGAAGTGAGTATGGTGTGGGAAAGCTTTCTGCCTGCCGAGCTTCCTGCGATGGAAATTTTCGAGCGTTTTCACATATGCCTGACAGGAAAAATTTGGATATCTCGAAATCTACTGAATAGAAATCCACACCATATTCCACTTCCCCTTCGCCGAATGGTGTTTTTTTCTGAAAATCAAGAAAAGTGCCTGTTTTGAAACGGATTTAACAGAGCAGGCCATAGGAGGAAAATAAAGTCTGCGTAATGGGTAAGTGCCCCTCGAGCATACTTTGCAAAGAAGGTGGAACCTACTAAGGGCCGATGGACCCATAGACTCATACCATATGTAGAGATGTGGGTATGAGGAACATGTTACTACCTCACGCAATTAATGAGTGGCCATGGAGGTTATAGGGCATATCTTGACCGCTTCAACTAGGACCATTCACCCACCGTTGTCCAACATGTTCGCATGGTAAAGAGGCGGCGGAGAATCGCATATTTAAATGCCTTAGGTTTGCGGATCACAAGGCTGTCCTGGAAATAGCGGACAGGGTGCAACTAAAACCGAAGAAGATCCTAGACCAAATGATGGCATGAGCCGGTCAAGCAAGGAGAGTGAGAGCTAAGATAGTGGCTGGGCTAGGGAAGCCTTTTTTAGAGACCCAAACACCCGAGAGGCAGGAACTTCTCGGTAGAATGCTGTCCACCATCCACGGGGTCTGGTTAGCATCTTCGAGGGACTTTTGAAGGGGCCACGGTGGTGAAGACAGGCCGAAGTAATGCCTTTACGACTCCAACCGTTCTGGACTCAAAGGTCACGCAAAAAAGTTTATGAGTTTAGTCAGTAGGAATCTGACACTACCGTCTATTTGCAGACCGGTGTTTCCTGTCTTAGTCATGATCCCATGGGCCTTACAGGCGACACATTCTCACAAATCCCTCGTAAGATTCTCACGACTCGCTCGTAAAAATAGATAGCCAAGTCTATATAAGCTCTGTCTAGACTAAGTGATGATGACATATTTTATAGGCTGCGTTCAAGTTAGGCAGCTGACTGTAAAACTGCGCATTTATGCGTTCAAAATATGAAAACCGCTGCAAAAATAATGCATTGAATTGTTCAAGCTGTCATGAAAAGCATTCAAATGCTGTAAGCGCTGGCATGCGTGAATGCAACTCAGGTCAAATGTCATTTCAGCTAAGGTTTTTGGTTTGAAATTTCAGTCAACATGGAAGACGATTTGGATGTGGAGTAAGTATTAATAAATATTGTTCTATTGTACATTTAAATATTTTTTAGAGAATTATTGTCAAGTATCGGGGAAGGGAGTGCAGAATTATATAGTTCACAGCAACTTAACGTCGAAGGAAGAAAAGAGCCTTGGACAAGTGTAGGGATTAAGGTTCTTATTAATGTTAGGCTGAGCTTTGAGGAACATTTCAAAAAAGGCGAAAAAAGCCGTAACACGTTGTGGAGTGTGGTTCATAGGAAAATTATGGAAAAAAATGCATTATTTAAACCGACGGTGCAGGACATAAAGCGGAAGTTTAACAATATGTTAATAACATATAGAAGAATCAAAAGCAGAAATAAGAAAAGTGGTAGAGGTGCTGCTTCTTGGAAATATTTCGAAGTATTTGACAAGGTGTACGGAAGCAGGCACGACATCATAGCCCCTCAAAATATTGTTTTTGACTCCCTCCATTCGGAAAGCGATGTCAATCAAGAATTGAACACAAATCTTACCGATAACGAAGGTGAAATTACATCGAACTCACCAAGAGTTGAAGGAAACCAGTTACAATCCCATTCAAAAAGAAGAAATTCAAGTGAAGCAATGACGGATTTTTTAAATTATTGGAAAAAAGAGGATGAAAAGGAAAATGAAAGACATAATGAAAGGCTAGAAATGGAACGAGAACGAAATGAAATTGAGAAGGAAAAGAACAAGATTGAAAAGGAAAAAATGGAATGTTTAAAGGAAATTAAGAAAATTTTGTTGAAAATGTGTAAATAGAAGCAGTTTCTTTCATATATGTTATTTACTTTTTTGATTTTTACTGTCAATGGAATTAATTGTTGTGTTTTAGAAGAATGAATTTATTTTGTTTTGTTTTAGAAATTGTTTTTATTAAAACTTTAAGTGTTACAAAATTTCTGTTAAATAATTTCTTTTCGCTCGGCCCTTTGCAGTTTCATCAGCCTGACTTTCGTGGACATCAATGACAAACTCTTCTATAGTTAGAGAATTATCGTCCTCCCAATAATCTGTAGAATTTGTATCCATGATTATATTATGTAACACTAAACTTGCAATCACATAATATCTGGCATGATCAATATTATTAATATATTTAGAAATTTTAGTCTGCGAAACCGTGACATCAAAATCCCAAAACTTTGTTCAATGACTACTCGAGTGGAAGAAATTTTTTATTGAAATTTCCTTTTCTTGCACTCATATTCCCATAATCTTTGTATGGTACCATTAAGTAATTTTTTAACGGCTAAGCTGAATCACCCAACAAATGATATTGTTCAAGTAAATGTATTTCACCATTTTCAAGCCTATTTCCAATAGTGGAGTGATACCCAACATTTGCGTCATGACTTCTGCCAGGCCACCCAAAAAAAGCGCTGGTGAACTTATAGTCGCTGTCGCATGTAGCCTAGCATATAAGAATCAAAAAAACTCAAAGGATACCTTCCCGAGTAAAAATAAATGATGGCCTTAGAACGGGCAAATGCCGACTGTGATTGACACATAGTCCTCGGCCATCTGGCGGTTAACAGACGGCTCGTTGCAGGACAGTACGGCCGTACAGGGGGCGATTGACGGTGAAACAACGGCCTTACAGTTCCAACAACGGCCATACGAGGGTGGTACGGCGGCCGTACGTTTGCTATTACGGGTATACGACGGTGGTACAGGGGCAGCAACGTGGATATTCGCCCACCTATAAGAAAATATATTTCACTGCAATTAAATGTTTGATTTTTTTTCGGTTGGGTTTTTTTTTCAAGCCGTTAAATAACAAAATTTCCCACTAAAATATAAATCAACACGCACCACACACTTCACGTACAACAAACCGACGACTGGAGAGCTCGTTTCTCTTGTGCATCGATATCTTTAAGTAGGATAAATCGAAAGAACCATTGTACATAACGAAAATGATGAAGTTCCCATAAAACACATTCAACAATACATTTGGTGCAGATTCTTTTTTTGGCTCAAATTTCCCGTCGAATGCCCGTTTCTACAGCCCAGTACTTGGCCTTTTAAATCTTTTGGTCAAATTTGGCCATCGTATGGCCGTATGTGCTCCCATTAAAAATTGTTAAAAACTCTACGGCCATCATATGCCCCTTAAAAAGCCAAGCGGCCGGTGTTCGCCCTTTATAAGGCCGTTTTTTATTTTTACTCGGGTTAATTTAATAGAATAATAGCCCTTTCTATTAAAGTAACTATGAGGTTGAATTTTAGGTTTTGGTAACTGTCCGAATTTGCTAATGCCCACAATGTCATCAGGAGTGCTAATTTAGGAGAAAGTTGAATCCGTCTCTTTGTCCAAGCTGGAGTGGGCGCTATTTTTTTTCTAGTATCTACAATATATATATTTAAATGTGGATATATTTAATTATGTTATAATACAGATTAGCTCGAAACTTGTTCTTGATAACCTAAAATGACTACAAAAAGTATCATTGTCGTAGAGGCCCACAATATCTACATAGTTGGGTATTTTCGTTATATTTCTCTCGATTGATTTTAAAAAAACGCAGAAAAAGTTTTTTCTTTCCTTGTAGGCCATTTTTTTTCGACGAATTCTCAATATATTACCACGTTGTAAATTATCTTCACTTTTATCAATAATGTTAAATATTAAAATCTAAACACTGGAGAAACATTTCTCTACTTGACTGCTGATGACAGAACATACTGCATTCGCATACAACTGTTCACAGAGGCTGCCTTCAATGCTCTGGATTCGAATGCTGATGGCAATCAGCTGCGCATTCAATTTGCAGTCAGCTGCGTTGCGTAACTTGAACGCAGCCATATAATTTCTTTCATTTCGTGTTCTATCAATGTTTTGACACAAATTCAGATTTTTTTTTTATTTTAAAGCAAAACAAATCAGATATGTATGTAATCCCATGCGCTGTTAACCGGTGTAATTTACGAGATATTGTGGAAAAACTGATTTTCGTGACCTTGACCCTTCGTAACTTAAGTGGCCGGTCAGTTGGCTTTATGGACCTTTGGGATCCCGCTTGAAAATATCCAGTTGGCATTTTTTAGAGGTTTGGCCTTATTTTGTATAAAGTGACGGTGATTTTTCAGAGAGAGTCCCATATACAAAGCAATTCCAAGGGGGCAATAAAAATACCACCCGAATGTCATTTCCTCGCAGATTCGTATAATCCGTGGAACCTGTTTGGTATTTTTTAAAAAACAGTTTAGAATTCTGAAAATTTCCTAAGCTAAACCATAATTCTGGCCTGTGTTGTGCTTCATAATTCCATATTTCTAGGTAGCACGACTTCCATACTGCTGATATCAACGAGGAAGAATTTACTACTTCTTTAGTAAAAATGATGAAACGAAAAGAAAAACCTATTGCGAAAAGACGATACTATTTGCATTTTAGAACTCAGCCTTACCCATAAGTTTCTGAAATATAGATACAAGATCACAGATCATTCAAAAATAGAGAATAATTTTAATTTCGTAACTTCGTTTATTTCTGTTAACTTCAAAATTACTACACCCACACCTAACCTATAAGTAGCATTCCTAAGAACTAAAATTTTTTAATTTTGTAATTTTTTTTTTCAAATAAACATCTTCAATATTCTTCATTGGAATCTAAGTATGCAATTCTCCCCTTAATTGCATACTGATTGCGATGCCAGCAATCGCTACCTAGATCTTCATTATTTCCTCAACCAATCTTGATGCTGTAGTATGAAATTATCACATTCAAGTAACGTTTCATTTATTCTAAATCCGGAATTAAGCTAGCTAAGAACATTTCTTCAGAATAAAGTCTTGGTTGAATTTCAGGTAGGTTGTGCTGAAAGCAAGCTATATTCAAAAGGAAGCACCGCATTAAAACTCGGAACACTCACCTTTCCCAATCTTGGCTTTCATCGATGACATCCGTAAAGAATCAGCCTGACAAACATTAATATTGCTGCAGAATAAAAATTGTTTGCATCGTTAGTATTGAAAATGTAAAATTTTTTCAAAAAGATATTAGGATTTTGTATTTTTTTTTTGTTCTTCGAAATTCGTCGAAATTTAAAAAAAGTTTATGGGCTAAAATTATTTTTTTTGTGACTACATAATGGGTATGGTGATATTATTAATAATTTAAAAACGTCAATTTCCTTATTTTTTAGATATAAATTGCAGATCTTAGTAAACTATGATTTGGTTGAGTAGAAATATTGAAGAGTTTGTAATGTGCTTACTAAAATAAAATTGCATTGCTTGATAATTGGCTTTAACTGTAGGAAAATGGAGAAGTATTAGGTGAGTGCACGGGAGCACTTATAATTCGCAATGCCCTTATCCAAACTGATATATGCACACGTTTGATAAGACTAGAAGTATATTTAACAAACACGGCTGGTCGACAATGTTTGGACATCCTACACCATAACAACATCAAACCCCTACAGCAAACGTTGTCAACGCTTTTTGGAGTGCAATTGAGAGGTTAAAATCCTCTTTTTAATACGCTTTTATTAACTTCACTTGTAACTATGTAAACAAATCTTGGAAGTTAAATTTAAGCCACTTCCCGGTTTCCGATTGAGCTGAAATTTTGCATACAGGTTTAGTTTGGATGACAATGCAATCTGACCATTTTGTAAAAAAATCAAGATGACGGTTCCAAGATGGCGCCCGAGTTTTTTCAATTATATTCCCCGACCCCCAACATGGGCATCAAATGAAACGGTATGACAAATAGAATACACTTAGCGGTGTGGCATCACCCCAAATTCAAAATGGCGGCAAAATGAGGATGGTAAAAAATGTCATATCGCACGCCTAACCTCAGGGCACCGGGCGCAACCCCGTTGTAGTTTAAGAGACAAGTCCTTATTACCATTATTCCACCCACTCGGTGATGGAAGGCAGTTACTAACCTCACAAAGATTGCAAATTAATCAGTTGGAATTTAAGGTCCAATATGGGTGTTTCATGAGAGGTATTAGGGTAGTAATCCCGTCACCTCTGCGGAAGAAAATTTTGCGTAACTTGCATTTAGGTCATTTTAGTATGGTAAAGGTATCAATAAGAATGTAGTTAATAAAAAGATGAAAGTAATCAAGAGCAGGAAATAGATTTAAATAAAAATAAAGAAAAGCAACTGCAGTTGAAGAAAAGTAGTAGAATTAGGAAACCAGTTCAAAGATTAATGTATACATAGGGTAAAAAGATAAATAATATACACACAAAACAAAAAGAGGATTTCAAAGTGTATTTTCAAATTTTTAATACGCTTTTATTAAGTAACCCCCCGTTGTCCTATATCCTACAAACGACCAAGTGGACAAGCACAACGATAAAGTACTTAAATATTTCGAACTGAAAGGTACTCGAATGTATGACATCAAGGCCCACGATCAAATTATTGATGCAACTCGAAACCTGGGGATCTGTCATACCTAGGGACATTAATAAAACTAGTGGACTCCCAAGCAATCTAGAAATGTTTGTATGTGCCAAAATAATGTTGCGATCTAACATTGATATGGAGAAAGGCCTCGCCAATGGAAACATTGATTTCATCTCGGAAATCATCTGGCCTCATTTCCGTCGTGACTAAATGTATGACACCGACATTCCGTCAATTAGAGTAAGCTTTGGCAAGGATGGCTGAACATGTAATTAAGCCCATAGCAAAACAGTTCCCCGCCAAGTAAAGTTATGGCACTGTTGAAAGGCGCATGTGGGCGCTAACGAAAGGTTCCAGTATTAATAAAATAAGAATATAGATTCAGACATTAATATCTCTTATGTCAAGCTTCGAAACCTCTTCCTATAAGGGAAACTTATCAAGCTCAAGGCGTCTGATGCTTTCCCAATACGGGCAGCACCAGACAATTCGGTTATCTTTTTGAATTATTCTTCCCCACCGCTCTTTCTAAAGGCAAACCAGCATTTAGGGGACCTATCATCCTATAGACCGATATATAACCTTAGCTGCATAGAATACACGCTAGCATGGAAAGGGAAGGAGGCCTGTAAGACAAGCAATTCGACTTTAGAAAGGCAAGGTTAACGAGCTAGAGACGCGACCATCGGGGTTAGCGGAAATGTCTGCAAGAAATTGGTCTTGAGGCCGCACATGGTGCGCTGGCTGTACACAACAATGATTATATAATCCTTGCATGCGGCTCTGCTCTTGTAAAACAATATAACATACCTAGACCAAGCCAACCATAAAGAATGATATATATAGGGATAACGCAAGCTGTTCGTTCAAACCCCACTGAACGTAATTCTCGATCTGCTCGCACCTTTTCTCCATATCAGGTGACAGCATGCACTGCCCTGAGGCTATTACGGGGAATGGTAGAAGATCTATCTGAGTATATAATAACGAAACCCTACTAAAACAGGGATTAACAGGGAATAACAAGGCAGTAGAAACGTGATATACAAGGTAAAAGGTGAAAACTGTGCAGAAGAATCCTTTTCCTTGGATTGAAGGTAGAGAATCACACTTCAGTAACATCGACGGCAACGAGAGCGAGACTAGGATCAAGTCTCGTAGACGTACCGGTGGAGAGGGATCCTTTACGGAGAATACTAGGAATACCATGGAAACATTATTGAGCACTCAATTTCCGGGTTCTCTAGTAACTTACTCACTAATGGCCTTAGAACACTGGATCGGAGGTAGTCTCTGACCACCAATCTTACAATAGGAAAAAAGGCCTAACAAACAAGCTTTTTACTGCAGGTATAATCAAATAAGCCATTGGCATCTTCAACCCCTTCAAGGGTACTGGGAACGATTAAATCTTCACGGCTCTCCTTCAGAGGGGCTTGAAAGAGATCCTACGAATCCTCCTACATTTCGAGACTCTGGAGAGAGGCTAGGGTAGTATTTTTTCCTAATGCGGAGAGAAGATCATACAGGAGCAAAATTATATCGACGCATCATCAGCCTCTTTTCTGTCCAACTGCGGCTATGGAAGCCCTACGGAATCTCCCTCCGCTAGTAGTAAAGAGGGAAGCTCGATTAGCAGATCGGTCAGAAAGGAAGCAAAACGCCTAAGGTGTGTATCCAGACTTGTTTTAATAGACTTCCAAACAGCTCTACCATCGTTATTTTCTCGGCAGTTAACCTGATGCTCTGTTGGTTATTAAGTTCCACAAGGTGTCACCAAAGACTGTCCTGGATTGTCTCTTATCTTTGAAATCCCTCAGCAATGTTTCGTTGATGTGGATTCGAAGGCCACATTGGTAATGAAATTGCAAGAGTAGGGGTAAACTCACCATTTATTGGTCCAGAACCTTTCTCCAGCTTAGCCAGCTGCCATGTAAGATCGGCCATTAATAATTGAGTCGACCTTTTTTCATAGCTGGACAAAGACCCTAAGTGTCCGTCAATCTAAAAGATTCATTCAATACCACAAAACAAAAGCGGGCATGCTTTAAATTTTCAACAGCTGGGAGGTAAATAGGATAACCGAGAGAAAGAATTTCAATAATGGTCTAACTAGCCGAATGTATGGCCTGAGATTCTAACTACTTACCATGAATGCTTATATTTCCATTCACAGATATTTCGTAGTTATTATTCATTCAAAAATCTCTTGTCGCAGTGCAGATATTTCTCTATTATGCCTTCGCCAGTGTAAAAGCGTGAAAACCAGCTGTTTTAGTCTGGAATTGAAATTAAACAGCTTTTGTAATGATAGTAAAACATTAGTTGCACCACTTCGAAATACAAATATTTATTTTTGGAATGGCCTTCAAAATAAACGGAAAAGGCCCATCCTACAAATGGGAAGATTTTGCAGCCTTTGGAAATGTAGATTTAAAAATTTTTCTAAAAGTATACAAAATTAAATACATATAAAGAAAAATTTAAAAAACTTGATCCTAAATATATGCAGAACAAATAACTGGCCCACAGATAGGCTACGTCATTAATACATTAAATATGATTTGGTGTTAAAAAGAAATATAAAAAAACTAAAAAATACGCTTTTATTTTAAAATGAACTAAAAAGTAAAAAGTAATTTTGATTGTAAAGTTTTTATTGCTCCAGCCAGTATATAAACAACCTACTTTCGAAATGTAAAACAGCGTGGGACTCTTCAGCCAAATTCTTATTTTATTAACACCGGAACCTTTCGCTAGCCCCCCCCCACGCTTTTTTACATTTCGAAAGGCAGGTTGTTTCCACATACTAGTTGGAGCAATAAAAATTTACAATCAAAATTATTTTTTACTTTTTAGTTCATTTTAAAATAAAAGCGTTTTTTTAGTTTTTTTAAACTATATTTTTTATTTTCCAATTTTTAGTCTATTATATGTCTTCCGCCATTTTATAGTAACCGCCATATTAGATTTAAAATTACGTCGCACAGCTTACTGAACTATACTCGTCATACACTTTCATTTGATACCCATACCGAGGGCATTGTAAAGAACAAGGTAATCCGCCATTTTGTGTTGGCCGCCATTTTGAATTTGGAATGACGCCACATAGCTAATAGTACTCTACTTGTCATACCCTTTCATTTGATACCCATGTCGGGGGTCGGGGAACACAATTTCAAAATGCGGCCGCCATCTTGGAACCGCCGCACAGTGTTCCAAAAAGCCAAAAAGCTGGCCAAAAGTCGAAAAATGAAAATCTTATTTAGGAACTTTTTTTATTTTAACTTGTTAGATTAGGGTACCTAGGATAGCATAAGACAAATAGAACCAATCAATAGCGTTTCTTGCCTTTTAAAATCATTCTGAAAGTGGCCGTTGCATGCATTGCTTGAAATAGCATCATTAACCCCGCGGAAACCAATTATTTAAACATACATAGGAAGTGTTGTGTCGCATATTTTTAAATGTTATAAAATGGATTATTCTCAGAAAAGTAAGTATAATTTAATAATATTAACAAGAATACTCATTTGTTCACATATTTTTAACACGGTGAAGATTTCTTGACCTGTCTTTTTATCGAAAAAGTAAAATTTTTTTTATATTAATAGACCTACAAAAGAAATGCCGCTATATCCCGCTCTGATTTTTGTCTTATATTGTTTATTGACCCTATGGCAAAAACATATTCCAAGAACTATTGCCCGTAGTTGCCCCTTTTTGTTTAATTCCACTTTTTGTACAAAATTCTGCGTAATCCATGTTTTGTTTCTTTTTAACTTATTAAAGTAGTTCTTAGCTTAAATTGAACCGTTTTATCTTTGGTAATTAACTTTCAAGGTCAAATTAAGATAAGTATTGGAGTTATAAGCAATTTTAATGCTAAAATTGGCTCATTTAATACTTTTTTAGTACATTTTCACCTAAGCTTTGCCAAAAAGTACAAAATAAGCACCAAATAAGGCGAATTCCACTTGGCCTTTCGCCAAAGATGTTTCACATCTTTCCCGTGGACTGGGTACACGCTTGTTTTTTTATATATCTTTCAATAGCTTCGTTCCTGCTAACTTTTGGTGTAACATATGCTATGGGACCGCTCTTCGTTATGAAATTCCCTAAAAAATAAGCCCTGTTAGAGGTCTCTAGGTGCAAGGGTGATCTTGCAAATTGCTTCCAAAATTTTCAAAAACTTTATTTTCACTATTTGTTTACAGGAAAACAACTGCATATAGAAGGCTGAAAATTCTTGAAGATGGTGTTTATGTAGTCCCGGGACTGTACAAAAAATTTCAACAAGATCGGTTCATTAGTTTTTGTTTAATTAACCATCTAGTTTTTTTTTAACTTTAATTGACAATGCTGCCATTTTTTGTAAGGTCAGTTTATAATTGGGAAATTCATTTAGAAAACAAAAATAAATTAAGTAAAAACCACACTGGGCCGTATCAGTTTTTATTAAAAACATACAACTGTAAGGAATAATGTGGACTACGTCGTAAAACGTTATGATGCGTTACAAGGGTGGGAGGCGGGTTCGAACAACACGTTACGTAACATTGTTTTTTCATTTAAATAAAAAACTAGGCTTATTAAAATCTCCCAAGTTGGCGAATTAGAAATCACTTGTTTTATTTATTATTACCGCAAACGCGATTAAAACAATAACAAAAGTATTTTAGCGACTTTCCGGCACTTTGCGCAACATAATTGTGACTTTTAGGTAAAAATGGTCGCTTGGGTGTTACTTAACGTTTAGGGAGGGGTTTGGGGGTCAAAAATTTTCAAAAATTCCGTTACGTAATACTTGAACGCCCCCTAATCTCCTCGCTTTGGTGTATCCACAATGACAGCTACTTTTATCTCTTTCTTTGCAGCCAGATACCAAGGCCTAACCTACACGAAGGTGAACATTACGGTTCAAGGAATTGGATCTACACGCTCAGTTTCATCAAAAGAGTTGACAGTGGACCCCTCTTTTTTTAATCATCGGAGCTAGTGCTTCGTAAACTTACTCGAGTGTCTCATTACCTGCATTCATTCATAAAGCTGAAACTTCTCATCTTCAAGGCTTATAACTTGCTGAACGTCAAATTACTCCATTGATCTAATTATAGCATCAAACATTTGTTACCTACTCCTAAGAGATGTATCAAGGCAACCTAACAAACAAGAAGCAATATTTGAGCATCACACCACACTTACTATGATTACATGCATACTTGAAGTCGGCTTCAAGCAGACTTGAAAGTCATGTAACCTCAGATCGACTTCAAGTCTACTCAGTGTTGCCAGGTTGGGGTTTTTTCCCAAACTGGGGAAAATATTATGCCTGTGCGAAAAATTGGGGAAACAAATTTAGTGGGGAAAACATTGGGGAAAAATTGATTCAGAGAAATCCATTTTTGCTTATTTTCTCTGCGCTGATACAATTCGAATCAAGAAATATATATTTAAAAATAAAGAATGCATTTATTTGCATAAAGAAACATGAAATTCTCATTTTTAATACATTTTTAATACAAAACCGTCAGTAAAAGTTTATCGAGAGCTAAAAAACGACAGACCAGAACTCTTGTTATTACCGACCGAACTTGATTTCATAGAACTGGATTCGTTTCAGTGTGAGCCAGTCCAGCCAGTGACTTTCCATGTTTCGCAACCGTTGATTGTGCAATTCACTTCCTGTGCAATTCACTAAATAAATTTATTTTATTTATATAAGCTACACGTAAAATTGTTTCTTCCATAACGTATTTCGCGGCAAATTTATGCGAAGTGTCAAATATATTTCAAGCCAGCTTGAGTCAAGCTCTCAAGTAGGTCAGAACTGTCAGTTCAATTTCAAGTCAAGTCCTCAGTCTGACATGTTACCGTCATCTTCAGGCCAACTTCAGTAGCTTTTGGAAAATTCAAGAAGTCCCAATTGTAAATCTGACGCTGCCTCCAGACGAATTTTATAAAATTGATACTCGCCGAGATAAAGATAGCAGATACGTGGTTCGCTTACCTGTCCAATGCGTATCTATGGTTCAGACCTCAGGCGATTCTAAAAACCATGCTATCAGAAGTTTACTCTCTTTAGAAAGAAAATTTGCTACAAATTCACTTCTACAATAGCTATATACAGATTTTATGGGAGAATACGAAAGTCTTCATCACTTGGAGCCAAGATGAGCTGGTTTTCAATACACTCTCAACGGAGCACACTACTTTTTCTGAAACGACACTCATCAAGACGCTAGATCTCCCTTGGGATTCCGTTCAAGGCTGTTTCAACTTTCACATCAAAGTGTTAGATTATCAGCAGGTGCTTACTAAAAGGTTCTTACTGTCTATACTATATGTGAAATCACCTGTAGTCTTCCAAGCCAAGTAGATTCAGAAACTTTGGCTTCAGAGAATAAACTAGAATACCCCAGTCTCACGCAAATTGAACGAGAATGGAACCAATTTCAAGAAAAGTTACCTAATTTAAAGAAATATACAATAACTTGGTGGATTGAAATTCATGTTTCATCCACGTTCTATGAGATCCATGCCTTCTTGATGCTTCAGAGCACGCTGTGGTGTACTTCCGGGTAGGGACTGCAATTATATTCAAATCAACTGATTTTTATATGCTGGTGAAATTATCGATCCTTATGACTGTCAAAACGAGGTCGAAAGGTTCATAAACTTGTCTGAGAGATATGGGGCGAAAGTAGTTTTAACAAGAACGATAACAATCGATTTATCGAATCAATAACTTAATGATTCGATTACTTCAAGAAATTGGCCCACATTTTGATCGCTAAGATCGTGTGATTTAAGACCTATCGATAAATTTTTCTATATGGAATTTATGGAGAAAGTGTATGAAACTTTAATAGAGAAAGAGAATTCACTATGTAAAGCGCAGAAGTCTTTTGAACAAAATAATTTTTCAATCATTACGGCCACACAGAAGATTTCAGACAACATCACAAATTCATTTTCCAGTTTCGGTACCATCAAGCTAATTTCCATACCCAAAAAAAAATTTCTCTAAATAAATTCTCTAATTGAATTAAGAAGCAGATAAAACCCCTCCAACCCTCATGCCACCATAATTCACCATTTACTCGAAAAAAAGGCAATTTCGAAAAAAATTTATCAAAAAACCCTGGGTCCGAAGTCATTTTTAGTGCCACTGTCATTGGCATAAATCAACAAAACAATTTGTTTTTCCTGTCCCAAATTCCCTTATTCCTGCCCATCCCGGCACAAAGGGACACAAAATTCGAGCCTAATTGTTGATTGTGGTAAATTAATAAAAAAAGGGGACCACCAACAACAACAGCAACAACAACAATAACAAAACCAACAAAAAAAAATGGGAAAGATAGCGACTAGAGGAGCTCCGTAATTAGTCGTTATGTCCCCAATTACCCGAAATATGAAGCCAGGAGGAGAAACTCTCGGGTAAGCAATACCTCGACTTAATTGATTTATTAGAATCCACTTTGGTTGTGGAATGCGTTTTATCGCCGGGATGTAATAATTGGATTACAACGTGACAATTATCCAATTTAATGCTATGCAATGATCGTTCCTGTCATGCGAGCCCCAAACTCCAATGGCTATACCGCACCAGCCAGCCCTCAGGATATAGGGGTGGGAACTTTTTGCATGTTCATATACCATTACAGAACTTTTGGGTATACTTTGGTCCGTAAGCAACTGATATGAGTATATCCTAGATTTCTGTTAGGAGCAATTTCGGCATCCTTTTTTTTCTTAACTGTTCCTTCGTTGTGTCTTGAGCTCATCTCCATAAATACTGGCTGACCTTTCCTTCATTCCGATGGCGTACATATAGCCTCCTGGCTAGAAGGATGTAGCCCAATAAAAACAACGTTAGCACATGATGTAGTAGCATCTAAGGTCCCGACCGGGAGGCAATTAACTGCCGATATAAATCAATTGCGGCCTCCAAGCATCGTGCTACTTAGAGATATATGTGCAGAGTTGTAACATTCCTTGGCTATTGATGGCATGTGTATATCCATTTATGGATCCTGGAATCCAATCTAGCTCCGGCACGAATGTACAGACATAAATTAAGGATATCAAGTGGCATAAGAGTGGATATCTAGTGTTAGCAATAAACTTAATTTTCTTCAATTATTGTTGTAGAAAATAGTTTTCTTTTATGTCTAGTAGATTTAGTGTCTATATCGTTTCTCTAGAAGAGGATTAGGACCGAGAATATGTGGCAAGGATATTTTCAACTTCATTTAAGGACTCTTTGTGAAGAGGGGTTGGAAAAAAAACTTTTTAAGTTATTTTATGATTTTTGCTGGCTAGACTCTTCAGAAATACAAGAAAATGTACCCTATAAATCACTTCATGCCTATGTGGTCGTACACGCATTTGTAGATCAAGGGAGAACATTGTTATTCATCGATTTTTCAATAATATATAAAAATTTATTTCCGATTCAAACGGCTTTGAATAATGAATAAAAATTACGAAATTAATACAATTATTCATAATTCAAAAAAGGAAGTCGTTCTGGGCCTTTTTATAGATTTTGAATCTGTTTTTAGATACATTAACCCTTTGTGGGTATGAGAATTACATTCAAAATTTGCCTAAATATTTTCAACTTTTCTGTGTGCCTGAGCATTACAACTATTTTGCATATGACCCAGTTATTCAAATTTTATATTTGTATGTGTGCACTGGAATTGGGTTTTTATGACTTTTCTAGGTCGAATGAAACTTTCCATATTTTTTGACATTTTCTGTGAGAGATTTTTGTTGATTACTGTTGATACTAGTTTAATACATATCAGCCGTGATGTATGGCAAAATTGTCATACCCTAATTTTGTTTACAAGAACACACCCTATATATTAAGACACATAGAACGATGAAACGGCTTTATGGGGCTTCACCGACCTCAGTTCAATAATGTTCAGTCAAATCCAGATAAGTGGCTGCACCGACTAAAGTCCAGATCAGGTTCAGTTCGTGCTTGAAATTGTTGCTTTTACGCCAGAAGTCAGAAATTCAAAAACAAACTGAAATGGCATTCCACTATTCCAGTTTATTTTTTATTACTCTCTTTTGAGCGAGTTTTTACTTCAACTTCAGTTCGATGTTCAGTTGGGCGAATTGAGGTCTGATTTATTCTCAGTTTAATATGTGAAAATATATGGGAACTGAGGTCTGTGAAGTTCAGTTCGCTAATTCTCTCGAACTTGTGCGTGCAGTTCGGCCGGTAAAGCCGGAGCTTAAAGTCCTTATCTTCTTTTTTGCTAAATTTTAAGATACGTATCTAACAGATGCAAGAATTTGGCGAACTTATACAGGGTGTACCACAAACAGTGACAAATCGGCCGGCTGTGGATAGGTTATGGATAGACGAACAAAAAATCGTATGGGTGTGGGAGGGGGGAATCGTAACGGTTTAGCCGCTATGGCATTTTGAAGATTTTTTTTAGAGTTTTACACGTCACCGTGTATTTTTGTAACCCTGCGACCTATTTTCATGAATAAGTTATCAGTGTACGCAGAATACTCCCACCTATCTAAAACCGTCAAAAGCAAGGTTCTACCCTATAAACTTCCAGAGCAGTGAGTCGTCAAAGTCAAAACTTTGGTTTTTTTCACTAAAATTTCAACTAAAACCACCTTTTTCTCCAAAAAATACGTAGTTTGATTTTTTTTTTGTAAAATTGGAAAGCTTGGACAATTTCCTATGAACTGTGTTTGGACAATTTTTATCCTACTGCTTTTACTTTTGGAGTCATAAGCAATTTTAATGCTTGGCCATTGAAAGGGAAATCAATCGCTCGATCCTTGGAACAGCATTGTGTATATTATACCAGGAGTAATCCAAGGTTGTCAAAGGATGGGTAACCTGCCCCAGGATAGAATTCAGCCAAATCGTTCCTTCATTAATCGGCTCCGTGGGAAGCAATCCCAGCAGAGTTGCAACACGCTATTCTGCTGCTTTGCCACCCGATGTAAAAATAAAAGATGGCCTTATAACGGGCGAACACCGGCCGTGATTGAAACATAGCCTACGGCCATGTGCCGGGCATCAGAAAATTATTTGTCGGACTGTACGGCCGTATATGACGGGTATATGACGTCGGTACGACGGCCTTACAGTTCGAAGAATGGGCATACGGCGGTGGTACGGTGGCGGTTCACATGATAAAATGGTAGATTTTATAATATTTTTGCCAGACTACAAAAATGAATAAAAAAATGTTAGAAATAAAAAGCAAATGTAAAAAAAATTTCGGATTCGTGATAAAGAACGCGCGAATTCTTGTATATAGAAAGTGAAAAAAATCATTTATACAAAATACTACTAGTTGTTTGTATATAATGCGATTAAAAAAACTCTTTTTAATATTCGTCTATAAAGAGGTATTTTCACACAACCTAATGCAATTGGGTAGCCCTATAATAAATCAGACGCATACACAAACGGACAATCGTAATCTCCTCACTCTCTTTATATTCAAGGCGGACACCCGCCGCAATTTAACCAATGAACAAAGAAAGGCGAGCTTGTTTCTCTTGTGCATCGGTAGTCTTTAAGTATTATAATAAACACGCCGATTGTACTTAACGAAAATGTTATACCCTCGGCCTTTATATGCCCGTCGTATGCCTGTGTGTCGTAAGCCCAGTACTCGGCTATTTAAATCTTTTGGTCGTGGGGCCGTATGTGCTCCCGTTAAAAATTGTTAACTCTACGGCCATCGTATGCCCCTGGCCGGTGTTCGCCCGTTGTGAGGCCATTTTTTATTTTACTTTTATTTGTAATTTGTTTTTTTTTGTCTTCAGAAACGTTACAAAAATTAAGTTACCTGCGAAGCTTATGCTTGTCTGCTGAAGATAGTCGAGATAGAGGCCAAGACCTTGGGTCAATTCAAAAAGTCAACACAAATTTAAGTGTTGCAGCAGTATTTTTGTCATGTTACCACAACATTGTCGTAACACTGTTTAAGCAGTGTTGCACATGTGATTACTTTTACGAAATGTTTGATGACATTTCGGTTTATTTCTGTTTAAAAGTGGAGAAATTATGAGTTTTATATTGAAAAACGTAATAATTAACATGTTAGTTTCTGAAAATTCCCAAAAAAGTGTATCTAATGCATTAAAGATTGGGTTATTAGGAAAAAAACGCAAAGGGTTATGTTCTGCAGTATAAAAAAATATGTTGCGACATTACACGAATGTTACGACAACACTGCCTACCTTGTTGACAAAATGAATACTACACTTTTTCGTGTTGACTTTTTAAACACATGACAAGTTTTTATGTAGCAATGTTACTGCAATGTTGACTTTTTGAATTGACCCCTTCTAGCAAGATGTCAACAGACCCGAATGATATCAGTGCGCTTACACAAGGGCAAGAGCAACGGTTTAGCCGATCTTCAGAAATGGTCGATCTAAGATAGGTCTTAAGAAGACGTAGTATAGAGAAGGAGCGTGCATTTGACGCGGTAGTGACAGGGAAAATAATGCGGAGAGTTTGATGTACATAAGGAAATGCATTGCAAGTGAAGCGTGCTTCAAGCGAATTTTTTACGTCCTTTCCGGCTGCCAAATTAGAACTTCACTGATCCTGATGTCTTCAGAATCGTCATGCAAAATTGAAGAGAACGGTGCAAATAATTGCACACATAACTCTGCATTGAGGCAAGCAAAATTTGATAAGATATTACAATGATTTAGGAATCATGAAGATGATGAACTTATCAAGATATATACGTAGTAGATGGTTAGTTATACGGTAATAATCTTCAACGAGCGATGCGTTTGTTTCGAGGCGAGGCTTGGCTTTCACAAATCGAAGTTGTCATCTTTACTAACTGTGCTCACTTTTTCGAAAATCCTCCTGAAATGCTCCGCGACTTTTGGCCCTCCTTTCAGTCAATTCTTGCCCCGCAGTATCAGCTAGTTCGATAGCTTCGCCTAGGTCCCGGTTTTTCTTTTGAATCACCCAACTGAGAGATAAAGTAATAGTGAAATGAAATACCATACATATATTCGATTTAACACTACTTTTTTTGTGAGAAAAATATATTTGTCTTAAAAATTCGATTCCTGTTAAATTGATAAATATAAATGGAACAATTGGATCAAGATTAATTATTATTTACTTTAGCGCTAAATTTAATTAATTTTTAATTGAATATTAATAGACCAGTGCAAATAATTTTTGGAAACAAAAAAATTATTAACAGCATGACAAATGTTGGAAAGTGAAAGGAATATAGCGCAGCCAACCAGAAAAATAAATTCAAGTCGACCTGAGTTACGAGGTTGAAATAGGGTAACTTTACGGGGTGAAAAAGGTTTTAACGATTGTCAGGGAAACTAGACCTCCTATCGAAAAAAGTTAAATATAAAAGTTGTAGGTAATAAAAAGATCTACAACTTTTGTACAAACCATTTTTTTACATAATCTCAAATTTGCGAGAAAAATCGGGTTTTAGATTTTTATCTCCCTTAAACAAAAATTTTTTTTTCACGAAATTTTATGGAAACTTACTTTTTTTCGTCCCAAACACCCTGTAATTTTTTTGAATCAAAATATTTATTTTGAAGTTTTATTTTGAATTTAAACCTGAAAAAGGCCTCATTTTCAGCCGAAAATGCCCATGTTCTAACAACATTTTTTTCAAAAAATCTAAGGGTTTTTCCTTTTGTTGAAAGGTCTAGTTTCAGATGTTATAGAAAAAATTAACATGACTATGGACAAATTTGCCAGGAAACGCGAAAAACTTAAAAAACTTGATTTCAAAAAGTTATTTTCCAATCATTGTTTTTAGTGCAGTAAAAAAAGGCCAAAAAAATGAAAAGAAAGGTATAGTTTTGTAACAGCAAAATTATGATTTAATCCTGTTTGGGATATCACCAGGAGTATATTGGTAAGTTTTGGACCTCGAAAAACTTGTGCTACTTTTGTTATAAACAATTAAAGTTTTTTTACCACGTTTTTCGAGCTTAAAATGTGAATTACTCCGGTTCTATAAGTCGGATCGGGGCAAAATAAATACCAGTCTCTTCGTAATAAAATTTCCAATAAATCCTCGTTAGTTTCAAGTTTCTGAAGTACATACATAACCTAAAAAACTGAAAAAACAAGAAAAATACAGTATTTTTTTCAATTTAATGCCCAAGACAGTCAACTGCACCAATTTGCATCAAACTTTTAAAAAATATACTTTTTGATGTTACAAAAAGACTCTGAAAAATTGGTGCCAAAATACTGAACCCGTTGGCCAAAATTGCTATTGTTATCTAAAATTTGAAATGCCCGCCATTTTATGCCATTAAGTCCAAAATGAAAATTTCTTTTTTCAAAATGTAGCTCTCCATGCCACCTTTCGAATGCAATTAAAAAAAAAATTTTTAATGTAATTTTGGTTACTTTTTTTTCATTTGTTTATAACTCAAATATTAACAATTGCATTTTTCGGCCATTTTGAAAAAAAATTTTAAATTTTTTATCAGATCTGGTAGAGCATTTTGGGACCTTTAGTTTAAAAAAAACAAGGTTCATTTTGGTTAACATGAACTTGAGATATTTTATTTTTTGCATTGGCATTTTTTGGAATTTTTTGCATTGCGAAATATTATAATCACGTGTTGTTGCACTCGGCTTCGCATAGTGAAGCATTTTTCACAGATTATTTTGCTTGTAAATAAGTTATAATGCTTGTAAAAAATGTAAATAAAACTTAAATTTTTTTCGAATTGATCACATGAAATTAATAGGTTTTAAAATGATGCAGTCCAAATTGTAGCTCAAAATATGGATTTGTTAATTAACAATTGGCCAAAACGCAAAAAGTTAAATATCTCGGGTTTACGTTAACAAAAATAACCTTTCGTTTTTCTAAATTAAAGGTCCCAAGATTTTCTACCAGATCTGATAAAAAATTTTAATTTTTTTTTCAAAATGGCAGAAAAAATGCAATTGTTATTAATTGAGTTATAAACAAATAAAAAAACAGTTACCAAAATTACATTAAAAATTTTTTTTTTTAATTGCATTCGAAAGGTGGCATGGAGAGCTACATTTTGAAAAAAGAAATTTTCATTTTGGACTTAATGGCATAAAATGGCGGGCATTTCAAATTTTAGATAACAATAGCAATTTTGGCCAACGGGTTCAGTATTTTGGCACCAATTTTTCAGAGTCTTTTTGTAACATCAAAAAGTATATTTTTTGAGAGTTTGATGCAAATTGGTGCAGTTGACTGTCTTGGGCATTAAATTGAAAAAAATACTGTATTTTTCTTGTTTTTTCAGTTTTGCAGGTTATGTATGTACTTCAGAAACTTGAAACCAACGAGGATTTATTGGAAATTTTATTACGAAGAGACTGGTATTTATTTTGCCCCGATCCGACTTATAGAACCGGAGTAATTCACATTTTAAGCTCGAAAAACGTGGTAAAAAAACTTTAATTGTTTATAACAAAAGTAGCACAAGTTTTTCGAGGTCCAAAACTTACCAATATACTCCTGGTGATATCCCAAACAGGATTAAATCATAATTTTGCTGTTACCAGACTGTGCAAATAAAAATGCTTTTTTTACTGCACTATTTAAATTTTTCATTATTTATTAAAATTTACAATTGAAGTCCTTGAATAATGTAAGATAGAAAATAATTAGATTTCTTTCCTTTCTCTACTTCCTAGAAAAAAATTTACTTTGCTCAATTCAAATAAATTTTACTTTTGTTACACAAAGTTCATTTTTATATTATGTATATTGATGACAAACATTTCATTAAAAAAAATTTATAAATATAATTAACTAACAACCAACTCAGTTAATAACTTTTTATATCGGGTGTCCCGTCCAGGCTTGTCAAGCGGTTTGCTAGTAGTCCAGTAAAATAAGGAATTCACTTCGGAATCCTTTGTAACGGGGCGGATTTTTGCAATTCTCCTCTAAATTGTATCAATAACATATGACAAAAAATCCGCTTCCTAAAAAGTGCCGCTGCAATAGTTATGAAACAAAAGAAGTGTTAAATTATGGTTTTTCGCGAATAGCTTTTAAAATATAATTCTTCCGAAAAAACTGATAACGCCATTCGAAAGAGGAGGAAATTTTACGTAAATAATGTCTAAGAAACTTTTTTGTACGATCAAATCCCTGGAAGATGCGAATTTGTTAATAAAGGTCTAATACATAGCATCATAGTATGTGTGTATGAACAAAAAATGAGACGCGCTCCATACAAAAATGGCTATATTTTTTGATTGGTAAAAGCAAATGCAAAAAACCAAAGTTCTTATTGAAGAAAAATACTTCGCTTACTCGATCCATGTATTTAAATGATAGAAAACATATTTAAACAATTACTATTAATTAATAATTGGCAAAATATCACTTGTTTCAATAAATCTTCTGCAAATTGTTAAAAAAGCAAAATTATTTTTAAATTTAATTTGTGGATTGGTTTCCTGAAATGGTCATAATTAAGAAGTATGTATTGAAAAAAAATTAAAAAAATCGTTTTTTTCAATGCGGACCTTTTATTTCACGAATTTCGGGAAAACGAGCATTTTACTTTTTCCATATGTAACTTCAATCAATAATAACAATAGGTGCAACTTTCTTGTCGACATTTAGTAGATGGTCAATTTATAGCTGAAAACCCATACTTTACGATAGAATAATTTATTTTGTCAAAATATTTAAATTTTAATGATTTTTATGATTATTCCTTAACAATATGGAATTTTGAACTGCAATTAACCGTCTGTTGTTAAGCGAAAAAACTCTTATTAATGTTCTACATATATAGAGGTTGTAGCTGAGATCTGTACCTTTAAATATGTGCTTTTTCAGAATTTTTAAATAATTCGTTCAACATTGTTTAACATTATCTTAAAAAAAATGTGGAGTTCTTTGAAGATCATGTAAAAGAGAGCAGAATTTCCTTTTAAACACATAAAAACTTGTCACTGGCGGCCTATATCTTTTAATGTAGGCTTGCTCTAATGTTTTACATAATTTTTAACCATTATTTATAACAGGATTTTGTAAAAAGGGGAATTCTTTAAAAATCGTACTAAGATAAAATTCTATAGCTCATGCTATTATGATTGCGATTCGACCAAAACTTTTTACTCGCCGTTGCAAGTTACTTTTGCAGTAATGCTTCATCGAAAACTTGGATAATGATAAGTTATAGATACGAAAAAGCAAGAAAAGTTATAGATAGGCTGACGCAATATCAATAAAAAGTTTCATTATTGCGCCATTTTGGATACGCCATTTTGAATTTTAAACATCATATTCGTAATCAGCGACCTCGAAAACCCCCTACTAGCATTTTTTCCGGTTCTATTCTTTTGAATTTAGCGCACAAAACAATTTCGCATTTAATTTTGCACTAATTGTTTATAATAGCAACAATAAGGAAGTAGCGGCATTTTTTAAAGGGTGGGATTTTATACGTAGAGCTTTTACAACAATTTAAAAAAAGTTCGAAGATGATACGACCTGTTACACGGAATCCCGAAGTTAAGCCCGTTTTTTGCCTTATTTTACTGGACTATAGATAGTAAACAAAAAATGAAAAACAAACAAACACACAAACAAAATCTCTGCCCGTTTTCGAGATAGGGCTTGAATTTTGGTTATGGGGAAAAAATGTAGCTTAATGATTTAGAATAAAAAGGTAATGAAACAACGGTCGATTTCCACAAATAGGGTATCTTTGTAATTGTTAGGAATTCGGCTTTCATTTAATTAATAAAACCAATAGTGTACGATGGGAAACACAGAAATAAAGGGGTTTATTTGTAAAAAAAATGAAAAAAAAAATTATTGCCACATATTTCACTGTAACTCAAAAAGTATATCGTTAAGGTCCTTTGTTCTGAACTTTTTTAGCATCCTCAAAAGTTACCTGAAAATTTCTTGAAATACGTCTTTCTTGAAATAAGTCTCCAGCTGGCTTGGTTTTTTGATATTTGCCATTCAAAAATAGGTATCAACACTTTATTCAACGATTTTCCCCTTTTTCACTCTAATTCAAAAAGTAGGTCGTTAAGGTCCTTTTTTCTGATTTGTTTAACATCTCCAAAAGCTGCTTATGATCTGTTTTTACTGTTTTCAGTGTTTCAAAATACTAAAAACAGATCAGTGAGTGTCACTTATTTTTGAACCGTAAATAGCAAAAAAAAAGCCAGCTGGAGTCTTGGAGTGTTCCACGAATTTTTTTAGCAGCTTTTGGAGACATAAAACAAATTCTGAAAAAATTTAAAACAATGATTGGAAAATAACTTTTTGAAATCAAGTTTTTTAAGTTTTTCGCGTTTCCTGGCAAATTTGTCCATAGTCATGTTAATTTTTTCTAGACCATCTGAAACTAGACCTTTCAACAAAAGAAAAAACCCTTAGATTTTTTGAAAAAACATGGGCATTTTCGGTTGAAAATGAGGCCTCTTTTTAGGTTTAAATTCAAAATAAAACGTAAAAATAAATAGTTTAAAAAATCCAAAAAAATACTCTTTTATTTTAAAATGACCTAAAAAGTAAAAAAATAATTTTGAATGGAAAGTCTTTATTGCTTCAGCCAGTATATGGGAACAGCCTACCTTTAGAAATTAAGCTCAGAATAAAATTAATGAGGTTATTAGTAAAAATTATTAATATAACTTACTTAAATGTAAAAAAGCGTGGGGGCTCTTTACCTATATTCTTATTTTATTAATACTGGAACTTTTAGTTAACGCCCCACGCTTTTTTATAGTTAACTAAGTTATATTTATAATTTTTACCAATTACCTCATTAATTTTATTCTGAGCTTGATTTCTAAAGGTTTTTTTTACATAATTACAAGTGAAGCTAATATAAAGCGTATAAAAATAAATATTTTGATTCAAAAAATTTTACAGCCTGTTTGGGACAAAAAAGGTAAATTTCCATAAAATTTCGTGAAAAAAAAATTTTTGTTAAGGGAGATAAAAATCAAAAACAAAAACACTAGTTTTTTCGATTTTTCTCCGAAATTTGACGTTATGTGAAAAAATGGTTTGTACAAAAGTTGTAGATCTTTTTATTACCTACAACTTTTATATTTAACTTTTTTCGAAAGGAGGTCTAGTTTCGCTGAAAATCGTGAAAACAATTTTTCGCCCCTTAAAGTTACCCCTATTTTACCCTCGTAACTCAGATCGACTTGAATTTATTTTTCGGGTTGGCTGCGCTATATTTCCTTCACCTATAAATGCTAGCTGACCATTCAGAGTCTTTATAGTCGACCCACTTTCAACATGTATCAGAGGAACTAAGCAACAATAACGTGTTGCTAGAAGACCAACCAAGATTAAGAACTAAGCGAGGTACATTCCATATAGTGGGCGATATCGCAAATTCCTTGTTTGGTGTACTCGGTTTCAAGATTGGATAATTGCTACCTAGATAGATTCTAATTTTTGTTGAACAATGTTCAACATGGCGGAGGATGTTCGATGTTGGTTAATCTCTCCACTCTGCAGGTGAGTCCAGAGGATGTAACCGTGGTAAAAGCAAAAGAGATTCTGGAAGCCGCAAAATGTGTATCTGATGATATGCTGATATGGACGGCATATCGAACAAAGCAGTTATGGGGGGGAGGGGGTAATGCTTTAGATTTTTTTTTGCATTTTCTTTTACTTTTTTTATGAATTTACAATATGTCGAGAATATTGTGTCAAAATTTCAAGTAAATCGGAGCAAAACTAACGAAGATACAGCGTTTCAAGCGACCGGCTCCCATGCTTGGATCTTCGACTACAAAAATCTTTAAATCGATTTTCTCGCAAACGTCGTTTTCGAAGCCCGTGAGCATCATGACTAGGGAATCCAATCCCGCGAACGCGGGATCCCGCAAATGCGGGATCCCGCACCATTTTTGCGGGATCAGAAATGCGGGACTAGACATGCGGGATCCGCGGGATCTGCGGGATTTGAGCAGTAGAATGACCTGTTAAAAGAACCGGGACTAAGAGAAATACTAACAATATTGCAAAGTATTTACAATTTATGTGCTGTGCATGTATATGAACGTGATCAATGTCACTACGACTACGACAGGATATTCTCCACGTGAATTGAGCGTACGGTGATTACCTTTGCGGCTAATTGTATTGTTTGTCAAACAAACTACTGAATCAGTCATACAAAGTATTCAGGGCAATTCTGAACTACGCTGGAATTGATTAGGCTGGAATTTTCTTACATCGGTTGCATAAACTCTGTTGGGGCCGTATTTGGTTTTTCGAATCGATATCGAATTCTGTCGATAAATAAAAATTGGCATTTGGCAACACGATATCGACAACCTTATCGTGTCTATACGTGTGGATCAAGTCGTTTGACGTTTATTAAGGCCCGAATTCATCGACCTGGATATATTCTCCGTTATTTCTTATCGCGTACAATTCTACGGATATTTTTTGCTATTCACGGAAAGCAAATATACCAATTTAAAATTTTTACAGAATTACAAATTCATTCATATTGATTCAATATTTGAGCCCTTTTCTTTGAAAGTGATGTAAGTCCACTTTATATGATGTGGAGATATTTAAGAGTTTGCATTTGAATGGATTGAAAAATATTGGTATATGTTAATACGCTCATTTTACGTTTTTTAAAAATTAAATTGCTTTAATTTTATAATGTGGGCGCTTTTAAATTATTAGTTAAAAGAAACTTATACACTACTTTCAAAGTCAACAAAATATGAAAATCATATATTGATGAAATATTAAATATGGGATTTCAATTGAATCAAAGCAATTTTTCTTATGAAATTTTTATTAAATATGTTAAAAAAACAATGTAAAAAGGTTTTATTCTAATATTTCTTCAGGTAATGCCATTTATATTATATTCATTACAACTTTATATTAATATGTTCCATTTTCCATTTTTTCATTATGAGGAAGTAGCCAAGATATATTGGAGGAATATAAGGTAATAGATCCATGAAATCGTTGAATTTTTGGGATGCGATGGATCGATATAAAGGTGGTACTATTATAATATTCAAATTTTCGTGGTCTTCCAAGTGTGGGGGATAAATCTAATGTTTTAAACTCCCCATTTTCATCAAATGAAGTTTTATACAGCGTTGTATATTGTTTGTTTTTTAAAAACTTTATCCAAAATATCTTCAGCCAAGTTACCGCTTCACCATAACTTCTTTTTCCGTTTTTTTAGAACTAACTACTAAACTAGTAGTTTCGTCGAAACAAAATCATATCATTCCATTTCATGTAAAATTTACTCTTTACGTTTTCGGCATTGTTGTGTGATGGTATAATAATCTGTAGGAATAAACAGTAATTTTTTTTCTAATGGACGTCTCGATAGTTCCAAAATCGGCATATTTTGAAAGATAAAAATGTCCAGAAATTTATGCCTTTGCGGAAAGTGGACTTACACCACTTTCAAAGTAATTATATTTGTAATTTCATTAACTAGCTAAATTTGTATTGACAAAATGATCAAAATTTTGGAGGATTTTTTTGGGAACTGTTTAAGATAAAAAGTTCATAACAGATAGCATTGAATGTTATCATTAACTAACTTTTTGTCAAAAATGGACACCACTTTCAAAGAAAACGGCTTGATACTTTATTTCATTTTTTTAATTTTCACTCACATCTTTGTTCAATTTTGAAATTTCGAAAGTTCAGAGGTTAGAAATCGGCGGATAAACTTATTACCAGGTCGAACTGGTATTAACTTTATCCAAGCCCCAAAAATCGCGGTCGGTGAATACGAAATATCCACGATATTTATATGCGTGGATATATCCAGGCCGGTGAATACGGGCCTAAAATGCCCAATTTAGGCATACAAAAGTTTCTATTTTAATTATATATAAGTGGTTTTTTTTTACCAAATACGGCCCCTGTAACGAAGAGTAATTTCGAAATTAAAATTTATGCTACTATGTAAGAAAATTCCAGCCGAATCAATTCCTGCATAGTGGAATTGGCCTGAATATTTTGTACTGACTAAAGTATAGATTGTTTGACATACAACACACTCTTATTACATATAATACTTCATAAATTCATGAACATAACTACTTAGAACAAAATCTATGATTTTTTTTGCAGTCCCGCAAATCCCGCGGATCCGCGGGATTGATGACCTCGATCCCGCGGGCTTGCGGGATTGAGATTTTGATGCGGGATTGGATTCCCTAATCATGACTCAAAATCTACTTGACCGATCCTTTTGAATTTTTAAACACTAATTCTACACATAAATCAAGAGGTAACCACGAAGAGTTTTTTTTACCATTTTTTCCCATTTTTTAATAACAAATTCACCAAAATTTTTTAGCGAAAATCGCGTTTTTCACTTCCCAATGCTGCCAAAAATAAAAAAATGGAAAAAAACTCTTCGTGGTTACCTCGGGAAACATATTACCTTTTAGACGCATTTTGTTTTTTTTTTGTTTCTGATGATCCGGTAACCCGTAATCGTGTTCACCGCAAAACAACTTTTTTCCGAGGCGCCTCCGGAGATTCGCTGTCACGGACTTATTTCTTTTTATTTTTAATTGAAAATTTTTCTAAATATACTTCAAATGTAATACTATAACGTGTATATGTAATAAATAAAGAAATATTATTCATATATTTAACAAAAATCATGAAAATATGCTTTTTTTCGCCTTTAAAGGGGTTCTCTGGTTTGACGGTCTGATTTTTAAGCATTTCTTTGGGATTTTTTTGTGAGGACCAATGAAGATATAGAATTTTAGAGTTTTTATCATTTATTTATAAGTGTTCTAAGAGTACACATATAAATTTTTAGCTAAAAATATTCATTAGAACCAAAGTTATAGCGCTCTGAAAACACCTGCCTCGAAAAAATGGATACTCACTCCCTTCGCTAAATCAGCTGATTGGCTTATCTGCAACTAAAGAAATTGGCAGCGTTTTAATCTGTAAGCTTATATACACGGAATGGACTTTTATGAAAAGAAAATTTTGAAAATTGGATTTTTGACAGACTTCGGAAAAAAAAATTTCGAATTTAATGTATTTTTTTTTTAAAAATTTTGTTCTAAAAAAATATAAATATTTTAAATTTTGGGGTGATAATAGCCAGTTTCGTGCATCTATATGTGCTGAGTCGACCCTATAAATTTGAAGTGAATCGCCCAAGCCGTTCTCGAGATATGATGGAGGAAAGATTGAAAAACATAGTATCGAGAAAAACACGTTTGTGTTTTTCGTAGATGCTATGGAGCCGGTTTAGACGGTGCGCTCCAGCGCATGTGCCTCACGAGCTTTGTGGATAAAGGGAGAAGTGGGGTTGTACCTCTCTTCATTCCCACTCCTCCCTTCATCTACAAACGTTCGTGAGGCACATGCGCTGAAGCGCACCGTCTAAAACAGCTCATGCTCTTCGAAGCTAAACCAAGCCTAAAATAAATTTCACAACGTAAATAACTACACTAATTTTTTCCTAAACTTGTTTAATTTTGTCTGTACATGTATAAGCAAATATTTGTATACAATGGTCTCAGGTATCAAGCCGACATAACACAATAGGGTCAGCCTCTCAGCTCTCAGGTCGCTCAGCGCTCCGAAGAGCGCCTCTTCTAACTACTATATCTTTATAATTGCTTCGAATTTTAAGAAATCACTTTACCACCATATTCTACATATATTAAGGAAACAATAGGTCTGTTCCAATAGAGAATGCGGGATCCCGCGGGACCAAGAAATCACCCAATTCCTGTTCCAATAGAATCTCATGCTCGGAAAAGCGGGGAATTTTTTACTTCCCCTCGACCAAGAAACCGCAGGAGATTTTTAGGTGGAGTGAAATCTTACGACGTTTTCAACATGTCAAAACAGCTGTTACTTGTCATGTTAAACCAAAATGATTACGATGTGTTGAAAATAATTTCTTCGATTGGTGCCTTGCTACAAGATTTTGAATAATTTCATAAATAATTTATTAATTTAAATAGTTTTAGGTCATTATTTTGAAGACCACAAGTGATTTTTAGGTTATGGTCTTGTTAATTTGCACGAAACATCCCAGAAAGCGTTCCTTGACTTTTCGGGATTTTGACTAAATTTTCCCCCACCAATCAAGTAACTTTTCGCAGGCTACGACAGGACAGGTTAGTAAGCATCGCAGTTAGTCTGTCCAGGAACTCTTAATGCTTCTGAAGATGCTGCGGAAGCTCCCAAATCAAACCTTATATGTCTATGTTCAGACTATTGATGGCTCGCTTGAGACATGATAGTTCAGTATTCCGGAGCAGACGAATGCGCTAGCAAGAGACAAGTTAATCACCTCTTGCGACATGTATGTATTTATCTCTTTATAAATATCGGTTCAGATATAAAAGGGCATTCTAGATTTAATGCTGGTAGTAACTTTTGGTTAAAGTAATTTTTTTCCTTGTAACATTTGTGTCTATCAGCAGCTGTCGAAATTGTTGGCCATATTCATTGCTTACTTCACGTTTGACACCTGCTTCACAAACATGGTTTCAGGTGTATGGGTATTTGTAAGAAAATCAATTAATTTAAACTCTTTAAACAAAATTCTAGGTATTCGATATTGGTTTAAGCAATTTCTCTGGCATTTGACAAAAAAATTTGTTAACATTTTTTTATAACGCTTTTAATTTTCAATATGTCAAACGGTGAAGGAAAGAATAAGTAAGTCTCAAGAAGAATCCTCCTATACCCCGGGAACAAAATAAAAATGAAAGTAATTTCTTCATTTTTATATCAGTAATATAACTTTTATACATTCTTCATGCATGTATAACAGCTATAAATTCTTCAAAGCGCCATCACTCACCTGAGTATCAGCCATCGTAGGAATTATCGTAATTCACGGGTGAAATTTTTTTTTACCAGAATATCGTCCTGAGCTGAAGGGATACTGAAATG
Source organism: Thereva nobilitata (assembly GCA_963855945.1). NCBI lineage: Eukaryota > Metazoa > Arthropoda > Insecta > Diptera > Therevidae > Thereva > Thereva nobilitata. Next base: position 113,214,432 of record OY979696.1, on the reverse strand, counting down.
ATCCCCATAATAAATAAGCTTTCATCCACTCTCAACAGTTTTCGTCATATATACATATATTTTTTGGTTGTTGTTATTTTTTTGGTTTTTTTGTTTTGAAGCATAAAAAACAACCGGCAACATAAAAAACCATAGCGGAATATAAAGCATTGCCGACGCGCTTCACCAACGTATAAATTGTCATCCATAAATTGAAAACGGGGTACATAAGCTCCATATTTTTTTTTTAAATTTTTTTTTGAATACATAATTCACAAGCGCGCTACCTATGCAATTACTTCAGGACGCACCCGGTTACTCCATCCATGCATGAAGTCTTTCTCATATTTATTTTATGGTCCAACCACCTTATCTACCCTGTCTTCCCTGGAGCTCCCAGAGAGCCCATTACCCCTGTAAGCCTACCCTTATATTTGTTGCCTGTGCGAAAAGTCTCAGCTGTCTGCTGTTTTGCTCCTTATTTTTTTTACTTTTCTTTTGAATATGTGGAAACCCCCAACACATACAGCAACGCAGAGTCAACGATGCAATAAAAAAGAGCACAAATTACTTTGGCGGTTATTGTCCTGGGTACCAAAAACTAAGCACGAAATTTCTATGCTATGGCAACACCTTTCAGTAAATTTGAATAACATTTTACTGGCGCTGGCACGCATAATAGAACTCTTGGGGGTTACTAAGGGGCTCTTCTGGATAAGGGTGGTAGATGGGGAGCTGAAGCGAGATTTTCCTCTACTTTTGTTGTTTTTATTTTTTTTTTATTTTTTATTTTTTTGCTGCTCGGCTTTCATTCGCTGGTGAACGCTGCTCAAAGTTCTTTTCCGTGATTTCCTTCCTTAAACATCACCTCAGCTCATTAAGAAATCTTTTAAGCCGTGACGTGACTACCCAGAAGAGTCTTTCAGAGCCTCAGGGATTGCAGTCACCTTCAGAAACAACCCATTTCCAGTTGGTGGTATTTTTTTAGGGGGTGTAGTTTTCTTCGTTCTTGTAATCGAAGCCTTTTCTGAGCGTAGGACGACCGAAGACTTTCAAGGAGTTTTTCTGGGGGTAAAATTTGCAGCATAAATGGCTAATAGCTGGGCTAAATGAAATTCTGTGGGCTGTGATTTTCTGTAAATGGCCTTCGCGGTCATTTGACGTAAATTAATTTAGATAAACAAAAATCCTTTATTCCTTTTTATTTTCTTATTTTGCGGGCTTTTATTTTGTGTTGGATATTGTGAAGGAGCTAAAAAAAAGGAGATGGTAGAAGTTTGAATACAAAAGAAAATCAACAAATTGTAGGCCGAATTATAATATGAGTTCATTATAGTTCCATGCAATATTAACAAGTTTTGTTCTTCTCTTTAATTTAAAATGGTTATTTATCAACGTAGTCATTGGCCCAAATACATTTCGTCTTCTGTTGATCCACACACTTGTCCATCACATAAAAATAATCCTAGCACATAAGTACTTCGCAAGCTGCCCATGCAGTAGGTGAGCACTTCACCATCTTTCACTTTATACACTGCCGATTCACTTTATACACTGACCATAAAAAAATTACGTACTCATACACAGAGATGTGCAAAATAGTTTAAGAAATGTATTTAAATACAAAATGCAAATACCTTTTTGATTTACTATTTCAAATGCAAAATACCAAATAGTTTAAATACTAAATGCAAAATAGGTATTTTCAAAATACTTCCTTTAATTACAAATACCTTTTGTTCAATTTAATTCTCCTTATTTATTACACTTTTTAATAATACAAGTTTTTCGAACACATTATCGCTCATTTTCCTTCTGTAAGGTCGCATTATCATGCCACCATATGAAAAAAGTCTTTCTTCTGGTGCTGAGTTTAGTAAGCATGTGTTGTATTTTAATAACACTTTTTTATTGTAGGATAAGTGTTTAATATCGCCAGTCTTGTGCACTCATCCTTTAAATATTGAAGGGTTTCCAAGTCTACCGTGTGGTATTGGAACTAGCGATGTTACGAATGTCTTATTTTTCACATTCGCGAATGCGAATGTTCGGAATGCGAATATGCGCATGCGAATGCTTAGGAATAGCATTAAAAAAATTTAATTAAATTAAGGCCTAAGTTTTTTATTACTTACAATAGGATATGAAAAAGTATTAGAACACTAGACCAGTGTTATATACAGTAATGGTATTCTTTCTTCTGGTATTTAATGGTCAAAGTTCAAGAGAGGAATATTATATTTCCATGAGGCGATTTCTAAAGGCCCCCATTCATATACAGGCCGCCGGCAGGCCATGGCCTGAAAGTTTAAAGTTTCTCGCCTTGAGGCCAAGTATAATCACACACCGTCAACTGGATGGGGCCTGTATGGTCCAAGTCTAACAAAAATCTGTATGTGTGTGGGTATTTATCGTCAGTCCGTGCCTGAAGATCTGAACTTCTATTCAGTCTGAAATTTTCCTTGAGGCTATGAACATTTTTGCACATCAATTAACAACCTGCTACGCTATACTGTCGTCTTCGCCTGTGTATATAGGGAATCTGCAGTCTATGGCCTGTCGGACGTATGCCTCAGTCAGACTGAGTAATGTATGGTCTTCATCGGGCGGTACCTACTGACGTGGCCTAAAAGGCTACGGCCTGCGAATGGCGGCCTTAAGGGGGTCATAGTAAGGGCCAGATCAGTCAATATGTCGTCTTTTAATTTTGTTTTCAACGAGACACGTCACGACCTACACATATTCGCATTCGCAAAACATTCGCATTACTTGATGCGATTGCGAATGTCGATACGAATGTTTAAAATGATGCGAATCAATCGCATAAGCAAATGCGAACATTCGTAACATCCCTAATTGGTACAACCACCCTCACTGGTTGCTGAGGAGTCTGAATCCTGGAACATGTAATAAGACTCGTTTTATTCTTTTTTTCTTCTTCTGATGTCTGTGATGCGACTACGAGCAGCGCCTCTAGTAGCCTCTAGTAGCCTATACCAGCACCATTCGTTCATTTTATATGAAATTTGACTGGTAATCTTGACTAAACTTAATCACAAAGTATTTTGAATTTTTAAAATGGAAAATATGTCTCGAAAAGCATTTCAAATAAAATACAAAATGCTTTTGTTGAAAAGGTATTTAAATGCAAAATACAAAATAGGTATTTTGCATTTTGTATTTGCATTTTAAATACAAGTATTTCAAATAAGTCGCATCTCTGCTCATACATCATTACGTACTTTAGCATCTAAGCTATATTAGACAATTTAAAACCGATATTCAGTATATTTCAAAAAAAGACGACATAGTAGCCGATACTCTTGAGAAGCTATATTCTCACCATCAGATATCAGCTATGAAGACTTAGCTAAAATACAAGGCATTGACGAAGAACTCAAAAATTTTCTGACCATTGTACTGCGACACGTTAATAAGTAGAATTCGTCCTTACATACCGCAGGTACGACGTCAGAGGTATTTAATAGGGTGTACACCATCCGCGAGTGAAGAGGACGACAAAACTTCTAACCGAGAGATTCGCCTGGCCTAGGATCGAAGTAGACAGTCGTCGATGGACACAAGCCTGCATAAGCTATCAGAGGGGCACGGTACAGCGACACACGAGGACTCCAATTGCTGATTTCTTAATACCTGAAGGACGGCTTCCGCATATTCACTTGGACATCGTGGGACCACTACTTTATTGTAATGGATATATGCACCTATGCCCTAACATACAGAGATCGGTCCTCAAAATGGCCTGAGACAACTCCCATACCTATGTCATGGCGGAAACAGTCACAAAGCCTTTTTTATCTTAATCGATTTCGAAGGGATTAACACCAAAAAAAAAAATTACCGACCAAGAACGACAGTTTGAATCATTCCTTTTCAATGAACTAGCCAAGCTGTTGGGGATTAAGAGGAACAGGTCATCAGCATATCATCCGCCAGCAAACGGAATGATACCAAACACTATCAAATACCATTCAACTCAATGATCCCTATTGTGCCGAACTGGTGTACGGAGAAAAATTCTAACTCCCTGGAGTATTCTTTACCCAGAAAACGATACGAGCAGTCCCGAAGCTGCCATACAAAACCTAGAAGACTACATTACATATGACACCCTCGTAGCAAAAGCGGGCTAAAATAACAAAGAGAGCGAAAACGGTTCGGTAATTTTTTTAGCGCAAAACAGCAACATCTTCGAGTAAAAATGGTATAACTATACTTCAGCGCAAGAACGGTGTATCAAAAACCGAGAGGAAAAGCGGGTTAACTTTTTATTCCGCTTTTGCTCTTAATGAAACTTATACCGCTTTTGCGCGGAACTAAAATTTGAACTCCTTTTGCTCTCAGTTTTCATTAAAAATGCTTTTGCTTATACTTTTACCAATAAAAGCATAACCAAAGCGACAACCTCCTTTACTCGAATTTTCCGTAACTCGAAGATTTTTAACAGTTCCTTGAAATTAATGAGGTTCCACTATAGTTTTTGCAATTTTTACAATTTTTTTTTCATTACTGAGTTAATTTTTGCAACAATAAAACATTTTTTGTTATTTTTGAAATTTTCGTTTTTCATATTTTTCGAAATTATAGAATTTTTCACTTAGAATTAAAGCGTGCATTTTTACGATTGTTGTAATTTTTCATTTTTTATTACAATTGTTATAGTTTGTCCACTTTCTGAAATTTTATCTTTAATTTTAGTGTAAATATTCTACATTTTTTCCGTTCAGTCATGCCATTTTTGTATGGCCTTAATTTCTAAAAAAAATTGCTATTTTTCTTTAATTTTTAGATTTGACACTTTCACTTTCAAAATGATCGCCCTTTACATTTTATTAGAAATACTAGTTTGCAGTTTTGACAAAAATATGTGCAGTTTTAGACTTTGATGTTTGCAATTTTTGAAATGTAGTTAAAAATTCGGAATTTATGAAAAATTGAACATTTTTTCTACTACTACTATTATGTAAAAAAACGTAAATTGAGAAAATTCATAAAATGCAAAAATTCCAAAATTTGAAGGTAGTAATACTAGTACAGGTAAATGAAGCCGAAAAACCGAAATAGCGGAAATAATTAGATACATGCTGAAAATTGGCAGAGAGTGTTCTTAATAAGAGGTTATAAAGTCTACCAATTTTCTACCCAAGGAAGCCTACTTTTTAGGGTTTTAGCCCTCAAAATGAGTATTTTTGGATTTTTCTGCAATATTGTTAGTTAAAGGATAAAAATGGGCAGAGATCTTCCTTTTAGGGTTCTCAATAAGAGGTATTAAATTCTACCGATTTTCCACAATTGGAAACCCCAATTTTGGTGTTTTGCTCCCGAAATGGATATTTTTCGATAATTCTGCAATATTTTTGCAATGTTGCTTAATACCTTTTTGTTTTTTTCAATTTTAAGTACAATACCTGATATCTTATGAAAAAGAGAAGATTTTCGTTTTTTTGGTTTTGGTCGAAAGTTTTGGAAAAAAGTTGCTAACACAAGCATTTGCCGAAGAGCACATCGAATTTGGAATTGTAACAGCATATGCAGATGTTTTTATTGTGAATACTGCAATTGAAAAATCGTATGCAATGCGACTATTTTAGGAGAGGATGTACTTTTTCTTTTAACTGCATTAACTCCAACACAAACTGATATTTATTTTTTGAGCCAAGAAGTAGTAAAGTCAAACCAAAATTTAGATGTATTCAATAATGTCGAATCCACTTATGAAGAACTACAAAAGGCCGGTGAACCTTGATTCTTATAAAACTGGAAAGCATTCATTGAATGAACAAAGATATTATGCATTTAAACAGTCCCATCGGAAGGAGAAAGCAATGTTTCACTCATTTAGGTACATATACCAACAGGTACAATGTTGGCGTGGGAATGAAAAAAATCCAAGTTAATGGGGTTGGGAACTGAAAATGGATTTTACGAGCCTATGGAAACTCAACAAGAACGAGAACTATATGTACACATGTGTATCTTATATATTTATTTATTCAATAACTCATGCAGATACAATTTTTCTAACAAAAGGCGTAAAAAAAGAGAAAATCTTCGTTTTCTCTAAGATTTAAGATTGAACTTGAATAAAAAAATATCATTGGGATAAAAAAAACACTAAAAAAAATCGAAAAATACCGGGTTAATACGTCTAATTAAGAACCCTAAAAAGAAGACCTCTGCCCCTTTTTAGCCTTTAACTAACAAATTGCAGAAAACTCGAAAAATACCCATTTTGAGGTCTAAAAACCCCTAAGAAGTGGTCTTTCCTTATTAATAACCCTAAAAGGAAGCTCTCTGCCAAATTTCAGCCTGCACCTAATTTTTCCGCTATTTTTCCTATTTTACCTGTTACTATAAAGATAAAAGATAAAAATGACGAAAATTTATGTCGGAAATGCAAAAATCCCCAAATAAGTAGTCAAAAATGGGAAAATGGAAAAAACATAAAACTTATAAGTAATTACAAACACTTCAAACATACAAAGAATTTATGTTACAAACGCGGACATTCCACAAAATTCATAGTTTTGAGTTGCATTGTCTTGTCTAGTAAAGTGAAGGAAATGTTGTCTAAATATAGATTTCCAAGTAATAATGTAAGCAACTGCGGTATAGGTAAATAAAAACTGGGGCAAAAGAGGTTTAAGTTTTCGTTAAGAGGGCAAAAAGGGTTTAGAAAGTTAACCCGCTTTTGCTCTAAGATTTTTTCCGTTCCGTTCTTGCTCTGAATAATAGTTGAACCATTTTTGTTCTGAAATATTTGTATTCCTCTTTTTCTGTAACTTGCTCAAATATAGCCCGCTTTTGCTCTGAGGGTGACATATAGTGCAATCAATCTACACAAATCCATCTAATAATTGCCATCAGGAAACAAAAAAGTATGGTTATATAGGAAAAAAAATTCTAAAAAAGATAGCGTTTTTTTGAATTTGGAATGGCGAACCTAACCTAAAAAATTCCGGAAAGTGAAAAAAACGCGTTTTTACGAATAACAAAAAAATTGCGTATAATGAAAAACCAGATGTTCGATTGTAAAATCTAACTTTTTGAGTCTGTTTTTTCACTATCAATATGTTTTTGGGGGTCATTTTAAGCAATGGAAAACTTTTAAATAGAGTTTTTGTTACTTGTACGTGATAGTACAAGCCTTGAAGAAAATTTTAAGCTATAGAGCGGTGCTCTAGAAGAATCGGCAGACCAAGAGGAACGTTTTTAGATGAACGCTTTTTTTACAAAAAGTGAAATTTCAAGGAAACTGTTCAATATTTCGCAACAAAAATAAAACTGTTTTTCAGGCTAGCAAGAAACAATATTTTTGTCAAATAACAAATAGCGTTAAACAAAAGTTATTAACAAATTAAAAAAACATGATTTTTAACAGTTTTTTGCATTTATCTCTATGTTTTGTGCTCTAACCAAAAATTTTATATATAGCAATCGAAAGATAATTTGAATACCTACAACTTTATAATTTGATTTAGTTTATAAGGAGCTATTGTAGATTGATTGGACTAATAGGAATGTACGAGAAATGCAACCGACACGACATTGTTCCTATACAAGAACTTAAAGACATATCATCAGGCGCTCATGCATGATGCTGTGAAAAGTCCGTTACAGCAATTCTATAATGGTACTTTTGTCTTAAGTTAAGTATATTTTGGCCTGTTATTGGTCGGAAATCTGTAAAAAATTAATTTAAATGAAAGGAACGTAGTATGCAATAGGAAAGGAAAAACGTATACTACAGAGCACATTTTTCAACATGCAAGGACAAATAACCAGACATACTCGTATATAAATATGACACAAGAACCTACTGGGTGAAACACATAAATGCTTCGAATTGCTGGCCCCCAATCTCCTGGTACAGAGTCCTATATAGAAAGTGCTTATCACCAGCTTATGCTCCCAAATGGAACTCTTTTATTATTGTTATGCATCTTAAAACTGCATACGAAAATTGCATAATTTGGCATGACTTATAGGACGATTTGTATAAAAATAAATCACGAATATAATAAAAACGCACTCAACTCTCACAAAATAACCATTACCATAAACAAATTTTTTAAACATCGTTATTTACAAACAAATCTGCAAATAGCAAGAGCAATTAAAGTGTGCATGCATGCATTTTCCACCCTTCTACACTGCGACCTCTTCCACAGCTTGAAGAAAATGCATTTTCACAATGCAAGCAATATTATATGCAGAAGGTCCCTCATTCCATCTCCGCCAGACCCAAGAAGGAGCTCTCTGTGACCTCATGAAGACATAAATCTCGAACATAACCAATTTAGCATGAACTCGGCATGAAAGTGGCTATACTCCATCGGGGTGCTATATGGCATTTGCAGCACGTTGCTGTTGTAGCGTTGACTATAATTGCGACATTTTAGCATTTTAGTGCACTCATAATCTATGGCAGCATTGATGGCTTCTTATGCCATTATGCACCCCGCCTTAGACTAAACACAAGCAGCGATATATGCATTTTCTGAGCAATATAGGGAATGCCTATGCATTTTAGAAATTTTGTGCAGGCCCCCGAACTGCATAGCGAACTGAGCTAGTTCTGAGTAAGGAGGTTTTAATGCCTACTACCATCAGCAATCGGGACTATATATGCCGTCGTAGAGGCACACTATTATTTGTCGCTCTTTTAGTGGCAGTCAACTAGAATGGCGAAATGCGATCTCAGATTTTATGGAGCCCCGGTAGCAAGTTTATGAGGAGTACGTGAGAGCTTCAGAATGCTGGCATAAATATTCCATAAATGCAGAATAGTTATGCTGTGATAATTTGCTGCAGTGGTGCGAGGAATAAGGAAAAAAGTCGGGGTTTTTCGGCAGAGATTTGCTTATGAATACTTTAATTTTGGAGAAGGGAGAATTTATACTTGAAACGCGTACGCCACAGAAATCGAGATATAACGATAATTACAGTTAACTCTCCTATAACACGGTTGCGATAAATATCGGTGTTGTGAAAGAGTTTGCTATAAAACACCCAACACAAGAACAAAAGCAACATTCTTACAGCCGAAACAAATCAACTTGACTTTGTTTTTTTTTATTTTTTCCTTGATACGGATACAGACAATTGGCTCCGTTTTCAGTGCCCGATTATTTCAGTGAACATGATCAAGAAAAATTATTTTAGATTTGGCTTGACTTTGATGTTCCAAGTTTACAACTTTTAATTATTCTCTCAACAATCTATGAATATGTACATGCTCAGAGTTTATTTTAACGTCAACTGACAATGCCTAAACATTTTTCCAGCTTGCATTTAACATTGATCGTTTTAGATCTTTCGACGATCACCTTTTCATTTCTATAAAGTACTAGCTGCAGCCCAGTTCGCCCCGTTGCACTCAACCTTAAAACATTTAAAATTAATCCAAACCTTCAAAATTCAACTTTTCAACAAATATTTATAACCATTAACGAAAAACCAATTATATTCCTATAAAAGTTCGAGACATTAGATTCAAAATGCGCACCCAACGCCAACGTAAAGACCTGAGAGTCATTTCGCACCGGGGTCCACAAAGTTCGATTTTCGAAACTGACTTCGAGTATGAGCTGTTTTAGACGGTGCGCTTCAGCGCATGTGCCTCACGAACGTTTGGTGGTGAAGGGAGGGGTGGGAATGAAGAGAGGTACCACCCCACTTCTCCCTTTATCCACAAAGTTGGTGAGGCTTATGCGCTGGAGCGCCCCGTCTAAACCGGCTCTATGAAATGGAACTTTTTACTTAGGCCCGGTACACACGTTCCGGTATACCGGTGAGGTTTACCGGTACAGGTCACCTGTACATGTAAACCGGAGCATGTGTGCGAGTTAGAACCCGATGCTACAATAAAATCTGTAGTTAAAAATATTTAGTTTAAAAAAACTAAAAAAAATAAAAGGAACTAAAAAGTAAAAAATAATTTTGAATGTAAAGTTTTTATTACTCCATCCAGAATATGTAGACAACCTACCTCGACTGAGCTAAAATCTTCCGGTTTACCGTAGCGTGTGTATGCTATAGCCTGCACAGGTATACCTTTCCGGTTTACCTGTGCAGGTTCACCTGACAGGTTTATCGGAACCTGTGTACCGGGCCTTAAGGTAGTTGAAAAAGATTTTTTTTTCATATAAAAATCCATCCAAATTTCCGACTTTTTCTTTATTGTACATTGTACATAATACATACTACATAGAACATACTACATAGAACACAGTACATAGTGCATGGTACATAGGACATAGTAGGATAGACCGGGGTCAGTTGAAACAGTAGGCCAGTCAGTGTGGACAATCAATTAACAATAATTCAAAAGTTTTGAAACTTTCATGTAAGGTCGGGAAGAGCATACAAACAAACTATAAAATTTTGCACCCTTGGTCGAGGTCCGGAACATTGCTTAAATTGCAAGAAATGAAATTTTGCAACATTGTCGCGAAGAAAATTCCAAAAGTTCTGCAAACTTGCAGTAGTGTTAAATGCTTTAATTCATATCACGTATCAGATTTGCAACCAATTTAAAGCTACGGAACATTTTTTTATTAAAAATTACCGTTTTTTGCAAATAAACTTACAGACAAAATTCCAAAAATCTTGTAAACTCGAGAGCAGCATCAGAACAATGTCCCGAACAATTTCTCGAACAAAATGGCTTCGAAATAATAACAAAAGTTTTAAATTTTGGTTGCAAATGCTCAGAACATATTGTGATGCATCTACAAGTTTTCAACCTCGTACGCATTTCGGAACGTTATGCAATTTAGAAAATAAAATTTCTGCATTTGTCATCCTCAAAAGAATTGCCAAAGTTTTGCAATTCCAGCGGATGGCTTAGTTTACCGATTAATGAAGGTATGCCAATTTGCAACCAAATCCGAAATGCAGAAAATATTTTAATTATAAAAATTTAAAATATTTTTATTTCGTCTGAAATGGTCTATATATGTGAGCGTGCGAAGTTGCTGTGCAAAGGGTGTAAATAGAATATAGAATAGAAGCCCAGTTGTAGTCTAGAAATAACAAATCTTTCATCTTCATACATAATTCCTTAGCATTGGTATCCTTCCAATCTCGCAACCGGGAGGATTGCAATAATGGAGACATTGCTATTTCTTGACCAGCATAGCGATTTGTTTCACCAACAATTTTATGTAAAAATTCTTCTGGCAAAAACAGATCGAAGAAATCTCCTGGCGATTTAATGTCATCTGGAATTATCAAACCAGGACTTCCTATAAAGTCAAACTGAGGCAAATCCTTCCTTTCAGTTGTCTATTCATCGCTATCGGTTTGATAAGTCACGCTTGTTGATGGTTCACCGGGATCACTAACCAGATTTTCAGTATCTTCAATTCATATTGTTCCATTCATTGAAGTTTCTATGTTATGTTCTTCACTTGTAAGGTTGTAACAATTATGAATAAGTTTCATTCCTAGATAGTGTGATATCGTCGCTGATTTTTGCCCTTCTTTTCTTTAAATAAAATCAAAGAGATAATTACCATTTTTTCATTTCATACACTGATAAAAGTTTAGACACAATATTGAACATTTTGAAGATAGCATGTAAATGCATAACAGTGAAAAAGTCTAAACCTTCGATTTTTTCAAATCACTCAAAGCTCCAGATCGCATGTGTGGTTGCAACTGTCAATATTGTCATTAATCCCACAATAAAATCATCAGCTTGATTTTCAAAACTTTTGCAATTTTTTCTAGGATGGAAAATTCCAAAAATTAGTTTTTTCGAAATTGCATAACGTTCCGGATGGCGTACGAGGTTGCAAATTCGTAAATGCCTAACAAAACATGTTCTGAGTATTTGCAACCAAAATTCAGAACTTTTGTAATATTATTTTGAGACCGCCTTTCTCAGAAAAATGACCAACGATAAACAAAATGTATAAATAAAGATTTTCCGGTCAAAGAAGAAGGTTGCAAATTTGCACAACTGTTCAGGATACTTTTCTGATGTATGTTTCAAGTTTGCAGAACTTTTGGAATTTTATCGGTTAGTTTATTAGAGAAAAACATTAATATCTAATTTAAAACAATGTACCGTACCTTTAAATTGGTTGCAAATTTGGTACGTCTTATAAAATAATACATTTAGCGCTTCTCCAAGTTTGCAGCACTTTTGGAATTTTTTTGACGAAAATTTTTTTGGACTTCAGAGAATGTTACAAATTTAGATTTATTGTTTTCTCGGTTAGGTTCACCAAAGTTTTAAAACTTTTGGAATTATTGTTAAATGTTAAATTTTTAATGTCTAAAATTGACTGGACTGGAAAATTGAAAAGACTGGACTACAGGGTACGGTTGAAACAACGCTTATAATTCAAAAACTATGTATAAAGGCACAAACAGTTTGTGCCTTAAGGGATAACAGGCGGCGGTAATGGATAAATGACACAGCTTTGTGTGGGAACGTGTCCGTTAATGTTCCATGTCACTTCAAGTTCATCATACGCGAGTAATTGTTGTCATTGGCCCAATCTACACTATACCTTTTCAAGTTCCAATTGAGACTAAACAATTTCTAATTGAGACTAAACGATTTCAAAATGGGACCTAACAATTTCAAAATGAGAATTAAAAAATTTCAGTGAAAATACTTTATTGGAAGAAATATAAGTATTAGGTATATATAAATTATAAATCAATGAAAAAACAGTCATATCTATCATACTGATTGCGTCTGGTATAAATTTTTCAATATGAGCGACATGTCGGATACAATCAAGAACATCAATTTTCGATATGTTTTCTCAAATTTTAGTTGTAAATGAAATTCGGTTTGTCTCAAATTTGATCTGTTTTCACCAGCATCTGAATATTTGAATCACTTTTGACACCAGCCTCTTGTTTTTAGAAGTGCTCTCCAATCTTCGTTATTACTATGCAAAACACAGATTTGCTTCTTTATATTGTCAGCTTCAATTTGTTTTATGTAGACATTTTCTTGTTTTCACGGAAAGTTTTTAATTCTCATTTTGAAATTGTTTAGTTCCATTTTGAAATTGTTTAGTATCAATTAGAAATTTATTAGTCCCAATTTGAACTTGAAAAGGTATAGTATTACTTCAGCAGCAGTAGAATCGGTTTTTTAGGAGAGGGGTAAAGAAAGGGCAAAAGGTAACTGTAGTAACCTGTTCACTAGAAAATTTTAGCGTGAAAACTTAACACATACACAATTCGCCTTCGCCTACTTTTCTTAATCGCGGGTAGCAAGTATAATTATCGACATGCAGACAGATATCTCCGTATAAAGACAGGAAAGTTACTCGCAAAGAAAGAATACCATAATTCCAGTGTAGACTTAGATTAACTTGTAAAACCGGTTCTGCTGCTGCTGAAGGAATACTAGTGTACATAGATAACCATATCGTGTTTTTGCGACCAAAAGTAACTATTTTTGTTGTTGTTTTTTATTCCAAAACTATACCAGTTACGGTTATTATAGTTTTTAACGTAATAAGTTTGGCTAATCTATTACCTTAAAGTAGATGCAATTCTTTTTTTTTCTATAGGGTTTATTTTTGATGTTATGACGACAAATTTTCTAAAAGATGTAAATGGGACGATTGCAACAATTTTTTCGTTGGGATGAAACGTTTCAACTGACCCCGACCTCGACTTAGATTTCATTCATTATTATTTGATTTATTTTTTTTGCAGAGAAGTTATTTTTGTTCCTTATAATTCGTAATATAGATGAATGGCCAATTATAAGATTTTGAATTAATAAAAACCTAAGAAAAGCCCATAATTCCTTTAAATTTTCTAGTGTTAGAACTGACCTCAATCACTGTTACAACCGCCCGATCATGTGGTCGGTTGAAACATTTCCCCAGATTTTTTAAAATACTTCCAGATGGATTTGTAATGGAAATAATGTTTTCGGTTCGCAGCATGTACCGTTTCTCCCGTACCTGCAAGAAGAAACGATGAATATTGAAAAACTTAATGAATTTTAGTAAAAGTGAACCCATTTTTTATATATGATGTTTCCTACCCTGGTTAAAAACATTTTCAGAAGAAAGATAAAGTTTGGGATGAAATTGGTGGAATTGAAAAAAAATTTTACGGGCCGTACTCGTTCCCGCTTCGCTTGGTTCATAATTTCTCGCTCCCGCTGAGTCCCGCCAAAATTCGCTCCCGTTGCCGCTCCCAAGGTTTCGCGTTGGTCTGTGAAGGCCTTAATCCAATCAGAATGGATTTAGAAAGAAGAGAAAAAAAAAGAAACAAAGTTGAACTGTCCGATCGGGGTTTGAAGCCGCAATTCTTACTTCTAGGTGAACGCCTTTACTGATTTATCCACGCGCCTCTTATTGACCTCACGACAGTAAAGTAGTTTGTTCGCTGCCTTTGAAAATATTTCTATCTGTCAAGGTGTACTAATTTTACCAGTTTTTTATGCCTACCTTCGAACTCTTTTATCAGAATTTAAAAGAAATTGCATGGGACCACCGTGGGAAACTACCCTTTCAGGCAAAAAAGCGGGTGTCTGTATCACGGATACGGACAAATGACGTGAATACGTTTACAATGCTCTGAAAGAAATCGTTTTATTTTTTTATTGGTATCAAAAAGGAAATAAACAATAAAAAACAAATTGAAAAAACCTTGTTGATCAATTCTGAACCGATTGCTTAGAGAGCTTCAGGATACACTATGTTCAATGCTCTTCCATTTCGGCCCGACCAGAAATTTTTTGCTAAACATGATCAGGACCCGATCAGGCATGCCTGATCAAAACCGTGTAAGGCATGTAATGCAGATAATGCATAAGGACCTGATCAGGAATGCCTGACCAGGACCTCATCAGGAATGCCTGACCAGGACCTGACCAAGATTACTAGATTTGGAATCTACTAGGGCTCTTTTAATCTGAAATTATGGGGTTAAAAGCAGATAATTTAAAAAAATTAATAATATATTAATATAAGATGAGTTTATTTGTTTTTTTATGACTTTGGATGGGATGTTATGGCAACTTGAAGGCTTCGGGAAAAGTTTCCAATAGTAATAATAAGAACTATAATTAATTTATGCGGGATCCGGTGCGGGGATTTAGTCTGGGTTCCAATTCTTGATGGGGTTTGCATATTAGTTTTGGTGTAAGCATACTTTTAGGCATGCAGATTTTTTCGTTGATCTTCCGCAACGATAGCGCTACGTAAAAAAAATTAATGCCATTTGATGGGAAATATCGCGATCTTTAATTTTGATTATTACCACTTGCCTCGAAAAACCAACGGTTTCCGAGATAATCGCGGAAAACTCTCATTTCCTCCTTGTCTTTTGTCTAACCAAAATAGCCCCAAAACTACAAGTCCTATGAGAAAAAGTATTATTACCTTTTTGATGCAGAATATCGCGAGCTTTAATTTTGGTCTTAAAACTCAAGGTTTCAGTAATAAGGGCAAAAAAATTAAATTTCCTAATTTTCCATCTAAAGTTGCACCATGTCGACGCACTCTTTGCTGATTAAGTTGTACGCCTTGACATTTTCGGCATTTTCCACTAATTAAAAAACACAAAATCCAATGTTTTACACAAATTGTTCACACCTTTTCAGAACAACGAAAACTCGTGATTGTCACTTGTCATTTTTAACAAACAAATGGAATTTACGTCTTCTTCTTTCTTGGTTTACAAAAGTTCCATCTCCAAAAACTTTAAATACTTTTTCATTTTCGACTAGATTTTATTTTTCATACGATGAGGATTTCCTGATCTGGGCCCGACTTGTTCCCGGCTACGAAAACCTCATTTTAATAAGATGAGGATTTCCTGATTAGGACCCGACTAGGAAAACCTGGTGTGGCATGCCTTACCACTGCCTGATCAGGACATATACATATCGTCGTTGCGACCTTAAGATCTCCTATGTGACATTTTTATCGAAATTAACTTTTTTAATTGAATGTAAACTTCATGATGTCCTCCATCGATGGCAACAACTCCCATGTTGATACTTCAACCCATTTTGCAGTTATAAAAAATACTCCTATATAGTCCTAAAAGGTTGGCAATTTGAAATCTCTTATGTGAAAGTGATAATTACTTCCACATGAATGAAAAAGCAAAAAATATCTTATGTTCACCTCAAAGGTTTTGTTCATAACATTAAATTCGATTGTTAGTATGTATACAACTTAAAGCAAAACTAGTTGTTTAAGTAATTTTTTCACAAAACAGTTTTTTTCAGTTTTCCTAAAGTTTTACATTTTGCACATAGGAGATCTTAAGGTCGCAACGACGATATGTTAAGGGTTTTCCTCAGCTAAATTTTAGTTGGGGGCTAGGAAGGACAACTGGCAAACTTTTCGGCCATATTGGTGCGGTCATTTGAATTTATAAGTTTTTATCATAAATTCGTTAAAAAAACCTTAACAAGCGCCAGCTACCGATTTTCATTGGAATCGGAACACAATTGGCAAATTCGTCGGCCATATTGGCGCAGCCCTTTTAAATTTATAAGTTTTGCCAAAAAATTCGTTATTTACGACCCTATATACCCACTTTCATTAAAATCGGAGCACAATTGGCAAATTCAACCATATTTGGGCGGCCTTTTTGAATTTTGGTCATATTTAGGGGACTATTTTGAATTTCATTTTGAAAGGAAACAATAAAATTCTTTGATTCTTCATCTACGTCATGGTATATTTCTTTTTTTGATATAAACAATATTCTTTGAACTGCAACTCAAAACTGTATGCCATAATTTCGTTATCATCAACTTACAGGTACGTATTCATGATCAGAAGCGAAAAGAGCAAAAAAGTTATTGCGTTACAAAGTTATGCGTGAACAGGACCAAAAAAAAAATACCTACGCGTCGAATTGATAACCTCCTCCTTTTTTGAAGTCGGTTAAAAACTGAACAACGATATAATGCATTTAAACAGTCCCTTCGTAAAGCGAAAGCAATGTTTCACTCATTTAGAGCATACCAACAGGTGAAATGTTAGCTTGGGAATGAAAAAAATCCAAGGCGTTGGGAGCCTATAAAATCTCAAGAAGAACCAGAACTATATGTAATTACAAACACTTCAAAAGCCTTATAAGTTTTCGTAGAGGGGAAAGGGTTTAGAAAGTTAATCCGTTTTTGCTCTATGAATTTTTCCGTTCCGTTCTTGCTCTGAATAAAAGTTGAACCATTTTTGCTCTGAAATATTTTTATTCCTCTTTTGCTGCCCGCTTTTGCTCTGAGGGTGACAGTTAGGATATGATCATAAATTCCTGTAGTGTGTCACCGGTATAAATGACCACGAACCGATCCTATCCATGATATTCGGTCTAATTTCACTGATTCTGCGAGTGAAGAAGCGCGAAGTGCAAGTGAAGAAAGAGATGTTTGTTTACTTCCTTTTAAATAGTAGAATTATTGTTTTGTCGGAATTAATATTTAGTTTCTTACTAATGCACCAATTGTGACCCAGAGTGAGGGTAGTTTGCATTAAGTTAGATTTTATAAGTCATCATGTTATCGTGGGCACTTAGAAAGTGCTAATTTAATTGTATTGAATATATAACAAGAGAAGAAGATTTAAACATGCAAAATGAAAAGGAGAACAAATGGTTCACGGCACAACAACCTGCCCTACGAAATATTTTAAACGCCTAGATCATCATATTTTTAGAAAGAGGAAATATGCTAAATAGGGTTTAGTGCAAGCCATCGTATTTTAAATTGAATCGTCAAAATTTAAAATTAAAAAAAAATAGTCGCATTCCAAAATTGGAATATATTTTAAATTGGGTTAATTCCTACAGCGTTTACGACGTTCATTCTACATCATAATATATGTAAAATTCCTCCCCAACCGATGATACCAGTATGTTGCTAATCTGGGCCCGACTTGTTCCCGGCTACGAAAACCTCATTTTAATAAGATGAGGATTTCCTGATTAGGACCCGACTAGGAAAACCTGGTGTGGCATGCCTTACCACTGCCTGATCAGGACATATACATATCGTCGTTGCGACCTTAAGATCTCCTATGTGACATTTTTATCGAAATTAACTTTTTTAATTGAATGTAAACTTCATGATGTCCTCCATCGATGGCAACAACTCCCATGTTGATACTTCAACCCATTTTGCAGTTATAAAAAATACTCCTATATAGTCCTAAAAGGTTGGCAATTTGAAATCTCTTATGTGAAAGTGATAATTACTTCCACATGAATGAAAAAGCAAAAAATATCTTATGTTCACCTCAAAGGTTTTGTTCATAACATTAAATTCGATTGTTAGTATGTATACAACTTAAAGCAAAACTAGTTGTTTAAGTAATTTTTTCACAAAACAGTTTTTTTCAGTTTTCCTAAAGTTTTACATTTTGCACATAGGAGATCTTAAGGTCGCAACGACGATATGTTAAGGGTTTTCCTCAGCTAAATTTTAGTTGGGGGCTAGGAAGGACAACTGGCAAACTTTTCGGCCATATTGGTGCGGTCATTTGAATTTATAAGTTTTTATCATAAATTCGTTAAAAAAACCTTAACAAGCGCCAGCTACCGATTTTCATTGGAATCGGAACACAATTGGCAAATTCGTCGGCCATATTGGCGCAGCCCTTTTAAATTTATAAGTTTTGCCAAAAAATTCGTTATTTACGACCCTATATACCCACTTTCATTAAAATCGGAGCACAATTGGCAAATTCAACCATATTTGGGCGGCCTTTTTGAATTTTGGTCATATTTAGGGGACTATTTTGAATTTCATTTTGAAAGGAAACAATAAAATTCTTTGATTCTTCATCTACGTCATGGTATATTTCTTTTTTTGATATAAACAATATTCTTTGAACTGCAACTCAAAACTGTATGCCATAATTTCGTTATCATCAACTTACAGGTACGTATTCATGATCAGAAGCGAAAAGAGCAAAAAAGTTATTGCGTTACAAAGTTATGCGTGAACAGGACCAAAAAAAAAATACCTACGCGTCGAATTGATAACCTCCTCCTTTTTTGAAGTCGGTTAAAAACTGAACAACGATATAATGCATTTAAACAGTCCCTTCGTAAAGCGAAAGCAATGTTTCACTCATTTAGAGCATACCAACAGGTGAAATGTTAGCTTGGGAATGAAAAAAATCCAAGGCGTTGGGAGCCTATAAAATCTCAAGAAGAACCAGAACTATATGTAATTACAAACACTTCAAAAGCCTTATAAGTTTTCGTAGAGGGGAAAGGGTTTAGAAAGTTAATCCGTTTTTGCTCTATGAATTTTTCCGTTCCGTTCTTGCTCTGAATAAAAGTTGAACCATTTTTGCTCTGAAATATTTTTATTCCTCTTTTGCTGCCCGCTTTTGCTCTGAGGGTGACAGTTAGGATATGATCATAAATTCCTGTAGTGTGTCACCGGTATAAATGACCACGAACCGATCCTATCCATGATATTCGGTCTAATTTCACTGATTCTGCGAGTGAAGAAGCGCGAAGTGCAAGTGAAGAAAGAGATGTTTGTTTACTTCCTTTTAAATAGTAGAATTATTGTTTTGTCGGAATTAATATTTAGTTTCTTACTAATGCACCAATTGTGACCCAGAGTGAGGGTAGTTTGCATTAAGTTAGATTTTATAAGTCATCATGTTATCGTGGGCACTTAGAAAGTGCTAATTTAATTGTATTGAATATATAACAAGAGAAGAAGATTTAAACATGCAAAATGAAAAGGAGAACAAATGGTTCACGGCACAACAACCTGCCCTACGAAATATTTTAAACGCCTAGATCATCATATTTTTAGAAAGAGGAAATATGCTAAATAGGGTTTAGTGCAAGCCATCGTATTTTAAATTGAATCGTCAAAATTTAAAATTAAAAAAAAATAGTCGCATTCCAAAATTGGAATATATTTTAAATTGGGTTAATTCCTACAGCGTTTACGACGTTCATTCTACATCATAATATATGTAAAATTCCTCCCCAACCGATGATACCAGTATGTTGCTACAACCCACCCCGTTTTTTGATTAAAACCAATTTTTGAAAACCATTTCTCCACCCCCGGTAGAAAACATTTTTGTGCTGCTGATTTTATCATAATTAAAAACAGCAGGAAGCCTCCTCGCAACTCATCCATTTCTGGAATTGTTCATTTCCTGGAAATCGAATTAAATTTTGTTTTCGTTTGATTTTTTCGCCAATTTTTTTATTTTTTTTGGGTTGTGTATTTCGTTTCAATTCAATGCAATTTTATACCAGCATATAGCACCTGTATACTCTTAGCATTCGGTTGTTAGGTTTTGTAGGATATTGCGACTTAAAAACTTAAAATTGCTTCATAAAATTGGATTTGATTGGAGAGTAGTAAATGACAATTCTCTTGAATTTGATTGCAATTTAAAAAATGAAATTTTTCATTTTACAATTCTTAAAATGTTTTTGGGTTGGTTAAATATGTTGAACAAAAACAAATTTTTGTTTTTAAAATAAAATCATTATTTTTAGAAGCATTTTCAACTAGAACGAAAATTTCCATATTTTTGTTGTATGAAAAAATATAAAAAGAAAAAAATCCGCGAAATGTTTTACATAAAATGATGAAAATCAAGGCGGCACATAAGCACGTATACAATTTATTCAGTGTAAACACCATTTGGGAAATTCCCTGGGAAACGACGAATTCGTTTCTTTCTTTACATGGTGAGAAAAACTTTTTCCCTTCCACCTCTATATCCAGCCTATGACTTGGTTCTCACCTGTTGTAGTGAAAGTTTACATAAGAAACAACACAGCAACAACAACAAAATGAACAGAATACAGAATCTGAAGAAAAAAAATTGACAAAAAAAAAAATAAAAAAAAGGACAAAAAGAAAATACTTTTTTGGCAATGAATGTAAACAAGGTACAACACAACACACACCGGCACCCGGCATCAGGAGAGCCTGGCGCAGGAAGAGGAGCATCTTTTTGGTGAGAACAAATTCGCGGCATAGAAAAGTAGTACACGGCAGGGAACAACTTGCTAAAAAATTCAGGATGTGGCACAAGTTTACGTTGTCTACCTAAATTGGGTCTGTTGAAAATTTTAAGGATTACCGGAATTTGTCAGCTTCCCAGGTTGGCTTTATTTGATTCTATGGTAACAAGGGTTTTCCTCTTTGGTTCCGGACTTTTTGGCTATAGAAGTGGAAGTAAATTGATAATTCATCAAGTGGTTTTCACTTTAGTGACCTCTGCCTTCCACATAGAATACCTCAAAGTGTGTGTATACCAATTTATTGGTGGCAAGCAGTTGTGCTGTGAAGGATATTTAATTTTTTAGTGAAAACGATTTAACATAAATAACTAAAGATGGTTTAGGATCGTTTTAATTTTATCAGATAAATAGGAAAGTCTTTTAATTGTAGCGCTTTACAGACAGATCATAAATATTTTGAATTGCATTTTTTTTCAATCAACTTTTAGAACTACCAATTTTGCTACTTCATATTCCGTGATAGTTTAATCACAAATACATATGTAGGTGAGACATTCAAATCAACACAATATTCTTACGACAATTAGCTGTTTCGGCCAAACACTAATATGACAGGTTCAAAATTGGATATCAGAAATCATTCAACAACATGTCATCCTATCTAACTGCTGAGATAGGCTCCGGTAACCTAATTATTGCGTTCGACTACTATCACAGAGGTTTGAGTTCGAATCCCTCGCATTGAATGGGAATTCGCCTATCCTCTTCACCTATACAGGGTGTATTGCATAATGTTAAAAAGCGGTCGACTGTGGATAGGTTTTGGATAGACGAACAAAAAATCGTATGGGTGAGGGGAAATCGTAACGGTTTAGCAGCTAGGGCGTTTTGAAATTTCGTTTTAGTGTTTTGCATATCACCCTGTATTTTGGTAACCCTATGTCCTATTTTCATGAATAAGGTAGCACTGCATGCAGAATACTCCTACCTATCTAAAACTGTAAAAGTGAACGTTCTACCAAACCAAAACCAATTTGAATATCAAAATTAGCTGATATACCTTCAAAAATAAAGGCGGTAACACAAAAATGATCTGGACATTATTTATAGTCAATTGATAGTCGAGGGGGCCCATTTGGAAAATGGTTGGGAGATTTTCTGGACCAACGGATTTAAAGAAAAATTCGAAATTCTAAAAAGTTGTCATATTCTGGAGGGATGTCGGTCGAAATCCCGAAAGACAAAATCCCGAAACCCAAAATCTTGAAACCCGAAAGACCAAAAAGACAAAATACCGAAAGACATAATCCCGAAAGGTTAAAACACCGAAAAGACAAATTACCGAAAATCCAAAAGACCAAAAAGTCAAAATACCAAAAAGTCAAAATACCAAAAGGTTGAAATGCCAAAAAGAAAGAGTGAAAAAAATGTAAAAGTAGTTTAAAAAATCGCTTTATTCAAAAAAAGTTAGTAAGCTATTAAAAAAGTTTTACAGTGATAACCCTGCAAACAATTTCTCGGAGGCTCGCTTTCTCGGACCATTCTCGATTCGAAAAATGCTTGCGAAGGGTACGAGAAAAAGATTTCTAAACGCAAAATGAAAGCTTTCCTGGTTGATTTGCTTCTCCCAAAGCCTTCCTGCTGTAGAAAAATATTAAGAGCCGATTTCCCCTGAATGGGACTTCAAATCTCCAAATTACACTAACAACATAACGTCATTTCACCGATTTGAAGTCCTATTGAGAGGAAATTTTGAGAGCCTTTGGTTTCTCTTCAACGATTTGTTTGGAAGGTTTGAGCTTTTGACTTGTTTTGCTCGGCGGAGTGATTTTCGGCGCAGAAGCGATTTGCTATCGATACGAGTATGCGATTCGTTATCAGCACGAGAAAGCGATTCGATCTCTTGCTCCGCTTTTATTGCCTTCGAATTCGTTTACGAATCGTTAACGAGTCCGAGATCGAAGCAAGCTTTTGGCAAATCGTTCTCGAATCGTTTCCGAATCGAAATGTTGTGTATATGTGCACTAAAGGATACTGAAACACACACATATGCAAAACCCGGCTTAATCGTACTGACTTCGTTGAGTTTTCTTGGATTTAACGAATCTTTACTCAACCCCCGTTTCCATGGGCGCTTAATCTGAGTAAACCCAGGATGAACTCTGCATGGAAACTCCAATCTAATTGCATGGTTGTGATGTGCACTCTATGACTTGTAACAGTAATATGAGATATGTATTGATATTTGAGAGAGCCAATAGGCAATAAAACCCCGGCTTTAGCTCCTGAGCCCGAGCCGCTACTTTGGCTCCAGCTCCGGAGAGAGAGCCACTTGAAAGTAAATGGCTCTACTCCGGGAGCCGTTTAAGAGCCACATAATGAGCCGCTCCGGAGCGAGCATTTTCGTACCCTGGAGTTAATTTTTCATCTTATATATGTTTCCAAACATTTTGGGCAAGATGGAAGAAGCAGCCTTTGTTGATAGCATTTGGAAACTCTTGTGCCGCTGCATTAATGGCTGCTAACTCAAACTCAGTGGTGACAATTGATGGCTCAAGGTTTAGGTTCTGTTAAGCTGCAAAATCTGAACGGAAGAGAATTTTATTACAGAAGAGAATTTCGTTTTGTGTTTGATATTTTTGCTATTTTACGTTTTGTGTTTAAACAGGAGCCCCACTAAGTATCTTATAACTTGTGAAGTATACAAATGTACAACTAATAATGAGTACCGTTGTGATCTTCTCATTGAGTTGAGTCGATTGATACCCTATTTGACCCTCCTCGGCCAAATATTTGAAATTTTCGAAATATCGAAAAATGACCTTCCTTGACATTTTGGGGGTCAAAGTCATAGTTTATTAACCTTGACTCATCGAGTGAAGTTGACCTACATAGGTAAATAATATGGTTTGGATAACTACACTCGGACCGTTTTCGGTATTTCGACCTTTATGTATTATGTCTTTTCGGTCTTTTTGGTATTTCGTCTTTTTGACTTTTCGGTTTTGTGACATTCGGTAGTTTGGCTTTCGGTATTTTTCGTTTCGGTATTTTGTCTTTCGGTATTCTGTCCCAACCCCATTTTGGCGAGTTTCATAAGACATATTGTTTGATGACTTTAAAGCTTAGGTGTGAACTCAGTGAGGGAATGCAGGTGTAACTTAGAGAAAAGGACACTGTTGCACTAATTCAAGTAATCGATCATTATTTATTTCATTTTCACAATTTTATGTAAGTTCAAATTCACGCAAAAGATAAATTAATTCCAATTTGAGATAGATTAATATTAATTAGTCATGTCATTTCAAAAATATGGTTAGCAATAAATATTCGGCAATATTAATTCAACTTCAAGATATCAGATTTAAACTATTAAAATTATTGTCCGACCGAAGGTCAGTTTTAGGCCGAAGCCGAAGCCGATGCCGAATGTTCGGCTTTTGCCATAACCTTCGGCCGAAACCGAAGCCGAAGCCGAAGGTTCAACCATACACAGAAATCTTGGTATACTGACTGAAAAATATACATAATAATGAAAATTCTTCACTGTTATTTTGTTTTATAGTCATAGTGCCGAAAATGATTGCAATATGCATTTTAAATAACTAAGTTGCGGCTTTCCAAAAATAATAAACTAAGATTTGTTTATTTTTATTTGAGGAATACCATACGTTTCAATGTCACATTTACATCACACTCAATTCTTTTCGTTTTCAGCTACTGGCCTGGCTGGATACAAAAACTTCGGCTTCGGCTAACCTTCGGCTCCTTTGGCCGAAGCCGAATGTGGGGCCGAAGGTGTTTTTTTGGCCGAAGTTGGCCGAAGTCGAAGCCGAAGCCGAACCTTCGGTCGGACACTAATTAAAATATATCCACTTTGATCTACACCTTTGTTCTATTGTCTCCCTTGGATTTGGTTCGTAATTCCTTCTTGTTTATGGTCTCAAGCTAGCTGCTAAGAGTTTCTAACCGCAAGATTTTTCCCTTAGCAAATCCAGTGTACGCGCCGCTTGAATCCCTCTGCTGGGCTATAGGACTTTGTTTATTTACCACGGTTCGTAACTTGGCTGAAATTTCAAAGTTTATTAATATTATTTTCGATAATTGGGAATATGCATCAACTCGACACGTTGGATGCAGTCTTAGGAATTTATATTCAACTCGGCACGTTGAATATAATCACAGGATTGGTATCCAACTCGACACGTTGGATATAGGGAAGGAATTCACGTTCAAGCTGGTGACATATCCAAGCGTACATGCGTTGCATTCGTTGACAAATAATATAGAAGTGTGTGTATTCCGATGCGACCTTACGAAATATTCCGTGAATGGAGTGGAGTTCTAGGGTTGTCAGGTTGGTATTTTTCTTTGATAGAATATTTGCTTTGTGGTAAATTTATGTGTTTTCAGTAGACGCTTTTTTGCTGGCTATCAGATTATTTTTTTTGGATGTTTTTTTTTTGGTGTTGCAGGAGAAGTATTGGCTTTTTTTTACTATTTTTATTTTTTAATAACGTCTTTATTTCCTCAGGTTTCTTTTGGTGCTAGTCAGGACGCAACACATATATTGCCCTCAGATTTACTTGAAACCAGAGTAAGTGTACAACATGCATATTTGTTAACACCAAAGTTTCTTCAAGTTAACATGTGAATATAACATTAACTTTTTTTTGGCCAAATAATTAAATAAATAAACATTTAACCGTTTATGTCACCGGAACTGCTGTAACATCCCGTCCTCCCCCAAAAATCGTCATTACAAACATCAATTTTAAAGTCATAAATCTTTAAAAAATCAAATTCAATTACAAAACACTTTCATCAACTTTATACCTCAGTTAAACAAAAAACAAACAATTTCAATCATATTTCCTAACCACATCCTTTTTCCTCTGCCATAAATACAACAAAAATTTTAATTCGTTCCTCTCAGGCTCAGAGCTAAGTAAAATGAATTTTTCACGATGTCCAACAACACAGCAACAAACACCAACACAATAAAAAAAAACAGGAACCCGGAAAATAAAATCATCCTGAATAAAAAATGTATCGAAGCTCTTTATACTTTCGTCAAGTCGACACAAAAAAAGGAGTGTTTGCCAAGGAGAAATGTTGAAGCCTAAACGTAAATAGCTCCAAGACTTGTTTCAACAATTAAGTTGACTCTAAACCACCCCCTATACCTCTCTCTATTCACGACCACCTATAGACTTGTATTTTGTTTTTTTTTACTACATTGAATGAAATTTTTCAGTCGACTGCATAAAAGTTTCTCCAAGAGTGAATGCCCAAAGGACCCCGAAAAGGTTGTGGAGCTGAAAAGGATACAACAACCAACAGCACCAAACCAACAACAACAATAGGTAAAAAAAATTCATGAAAGAAGAAGAAAAATGTTTACTCCTTACAATAACAACAACAACAAAAAAGGATGTCTTCTTACACAAGAAGTAAAAAAGGAAACAAGTGTCAAGCACTGAGCCTAAGTAGCTCGGCTGCTGGCTTTAGTTACATTTACCTATCCTTAGTCGACTTTAGGAGCCGTAAACCAACAAGAGGAAATAAAATTGGTCCTAGAAGGGATGAGAGACTGGAGGTTGGGCCCTATATGTGGAGATGGAGCGGATTCATCGTTTATATAAGGGCCTGTGACACATTCAACAGGGTGAGTGCCAATTTTCAATGCATTAAAAACTTTTTCATCCCATCAAGAAATTGAAAATGGGCGAAAAGGAGTGTGTTTGTGGACACAAGGTCATAAAACCCTTAGGTGGTATAAGAGTCAACAACATTAAACCCTTTTCTATTTGCTTGATGTGTACAGTGTATGTACAGCAACAACACAGAATGAAGACGAAAAAAAAATCCTGAACCAAAAGAACCAGGTGACTCCAAAGAACAAGGTGAGTAGGGTTAAGGTGTAGGAAACCCTATTTAATGACGTCTCTTGTTACTTGCCTATTTTCACTGCTGTCAGCCTTAAGCACTTTTGTTGTTGTTGCTGTCGTCCTTTTGTTTTGCTTTTTTTTACTCTTCTTCTTCGTTATTTTCTATGGCTTGTTTATCCTGCCTTCAAATAGACCTAGTCCTTGTCCTCTAGAAACATCAAGCTCATTCCGACATGTGTAGAAGAGCAGACTAGAAAGCAGCCGAAGCCTTTACATCCGCGGCATTCTTAAAGACTTTCACCAGGAAAACTGATGGGTGGGGGTGGTGGTGGGGGAGGGATTCCTTGAATCAATAAAGGAAGAAGCGCCAGAAAAATAAACGAGGAAGACATTATTTGGATGTGTTTACGCAACATGAAGTAGCAAATAATAAGCGAGAAACTTTTGCCTTGGCATTGCTTTATCGCGTACTTATTTACTTAGAAACTCCCAATGTTTAGACACACACAAGAAGCTAAGAACTTGCCGGTAGAGTGGCGATAGGCAGGAGGCCGGGGGGCGGTTAAGAATGGCGGTTCCAATGTTAAGGGGTTTCTAAGTGGGGGGGGAGGGTTGGTTAGCCTTGTAGCTCGTCCATTTTATCCCTATTGCTCTGGGTGGGCTCCTCTTCTGTCTTTCATTCATTCTGTGTTAAGAGAGAGTTTCCTTTCACGTAATAAAATTGGCCTACGGCGTTTCTTCTGAATTGTAACAGACAAGAGAGAAAGAGTCCTTCTTCTTCCTGTGTGTATATTTTTTTCGACAGGATATTCAATGTTAGGCACGAAATGTGTGCCATGCCATGGGATAAAGATGGGCTTTTTAAGGAGGTAAATTATTTCACTTGAATCGAATTGTGATGATTTTTTATGGAATTTTGTATGCAAATAATATTTTGCGATTATTGAATAATTTAAATTTTACGAATGGTCTATTTGGAATAAATGTTTAATGATGAATGATTCCTTAAGAGGATTTGAATGGATTATGTTCTTTTTTTTTCTTGTCTTCTGCTTTTTTCTCGGTATACGGGGGAAATATTGAAATGTACGTTGTAATTAAATTTTGTCAATTAGGGTGTAATTTTGCTGCTTTAAGCGTAACTGATGAATTTAATAATACAGTAAAATTTATTGATTTAAACCTTTTGGATGTCTAAGAAAAATAAATAAACTAAAGAAATATAAAGAGAGGATAATCCACAACCAGATCTCGCAGATCTTTATGGGCCTGCCATAGAACTTGTAGATCTAAATGCGGGATACAACCAAAACCCATTTATTACATACACACACCACCACTGCAAGATCCATGCCCAGTAGGGAAAGCAAGTAATTACCCAATCGATTCCGAAAGTAGTTCTAAGGAGTAGCAACTAGTTCTCGTTCAGATTACAGTAAGTGGAGATAAGGCATTACATTTGCATGGCGATGTCATAGGCGGTAACCAATCGCCTGCATTCTGCATTACATAGAACTGGTACCTTCATTGGTTACATGTAATGCAGGATGAATTAAATTGCATGTTAAGTCTCTTTCGAATTTTTAAGAGATGTGCCGCATCAGCTGCGATTGCATTACACTTTACATTACTTTGGCATCAATGTAATCAGACAAAGAACTACTTCATTAGAATTGGAAAATTTTACAATTGTAATCTTATTTACTTTATTGTCAATGGATTACAGAACCGATTCTGTCGGTAATGTGTTCCAAATTTCCTGCTGGGATAAAGCTGTGTCCCAGTAGGGAAAGCAAGTAATTACCCAATCGATTCCGAAAGTAGTTCTAAGGAGTAGCAACTAGTTCTCGTTCAGATTACAGCAAGTGGAGATAAGGCATTACATTTGCATGGCGATGTCATAGGTGGTAACCAATCGCCTCCATTCTGCATTACATAGAACTGGTACAGTCATAGGTTACATGTAATACAGGATGAATTAAATTGCATGTTAAGTCTCTTTCGCTTTTTTAAGAGATGTGCCGCATCGGCTGCGATTGCATTACACTTTGCATTACTTTGGCATCAACGTAATCAGACAAAGAACTACTTCATTAGAATTGGAAAATTTTGCAATTGTAATCTTATTTACTGTATTGTCAACGGATTACAGAACCGATTCTATCGGTAATGTGTTCCAAATTTCCTACTGGGGTTGTGACACAGAACCAATCTTAATACCTTTACTACAAAATGAAGCAGGATTGCAAAAATGGCCTACCTTTTTATCAACTTGGGCTTTTTGTACCTCCTCTTGTACTGAGCTTGCTACATCAAGGGCGGATCTAAAAAAAATTTTAGGGGGAGGGGCGATCTGAGAAATAAAAAATTTTAAGGATATTTATTATTTGTAATGTTTATATGTCCATGAACTTGTGAATATTTATTTAAAAGTACACTGTTTGAATGTTTCTACTTCGCGATATGTCTAAGAAATGAAATGAAATCCGAGTGAAATGAAAAAGAGGTTGAGGCTGTAAATGCACATTTATCTATAATGTTTTGAAAAACCATTTTTATGCATGTTCGTGAATTACAAAATTTTACTAATAGGTATATTTCTCATAAAAAAACTTTAGTAAAAAGTAAAATAAAACTCGCCCGCAGCTAGCATGCATCAGCTACGCACTAGCATGCACTGCGCCACAGCTAGCACACATAGCGAACAAATGCGCACGGCACATTTTTACTAGGGTACTGATTATGATAAAGAAAAATGTTAAAAAACGAACACTTTTGGGAGGTTTAGACGAAAAATATCAGATATTTTTCTCTAGATATATTTCTCTCTCTCGCAAAACTCTTCGTGCCCCCAAGAAATTTTTAGCATGTTTGCTGATAAGTTCAGCGAAGTTTCTTGCCCCAAGTCCATTTCATTGCACAATGTTCAAACTAATGCGGACACTGATACCTCAATACTTATAAATGATCTCTCCCTGTCTCTTGACGATATAATGTCCGGTTTAAATAATCTCGACATTAATAAAGGTCACGGCCCAGACAATCTACCTGCAATTTTCCTGCAGCGCTGCTCAAAAGAGGTCTTGCTCCCCCTCCATCTTATCTTTAATAAATCATTATCGTTAGGAAAGTTTCCTTAAATATGGAAGAAATCCTACCTCACACCAATTCATAAGGCTTGTGATAAACAATCGGTGGACAACTACAGAGGCATCGCCATCTTATCATCAAACCCTAAATTTTTCGAAAAACTTGTCTACGACAAGATTGCCCCCTTAATTGATCCTCAACTTAACGAATAACAACTCGGCTTCAGAAAAGGGCGCTCAACCACTTCTAGCCTTATGGTTTTAATATCCGAAGTGCTTTGTGGGTTCGAGAACGGTTATCAAATTGATGCTGTTTATACCGACTTCAGCAAAGCTTTTGCCCGAGTTGACCACAATACCTTAATTTCGAGACTATCAAAATTTGGAATTTCAGGACTCCCGGTGGAATGGATTAAATCATATCTTGACGGAAGATCACAGGTTATCAGATTCCAAGGATTTCTATTTAAGGAAATTGACGTAACTTCCGGGGTTCCTCAAGGTTGCCATCTAGGCCCTCTACTTTTCAATATCTACATCTCTGATTTATCTAAAAAATTAGGTAATATTCCTCATCTCTTCTACGCAGATGACCTCAAAATATAAAGTCCGAAACCGACGTATCCTTTCTCCAGTCGAAACTCAAAGTATTGCAAGATTGGTGCATAGTAAATAAATTACATCTCAACACCAGCAAATGCCACCTTCTCTCGAAAGAAAACCACTCAGCTGCAGAACTATTATTTCAACGAGAAGATATTGAATCATGTCGATCATATTGTGGATTTAGGTGTTGTTCTAGACAAAAAACTAAATTTCAATATGCACTACGATAATATTACTGCAAGGGCCAATAAGCTTCTTTACTTTATAAAGAGAAGGGCTAAAGAGTTCGGTAATGTATGGGTTACAAAAACACTATTTTGTTCCTTAGTCCGCCCAATCCTGGAATATGCTTGTCCAATCTGGGACCCCATATTTGAGGTTAACAGAAACAGGATTGAATCTATTCAAAAGAAATTTCTCCTTTTCGCGCTGAGACATCGGCCCGATCGACACGACTTCCGAAGCCTACCACCTTACGAGGACCGGCTCAAAATTATGGATCTCTTGTCACTGTCGGGGAGAAGGAAAATGGTTATTTCATGCCTTACCCTGGACATTAAATATGATAACCTTAAAGTACAGTGTCTATCACGTATTATCAAAATTCAATGATGATCTTCGACATACAAGACATACGAAGCTACTTAAGGAATACCCGCAGATGCTGTATGGTCTTTAATAGCCATGGATCATGTTTTTCCGCTACAATTGATAAAATATCCTTTAAGAAAAACTTAGATCCCTACTAATATCATGAATCCTTCCTACTCATAATTATTTTTTTTTCTTTAAGCTTTTCTCTTCATAATTTTAAGACTGAATAGTAAGAAAAGTCACTATGTAATTTAATTTAATTTGGCTCATAAATAAATAAATAAATAAATTGAGTTACTAAAGTTTTTGTTCTTTATACCAAATAAAAGAATACACAATTACCTGAAGCAAGCCTGATTATGTTGAAATTCTCAGGTTATCTAAAAGCAATGACAAATAAAAATAGTAGCACTAAAAATAAAAGGTCTGGGAAATGGCAATTTTCCTCCTAGACTTTTGCAATCCTGCTGGAAACAATTCGTACTTTATCTTCAAATAATATTTAGTAAATCATTATCATTAGGATCGTTTAAGTCGATGTGGAATAAATCATATAAATCACATCTATCCATAAGTCAAGTGATAAACACCTTGTGGACAACTACATGGGAATCACCATCCTGTTTTCAATTCCAAAACTTTTTGAAAAACTTGTTTTCGAGATAGCCCCTAATGACCTAATGCTAAACGAACCAGAACACTGATTCAGAAAATGGCGATGGACAACTTCAAATTTTACGATATGTTGTATAGAGATTACTACCACTAGAATACTACTAATAGACCCTTTTATGTCCAAAAACAAATACTGCACTCAATATTTAGGAGCTTATTATCAAAAGGTGACATGTCCGTTCGGATATTAAGGTAGATGTCCATTTTGTTTTTATTTTTTTCACAATAACCAGTTAATGTATTTCTACGATTTTTTCACAATAAAATAATAAAATACTTTATGTGTGTGGGCTTATTTTTTAAAAACAAATATCTTTAACCTAACTAGGCTTATGCACCGTTTTTACTCATTGCTGTAAAAAAATGGATGGTGGACATGTCACCTTTTGAAAATAAGCTCCTCATTTATGCACAAGAAAATATTTATGCACAGCTCACTCTCACCAGAACAGAAGACTGCGTCAAGGCACCGTCAAACTTGGAGCAATGCCCTAGAGGAGGCCAAGGTTCGATCTGGGCTGTAGCGCCATCGAATGGATGGCTATGGTATAGAAAACAGTCATCAAACCGACGCTGCCCCTAGCCTTGGTCTGCTCCTATTCAAAATATTTATCTCCTATTTGTCTGAAATATTGAAAAATATTCCCCATTTTTTATGCAGACGATCTACAAATATACAGCGTAATAAGGCAGTGGCGGACTAAGGGTGGGGCGGAGGGAGCGGTCCGCCCCGGGCCTCTGGTTCCTGGGGGACTCCAAATGTCTACAAGTTCTCTTGATCAAATCCTAAACAAGGCTTTTAAAATATGCTCAGGGCCTACCTAAGTGGTACTTTGGAGTCAGAGGTCCCGTTCAATGGTCCCGTAGATACAAATAACCACATCATGTACCGGTGGTTTACAATTTTGAAATCAAAATTACTTTTACTGTTAATCTTTCAATGTCTATTAAGTTTTCGTGTAGTTCCAGTTTAAATGAATTCTACAGCTATCTAGACTTTTTACGCTGTACTAATATTCTTTTATGCTGAACGCGGCCAATACTCAGGGAATTCCCGACTTCGAAGCGGGAACCTGAATGAATGAGGCGCAAATCATTTATTCTCGTTTGCCTACATTTTTCGTAGAAGCAGTTCATAACCTTTCTTTTTAAATCTATTAAATTTCATTACGAAACCACTTATATTATAGCTTAAAATGTAATGCCCGATCCAAACGCTTCTCAATGCTTGGCAAGCGTTCGCAAATTCAAACTTGTGGAGAAGGCGTTTGCAGAGACGGATTGGCCCCCTTAGCGGCCCGAGCATTTCGGTAGTGACCGGCCCAAATTTTATATATATTCATTGTGGTGCCTACGCTGCTATTCATGGATTCTCTTGTGTGCAAGATAATACCTTTAATTTTATGTACCTTGGGAGAAATTAGCATGTTGCAGAGCTGGCCCTAAATCGATCGAAATGGTAGAGAAGAAATTAGCACGGTGCGCGCCGTGCGCCTATTGCAGGGGACGGTCCAGGGTTCATGCGAAATTAGCATAGACTGAAAGTACTGCACAGACCGTGATATAGACGCACGGCGAGCGCAGTGCGACTGTTGCACGGACTGTGCAGTATTTCCTCGAAAATTTATATTTCCTATGGACCCTGCACCAGCCCGTGCAATAGGCGCACGGCGCGCACCGTGCTAATTTCTGCTCTACATTTCGCTCGATTTAGGGCCAGCTCTGAGAAATATTTCTCTCAGGCGGCGAGGGCTGTCGGCCGAAGGCGAGCTCAAGACGGGGAAGAGAGGCGAGGAAGAGGAAAGGCCAAATTCGAGTTGATCGTCGTGAGCCTAGTCACAATTATTACGAAACTTTAAGTTTCTTCACAAAAAAATCCTGAATACTCAACCTCCGCCCTCCGGCGGCCCAGCCCTTCGAGCATTTACTCGAATGGGCTATAGACCAATCCGCCCCTGGGCGTTTGGCTTGGCTTGTGTAAGCTTGGCAAGGCTTGTGGCCCATCCGGTCGAGTGTGGATCCTCCCCAAACCAAAGCAAACGTTTTGAATTTGTGAACGCTTGCAAAGCCTTGACAAACGTGTGGATCCGGCATAACAGTACGTGCCCGAGTAAAAATAAAATATGGCCTTACTACGGGCGAAAGCCGGCCGTGATTGAGACATAGTCCTCGGCCATGTGGCGGTTACCAGAAGGCTCGTTGCAGGACAGTTTGGCCGTACACCACACACACCCCGACGGGTATAGATTTCAATATAATGCGATTAAAAAAATCCCTTTAATATACATCTCAGAGATATTTTCACACATCCTAATGCACTTGGGTTCCCCTGTAATAACTCAGACGCATACACAAACGGACAATCGTAATCTCCTCATTTCCTCTATATTCAAGGCCTACACCCGGCAAAACTATAAGTTAAATTGGCGCAATTCTTTACTCAAAAAAGAAATCATTTTGGGGGAAAGTGTGACTTTCGCTCCCAACAAAACTCAAAACTCACCCCGTATTTATTGAGAAAAACATCATGAAATCTGGTGCTCGTTTTATTTTTTTTCGATTGTTTTTTTTCGAGCGAAATAACAAAGTTTCCCGCTAAAATAAAAACCAACACGGCACCACGCACTTCACGTACAGCAAACCGACGACTGGCGAGTTCGTTTCTCTTGTGCATCGATATCTTTAAGTATGATAAATCGAAAGGACCATTGAATATAACGAAAATGATAAAGTTCCCATAAAACACATTCAACAATACATTTGGTGCAGATTCATTTTTTGGCTCAAATTTCCCATCGAATGCCCGTTTGTACAGCTCAGTACTTGGCCTTTTAAATCTTTTGGTCAAATTTGGCCGTCGTGAGGCCGAATGTGGTCCCATTAAAAATAGTTAAAAACTCGACGCCCATCATATGCCCGTTAAAAAGCCAAGCGGCCAGTGCTCGCCCTTTGTAAGGCCGTTTTTTATTTTTACTCGGGTGCTTTTGGTTTTTGTTGTGACGTATAAGTAAATGAGTTCAGAGTTTGAATAGTGGTCGTATTGTCACGTACACACACTTGTACATACAAATGGCAACTGAATAAAACGCTTCTAAAATTACATCAACTTCTTAGACTGAGGGCCTCATTCAGCTTTGCCGCCCCGGGCCTCTGACGGTCTTAGTCCGCCACTGTAATAAGGTCATGCAATTACTCGCACATTCTCCTGAAAAAAAGATAGCTGCAGTGTTATTATCTCAACGACACAATATTAGAATTCTCCTTCTTCTTTAACGGCTCTACCACCGGTATCCGGTTCTGGCCTCTGGCCTCTCAGAACCAGGGATACGGAATCGGTGGAGAGTACTCGATTAAATACTCATGAGTAGAATCGAAAGAAAATTTCTCAAAGAGTACTTTTTACTATTTTAAAAGTACTCGATTC
This sequence comes from Thereva nobilitata, assembly GCA_963855945.1. NCBI lineage: Eukaryota > Metazoa > Arthropoda > Insecta > Diptera > Therevidae > Thereva > Thereva nobilitata. Next base: position 113,179,186 of record OY979696.1, on the reverse strand, counting down.
TTTGAGAATCGATGAGTAGGTACTTTTTTGACATTTCTGCGAACTAGCTTAGCGTATGCATTACTCGATTTTCGGCTACAACAGATAACAAATGGGTTACATCCCGTGTAACCACCCACCCGCGTATGCACGCTTACAGTCATGAAAATCTAAAAATGCGCTTGTATGCACGCCTCTGTTACAGATGTGAATGTAGTCGTAATCGACCATTCCAATCGCGAGTGATACTTTACCAAGCGGTCCCCCAACTAAGTACTAACTACGTCCAATGATGCTTGACCTGCGCAATCGAAGGAGAACCGGTCTACTGAGCATGCTTAATGGCACCCTTTCTTTTTTAAAGCCCCAATTTTGCTCCCTTTAGTATAAAAAAGTGTGAGCGTACCGTGCTTATTTTGGACTATTCCGTTCGTGGCTGGGGGCTGCATTGAAAAAGTACAATCCGATTTTAACGTTCTCGGTTTTTTTTTGACTAAGAACGTTAATTTCCTCCATTCTAATTTATTCACCTGTGAATTAAATCCGAAGCCAACTACAGAGACCAGGTAAGTACTCTTTTTTATTAGGACATATATTTTCAATTTTTGTTTCGAGATTTTTGGGGAATTTTGGTGATTTCAAATTTCCTTTTATAAACTCTATCTTTATTAGAACATTTAGCTGCGAGCGTCCGAAAATCTCTCTCTGCAAGGAAATAATCAAATTTCGAAATAAATTAATTAATTATTATAAAGTGAAACTATATTTTTGATTTAATCATTGTGTACTGTAATTGGAGCCGTGTCTTGGCAATTTAAAAGGTTTCTAGATGAAAAACATCTCTTATTTACATAAAACCACTGTCAACTGCTTTCCTTGGCGGAAGTTCAAGGTTTAAGATCATAAAGACATAGTAAAGGGAGCCATCTAAGTTTCAAGTGCGAACCTTCCGGCTTCGTCGAGTGATCCAATTCTTTTGTTCAAAGCGTTCCCAAAGTAGGTGGGATGTAATATTTCTACAGTACACATTGTACTATTCAATTGAAATAATAGTATCATATGATAGGTCTATTATTAATAAAATCCTCCTGCTTCTTACATGAGAAAAATCCAATTAGTGTACTTTTATTATTATTAATACCGCAACAAAAACAAAAACATAAAGAAACATTCATCCCAATAGTAATAAAAAGATATATTCTATTGTAGGGCCCACTGCAGCAAATAAAAATCCATGAATACTTTTCTTACTACTTTTTCGCTTTTATAACTCCCCCAAAAAAACCGCAATATTTCGCCGTCTACATTCGAATCAGTTTTTAGCTTAGCCACAAGAGCATCATCCTCAGACGACAAGGATAATAAATAAATACAAGTAGAAAAAACATACTGAAACGAAGACGAAAGCACCAGAAAAAAAACATGCCCAAGTTGTGAAAGTCACTTGGTTTTTATTAAATTTTTATCGTTTTCATGGGAATAATAAAGAAAATTATTTTTTGCTCCATTCACTCTTCATCTCCAAAACGTTTAAAGATCTTAACTGAAATTCCACCCTCCCTCTCTCTGGTCCTGGATGTGAAGTAACGAAAAAATATATATATGTGTATATATGGAAACAAGAGCAGGAAAAAAAATGTATAAAAATCCATTTCATTTTCCCCATCGGCTCATCCAGTATCCAACCACATGGGCTCGGGCATTAGATACGCACTTTTCACCACAACAACAGGACTATAGGAGGGCAACACGAAAAAAAAAGTTAATCAAAATGGCCCCAAAGGTAAGATTCACAGTATTCCCTTCATATGTCCTGAAAGCGAAAACATGCCGCTCGGAGGAGTAAACATACATTTCTCAAGGAAAACAAAGTGGAAACCAGGGCTTTAGAGTCCTTTTACGAGTCCTCCTCGTACGTCCTGCTGCTGCTGCTGCTACTGTTACTGCTGGCGGGGAGAGTCCTGCGAAATCGGGGGCCCACTCTCAAAGGTGGTTTCGGACATTGAATTTGAAATGCTGCTGAAAACTTAAACACGCAATCCAATAACAGTTAACAAGAACCATTTTTTCTCACCCCTCGCTCACCCCGGACAATAACAAAAAAATAAAAAAAAAAGAATAACATAAAAAAGGGGTTGGGGGGATGAAGTGATATATAAACAAAAGTTTAGCAATAGGGAATACGACATGCCAGCGACGAAGGAGGCAGTGCCAGGACTCGGGGCCTTTTCTAGGAACCAAACAAACTTTTAAGGAACGGGGGCAAAAAGAATTATATACAAGATGTTCTCCCATGAGAAGCATAAAAAACTTTTGTTTTCTTGTCGCATCTGGCAGGAAACATGCTCATATGAGTCCTGGTAATAAAAAAAAATTTCCACCCCCGTTGTTAGGTGCCCCAAGGATAACGTCGGGCTTAATATACAACGAATTGAATGAAATGTGGCCGTTATAAAATTTGACATTGATTAAGTTAAGTAAGTGGTGATTTTCGTTCTTTATGGATAGGAATTAATACTATCGTATATAGAATATATGGGGTGGAATTTTTTTGCCTCAAGGATATTAGGAGAGAATGTTAGTTACTTACAAACAATAGAGTATTATGGGCAAGGATCAAAGACGATTCAGAGATAGGCAATCAATTAGGAGAAATGTATTTTTTCTTCTTTTTTGTCTCAATTCGATTAAAAAAAATGTTTACGAAGCGTTCGATATCGAAGCTGGTCGAGGCTTATGGTATCTTTCTTGGAAGTGGAACATCACAACAATACAGTAACTATCTTTAAGGAGATCTATTATTAATAAAGGTGTCATATGCGCCTTAAAAAAGATGAAATACTCATTTAATATGTAGAATCAGATAAGAGAAACCTCCTTGTCATTTCAATGCTTCGCTTACCTCGGTTCTTCATCTAGCAGACGGTACTCCTCCTTATAGTCGGAGAGCCAGAGCCGAGATTTTAACTTCATCCGTAATATGGACAAACTTTACGGTAATATCTTCCGAAGGTAAGGGTGATAACTATCCTACGCAGGCGGACAGCTCAATAGGGGCGGAGGCTAGAAATAATGGGTCAAAGTAACCCCCCTTTTTTTTAAATTAACCTCATCGATATAGTGCACGAAAATTTGCAGAAAACATAGATCAAAATAAACTAAATCCAATTCCAAATGGGCGGACACGTAAGTTGGGGCAAAACGGGTGGCGGACAGGGGGAAGTACCCCTAAATTTATGAAAGAAAACGTCATCAGTAATATGTCCGCCATTTACACTACCCAATTGTGTACATTTAAGACACAATATGCCAAAAGGGCGGACAGCTAAGTAGAGGCGATCAGCTGTAAAACGAGGTTACATGAGGTACTTAAAGAACTAAACTTTCAATGAACGAAATATAAAAAATTTTTTTTAACTACGTGCCAGTCGATACACCCCACTGATAATGGCACCTTTTACTAATTTGGGTAAGGCGAACTCAATAAAAATAAAACCAACCCTCTAACTTGATCGGAAACTACCCCAGGACAACCCTTATTACTAAAATTGAGGGCTTCGCACTTGCTTATGCAAATAACCTCCGACATTTTGGATGCCGCATCATCAGTAATATGTCCGCCATTTGCACTACCGTATTGTGCGCCATTTAAGACACAATATGCCAAAATGGCGGACAGCTAAGTAGAGGCTATAAGCTATAAAACGAGGCTGTTTGAGCTGCGTATCCGAACACGTTATTGCGTATCGCAGGCGGAGGCGTTTATACATTACTACAATATTATTAATGTGTGTATTAATTAATAATAGTTATTAGTGCGTAATAAGTACCTTGCAAAAAAATTATTTATAAAAATCAAGATGGGTAAAATATTAAAAAAAATTTTAAGTGTAGTTTTGTAAATTTTTTTATTAAAATTAAGATATAGAAAAGCCAAGTTAATTTAGAAGTTCCCTGGGCCTTCCAATCTGTCGCAGCTGAAGAAACGATTTTCTCATAGTCTCACATTATCAACTGTTTCGGGTAAAACAATATCACTGTATTTCAAATTACATATTACACGAATTTTTAATTTGTCTCTGCACGTTTTTAAAGTACTCTCGGTAAATTTTATAACTCCGGTTTTTTCGCTACAATTAATATTGAGAAAGCACGCTGCTTCAGCTGTTTGCTTTGCCATCTTGGACACCGTTGGTCTAGTAAATCGTTGTAATATAACGACGTTCGGCAGTATTTCATATCCCTGTCTATTTCTCTTTCTTTCTTTCTCGGGCCACCTCCACGATGGCAAGGCTACGCTCCCCACACTTATAGGGTTGACATATTGGAAGGCCCAGGGAAATTTTAAATTGACTTGGCATTTTTATATCTTAATTTTAATAAAAATGTTTACAAAACTACACTTAACATTTTTTTTAAAGTTTTACCCATCTTGATTTTTATAAATAATTTTTTTGCAAGGTAGTACAGTACAGATGTAATATTGATGCGCCAAAAATTCTTGGAAGGAAGATTTTTCATAAATCGTTAATGGAGCATAAAAGAAGCTTAACTTTAAATTTGAGGGAAATTTCGAGTGGACGTTTTTTGGAAAACTCAAAAAGTTTTTGAAAAGCGTTTTTCTCTGAATCTACGCATTTTAGAGAAAAGTTTTTTAAACAAAAAATGTAGAGGACATTGTTACCTACAATTTGTTTCATAGAGGTCAGGCTGTACAACTTCAAATACAGAAGCTAGGTGGCGCCAAAGTTCCAAAAAAGTGTTTTTTCGGTTTTTGTCCCAGAAAAAATAGTTTTTTTTACAAAAGTGTAAATCAGTAAATTGTTCCTCTTAAAAATGTCTACAACATTTATTTAAACTTTTTTTTCCCTCCGACTTACCGTTCCAAAGTAAACAAATTGTAGGTAACAATGTCCTCTACATTTTTTGTTTAAACAACTTTTCTCTAAAATGCGTAGATTCAGAGAAAAACGCTTTTCAAAAACTTTTTGAGTTTTCCAAAAAACGTCCACTCGAAATTTCCTTCAAATTTAAAGTTAAGCTTCTTTTATGCTCCATTAAGGATTTATGAAAAATCATCCTTCCAAGAATTTTTGGGCGCATACCCCGATTTTCCAGTCCAGCTGTACTGTACTAGGTATTTATTGCGGACTAATAACTATTATTAATTAATACACACATTAATAATATTGTAGTAATGTATAAACGTATTTGAGAACGGCAATTATATTACTTACTCGCAGGTGTAGGACGCCTCCACCTGTGATACGCAAAAACGTTTTCGGATACGTAGCTCAAACAGCCTCGTTTTACAGCTTCGCCTCTACCTAGCTGTCCGCCATTTTGGTATGTTGTGTCCTAAATGGCGCACAATACGGTAGTGCAAATGGCGGACATATTACTGATGATGCGTCTTCCAAAATGTTGGGGGTTATTTGCATAAGCAAGTGCGAAGCCCTCAATTTTAGTAATAAGGGTTGTCCTGGGGTAGTTTCCGATCAAGTTAGAGGGTTGGTTTTATTTTTATTGAGTTCGCCTTACCCAAATTAGTAAAAGGTGCCATTATCAGTGGGGTGTATCGACTGGCACGTAGTTAACAAAATTTTTTTTATATTTCGTTCATTGAAAGTTTAGTTCTTTAAGTACCTCATGTAACCTCGTTTTACAGCTGATCGCCTCTACTTAGCTGTCCGCCCTTTTGGCATATTGTGTCTTAAATGTACACAATTGGGTAGTGTAAATGGCGGACATATTACTGATGACGTTTTCTTTCATAAATTTAGGGGTACTTCACCCCTGTCCGCCACCCGTTTTGCCTCAACTTACGTGTCCGCCCATTTGGAATTGGATTTAGTTTATTTTGATCTATGTTTTCTGCAAATTTTCGTGCACTATATCGATGAGGTTAATTTAAAAAAAAAAGGGGTTACTTTGACCCATTATTTCTAGCCTCCGCCCCTATCGAGCTGTCCGCCTGCGTAGGATCGTTATCACCCTTACCTTCGGAAGATATTACCGTAAAGTTTGTCCATATTACGGATGAAGTTAAAATCTCGGCTCTGGCTCTTAGACTATTATTCATCTGGTAGCCTAGTACAGTCGGCGTCACAGCCTTTGACGGCTTGTTTCAGGAGGGCATAATGGCCGAAGTATAATGGCTGATTACGAAAATCGCAGCATCAGTCTTAAAACATGGGTTTTACCCTTAAAAATGCAAAAAACTTCCCACCGAAACAAAATAAAAAATACATTTAATACTATGGGGCAAAAATAGAAATTTGGTTTGGGGTGGTTTAACCCCTATTATATGAAAATTCGTACTTGGCGGGAGTTTTGCTTAATAATCAGCCAAATTTCATAAAACCCGTTATATGGGGGTTTTCGAGGGCGCGGATCCTCAATAATACTAAATTTATCTTTTAAATTGTTCTTTACGAGAAAGAAAATGTCGTTTCTTTGTATTTTACAAATGTCGGCTTCAGAGATCCTGAAAAGCAAAATTACTTATTATGAATATGAAGAAAAATTGTATTATAAATTTTTCAGCTAAGTGCAACTACTTTCTTTTTTATTTTAAGCAGAAATGTATACTGGACAATATGCGACCTTGCGGTTACTTTAGACTCATCATCTATTTTATCAGAGTTATTTGAAACGCATAAATTTATTGCAACTTACATTGTAAACAGCCAGCGTAATTTGCAATAAAGGTTTCGTTTAGTGACCTTATAAAATTATACTCACTTTGAGGAGAAGAATCCATGTCTCACTGTTACAATGCACTAAAAAGTCAAAATTCCACAGCGCTTTGAATGTGGAGTAGGTACTTTTTCTTACTTAGCGGAGACGAAATTTCGGTCGCGAGATGCCCACTTTGAGAATGAAATATAACGGATTCCTGCAAAGTCTACTTAATTTTAATAGTTCCAAATGATGCTAAAGGCTTAACTACAAATATTTTTCGGGTCAAAAGTCCCTAAAAAAATACTTCATTTTGGGGACTTTTGACCAGTTTTTCGGTATTCTGAACCATTGTGCGACGGTTGCGTGTCTGGCTCAACCATTTTGAAAATATTTTGCGAAATTGAAGCCCGTTCCAAAAAATTTTGTTTACAATTTTTGTTACAATGGGCTTCGGTTCAATTTCTTCTCGTTGGTGTGAGATTCAGTAGTTCAAACGCAAGGTTCATCGCCTCCTCCACTGCAATTCTCAGATTTTTGAATTGTGTTATTTTAGCACGCTTTAAGTGTTTATTGTGATGTCACCTATTTCATTTATATTGTAGTCACTTTTTACAAGCTTTATTGTTGAAATTCATATCAAATCTTACGTAAAAATCTTTAAGTAGTACGTTAAAAAGACTTTCAAATTTTGTATTCCCTGTATATAGCAAGGACACCGGGTATTATATGTACAGAGTTCGGCTCATAACTTAAATATCTTTTTTCAAGATGCGTTGGAAGGCATAACTTCATCTCGAAATTTTATCGGAGCCGCAAAAGATATTATAAGCAATTAATTTAAAAATCTACATTCAGAAGATGCTGTAAATTGGTAATTTTCATGAATAAGGTACCAGTGCACCCATAATACTCCCACCCCTTTATAGCCGGCGGATAATGTGGGTATGGTGGGTAGCAGTACCCACCCGAAAAATTCCGGGTGGGCAAAATACCCACCCGGAATTTGACAGTGACCAAGCGTGTGATATGATCTTTTTATTTTTCAATTTATGGAATAGCTCACTTCAAATTTCACTATACATACTCAATTTATATAAAATCCAGTATTCCTAGAAGACATTTCTCAATAATGGCCATGATTCTTACCCAATAATCTAAAACTGTGACCATTCATAAGTCACAAGGTTTGGCGGCTCACCCTTACTTCTTATTTTGGTTTCTATTTCTGGTTGACAGAAGTTACGTCTACTACACTTCTACGTTACTATTTATTTAGTATAGGCCTTCAAGTTGAGACTCACCATACACTTGCTTGCGTTGTGACTTGTGACTGCTTTTAGAATACGGTGAATAACGCCCGCCGAGTTAATTTAGCACATTGCTTCTAGTTCCGCCCTATATTCAACGAACCTCACACAATAAACGAAGGCGTGCTCTGCGTTATCCTGGATACCTAAGCATGCCGGGCACAGCGGTGAGTCATCGCGTTGAAAACGTTTTTTCTATATCCTTCCACGTCCATTGAAATAATTCGTGAGGTCGCAATTCACTTCCCCACGCTCCCTCGTAACCCCCTATCCACGTTTGGCCTTGTCATTCCGTTACAGACTCGCTATGCGTTATCTGGCGCCACACTGTATTTGTCTCCTTTCTAACATATTCTGGATCATAGAGACGCATGGCTCCTCCCGCCAGTATGTCTATTGGGATCATCTCCGCTATCACGCACGCTACATCTTTGCCCTTGGTCCTGTATGCGAACAACACGCGAAGGGTGCTTGGTCTGTATGAGGCCCTCCATTTTCTGCTGTTAGCTGTCCTGCTCAACGCTGTTGCTCACACTGGCGCTGCGTATAGCAAGACTGAGCTAAATAACCTGGCCATCAGGAGGCGACGACTCGGTCCACAGCCCCTCATTGGGCAGCAAACTTGGAAATCCTGCACATATAGCGGACACTTTACCCGGCATGCCCTCCAAGTGTGCGTTAAAATTTAGCCTGCGGTGGTTCAACACTCCAAGGGACCTTAGGGCGGGCTGTGGCTGAATGCGGACACTAACTTTCTACTTTTGCACAGCTTCAGGCCACGATTTAATCTCCCAGATCACTTGGTTCGTCCATAACTCCATCTCATGGAGGCGTCGTCCTTCAAGCACCCCTCCTCCCCTTTTTTTGGTATTTGTTCGGGTAACATCTGACAAGGATAAAACCAAGTTTGTGGGGTCACAGTGGTTTTGGGAAAAGCCGCCATCTCGAAAAAGAGGGAGCTTTTTTATATTAAATAACTCGTTTGCATGCAATGATAGCTGCAAATGATCAATGGTTATGGAGAATAAAATTATCTAAAAATTGAGCCCTCAACGAGCTTTGTAAGTTTATTTGGCTCAAAGTAATGGCCGGTCAAAGTTTAACCATGATCGTGTGGTGAGGGTTGAATGCAGTTTTTTACAATTAACTCGCAAAATTTTAATTTTTTTGGGTTAATGCCCACTAACAAACTTAAACTCCTAGGAATGAGCCCTTGATCGTCCTTATCGCTTGTATAGCTTGCGAGCAATCGTACTGCACGTGCCTGAAATAACTGATAACGCCATTTTTTTGAATATTTTGTTAACGGTTGTTCATATGAAAAAGTAGTAAACGGCAGGAATACAGGCAATGAAAATATCTTTCCAATGAGGTATTGGTCGAAACTTCATGTCGTTTTATGTCCGGGATACAGTGAGTCAAAGGTATTTAACAACTTTGGAAAATTATAATAATGGGAAATACTAGCTGAGAATCATCAGTTTTGACATTCTGACCGCCCCGCCGCGCTCTTACAATTTTTTGTTTGTCTGACCAAAACCTATCAACATCCGGCCGCTTTCTAAACTTAGTGTATACTAGGGTGGGTCACTCTAGTATGGAGAAAAAAAATGTTTTTCTTTTGACTTCTAATAGTAATAAAAATGTGTCACACGGTTATAGGAACTAATACAGAAAATTTCATGACAATCGGATATTACCTTCTGCCTCCGGATTGACCTTGTAATTCTGAAAATTTGAATATTATACCTACATATTTCTACTATTTTTCTATATTACTACTATTTACAATTTAGTGTAGGATAGATGTAATGAAACTTAATTCATTAGGCAGGCTATATTTTATTAAATAATAAAATTATAATAAGTAAGTATGTTTTTTTTCAACTAAGAGGTATTTTACTTTACACGAAAATCCTTTTTACTATCAATTTTCGGCATAATTTTACTAGACCCAATCTGTGCTTGAATAAAACCTTCACTCGCTGATTTTGTGCGCAGACTTCCTGAAGCTTCAGTTACAGTTTTGACGAACCTCTCGACTGCCTGAGTAAGACAAGGTAAACGCAAAAAAGCTATTTTGTTACCCGCTCCTCGAGCAATAAGATATTCAACTTCTTCGTTAGAGATTTGCTATAGGATCGGTGGTTCTGAAACATTAGTTGCCAGTTAAACTTTTACATCCATGTTTACGTCTGGAACCTGAAATAGCCTTAATTTTTGTATTTTTTCACTGCGTATTCTAAGTCTCAGAGCCAATTCTCTTATATGCTTTTCAGAGTCTGATAACATTGCTAGGAGGAGATTTTCAGGATGAGCGAAGTAACTGTTCCCTTGTACTACCGGATCAAAAGGAGCCTTCAGCTCTCTTGATAAGTAACGAAACCTCGAGATTAATTGCCACAAATGTCTTCCTGCATCTTTGCAACTTGGGTGGCTTTTAATGTCAATCCATGTTGAAGAGTACACTTTGACAACATCATTTGCTAAACTAACAAGCTTATCAGATGGATCTGACGTTGCAATGTTGAGACGAAGAATTCAGTTAGCATGCGTGAGCCATCTGGCATGAGATATTTTCCCAGGCTATTTGTGAACTAAAGGCCTTTTTACATCCCAAACGCAAAGTGGAAACGCAAATTGGAGCTCTTTTATCGCACTGAAATTTCTATGCTTTTCTCTCTGTCTGGAATCCACGTTCGTGCAACAGATAAAAAAACATACAAATTTCTGTGAGATAAAAGAGAGCCAATTTGCGTTTCCACTTTGCGTTTGTGATGTAAAAGGGCCTTAAATCTTCAGGACATTCACCAGATATAACTGCTGATACTATTTTGCCCAAATACAATTGGAGGGAGCTTTTACTTCATTCTGCCGGCAATAAGCGTTGTACTGTGCGAGAGAGGAATATCAAAAGGGCACGAGAAGAAGCGTAAATTTGCTGTGCTCCACTCCAGCATTGGAAACGTAACCTAAATAGAACCGTATTTGCATTAGAGTTAGCTCCAAGTTAAGTTAACGCACACAACCAAATGTTGCATACAATTGTTCTCCTAAAAACACGCATACACTTACATACATTTGCGTGTATCATAAATTACACGATTCATCCTTTTTTTTCATCACATCCAATGCTTCTAGGAAACCGTTTTTAAGGCAAAGGGTCGCAGGGAAAAATGTGTTATTTCCTCACTTGTGGACCACAAAAAAGTTTGCTGTCTGAAGTCCATCACACTAACCCAACCATAAATTCGTTCGGGTTCTGCGAAAATTAACAGGAATTAACACAGCTACATTGAAATGAAATATGCGTTAATTTATTAAAAATTTCGAAACTTTAAGCGTGATCCGGAGGCAGTTATACTATACCGATTGCAAAAATATTTGAAACACGTCTTATCAGTCCCAAATGACAACATATTATCGCTATTTGAATACATTAATTAAAAAAAAAATTTTTGACCCACCCTAGTGTATACACCCTGTATATAGCCTACGTGCTCTCCACCCGAAAGATTATTTCTGCCGCCCTGCTACTTTGTGGCATTCGCATAACCGCAATAATTGTTTTTGGGTAGGATTTAACCAAGATAAATAGAAAATAAGGTATGGACAACGAGCAGATCAACCCTAACCTTAAATTTTTTTACGTCGCAATGTTCAGTTGACTTGTATTAAATGAATGAAGAGCTTAAAATTAAAGAGTTTTCAGTTCAATTTTATTATACTAATATCATAAATAAATGATTGTAAAAACTACTGTTTTTTAAATGTAGAATGCATTTTAGGGTTAGGTTTCTAAATGAAAGTATAAGTAAAGACAAGAAACGTATATCGCCAAAGAAAGTAAATAGAACCATAACATAATATACAGCATTATTTTTATTCACTTTCGAACCTGTTTTAAGTTCAATTTTTAAGTTCTGTTGAGTTATTTTAACATTTTACATTTCTTCAACTGAACAATGTGACGTCATTATCAAATGTCAAAATTTCTGCCCCATACCTTAGTTTCTATTTATCTTGGGATTTAACCATATTTTAGTGGTGTAATATGTTTCACTTAATTTAACCCAGTTTTCTCGCAATTGCAACTACAGGACTATATGAGCCGTTTTCTTTGAAAGTGGTGTAAGTCCATTTTTGACAAAAAGTTAGTTAATGATAACATTCAATGCTATCGCTATGAACTTTTTATCTATAAACAGTCCCCAAAAAAATCCTTCAAAATTTTCATCATTTTGTCAATATAAATTTAGCTAGTTAATGAAATTACAAATATAATTACTTTGAAAGTGGTGTAAGTCCACTTTCCGCAAATTTCTGGACATTCTTAACTTTCAAAATATTTAGATTAGATTGATTTAGATTATGCAAGAAAAATTACTGTTTATTCCTACAGATTATTATACCATCACACAACAATGCCGAAAACGTAAAAATTTATTTTATATGAAATGGAACGATATGATTTTGTTTCGACGAAACTATAGTCCAGTCGTCAGAGCAAAATTTGAATGAAACCTCTAACAAAATGTTAACTCACTAATTTTTTTTAAGAATAGTTTTAGTGAGTAGAATATGTTAAAAAAGGTTTCGGTAAATTGGTTGTACGCTACCCCCAAAAACCACCCCCTAAAAACAAAAGACTCCGTTTTTGGATAATATCTCTTAAACGGTACGTCTTACCAGAGAATAGGGTTTACAAAGTTTGTAGATTATGCGATTATCTACAAAAAAGGATATTATACATTTTCCTGCTAGAGGTCAAAACCCCTAACAACTGGACTACTACTAGAAAATGGAGGTCTAAAAAGACGGAAAAAATAGTTATGGTGAAGAGGTAACTTGGCTGAAGATATGTTGGATAAGGTTTTTCAAAAACAAACCATATACAATGCTGTATAAAACTTCATTTGATGAAAATGGGGAGTTTAAAACATTAGATTTACCCCCACTTGGAAGACCACGAAAAATTGAAAATATAATACTTTACATCCATCCATCGCATCCAGGGCTGGACTGAGAATGAATTTAGGGCCGGGAAATTCAAAAATTTCGGCCCATTTCAATACATTTTGTTTTAACAATCAAGTAAAGTTCTTTTTTGCTTTCAAAGTTTTTCTTTAAGCATAATTAAGAAAAGAACTATATGTGTATGTGTAGGTGTGTTTGTGCGTTTAGGTGCCGATCTAAGCGTATTAACTAAAGCATGATCTAAAATGATTTTCATAAAATTTGGTTGAGCCTTTTTTTGTTTAAACGACGTACGTGATTTTTGTACCCACACGATATCGCGCAAACCAAAAATGATATCGGCTTCGTTGGGATGCCGATCGAAGCACATTAACGAAAACGTGCTTTGGAAAACATTTCATAATATTCGGTCAAGCCTTTTTTTGAAAAGACTTCGGCCAAGAGCCACAAGCACCATCTAATAAACTCGATGGAATGAAACCGGTTCTAAATGAAATTAACTTTTCTGGACTCAGCTTCCGATAGCTTCCCCATAAAACATCACTTGTGAACAAAATCCGAGCATTCTTTAAAACCCATGCAAAAATTTCGTTACCCTTTTCCAACATCACTATTTTTTTCAAACCTTAGATCACCGTCACTTTTTGGACGGGGAATTGTTTTCCACGTCTTACATTTACTGAAAAAGAAATTGGCCTTTTCGGTCAAGTCTGACGAGTCATTTATCGTTATTTGAACCTATTATCGTTATTTGAACTAGCTTCTATCAGGATTACTTGGTACTTCCAACCCTACCAACTTCCAGAGTTATGAGACCTCAAAGTCAAAATTTTGGTTTTTTTAACTACAATTTCAACTTTCACTACTTTTTCCTCCAAAAATTACGTAGTTAACCTATACCTTTTTTTCCAAAATTAGAAAGCTTGGAATATTTCCTATGAATAATGTTCGGACAATTTTTATACTACGCATTCAAAAGTTCTTGTTTTTTAATTTTTTGTTTCTCCCAACCTCTTCGTCTTTTCGTTGACATTTTGAATTTTTTAGATTTTTTTTAAATTCCATACAATTCTTATTAAATAACAGTCTTCAACAAACTAATTGGCAATTTCGTAGGAGACCGCGAGATTTGTGTTCTTTAAAGGAATTGTGATACGCTTGAAATTTTTTTATTTTTTTGTGGGAAAATTTCATTTTTAACAAAAAAAAATTATTTAGAGGAAACATTTTTGATTTAACATTCGGCACGGCCCACCGGGAAACTCCCGGTAGCTTGGTAGGCCAGTCCAGCTCTGATCGCATCCCAAAAATTCAACGATATAATGGATCTATTACCTTATATTCCTCCAATACATCATGACTACTTTCTCATAATGAATAAAATTGAAAATGAAACACATTAATATAAAGTTGTAATTAATAGGCCGTTTGCAGCGATTTCGGCCTTCAATCGCTCCAATAATGCACAGTAATACTCGCTGTTGATGGTTTTTCCTTTTTCGAGGTAGTCCACAAAGAGCATGCCATGACAATCCTCTGTAACTGTATCGGAGGGCCTGCCGCTGCGGACTTGATCGGTAGTGGAGTTGCGGCCACCACGAAACTCTCGAAACCAATATTTGACGGTGTACTCTAACGGAGCATTACCCCCATAATATTTATCCAACTTTTATTTTGTTTCCTTCGCCGGTTTGCCTCTCAAAAAATAATGTCGTTTTTGTCCATACTCAACATGATGCCAAACACGTCAACAACAATCAGCTGTCAAAACAAAACTAAAGACAGTTTCGCACTGAATTAACTAATACTTTAAAAACGATCACATTATAAAATTAAATCAATTTAATATTTAAAAAACATAAAATGAGCGTATTAACATATACCAATATTTTTCAATCCATTCAAACGCAAACCCTAAAATATCTCCATATCATATAAAGTGGACTTACACCACTTTCAAAGAAAACGGCTCAATTACGATCAATATTTCTGAGGAAACTGGACATTTAATTGGAGCTCTTTGAGGTCCTTAATTTGAATGGTAAAAAAAGTTTCCGCTATATGAGGGATGCATTTCTTCTAGGCCTTTGATCGGGTTTTCGCTGTCTTCTGGTCGTCAGTCTATGTTTTTGCCAAACAAGCTGTTTTTATTGTAAATACTGTCTATCTTGAAAAAAGATATTTCCTATTTAAAAACGAGCTCCACTTTTTCACGGTTGTCGTTTTGTCTATACCAAACGAACAGTTCTTACTATTGTTCACTTTCCGAAACATCTTTACAATCAAGTAATATTCATACATATTATGTGCGATACTAAATTGATAAGGTATTATCAATTAATCAGAATTAATGCACATCTCCACTTCAGATAGTAAAAAGTTAAATTTCAGTGATAAATTTTGTAAAACAGAAACGCAATTTTAAACTTTTGTTTTTGTTTTATCTCTCCACGCTGCCCCAAAGAAAGTGACTAAATTGCTCTTAAATCTGTTAAATCAATAGAATTATTATTTAAATTCAGGAAATTCCAGAAAATCATGAAAAAAGCAAATTCATCTTTATGTGATCCACCTTCGCATACCTGAAACCAAGCAACCATTTAACTTGAGTCAATCAAGCACGACTAAAAACCCCATAATCAGTAACAAATACCAAATATTTGCACGTACGGCAGAAATTAAACAAAACAACAATAAATTCCGAAGAATAAACATTAAAAGAAACACAACTGAAAAAAAGAAATAAAAATAAAAGTGAACAAAAAAAATATATTGCAACTTTTTCACATGTGTGCAAAATTCGTGAACAATTTTCAAATGCAGATCCCCCGACATTTAGCATTTCTGGATGAGCGATTCCCTCTATTTTTGTGCTTAATATGCAAGTTTGGAGAATGGCTTTAGTCGATTCTAGATTTGGGATGCGTTTAGTTTTGTCTATTTATTTATAAAACCGGTATTGCAGGAATTGAGGTTTGTTTTCATTTCAATTGCACACAAAACAATTGGACAGACGCAAACCAATCGTTTGCACTATACACTGTTCGGCTCTATGCCCTGCCATGACTGCACTGTATTTTGTGTACAATTCGGGGATGTTTTTTAATCGGCTTTTTGTACCACAAAGATTTTGTAAATTTTTATTATGCAGGGTTGAAGTTTAATTGGGGATGGAGGGAGGTAGTGTAATTCGATTGAAATTTTTTTCCTCTATTTATACATGTCAAGAGCAGGCAAATTTATATTAGTCTGCATGGAAGATATTTTTAGATTTTCAAAGATGCGTTAGAAAATAGAATATGTATATGGATGCGCAAAAACATCTTTCATTAGGAGTATTTTAATTGAATAGAATTCAAGAAATACTTAGAAATACTTATAAACGAACCAATACTTTTTAAGTTTTAAATAAACGTAGCGTTAAAAATAAGTGCAGTGTCGATAGACTTCATTGGCATCATCGAAGGAGAGAGACCCGCAGGCAAGCTGAGGAAAAGATGGAAGGATGTGGTTGTAGCAGATGCGGAGACACTACTCCACATATCGAACTGGAAAACTTCGGCCAGAAATCGAGAAGACTGGAGAAAAAGATTAGAGGAGGCCAAGGCTCGAGTTGAGATGTAGTGCCATTGGAAGAAGAAGAACGATGTTGAGTACCCCGTATAAGATTTTTTACGCTATCCTTCCTACAAAACAGTATGGCCACATATGCTAGAAACATCATAGGCCAATACCAGTGGCTTCAGCCCAGGCAAATCAACAACTGATCAGATATTTCCCTTGGGCTATGGAAAAATGTTTTCAGAACTCAATCAACATTTCTTCATATAGTTTAATGGTGTAACCACAATTCCGACGAACGACGAAATTTCGTTGTCATGTTTAACGAATTCCATCGTCCTCGTTGTTAAAACACAATAACGACGACATTTTCTTTACATGCAAACTTTGAAAATAATACAAATAATTTCTATTTTACACCTTGTTTGGGAAAATTACCAATGTCATTTGAAAACAAGAAAACGACGTTGGTGGGTCCGAGAAATACCCAGCGGGAAATTTAGTGCTCTAAAGACAATGAAAGAGCAGTCCCATAGAAGGATGGAGTGCTCCCTTTCCGCTCCCTCTTCGTATACCGCGAATGTAAACAAAATTGGTCACCTTCACAATTAACAAACTTAAAAAACACTTAATCACTAATTTTTTTTTAATTTTCTTAATTAAAGCACTAATCACTGGTAATCCTATTGCAGTAAAAAGTGATAAAATATATTATGTTATCACTTTTTACTGCAAAAATATCCCGAAAACTTCTCAAATAGACTGCTTTCCATAATATTTATTCCGCTCTGGCAAAGTTTTGGGACCACCATCAGCTACGTTAGTGTTAGTAGGCCCAGCAACTTCCAGGCCTGTACTTGAGATGGTCTTGGTTTCATCAATAGATAATGTCATCTCTTTTGGTTGATATCGTTCGCAAATATTCTGTATGGTTACCACTGACATCTAATAATGGACTGTTCATCTAAAATTATTTCCATACAAACACATATCATCAAAAAGTATAGTCCTCTCGCTCATCCATAAACCCTCTTATCTCCGAACTCGACTTTTGTTCAATTTCGTGTTATGAGTTCAGTGCATTCACTGGCAGTAATAAAATCAGTATAGTGCCAAAATTAAAAATAAATAAAATTTGATATTCAAAAACTGCACACTTTTCGATTTTATTAAGGGCCTCTGTGAATTTTTAAATTAATGACTAAACTAAATATTGCAGTTGCATTTTGTAATAAAATCAAGATGGCGGCCAAATTTTGCAATTGTGTTCCGCGACCCCCGACATGGGTATCAAATCTGTGGTGCTAAGGCAGAACCCAATATGTCATATAGGAACCCAATGTGACATATCGGGTTCTGCCTTAGCACCACAGAAATGAAAGGTTATGACAAGTACAATACAATTAGCTATGTGGCGTTATTGCAAATTCAAAATGGCTGCCAACACAAAATGGCGGTGTACCTTTTTCTTTACAACGCCCTCGGTATGGGTATCAAATGAAAGTGTATGGTGAGTATAGTACAGTAAGATGTGTGACGTCATTTTAAATCTAATATGGCGGTCACCACAAAATGGCGGAAGACCTTTAAGGGACTAAAAAGGAGAAAATAAAAATAAGTAGTTTAATAAAACTAAAATATACGCTTTTATTTTAAAATAAACTAAAAAGTAAAAAATAATTTTGAATGTAAAGCCTTTATTGCTTATTAATTATAAATATAACTTACTTAAATGCGAAAGACGATGGGGTGTTTTTTCCTATTTTCTTATTTTATTAGTACTAGAACTTTTATGAACTTACTACATCACCGACATTGGAATAGTTGAGCTACGGGTGCAAAATATAGGCGGGCACAATTTCAAAAATTTCTGAATTTTATATTTCTTTTTACAAATATATTAAATTATCAAAAACACTTTTCTTAATATTACTGGTTAGTATTATAATTGTATTGTACTTGTCATACCCTTTCATTTGATACCCATACCGAGGGCGTTGTAAAGAAAAAGGAAAACCGCCATCTTGTGTTGGCCGCCATTTTGAATTTTGAATAACGCCACAATTTAGTGATGAGCAAACGCAAGAACAAGACAAGACTAATATAGTCTTTCTCTTGTCTTGTCCTTGCTCAGTCAGTCTTGTTCTTGGTCTTGCGAGCATAGCTAAGTCTTGTTTTTGGTCTTGTTCTTGCAAACATAGCTAAGTCTTGGTCTTGTTCTTGTTCTTGCAAACTTAGCTAAGCCTTGGTCTTGGCCTTGGTCACGACACGACAAGACAAGACAAAACTGCAAGACCAAGGCCATTTTCGCTCATCTCGCTCATTTCGCTTGTCTCATACTTATGTATTGTAGGTATGTATTTTTTTAAATTTGGTATTAACAAAAGAAACGTAGGAATCTTCATTTTTGTATGGTTTTCTTTTTAAATCCTGAAAGATTTAACAGTAGAAGTACTCATTTCCTAGAAACCAGTAATTGAAGGAAAGTTACAGAGCACCCAGTTGATTAAAAGAAGACTTGACAATGTGAAATCTACCGAAATAATTTCGGCAAATTTTGCTTCGAAATGCAGAAATATTGATTGTGAATCTCGTTGACGCACAATGCATGCAAAGTCATTATGTACTTATGTACAAATGTGAATAATTGCTTCTACAATTATCATATTAAAAAGTAAATATACAATAAACACATATATTTATATCATAATAACTTGAAATTCCTAATCAATTTTATATTTTTGGTTTTTAAAAGAATGAATTTAGGTGAACATTTTGCGAGACTCTTGCTAAAGTCTTGCTCTTGGTCTTGCGAGCATAACTAAGTCTTGTTCTTGGTCTTGCTAAATGTGCAAGAACAAGACAAGGCTGCAAGACGAGACCATTTTTGCTCATCACTACGCCACATAGCTAATTGTATTGTAGGTACTTATCATACCCTTTCTTTTGATACCCATGTCGGGGGCGGGGAGCATAATTGAAAAACTCGGCAGCCATCTTGGAACCGCGATCTTGATTTTTTTACACAATGGTCAGATTGTATTGTCACGCGAACTATACATTTGTGCGAAATTTGAAGTTGATCGGATATATGGAAGTGGGTCAAAATCAAGTTGCAAGATTTGTCTACATAAAGATGCACTATAAGAATGCATTTTTCGATGCAGGAATGCAATTTCAAAAAAGTACAACACCAAAATACCCAAAAAACCCCATCTTAATCCGACTTACAGCACAAAAAATTTAAGGTTGACTGCTATATTTCCTCGCCTATACGGGCCAATGTCCTGTTATCGAGATTCCGGAGAGCTCTCCGCTTTTGGCTGGCCAGCAGCAGGTCGTAGTAAGCCTATTAAGCTGCCGATCATCTCGGTCTCCATTCCTATGTCAGGGAACCCAGACAAGAGTCAGGTTGTGCTTTCTTCTAAGTCTTTTTACCCAATACAATCTCTGCAGCGCTCAATTAGCTTGGAGCGCACCATTAGGCTACGTTCAGACGGCGACTACTCGATTCGATTTTTTTACGTATACGGTTTTATCGAATACGGGACGGCTCTTCACACGGGACTGTTCGATTCGATTTTTTCACGTAAATCTGGTTTGGTTTTAAGAACGTATCCCTAATATATGCCCATTTTTGTATAGTCGCCTTGGCTGAAAATTAAATAAAAATAATGAAGACTGTTATTAGGGGCTTCTAGCACCCAAAAACATGACAATTAGCGCTAAATAATGCACAAAAGCCGGAAAATATTCATGAAAAATGAATCCAGTATTTTTTGAAAATAGTTCTTTACACCTTCCGAAAATTATGTTTCTAATGTACTCGTTCAATAATAATTTTTTTTATTAAAGCTACTTGGCAACGGGTTGTATCTAACAAATTCGACGCACGAGTTCGAAGAACAGCCTAGAACAGAAAAGTTCGAGATTTGGGAAAATTTCACTCATGTGAACGACGCAAAATAAAACTAAAAGTTACTTCATCACGTATTCGATAAAATACATTCGACATTTATCGAATCTTAATGGCAAGTTCGTACGGTATGCGAGAAAACAAATTTCACGAATACGGAATTGTAATGTAATTATCATTGCCACTGTTCTATTCGATAAAATCCCGTATACGGTATACGGGAAAGAAATCACCGTCTAAACGTAGCCTTACTGAATCCAGAACTTTTATAGAGGCTTGGCTATATATGAAAATTCCTATGCTACATCCTACATCCATCGGTTCAAAGTTCGTTTTCTGGCAGGCCTAGCGTACATCGGGAGGTGCCATCACAGTGAACTTTTAGTAATCTCTTGATAAACCCTTGCCCGCCGCCCTCTGACGTCTTGGAGCTGTAGGTGAATATTCGAATATCGAACTTCCTCATGACGTCTCAGTTTCTCCACTATCTTGTTAGGGGAAGTTCGACGGACAAGTCCTTCCTTAAGGTCAATGTAGGTGGAAAATAACGACCATAACCTCTGGTAGCAATCTCAAGAATTTGTTATTCCCGTCCAAGCCCCGGAGTCCGCCAGTCTAAAAGCACTGTACGAGCCTAGGTGTTAGACTTGGTCTGGAGAGATCAGGTGCAAGATAGCATCAAGGGCGTTCGTGGGGCATGTTCTAATGGATCCTGTTGACCCTATTGTGATCATTAATCTGCAAAGTTTCAACACAGATTCGATCCAGTCACAAAAAGTGCGGCTATACTGTCAAAGAATGAACTGTCGAAGATTTATAAGAAAAGCTGTCAGCGTGTGACGGTCCGTATCAGTTTCCTTTCCTTCCTGTTGTGCGTGCTGAGAGGAGCGGATTGTTTGGCGCACAAAATGGCATGACATGAACCATGAATAATAATAACTGAGATCGTTGTTTGAGAACAAAACACTATGAACAAACACAAGAGCAAATAAAATTTTTAAAACAGCCATCGCAGCTGCTTCTGTTCTTTTGATAGTTCTTTTCCTTTCAAATAAACCACTTTAAAGTTCGAAAAGCTCATCTAACATTTAAACTAAAGTAGATGATTCCATGCGCATTACTTTTCTTTGCAAAAAAACCCTTTTCCTTTGTACATCTTTTTCTTTCCCGATATTTCTACATGAAAAACAATATGGAGAAATAGAGGACGAAAAAAAAATTCCTCTATAATAAAACAAAAGGACCATCGCTAGTCGGAAGACAAAAGAGCCGAACGAAATAAATTTTGCAGCTGAATACATCTCATCATGATACGTTTGGATGCTCACAGATTTTACGTTTTTATTGCTTGAAAAAAAAAACGATTCCTCCCCTTCCTTTAACCATCAAAAGAACAACAGAATATGACCAATATAAAAACCAGCAACGAGGATGAAAATTTGTTATTGGAATACAATACAACATGGAAAAAAATATAGAGGGAAATCTACATGAAAAGTGGAGACTGGAGCACGTATAAAAATGAAGCAATGGAACGGCATCACGGAACCAAGCTATCGCCGTCGATCCACCATCCATCGCTCCATTTTGCAACCCTTTAGCCAGCATCCCCATCTAGCCTACGTCATCCCCAGGCTAACATCGGCCTACCAGACAACCCAATTCTTTTTTTTTTTTTGATGATAAACCGTGCGAATCTATGTCAGTGGATAAATCACTGGCGATCGATCATAGTGTGTTTGAGAACGGGGCGGGTTGTAGAAAAAAGTGCGTTCGACATACAAAACTATCACGACTGCGACTGATGCCCTGGATAGGATAGGGGTAAGGGGTTGAAATTGTTAGAAACTTTTAGTTATGGAGATTTAGAGATTTGCATGCAATCATTTCTGTGAACTGCGAGGAAATTGCTATTCCCGACCATTGCCGGTTCATGGAAGTTTTAACAATCCTTCTCTTTAGGAATATAACCTTCTCCTAAAGGGATTCAAATTGTGCATGGGATTGATGTAGGTTATGGGTCGGTTCTATGCTGCGGAGGAGGAATATATGTATATCCATCCATATATGTGTAAGGGGAAGAAATAACCAGGAAAACAAGGTCGTTATGCTTCAAGAATTTTTTTACACAAGTTTTTTTTAAGGGTTTAAAAGGGTGAAGGATATTTTTTGTGATTTTTTTTTGTGTAACAAAAATTTATATGAAAGTATTTTGAGTATATTTTGTTTTTTTTCGTTGATGTATTTAAAACGAGAAAAATTTAAGCTAAAAAAAATAAAGCATATGTGTTACTGCATTTATAACATGTGTGTGAAAAGTTAAAAGCCCTTATAAAATATAGAAAGGAAAATTTGTGCTAATAAACCGGCTGAAGAACCGTAACAACGTTGAAGTATGTATTAAACTATACCTACCTATGTATGTACAGGGCACCAACATTCCATTTCTGTAACGAGAAAACAGGGCTTAAATTTTCAATAATGAAATTTTTATTTAACTTGGTTAAGTTCTTACAAGATTTCTAGAATAGGGTCAAATTTATATCCAATGATATGCAACATCATAAAATTATTCTAGTTTGCAGTGTAACTAATTCCATTTCTTCATTCAACATTTTTTATCTTGTAAGACTGGGAAAACAATTTATTGCAAATTCAGATCCGATGCTATGTGCAACTATGCGCAAACTATAAGCAGGATTTCGTTATTCGGCGCTACCTTTCTTTGAATGTTCCTTTTAAGCCGTGTCCACACATAACAAACATTTTACAAACATATGATAAACATTTGACAAACGTTTGACAAACCTTTGAACGTTTGAACAGAGTTTGTTATGTGTGGACGCGAGGCTTGGAGTCTTTGGATTTTTAAAAATGTTTGGATTTTATCCAAATGCAATGGAAAACATCGGATGTTGAAAATTTTTCAGTAGAGTCATTCGGGTCAAGTATGGGCACTTTGGTAAATAATGGTTCACTACACAAAAAGTAAAGTAGTTGGAAATATAAAAACTGGCTCGGAGATAAATCATATAATAGCCTCAATATTTAAATAAAAAGAAGAATAGAAATCTTAGTAGTTTTTTTTCTGTGAGCTTTTAATTACATAAAATCGAAATGCGCTCACTTGACCCACTATGCGGGTAACTGTATATGCATATGTATACGTATAGTATACGCAGCTGTATTCACTGATGCATGAAGAAGCTATTCTTGTGCATCTTAGAAGTGCTTCCCTTCCGTATCCCTATCCATATCTTTTTTATCATTGCATGTCATTACCCACAAGGCAAAGGAAACATACAATCATGAATGCAAGAAACATTCTGAAGAAGCCCAGCGGGAAATAAAGCAAGTGCTTCCACTGGAAGCTTTAGTGATGCGCTTCCAGAGCATTACAAATCGGAAGTAGGTTTGGTGTAAGCTGCGAATTCATCTTTGTTCTCTGTATAAATGGCAATTCGCTGAGGATTTGGATCAGTTTTCGTCGGTCTGCGCAAGTGATTAGTGAAGGACACTTTCTGTTTAGGTATGAAAAGTTTCTCTCCCTAGCTCTTTTCCTTTGCCCTTCACTTAAAGCAAAAGCTTAAAAGCTTCGCATATCCAGAGAGAACAATAATCCCAAGTGCTTCCCGCTGCATCCATTTCACAAACTTCAGAAGCGCTTTTAAGGAAAGATAGGGGAATCGCATCTTTCTGATGACATCCCCATGTAAAGTGGCAATGAAGTGGAATGGAACAGACAAGCACTCCATGCCTCCAAAGAAGCGCATTAACTGCAGTGTGGAAGCGCTCTTCTTCCCCGCTGGGAGTTTAGAAGCATTCGATTCCGTGCCCTAGTTCATATTCTTTTTATACATCCATGTCATTGGATGGAAGACTTCCTTTTATCTTCCATGGAAGTTTTTCCGAAGTCTTCTGTTTTTATTCTGCAGAAGTGATATGAAAACATTGTTTGTAAATTATTTCGAATTTTGTAAGAAAACTTCATTTGAATTTTCTTGGAAGCTATTTTGAAGGCTGCACTTTCCATTCCGGAAGAGTAGTAAATCGCAAACATTATTTTTAATTACAGATCTTAGTTTTTATATCTGTGGATTTGTTCACTATAAAATAGTTCTTTACAGTAACCACAGCTCTAACGAAAACAGAATTCTTTAAAACGGAAAACTAAACAAGTCCAGCTTCAAAAAATTCTCTATACCTTCTCTTGGCAACGGACAGGAAGGCTTCCTTATTCCTACCAAGAGAAAGCATTCTCAATTTTCCTTGTGGGTAGCAAGAAGCAGTTTGTTCGATTTTCTTCTAATTAGCTTCCTGGGAAGCTACTTTGAAGTTTTAAGTTTTGCAAGCAGCAAAGCTTTCATTTTTGCTTCTTTGGAAGAAGGGAAGAAGGTTTCGCTCTTCGTTTTTGAGTAATAGCGATAAGCAGAAAGATTTCAAAAATATATATTTTTATTTCAGTAATTGTTTTAAAGGTAAACTAAAATTGCAATTACACACAAAAAAAAATTCAACGCTTATTATGAAATCACAATTACTATACTATATAAACTGTATCACCACAATTAATTACTATCAACTTTTCTTACTGATTGCACAACTCTAAATGAAAATTTTTGAAAACAAAATATTTCACAACAAATGGAAACTCTTTTAATCGAAATCCAGGGAATCTTTCAAAACAGAAAATGAAGTTGAGAATGACTTATTTTGTAGCCATCCACAGGAAAATTTTCCAAAATGCTTCTGAAGCGCGACCAGGAAGCTCTTCCAATTTGATTCCAGAGGAAGCTGCTTCCACTTTTCCCGCTGGGAAGTCGTTTACGAAGACAAGACTCACTAATTCCAATGGCAGTTGCAGCAGATCTTTTGATCTTCCCACGGTCTATGAGTGCTTTGGCTCGAGAGATTTGTTCTTCAGTCACTGAAGCATTTTCAGGTGTTTTCTTATATAATTTCTCGGCATGGTGATGAGACACTAAAAAATAAAATAAAAGAGTGTTATTAGTAAATCCTACTTCTCAATAAAATAGCGTACGAACGAAAATATCACCAAAGGGACAAGGATTACCCGCGCACACTTTCCCCAGAACATCAAATTGCAAATGGATACGCATAAAATAAATTGTAAACAAATATAACCTCAACGTTTTTTTTCTAAACGTAGCGTAAATATGTTATTATTCAAAGAAAAAACAACTCACCGTGGTGAAATCAATAATTTTGATGCTACACTGTTTTCCATTAAACAAAAAACTACGGATTTAAGCACCAAATATTGTTTTTTATGAAAAAAATGTTATCACTCAACCGCACCCTACTGTAACAGGTCGCGATTAGCATGGGCGTAGCTAGCTAGGGGCACGGGTGGGCACCGCCCACCCTACAAACCCCATTGCCCACCCTAGAAAAATCGACAGTATTGAAGAAATATACTCTGGTGTGATAAAAAGATTCATTGGTTTCATTAATCGGGTTGGCAATAATATTTTGGGAATACTGAACAAAACCCATTAGGTGATGTTCCGATTCTTGCATAATCTTATGACGGCGCCAGGTCATGTCTGGTCAAAATAGAGGCTTGCAGGCGGTGTGAACTAATACAAAATTCAGGAGTTCCTATTAATCTATTCTGTCGTCTATTCCTCCCTTCGAACCAAGCTTACTAATGCACATCGCACAAAAACGAGTACGACATGACGGACTGGTAAGTACAAAGGGGTAATTCCTAAGCTTGGGCTTTTACATAAAAAGGCGATTACAAAAGAAACTCACCCTCACGACGTATATATGTATATCCATTGTTTAGCGCACAAACTAAATTTGGTGGTTGTCGATTCCTGCACAAAAGTTCCGTTAACAAAGACATTTTTAATGGAATTGAATCATTATACAAGTACTTATCACAACCCGGTCATCATGTTAGCCTTAAAAAGATACAAGAATCTGGTGTAAAATTAACACAGGCATTCCTAAACCTTATAAATCCACTTCCTTACGTTGGCTAGCGTTCAATTCCGAAACAGCCTGTCTCATCCTGGTATTCGTGCTACAAGACACGCCGTTACAAAGAAATACTTTTAGCTATCGATCAATAAAGACTGCAATGAGTGGTCTCGGTCGTGCCTTGGTCCCAAAAAGTCCAAAGTTTCATAACATACCAAATCTCCATTTGAATCTTTAAGGCTTCCAAATAATAGATTTGACCATATCCATATGGATGTAGTATAACCATCTCGTGGATACTCTTATAGCTCAACCATAGTCGACAGATTACGAAATCACCTGAAGCAATCCCAATTCGAAACATCTTCGCTTTAACAGCGGCAAAAAGATTCGTCACTGAATTCGTCTCACAATTCGGCGTATCTCTTGAGATCACAAACGATCAAGATTCGCAGTTAGAATCGAAATTGTTCAGTGAAGAGGCAAAATTACTCGGCACTCATGGAATCCGGAGGATTACCTATCATCCGCAGGCACATGGGACGGTGGCAACTAAAAGCCTTAATTAAGTAAGCCTTAATGGTAAGGGACAACACTACTCATTGTGAGTGCAGATTAGCCTTTTGTCATTTTAGGCATCCGCACCTCAGTCAAGACCGACATATGTACGCTCGTATATGGTCAAAACCTAAGACTTTCCAACTCTATTTCCATCACAACTGATGAAAATCCAATTGAAGAATCAGAAGCAGAACATACGAGGCAATACATTTTCTACAACCTGTTCAAAAGAAGGTCTTCATGGCAGCAGCCCTGGAGTATGCAGTCTACCTTTTCATACGAGTTGACCTTGTTCGACCCCCTTTCGAACCTCCATAGGAAGGCCCATATCAAGTAATCAAACGATTACGACGTTGTCAAATTGAACGACACAACCAGGCCGATATCTATGGACAGGCTGTCAGCCAGCCGCCGTCCAAAGCGACAACGTGAGGAGTGCGGCGACCTAGTATAAAACTAAATTTTCAAGTTTTACGCAAAGCCACACAACAAACTCCCACACGATCATAACGATCAAACTTTGAACACCCCCAAACCACTGAATTGATTCAATGATCTAGCAAACTTCCGACATCTCCGCCGTCCATTCTCTCCTATAACGTGTCAGAGTATCAAAAACGAATGGTCAACAAAACGCTTTGTATACAGAGACAACTGTTGGCAATGAATGTCGAGGACTAATGGAAGATGACGATTTATAACCAGGAGCGCGTTCAAAAACCTTACTATGGTAAACCACGTGATAAGCTGGTGTTATGCTGCGTTACTTCAATTACCCACGAAAGTTTTTGTTTAACCATGGATGTTTTGAACGCACCATGGTTAATTACGTGTTAAAGAAGAGGAAAATAATAATAACGACAACATTTTCCATAAAATATTTTCCATATTCATTAATTATTTATTTACAATAATCTCACAAATCCTTTGTTCATATGTTACATTAAAACAACTGTCTTCTTCTTCTTAACCATCGCTCGCCACGCTCCCGAGCAAGGTAAAAAATTTAACTACGCCATGGTTAACCATAAGAGTAAACGTCAAAAAGTTATGCTCGTTGTTATATGCTGCATCGTCAGCCTTTCAACTTTACTGCAGAGATCAGCTGGCCGCCTGCCCACCCTAGGAAAACTTCCTAGCTACGCCAATGGCGATTAGTTGGGCACTCTAGCGCCACCACACAAATAAGCCACCACTTCGCCGCTCCCCGTTTGGGAGAAACATGCACTGCGCTTACTTACCCACTGCGCTCAGTTACCCCGAATGCATTTTTTTTACAGGCGGACACTCATCACAGTATTCTACCCCTCGGAAATTGTGGGATAAGTCAAGATCAGTGGCGTAGGTAGGGGGGGGGGTCAATAGGATCAACCCCCCCCCATGAGCCTACGAAAATTATAATGGAATTGAATAAAAGTCTTCGTATCTACGTGTTTAAGTATACATGAAATTTCTTAAGCACGTAATGTGCAATTTTGTTTTTGCGCAATTATATAAAAATCATCTAGATATGTTTTTGTGACGCCTGTGCATTTAAGTATTGTATAATTTCCGCGCTTCGAGCAGGCCGACCAATCAAGAGCCACGAAAAGAACGCTCACTATAATTGTGGACACATCGACCACATGTAAAGTAAATACAATGAGCCAATAATGGCACCTCGGTTCCTAAATACTCAAAATTTTAACGTTATAATAAATCAAGAAATTTAATCGTTTTTCCAATTTTGGGTGAAATAACTAGTAGCTATGAGCATATTTTATTCAATATTTAATATTTTAAAACGGTAATCCGCCATTTTTTGGTGGCCATATTGGATCTATTGAGTATACTATATTATATTGTCATCGAAACTGAAGCTGTGTGCAAAATTTCAGTATGATCGAATAACCGGAACCCCCTCAGCAAAAGAAGGTTTACTTCAAAATACGATCTGAATTTTCGTTTCATATAATTGTGACTGCAAGCGAAAGAAAGGCCCAATTATAACACTGCTCATCAAAGTAAACATTTTGTTTTTTTTAAAAAACCGATCAACTTCAACTACCTTTTTCCCCAAAAATACGTAGTTAGTCAATATTTTTTTTTAAAATTGGAAAGCGCGGACAATTTCCTATAAATAATGTCCAACAATTTTTGTGTTACGGCCTTTATTTTTGAAGATATTAGCAAATTTTGATGTTAGAATTGGCTTTATTTGGTAGTTTAGTACTTTGGTACTTTGGTATTAGAGCCCTAACACAATAGAAAATTTAATTTTAGCTCAAAGTTATACTAAGAGTGGATACGTGGACATAAAAATCTTGCTAAAAGGGTTTTTGATTTTGACAGAACTCCAAAAAACTTCACTGCAAGTATTTCCAAAAATTCTATTCAAAATGTCTTATTTCTTGAAGTGACTAATCAAAAGGTCGTATTTCTCACAATCCCGATCAAAAAGGCCTATTTCTAAACAAATAATTAAAAAAAATATAGTTTTAATGTGTATTTTTTTTTAAATAAAAACCCCTTATCATATTGTAGCCTTAACCTTCACATGAATGTGCATTTAAATATATTTTAGCATTTTATTTATAGGAACAGGCAGTTTTTCTCGATTTCTGTACAGTATGTTTATGATGGAAATACGCCCTTTTGAACAGACACTCCTCAATTGTCAAATTTATTCTAGTTTATAATTGCAAAAGTGTGTTAAAATTATTTTGTTTATTATCTCGGAATGAAGAAATTTGTACTGCCAATAAAACCATTCGGCAAGTCTTGAGACGGTGAAAACCATTGAAATGCAGAATCATCTGTAGAAACAACCGCGAAAAGACCCCGTTCTGATGCATTAAGTTGTGAAAATCCGATCAATCAAAATATACTAAGTCATACGCCCCCCATCGGAAAAAGCTACCTACGCCACTGATTCAAGTAGCGACTATAAAAATAAAATAAAATGTTATTGGTACCTTGAAACATGAAAATACATTGAAAATTTCGATTTCGATTTTCGGACCGATTACAATAACCTCCTACTGGGAAATTAATAAAGCGTACTGATTCATTAAAATTAATTGCAAATGACTTATCAGTGTCCGGGGAGGAGATCCATAGAAGGTTGTGACAAAGAGGCACACAGGAAATCTTCAGGAATGGCTGCGAAAGACATTAAAGCGGATTCAAAGAAAGGAGATGAAGATCTAGTTGGGTAGGAGCCGATTACAAAATGAGTTTGTAAAAGGGACCTCAAATGAGGCGAGGTGCCATTGTAATGCCAAAATGACAAAAATAAGCAAATTAAAGACAAAAGAAAATAAATACCAATGAAGAGCTTTTCTCACGAGTTTAATTCTAATGTGCATTTAACTGCCTCAGAGTAAGAGTAAGAAAACTATGCCTCCACGATATATATTTATATTTGACGGCGTCAAAAGAAATTACAAACCCGCCACTACGTATTTACCGCCCTTCATTTCAAATTGAATTTTACTGCCCAAAAGAAGTAAGAAAGAAGAAATCCATGTCTCATGTATTTACAATCACACCTCGCCTCGTTTATCTCGATACACGCTCATATACCAGTAGGACATTATTTTTGCACCGGGACATTTCGAAAAAGTGAGGCCTCAGTACAATTTACCAACGTGTAAGGGACAAATGTACTGCCTCCTGTCTAGATGATACTGACAAAAATCTAAACGAAGGGAGATATTCTATAACAGTGGCTTCTGGAGTGAGAGATCAGGACGAAAATCCTGTCGAAATTGTGGCAAATGAAGATCTATTGTTCCTACAGACATAGCCGGGGGATAATGTGGGTATGGTGGGTAGCAGTACCCATCCGGAAAATTTCGGGTGGCTAAAATACCCACGCGGAATTTTAGAATAACTGAGCGTGTGACATAAAGAATGCCTCTGGTTCCGGCCGCTTTCGCCATAGTCTCAAATACCCAAACACAAGCACACACAACAGACACACGCACTCGTCGCTTAGATTTTTTAGTTATTTGTAAAAGACTAGACGAAACCGAAGCACGCATCTGTCTGTCAGCGAAAATTCGCCCCAAACACCGCACGCACTGTACGCACGCATGAATCTGTTTCCAACTTTAGTCTTTATGCGGCCCTCCATTTTCTGCTGTTGGCCCAACAACGCTGCTGCCCACACTGGCAGTGTTCAACGCTGCTGCCCACAATGGCATTGCGTAAAGAAAGACTGAGCTAACCACGCTCGCCACTAGGAGGCGACGGATCGGTTTGGGCCCCCTGGGCAGCATTCTTGCAAATGCTGAAAAAATAGAGGAAGCTTTATCCGCCATGTTTTAAAATTAAGCCTCTGGTTGATCACCACTTCCAGCTACCTTAAGGCCATTCATACACGAGGGACCATGGTTCCAGAGCAAAAGCTTTTTTCGGGCAAGGGAGGCGTGGGGAGATGCAATAAATAAGCATGCACTCACACCAATAAGAAATCAATGCTTTTGTGATGAAAAAAAACTTTCAAACAGTAAAATATGTATATATATGTATATTATAAGAAAAAACTTTTAATTATTGAGAATTCAAAGGGAGTGAGTGAATTTTTTTAAATAAATTATTTCATAATAGCGAAAAAACCTCCATTTTGTTTTTAATAAAAAATTTGACATCTCACTTACGAACAAATATCACGTAGCAACACAAAAGCTGCTTCCATCGCTGTTGCTCCGTGTATTTTCAGAAAACTTGCAACAAAGCTTTTGGTTGCAGAACCATGATCTCTCGTGTATGAATGGCCTAAGGCGGGCTATGAATGAATGATCTGTTCCCATACCTTGATTCTTACTGATACTTGTTTTCCCAGGTTGCTGATCAGCACAGTTACAGTTTTGTGTTCAGCAAACCGCAGACCAGCGCTTTCAGGCCACGCTTTAATATCTCAGATAGCTTCGTTCGCGCATAATTCAATCTCATACATTGTCATCTGCAGGAGAGGTCCTAGGAAGCCACATGTTGTTCTGTACACCGTCGGCCCATCATCCGATTCAGAATGAAATGACCTACGTTC
Organism: Thereva nobilitata; assembly: GCA_963855945.1. Lineage (NCBI taxonomy): Eukaryota > Metazoa > Arthropoda > Insecta > Diptera > Therevidae > Thereva > Thereva nobilitata. The sequence continues at coordinate 113,147,220 of OY979696.1, read as the reverse complement.
TTTCCTTTTTACGAAATAAGGTTGTTACCAAATATCAGTTTCAGAGGAGGGGGGTTTACGTGACTAGCCACCCTGGCCCAACACGATCCGCCGGCACTGCCTACAGAACAAACACAGGAAATAACAAACATTTCGGAAAACATTTTTCTCGCAAAAATTTCTCCAAATGTTTGACGAATGTTTGTCAAACATTTGTCAACTCCCTAGACAAACGTTTTTTTGCAAATGTTTGCTATGTGTGAGATAGGTTCAAGTTGCGGCATTGATTCCCCTTGGCCCAGATACTTCGCAAAAAGAAAGAAAGATTGCTGATCAAATTCAGTCTTGCATTTAATTGTTCCCATTGAAGTTTTTATGATAAATCCTACAAGAATCCTCCATAAACTATCTTCCACAGCTTGAATCTTCCAGCAACCAGTCTACACAGTTTAATTCATCATACTACGATTTTTTTTCAAAGGCTAATTCCAACGGCAGGAAATGTAAGATAAATCTGCTACGACTTCAATTACTAAAACGTTTTTCTTATTTTTTTCTCTCTATCCTATTGACACAACAAGATCCAGTTAAAAGTTAGTTTAACCAAGACTCTCATTCCATCCTCACCCAACCCACAAAAGTAAAAACCACAAAGACCTTTAGACCAGCCCTAAGTAAACAAAAAAATAATAATCGTTATTAATTTTTCGTAATTAATTTTTTCTCTTCTCGCAAATGCCATCATCCAACTTCCTCAGCTAAGCACAACACTATACTAAAACCAGAATTAACTTAATTCAAGTAAAACAAAAAAGAAAACGTTGACAGCGATAATAATTATGACAGCACCGAAGTGCAATGCCATCTTCTAATTGCACTTGCAATTTCTAGTGGACACTCGGCTTCCTCATCAACCAATTAAAATGCCACATCGATACCCTCGTAAATAACTGTAGTACAGCGAATAGATGACGACAACGTATACCGGAGACCTGCAATAATAATTTTAATTGGATAATAATAACTTTTCGCTTAAGTTGACCTGCCATGAATCTGTGTTTGCTCTTCTCGGTGTACAAACTCTACGTACACGGCAAGATCGGTGCATCGGTGCATCGATGATCACTCTGGAGGGATGAGGTGCACCTCACCGCAGTGCATACAGTGTCTTTCTGGTAATTGCAGACAGCCGAGCAATGATCCACAACAAGCTTGAAGTTGAGAACATGCCAACCAGCAATCAAAGGCGAAATAGCAGCTAAAAAGACGATCACAAATCAAAAGAAGATCACTTCGTCGTCGTCGAGGAGAGCGCATTCAGGAAAGAATTCACGGGAATCATTTTTGTACCTTCATCTTCGCTGTTGATCTTGGACTTGGCCGTTCCATTGGGGCATCAACATTGTGTGTCGGGGACTGCACTGAGAAAGTTGAGGTTATACTCATCATAGGAGCCGCTGGCGATTAACATTTTTCGCTTGCATGCCAGAAACATAGAACGATCGGAAAGTGGTGGACCCCTTGAAGTACCTGGGGATCTTGTTATGCATGTGCGCCTTCCACCTCACCTGGACACTAGCAAGAGATCAGCAGTGAAGATCGACCCGGAGGAGGAATTGATGATGATGATGATGATGAAGAAGAAGGAAGCTCCACCAAGCTCGAGCATTCATGTTGGGCTTAATTGGAGCGGAGAGAATTGCACCTTTCTGATGTCTGATTGTATGTTACCGTTGCGATCAAGAGTTTTTTGCTCACCTCTTCTGGTTGTCTTGACCAGGTTGGTGGTGATCATTTCATGTTTTTCATGGCGTGCTTGTTTCTTATACCGAGCGCGTTTTTTTCCAGTATGTTATCTCTGTTTGTACGTTGCGGTCTTATTAGACAGACAAAAGAACTCAGCGCCTCGTGTTTGATTAGATTCTGACCTAAACTCTTCGATACTCTCTGGGCGCACCAAGATTACGACAACTATTCATGCTTCTACATAATGGTCACTCAAGACACGGCCGGCCGATGATGATGATCTGGATTTGATCACACGACGAAAGTTTTTATATCAATCATTAGACATTTAGAGAATGGAGACACAAAAACGATCTTCAAGTTCTGTTTTTGGAATTTGATTTGGTTTAGGCCAAAAAAATAAATCACGGTAGTTGATTGTGGGTACTTAAGCTTCTTAGTTTCGGAAGGAATTCATTCGATTTAACGGTAGCTTTGAATTCCTGCGATTGTAATCCGATGATATTTAATGATCAATTTTTTTCCACCTCTTATGCAAACTAAGCGAAAAATTTCAGGTGCGTTTTTTTTCTGGTGGAATTCCGGATATCACGTACAGAGTTGAGCATGATTAAATTCTTTTGTCTAAGTTCTTTCTCTGAAATCAGCTGATTTGAAACAATGAATTTTGTACTTCAATAGGTGAGAATTGTTTGCGTGATAATTATTCTTGTGTAATTTACAAAAATTTAAAAAGTCCATGGTATACGGATGTAGGAAACAGGCTCTGTTAAATTTAGTAGGTGATTTTGAATTCTTTTGTGATTCTGATTTTTTTTATTATTTTGAAGATCAGTTGCTGTAGCAGCGAAGTTAATATTGCGAAAATATTAAAGCGTTATTACTTATTCAATAGATGAGACTTCCTTTTTATCCTGGGTTGCTTTAAACCTTAAATTTTTACATGTGCATACTCATACTTTGGATGACATTGCTCCTCGTGTACAACGAACAAGCGATTTCTGTTATCAAACTTAAGCAATCACAATATCATTTAACGAAATATCACTAGCCGTGGTTAGTTCACAGCCCATTAGCGCAGATACATAATCCCAACCAATACTTAAGCAAATTTTGCAAATGCCTCTGGATCTTAAGTTTCTAGTGATTGGTATGTTGTATTTTGCCACGAGTGAGAGTCGTGCTTCTCATATTTTAACTTTAAAATGTGCTATGAGTCTCGAACGTTTGTTCACTGTATGTAAGATACGAGCAGCTCACTTTGCAAAATTTTAGAGAACAAAGGCCAAAACGTTGTTTGTTATCCTTCTGTGTAAGAAATACTTAAAATTGTAATTTAAAAAAGGGAAACGAGCTGCTAAACGTGAGTTCTATGCCCGCAAGCTTAATCTGACCTAGGTTCGAAACGACTTTGGTCTAACCTTCGCTCACTTGGTGTTCATTCTGCCGTGTCTGAGCCCTTTGATGTTGATGTTGAGCTCCTAAACTCATCATTGATTCTCTCTCCGCCGAGTTACGATAGTCCCTCTTTCTCTAGTTCCTCCACCTCTGACTCGCTCAGTGATGGCTTTTACTTCCGCTGTGTTGATTCTTTAGAAGTTCTTGAGTCTCTAGTCTCTATCTCCACGAACAATATCGGCTTTGATGGAATTTCTCCACGTTTTCTCAAA